>JALJEV010000623.1:13465000-14665000 GCA_026586105.1 Hylodesmum podocarpum | reverse complement strand
ATCAAACCAAGTAAAAAAAATCAAAATAAGAAACACAATTTTCAGATAAGTTCAAATTAAAATTCAAAGTAATTTTAAAAAATAATTAAATTAATTAAGATGAAAATAAAAACTCCAACAGGCCAATTAATTATCACACACAAGCCATTATCTCAATCTCATGCAAGCAAGCCCTTGCCTACTTGCTTGTTTGAAAACTTTTTTTTTTTAAAAAACTCTAGAAGATTAGGCATTAGAAAATTCAACAGTAACCTATCTATAACAATAACCTTTAGGATCAAGTTTTAACATATGTAATTTGAGACTTGAGAGTGTAATTTTTGTTGAATAATTGAGACTCATTATTTGAATTATAGAGTACTATAAATTTACCCTCATTTTAGAGGTTTTCTTACTTTGAAGTCATTTTTTAATTTAATAACACGATTACAAACTTGATTTATTTAACCCGCAATTTATGTAAGCTGGGCTTGCTGACCTACAACTTACGACGTTTTACTTTAAAAAAAATCCTAATTCAAATTACAATTTTTTTTCTAAGTTTTGACTTCGAACTTAAGAAGAAGAAAAAGGTTTCCATTACTTAACATTTAACTAAACATAAAATAAAAGTTATCACTCAACCCTTTTCTTCTTTGCACGTGACACTGCTCACTAAGCAAAGGACAAAATGCGTTCATTGTTACCATTTCTATTTTCTACTTCTCAGACGATCGATATCATTAACTTATAATAAACTTGTTACTGAAGTTTATAATTAAGAGGGTTCATCATTGATTTAAAACAGGTTTTAAAAAAATTATTCATACATACGAACTAACCGGTTATAAAACGTTGTTTATGTAAATAACTTACTCAAGAGTTAAGATACGCACTATCTCGTCATTTGCTATATAACCAAATGTATTTAACTTATGAAAGTAACTACAAATTAAACCATATTAATTAAAATAAAAGCTTATAAAATGTCATAAGCCACTTTCTTGAAGATTACTTAATTTCAAATTTTCTCTTTGATTCGAATTACCTGAAATTTTGGTTTTTTAAGTCATTGAGTGTCGTCTTTACTTTTAAAATCAAATAAAATTAATCTTCCCATCGATTTTCTTCTATGTAAACCCTCACTTTGTTTTGTAAATGAAAACATTGAAGGATTTACACAATAATATATTAGTCTAGAAGAAAAGTTATAAAAATTTAAGAAAATTTTGAAAAACATGCAAGATGTGAAAGTACAACTTGAAGATGAATGTTGAAAGCAACAAAATATATACATAATTTTTCTTCGAAGCGTTGTTATATGGATACTTAGACGATGCTAGTTCTAAAAAATGATATGTTTATGAGTGCTTATACCATATAAATAGTTGTTAAGAAAACAAAAATTGAAAAGCTTGCTATATGGGTTTTTACACATTGGTTATATTAATTAAACCATCCTTGCCTATTTATCTAGGTCTTCAGACAACGCTTCAATTTAAAGTGTTAAAGATGATTCTATCTTAGTTATGGATAGATAAAGAACGTGTGTAAGTATTGTTATTTAAAGGTTATTAAAGGGTTTTATTAGTAGTAATAAACATTTTTTTTAATTTTTCTTTTTTTAATTGAAATTGTTGTATTTGTGAATTTTGAGTAGAAGAAAGTTTCAAATAATTTTAATCGGTTTAATTTGTAAACTTTATGAATAGAATATAAGAAATTGAGAGATTTAGGTTAAAGAAATGAATAGAGATATCGAATTCTTTTAATTTTAAATTCAGAAGGACATGATTGATTTATATATAAAAAAAACTCAAGAGATCGAAAGTTTATTGTGTTGAAATAATAATAAAAATACTATTACCTTGATTTTTTAAGTTTAAAAAATGAAATGAAATTTTAAATATAATATTTTTTTATAATTATAATTTATAAAATATTTGTAATATATACTTGAAAAAATGGCAATTCAACTTTTAATCAATCGATCTCACGTTTAATGAATTAAAAAAACAAATTCCTTTCCTTCTTTCTAGAAGTCATATTCATTACCATTTTCATACGCTACTTTTCACATACGGCTTTTCTAAAAGGATTTTGTTTATAAAGCAAAGAACTAAATAACTATTCATTCATTAAAAAAAAATATTATTCCCTCATGGATAAAGAAATATTCAAACGAAAAAAATGACTATTATCCTTAATTTAATTTTAAAATGCATTAAGCTTTTAACTTAATAATCCGCTTTACATATCTTGTAAAATAATGTTTTAGACTTTCTTCTTTTCATATTAATTTCCCTTATTTGAATACTCACTTCCATGTGAAGTATTAAGTTACACTTTCTATCGTTACGATTTATGTTTTATTTTCATTTATCTTGAATACTTGTTAACATCTCTTTATTTTCTCAACTTGCTTTAGTATTTATGTTTTTATACTAATAATCTTAATATTTCTTATAAAAATATTTAAAATAAAAAACATTTCAAATGAAAATAAAAATATATTTATCATCAACCATAATTCATTAAATTATAAAAATCATTTTTTACATACTCTCTATATATTTATTGTTATTTTCATTTTAACTGCGATAATTAAATTGTTGAAAAGTAAATAAATACTTTATTATTTTTTTAAAAAAAATTATATTTTTTAAAAAATAATAACCCACAAGAATACATTCCTTGTGACCTCTAGTTGTCAAAGTTTTTTATTTTTTATTTTTGAGTCTTTGTTCACATAATAATAATAATAATAATAATAATAATAATAATAATAATAATAATAATAATACACTTCTATATTTGTGTTTCTTAAGAAAATTCAAGCTTAATAATAAAATCAAACTCGAGAAATCCAGCCTATCAATGCAGAAATTCGAAAATCAAATTTTATTTTTTGATTAATTTCGGTTTAGAATAATTAAGCCCCGAACCTGCACAAACCCACCGGTTTCTCGCCTCTAATAACTAATTATTTAAAGTTGAATTTGAGTTTATGATTCAAGTTATTGGCGTGGGTGCTATTTTGTGGCTTATTAAAAATAAATAAATAAAAATTTAACAAAAAAGTTAAGTCATTAATCCGCTGACTTTACAGGAATGAACACCAAGAATATCAACTTCTTTACCAAAGAGTCTCTTGAACAGAATTGACATATAACTACTACGTATTCATTCATTTAATTGGCTGTATCGAATAAACTTTAAACATTTACAATAAAGCCACCCCATATTCTTTATGGAAACATTTATTATAAAGCTAGTACATAAATATGCCATTAAAATATACTTTTTGTCTTTATTTGTTTTCAAGAAAAATTCATTTTAGTTATTTATCTTTTTGATGTTTATTTTGATACACTGTCTCTTTAAATGTGGCTCAATGTTAACATTCTGAAACAAAGACTGTTTTTTTTTTTTTTATTATTATTATTATGAGAGACAATTTTAAACTTAGTTTTATTTGTTTAAGATGAATTAAATTCATCTACAAGAAAATTGTAAATCCCAACAAATGTTCAAATTAGAAAGAGTCATATTCAGATGAAAATGGTAGAAAATAAGTTTTATTAGCTACTGAGAAAGAATTAGGTATTAAGTTTTTTAATATTTCATTTATTTGGAATACTTATTTTTCTTGTGATATTTACTAAGTTTATGATTTTTTTTATTCAAACTATTTAGGTGGATATATCAAAGACAATAATGTCTTTAATAAGTTAAAAACAAATCTAAATTCTGTCATAAAACTAAAAAGAATTGGTTTTGCAAAGACAATAATAAACCAAGTTATAAGATAAAGAATTTGTCAGCAAAGCCGTCAGAATTTGATTAAGCTGTTGTTATTTATATCTATCCTTTACTAAAATATAATTTTGTTATTTTTATATTTCTTTTTATCTCATTCTTTCTTTTAAAATCAGATCGGACTATTTTACTTTAAAAAAAGTATTTTCTTTTTCCTTTCTCACACATATATCTCTTCTACCTCGATATTTTTATCCGATTATTGATGTTAAATTCTTTCGGGTGTTGGTCGTCTTTTTTAATCCATCGAATGCTATTCTTTTTTTTTAATCCATCGAATGCTATTTTTTTTTAATTGTTGTGTTATTATTCTTCTCTAATTATTTGGTTAATCTCGTTCTCCAATTATATACGATCTTCTTTTCAGAGTATTTGTGTTAATTTCTAACTCATTAATAAAAAAAAATAACTTTCTAGAATTTAACATAATTATTTTAAAAAGTTCTTTTCCTAGTACTATTTTATTTTTTATAATTTAAAAATTACATTTTAGAATGTAAAATGAATATTCTGGAAAAAGCTCTCCGGAATGTTGACTAGTTCGAAGAAACACTTTTTGGTATATAAAAAATTATAATAGTGTTATGGAAAGAACTCTTTAAAACAGTGAGTGTATTGAGTTTTAGAAAAAAAAATTCATTTTAGAATAGAATTGCATTTTTTTTCCAAAAGAAAGAAGGAGATTGGTGCAAATACTAGAAGAAGAAGATTGATGTTGTCTAAGACGGAAAATGAGATTGACCAAGTAGCATGAGAAAAACACTACCATGTCAGTCAGAAAAAAGAATAATGTTGATAGTGAGAGAAGGAGATTAGATGAAGAAGGAAATTAACACTAAGTACCGAAGGAAAAGACTAGTGTTGGTGGTTGGAGAAGAAGACCCCAATATGGGAAGAATGTATGGTGTAAAGTTGCAAAACAGGTCACTCCAGTTTGACCCTTTACTAGCCTGTTAAGCCAACAAATGAAAATGGGTTATGTAACGCTTCGAAATTCTAACTAATTTTAATCTAAACTTTAATTAATTTTATGTAACTATTTGTTTCTTAAACCTGAAGCATGAGAAATTCAAAACTTTTATTAAACTCACGATTCTTAATCAGTTATGAACTCTTAGGTATTACATTGTATTCATGAAGTTCGAATTCTTTGTAACTTCTCCAAAGACCTTTAATGCATTATAGAAACACTAGTAACTTTTAACATAACAAAATAATATGCATTGATTTTTGAATATATATATATATATATATATATATATATATATATATATCAACATACATTAACAAAAGAAAAGATATATAGAAAATGATTGGACCATGAACTAGTCACACCTAAGTCTACCTAAAACTGATAAATCAAAAGAAGGTAACTAATCTTAAAACAATTATACAACATAATCCAATACTTCAAACTACTTTACTATCTTTATTAGGAGCTCTCCATAACTCAAACAGGTATCATCATCAACTCATTCTTAAGCTCGTCTGGCATTTGCCAACAACAAAACTTGCCTCACTTACAAATTTGCTCCCTCAACATGAGTCGAGATCATCATAGGCACCATTTACCAGTGCAATAACCCAAGGATGGGTCCTTTTCTATGCAACAAGTACATCAAAGAAAACTAAAGGCCTATGTACATTAAACAAGTACATCTCCAAATGTTTCACATAATCCAAAGAGTCCTAACGTTAGACCATCTACTGGCCACACTTGTAACACCCTAATTCAGTGGCACATTAATTAACACTAAGCATGAAATTCATTTTAATTTTCTATAATTTTAATTAATTTAATTAATAAAAATGTGATATAATTTCCATACATAGAAGAATAATAGAAATGAATACATTGATGGCAAGTCATAACATAAACTATACAACTGGTAATAGTTACACGAGTTAATGTTCTCTACGTTATCATAAATACATCTTGAATAACCAAAAACATATAACAATAAGATCTGTCTATTCTAATCATGATATACATCCCAAACATAAAACAAAGATCTGTCTATTCTAACAAGTAAGGAAATGCTTCAGCCTAAAAGCATCCATTTTAAACACCTTAACTCCCACTAAATTTACTGGTCATTTACTTGCCCAACAACCAAGGATCATAGCAGGTCTCAAACACACAAGATTGAAAGGGTTAGCCTATCAAGAACACAATAATAATAATATCAAGTCAATAATAATTGTGTGGACACTTGCACCTTATTCAATATTTCTTTAATAGACTGTAATGTACCCTCTTTCTTTAACTTCTCCATCAACCTAGATGAACAATCAATATCATGAGAATAAAAGTTAGTAGACACAATTAAAAATTTCACATTTTCAAATTCAAGTATTTTTCAAGGCTCAATGCCATGAGATTCTAGTATAGGGTATGGTGTATAATTTTTATTACAAGAGAAATGAATAGTAAGTGAGAAATAAATTTTCTTAAAGGGTAATTAAAACCCTAAAAGTATTTCATTCTCTTCATAATGTTTGTTCCTAAACTAATTTATGCACAACTCTTCACTAGATACTAAATAAAAGAATTTTTATCAAGATAGTCATAAGCAATTTCACAAAGGTCTTTAAGTGTCTTTCTTTCTACATATTCACACAAGAGATAATCAATTTTCTCTTGACAATTGTCCTCTGAACCATATCTACAATATTCTCCAAATAAGAATCAAAACAATCAAATGAAGAGTTAGTATAAACAAGTAAAGAATTACATTTCTCCTTCATTTATTTTTCCATCAATTTTATATCTCTTAACTCTTTTCTCTCAATTCTTTTTCTTTTAACTCCTTTTCTCTCAACTCCTTTTCCTTTAACTCATTTTATTTTAACTCCTTTCCACTTCTTTTTTTCAAAAACCATTCTATTATATTCTTTTTCTAACATTCTCTCTTGTCTTTCTCTCATTTCGACTTCTACTATCTTTTTCTCTTCTCTCACTTTTCTTTCTTCTCTCTCTATACTCCTTCTTAGGGTCATAGTAATCTCTAACACTTCTTTGATACAAATGATGGTGCCTCTCATATCTTTCTCTTGCTCAATATTCTCTAAACTTCCTCTCATTTTCTCTTTTTATCACTCTATCTTTTCTCTCATCTTCATCTTTTATCATTCTAGTTCTTCTTTCATTTTCTTTTGTAGTTCTTTCTTTATAATATTTTATAACTCTTCTTTTATATTCTTTTCTTCTTTCTCTTTCTCTTCTATCAAACTCTTCTTATTCTTACTTATCTATCTCTTCTAAAGTTCTCTTTTTATGCTTATTAAATATCTCAATTATTCATTCTTTAAAACTTGTGTGGAATTTATTTATTTCTTTTGTGAAGAATTCCAATTATTTCTCATCCCTAGGGTTCAAATCAATACCCACACTTTGAAAAATTTCTACAGCTACAAAGAAAAGGTTAGTACATGAAAAACATAAAGAGGAATTATTCTTTCCATTCACTAAGTGTTTATCAAAAAGTTCACCTATGTATCTCTATTTTTTCTCCTGACTTTTACCTCTTAAGTCTCACTTATAACTTCTTAATAGAACTTCATTTATTAATTATCTTGGATGAAAACCTTTCTAAAAGAGGAGCAATCCAAACTTGAGCTCAAAAAGTTCAAAGAAAATACACAACTCAAGACAAAACCAAGGAGTCTAAAAAGACAAGTAATAAAATATAAAAATGAAAGAAATTAGACAACTCATATTAGGAATAGAAATATATGAGACAAAGGTACAAACCAGACAACCACTAAGCAAGAAAAATTGTTGGAATGGTTACCAACCAATTTAGAGATCGATTTTGAGACTAAAATAGTTACAAATTTGTTTAGCTACCAATTTGCAAAAAATGATAACCAACAGATACAATAACGTACAATGACGACAAAATCTAGAAAATTACTGCACAAAACATCCACAATGCACAAATTTGATACTAGAAACAATGCTAAACACAATACACACTCTAGGTTAAAAAACAATGCATTAGCAACTTCACAATGACTAATGTGTGTTATGTTTTAGGCTCTAATGTGATTCTCTTGCTCAAATCTCTTGAATATGTTTTTTTTTTGTTGCTATGTTTTCTTTGATGGACAGTTTCCATGATTTTCTATTTTCACAATTTTATACACTTGATACAAAACTACTACTCACAATGCACTTTCTTATCTTTTCTTTTTATTACTTTTTTTCACTTTTTCTTCTTTTTGTTTAATTTTCTTTTTACTTGTTTCCTTTTCTTTCTAATCTTTTTATCTATTGCGTTGAAACAATAAAAGCACTAAAATAAACACTCAAAGTTTCATTGCTAAAAACAAAGTTAGCATCAAGATATAAGGCTAGTTTGAATCTAAAATGAGCACTATACTAACATGTAATGATGTGTATTTCTCAATTAGGTACAAAGGAACTCAAAACACAAGATTATAGGTGATGCGCATTCGTTTCACTATGACAAGTATATACCACAGTCGTCAAGTAATAAATATTTATAAATCAGGGTTGTTGTACCCACGGGGAAAAGCAATTCGGAAGTTATACTTTTATTTAATGATTTTTATTAATTTCTCAAAAGAGCATGGAAACAATTTCTTGATTTAAAGGTCGACTTAAAGAGAACTAAAGCAATGATAAATTGAGCAGGTATTAAGAAAATGATGAGAAGCGATTGAGATCCCGATTTCACCACTATTCCCTCCTTATATTCTCCTTTTTTGTTATTCATTTATAATCATGGCAGGATTGGATTCCTACCCTCGTGACTGTCCCTCTCAGGATCACCCATGCCGCCTAATTAATTACATCATGTCCAGTGTCCCAAATCATTACCTAAGTTAATTAGGGAATTAAATCTGTGAATCTAGGGGCAAACATAGGTCTAGTCCACACTATTACCTACTCCTATCTCTAGGACTCTAGCATAATAATGGTTTAATTCTTTAGTACTACTTAGGCATACTTTGTTAGAGTTACCCTAACATATACTGAATAACATCGAGAATCATATAAACATCGAGAATCATATAAAGGGATTAATTAGGGTTACATTGTTCTCAAGGAGGGAGTTAGTTCATAATGGAATAAAAAACAACACAAGAGTAAATTGAAAGAGAATACATAAGGGGAAATTGCTCCTTGCGTCTCCTTCTCTTTGACTTATGGTTGAATTTCATTGTCGTCTATGAATCGGAATGCTATCGGCCAAGGTGCGGCTGTCGTCTAGGTCAAGCCGACGAGTGACTGAAAACTAGGTCTAAAATTCCGAACTCTTGTTGACTGCGAAACAAGTCATATTTATAGCCTTCAGATCTTGACTTGGGCCTTGCTGCGATTCTAACTCTCGCGAGATATTAAGTAACTCGCGTGAGATATTAAGTAACTTGCGCGAGTTCATGTTCTAAAGATCAAATGTGTAGTACAAGTCAAGCCACTTCGCGCGAGCTGTGATAGATGGGGGCGAGATGGACGCAATATTAGGTTGTGGAGAGTTAAATTGTTCTTGAAGTTACACTAACTCGTGCGAGATGTTGCAGATGAATGCGAGATGAGTACGAGATGAGGTTCTAGAGAGTTAACTTGCTCTTGAAGAAATGGTTCTCGCACGAGATGTGGATAGATGAGCGCGAGATGTGGTTCTAGAGAACTATTATTTTTCACTAGAGCTCTAATTTGAACGAGTTGCATTCCAACTCGCGGGAGATGCATTCCTGGACAAGTTTTTCTCCCGTTTTGGCTATTTTTCACCTTGAAACACTTAACACACCATCAACAAGGTCTAACACGAATTAATATGAATTAAGAGCAATTAGAGCCATTTTAGGTTGATTAAGAGTATTAAAAGAACAATTTAGGAGGTAAAAAAAGTATAAAATAACTCATTTTCGTGAGTTATCAATAGGTCCTTAGATTCAGTGAAACAGAACATACACAAAATTCTCAAGGAAACACAAGGTTACTCAACAATTAATACCAGAATTAACACTGGAACAAGGAAACAAGTACTAATTGATATAGTAACTCAAAAATGAAAACTAACACATTTTATACTAAGGATTTTCTAGAAATTTACTGGATGTTCAACATAAAATTACAGAATATACAAAACATAAGAAAACAACACGAAATCAATGATAACAACACAATAAGACAACACAGATTCACAAGAAAATTTCAACAACTCAAGGAACTAGTAAATTAACCTAAACACACTAGAAGAAAGGTACAAAATGAGGAGAAAAATCAAAAGAACAATAAGACTCAAAGAGAACTACTAACCAACGAATTTGAGGATCCAATTGAAGAAAAACAAGCTCTAGATACCAAATGTTACAAGCTCACTCTCTCAACCATTGGATGAAGTTTGAATAAAAGGCCTAGATTCAATCTAGAGTGATAAGAAAATTGTGAGTGCTCTAATTCGAGTTTAAATTTAGTCCTTATGATTAGATCTAATCCAAGACTCTAAACTAAAACTAGAATTAGTGGCAAGAAACAAGTGTGCTCTTAACTCTAGTTTAAATATAGACCTTGTGATTTAGATCTAATCTGAGGATCTAAATTCAAACTAGGATTAGTGGAGCAAATGACATATGAGTCATGCTTTTTAAATACATGTGCTCTAACTTTCAAGCTTAAATTTAGACCTTGTGATTAGATCTAATCTATGGGTCTAGATTCAAACTAGAGTTAATGGAGCGCAGGACACATGAGTGATCACATGTTAATTCCACTCTCTCTTGAACAAGTGTAATATACTCTTCTAATTATTCTAATTACAAGCTATAAATTGGTCCATTATTACAAGTTATGGCCATGAACCTCAAGCTCTTAAATGGGTCGAACACTAAGTTCAAAAACTTAGAAAAAAAAATTAAAATTTAGAAGATTACAAGGATTTAATACAAGAGTAGTGTTTTGAGTAGTTAATTTTGACTTTAACGTGGTCAATTCTTCTTGGACTTCCTCCTCTAATCTCTTAAGCAAAACCTTGTGATTTTTCTATTTGTAGGAGTTTGGGATGGACCTCCATCAATAAAGGAGGAAAAATAATGTAGATATACATGTACACATATATGTATATGATAAAAGAGAAAAGATTCTACTTATCTTTTAGGATTAAGAACCTTTATATACAAAAATATAATAGAGAAAAGAGTTAAGACTCAATGTAAAGATGAAACCCAATAAGACTATTTATATCATTTCTATAATATATATATATATATATATATATATATATATATATATATATATATATATAATTACAATATATGTAGGTTATGCATGCTATACCTTGATCTCCGTCTCTTGGCAACTTGCAATGAATTTAATTTTTTCTGCATATTTTGAACGAAGAGAGGTGTTTTCCCTGCCTTTTGTGCTGAAACCAACAATGAGAATAAAAGGTTAAAGAGAAACATATGAGCATTAATTCCTAAGAATCAACCAGGGAATGCCTGATTGCTATAGCTGCCTCAAATGTGAAGGTGAGAATAGATCATTACCAAGGTTCCATTTTAGAGAACACATATGGACTTAAACTCAAAGATATGTGATTATCCTCTCAAGGTCACGAGGAGATGAAGAAGATGGATGTGGTGACCAAATTAGGTTTGTTTTGAGAAAACAATTGGTGGACTCCCAAATTAAATAAACACCCACAATGATAAAGAGAAAAAAAAAAAAGAAGAAGAACAAGAAAAAGTTAGTTGTAATATAAACAATGCAATGCTATTGAAAAAGAAAAATAAAAACATTATGAGAGTCGACGAGATATTTGAAATTGTTACATATCTAGACATTACTATTCTCTTACTTCTATATTTGTTCATTCTACAATTTGTTGTGATAAATCAAATAATAGCTTCCACATACATTGGTGGTTGGATTTGCTGAACAAATCCTACCACCTGTAATTATAAGTTGAACAAGCACTACTACGTGCCTCCTATTTAGATTAAGCAGCAGCAAGATGACTTCAAGTTGAAGTCCATACATGTCTCTGAAATTGAACCAAGGTCATTGACGCTTAAACCACTACTTTAAGTGCTACTATATATATAAAAATTGGATAAGGGGGGCACGTGAGGGTGAAAACAAGGTCCTAATTAATTTGTAAGATATGACTATGTATCCAAGTAGACCAATCGTATCACTAGTTATAATTTTGAGGATAGGGTTCAATTACGTAGATACGCGTATAGTTATACAAACTTACTCATTAAGGAACCTTTTGTTATTGTACCAAGGTTTTTTATTAAGTGGTAACATTGAGTTTCCGTTCTCCCAAATTGATGGTGACAATACAGCAAGGGCCGGTATTGTAATTAATTCCTTGTGGTGATACGTTCAAGGTTTGATTCCATTGCGTGCCTCAAAACATGTATGGGACAAAGAGGTGACAACTCACTAGTGACTTGATTCACAGGTAATTTTCTTTTTAAATATATATTAGATTTCGAACTTTAATTAATGCGTACGAAAAAAATATAAATATTTGTTGTCATATTTCTCTCCCTTAAATTTTTATACCTTAAAAATTATTCTTTAGCCATTAGCCACTGACAGAAGAATTTTAGTGTTCCTTCTCATTTTAAACACATTATTAGGTTGGTATCTTAATTTCGTGTTTGTTCTGGTTTTAGTTCCTAGAAACTTAAATAATAATAAATTATAAAATTTAAGAACTAAAATATAAAAATATTTATAAAGAATTAAAATGATAAATATCTTATACTTGTAAAATATTCTTTTGCACAATCAACCAGTCATAGTTTGTTATATATAATAACTTTATTAATATCAATAACAGAGTTCCAAAAAATATACAAAATATAATTTAAACTAATTAATTAATGACGTAAAATTTTACCGTCTTTATGTAACTTCCAAACTCTTTAAATATTCAATTGAAATCAAATTAATTTCTTGAGTGGACGGAGAAACAAAAAAGTGATCAATATCTGTGACTCTATAAAGATGCCATAGTCTACATAATTGGATCAAATTTTAATCGGATTATAATGAATGGAATAAAAATTGAGTAAAAAGAATGAATGAAATAAAAGTAATTTATTGATCTATTTTTATTAATTAAAAATTCATTCAAAAAATTCAATCCAATTTATCTATGAGCAATTTTTAATAGATGGATATCTAATTTATTCATAAAATATTTTGAACAATAAAATATTTTGAAAATATTCTCTCCTATCTTTCTCCTTTCTTGTCTCTTTCCTGGCGAGTCTACCAGAGACAAAAATAAAAGATCTCTCCTTCTTAGTCTAACAGAGATGAAAATAGAAGATTAAGAAGATTGAAATAACTATCTCAATTCTTTAATCATTCTTATTTTACATATTTTATTCCTTTGAGGCTAGAACTTTACTTTATAACGTACATATCTTAAATTAAGACAAAACTATTTAAAGCAAGTCAAGAAAAAACAAACAGATAAGGCAAAAGCATAAGATTCCTGCGTGTGTACAACTACTTTTATTTTACAACATTGCCTAAATTATATTTTCCACGTGGCCCAAGTCATATGAGAGTCCACTTGCTTTGGTGACGGTCCACAAATCAAGCAAATCTTAATTTCATTATTGAAATTAAAGCATTAAAAGATCAAACAAAAAGCAAATAAATAAAAGACTTTTATATATATATATATATATATATATATATATATATATATATTCATATAATAAACATCTTATAAACATGACATGTTAATTCTCTTCTTCCTCACGAGAATTTCTCTTAAAACAAATTATGTAAAATAAATGTAAAATTATTTTTCCTCACCCACAAGATTATACATAATATTGATTTATTTGTCTAGTTTGTATAGATTGAAATTCTTTCCTTCTTGTTGTGAGCCATCTCCATGAAGTATAAATAATATTTTCTTTAGAATTTTTCTTCATTAATTATGTCTTTTCAAAATAAATTTTATTTGTTGTCCTTTAAATGATCTATATTACTGAGAACCACATGACCGTCACATTTTCTTCCATTTCCCCGTTCATCATTCCCATTTATTGTCATAAAATACACATTGGAAAAAAACCAACTACAACACTATGTGAGCATATTTTTGATAACCTTTGACATAACTTACAATTAATAAGTTTTCTTTTTATCCTTTGTTTACAACATGTTATATAAAAGTCTTCAGCAAAAACCCTCAATCTCGAGGAGATGAGATTAGAATCATCTTAAGAATGAGCGGTGATTTGTTAATAACTTTGTAAATATCTTGATAGAGAATAATTTTATTGGGTTGTTATTCCAACATCACTTATCTTTATTGTTTTTTGTAATTTGGCTAACTCTAGTTGTAATAGTCCCGTCATGTTTGAAAATAAAATAAAATATGTAAATTAGGTTGTTGTTATTTTCTTTCACTAGAAAATTCTATTTAATTAATTTTTTTATTTTCTTTTTTCCCATCAGTCTCATATATCTATATCTCTTGTATGTTTATGTTGTAAACTATTCTCACATAGATATTAAAGTTTCAAAATAGAGTGAAGATCGAGATCCCTTTCCTTTTAATTTCTCTTTGTGCGTAGTCAGCTTAGACTCCAAGTCAAGGTGATCTCGATCTTAATAATAATAGTGCATTGTTTTTCTATTCACTTTTACTTAATTTGATTACTTACGACTAAATTTTATTTTTAAATTAGTGTTGATTCCCTTTCATTTTCTATTGTTGTACTCCCTTTTTATTTATGATGCTACATTGTTCTTATTACTTTTGAAATAACCGCGTATTCTTTTCCCTGACTGTGGATGGCAAGTATGCATTAACAATAATAATAAACTCCTTCTATATGTTCTGGTTTATTTAATGTGATTGTGTTGGCTTGACATTCTAATTTTTTCTCCTTTCCTCCCACTTAATACCTTGTAGTCCATTTTGTTGCCTCTTGATTCGACTTGTTCATGAACACTATTTTTGTTTAATTGATTTAAGAATTTTGTTTCAGCTTGGCTTTCCTTTTTCCCTCATGGCTGAATACCTTGACATCGTTGTGTTACTTTTCCGTTGGCTTGGTTGTTTGACGATTTTGTTTGGCCTTCTGTACATTTTTCCATTTGTGTTGATGTTGGATGTGGGTATCTAGTTGGTCAATGGGCATCCGTAGCTTCGTGTCAATGACAATTGTATGTTTTGGTGGCTAGTACTGCTGGGTCGTAGGGGTTGGAGTTGCAGGAATGATTAATAACCATCGATATGGATGATACTGTCTTAGAAATCTCCTATAACCAAGATACACTGTCTTTCTTCCATGCTGCAATTTTTGGAAACATGTCCCTTCTTCACATATCGGACAAGCTTTATGTCCCTTAACAATATAACAGACAAGTTTTCATAAGCTAGGAAGTCATTGATAGTGCAAAATAACATGGCATGTAACTTGAAGGTTTCGTTGGCGAAGCCGTCATACACATTAACACCTTCATCCCATAATAATCTTAAGTCTTCAATCAAGGGAAAAAGATAAACATCAATGTCATTTCCAGGCTGCTTTAGGCCCGAGATCAACATAGACAATATATTTTCGCTTCATGCACAATGATGGAGGTAAGTTGTAAATTATCAACAACACAGGCCACGAACTATGAGTAGTGACTAAATTACCAAACGAATTCATTCCTTCTAAAGCTAGACCAAGGCGAAAGTTTCTTGAATCACTATCAAATGAAGGAAACTCTAAATCAATCTTTTTCCACTGCAAGGAATCAGCCACATGTCAAAGCTTTCCATCATGTATCCTTTCATCTACATGTCATCTAAGATTCTTAGCGTCGTTGATGTTTGCAAACAGTCGCTTAAATCTTGGAATTATTGGAAGATACCATACCACCTTCGCAGCCCTATTTTGTTCTTTCTTCACTATCACAATCACCCTTCTTTTTTTTGTAACGTGAGAGCCCACACCTAGGACACTTATGCATCACTTCAAATTCTTTTTTGTATAAGATGCAGTCATTTGGGCATGCATGAAATTTTTTATACTCCATACCCATTGGACAAAGAATCTTCTTAGCGTCATAATTGCAGGTTGACAATGTGTTACCTTCTAGAAGCATTTCACTCAACAACTCTAGCAATTGAGTAAAGCTTTTGTCAATCCACGCATTTGCGACCTTCAGATGAACCAATTTTAACACCACAGACATACAAGTGAAGGTAGAGCACCCTTTATACAAAGGTGTCTCCGCATTACTAAGCAATGTGTCATATACGTAGGCTTTAATAAAGTTATCCGGACCAACATCTCGAATCATGTCTTCAAGTCTGTCATCAATTTCTGTTTCCAACTCTGGTGCAGACACATTAGATGTTGTCAATGTGTCTAATAACTCACCATGCCAGGTCCATGTTGTATAACTTCTAAGAATCCCATCACACAGCAGGTGTTCTCGAAGTTCTTCTTCTTTTAACCTTACACCGTTCAAACAATTGATACAAGGGTAACAAAACTTCTCACCACTACTAAAGCGATCATGTTGCTTAGCAAATTCCAAAAACTCTTCAACTCCAGTCTCATACTCTGTACTAATTCGACTTACATTCATCCAACTACGATCCATACCTTAATCAAAGGTATGGTCAACAAACATCAATATTCACCAAAGCTAATGAAAGTAAGTGTTAGAGAGCCTTATAGCAGGACCTCTTGATACATTTACAATAAGAGAAATATTTGAAAGACAACTCAAATATACATACAAATATTTATTTCTATCTTTCTCTTTCTTTATATATATATATATATATATATATATATATATATATATGAAATATGAATTCAATTAATATACTAATTATACAAATGTTTCACCTCTGTCACTTGTATTGATTTGTTCAATTTAGTGGGTAGGAAATATTGGGCCTTTAACATAAAGTAATCTAAAATGCACAACTGAAATCATGGTTTTGACCCGCTATCTTATAATTTCAGCCCAATTTTATAAGTCCAGCTACACCACTCATTTGATTTCAATTCCAAAATCATTCCAAAAGCAAGTTATAGTAATTATTATAATTCAAAAAAGGTGGTTTGTCATTTTGCAGAGCACAACATGGTACCCACCGTCAAGCTTAAAACCGCTGGCCCAAAACAAAACTGTGGACCGACTTCAATCTAGCTCTATCAGTGTGGCACTTAAAAACATGGTGCAAATATGCTTGTAGATGGACACTATAAAACAGAATTGTGAAGAACAAATAAATAGCATAATTTCTATAATGAGCACATTACATGAACTCATTACAAAATGAGCACAAAGAGCATAGCACAACATTTTCGTAATTTCAACAGCATGAACGAAATCAATCCAAACGCGAAATCAATCCAAACAACATTACAAGATTTAGTCGTGCACCTGTTAGAAGTGATTGCAGTTTCGTGAAGGAGGAAGGAGATGGGCGCCGGAGTTTGGGGTTTCGCAAAGGAGTAAGGAGGAAGGGATTGCGCCGGTGACGGAGGAGTTCGCCGGTGATGAGGTTGAGTAATTGAGGAAGAAGTTCAGTGAGGTTGAGTGATTGGGGTATAGTGAGGGAGAAAGAATGGAGGGAGAAGAAAAAGTGTGCCTAGGGTTTTACGCGAAGAAGAAGAAGTGTGTCCAACAGACTACGACAGTTTTAATTTGAATCGTCTTAATCTGTAACATAAATATTACAAAAATGCCATCGCGTTACAGACTACGATGGTTTAAATTTGAACCATCTTAGTCTGTAACATCAATATTACAAAAATGTCACCGCGTCACACACCACGATGGTTACCTATGAACCATAGTGGTGTGCATGTTGTTGTTTGTGATTTTTGTGCTAGTGATAGGTACCAAGGTTGGGATTTCTAATTCGGAGGGGTTCAACTATGCACTTCGTAATTTTTGTTTGTTTGTGAAAATTATAACTTTTATTTATTTATTTATTTATTTCTTGTAAAAGTTATTTTCTCTAATATTTGTATATAATTAATGGTTTGAATTTTATTATTTAAGATTTCTAACATCATTGAATTTATTGAAGTTTGGTACGTAGGCAGTAATTGGTGGAATAGATAAAGGTGAAAACATGATGATGATGACGATGGTGATGGTGATGGTGATGGTGATAATAATAATAATAATAATAATAAAACTAACTTGATAGTAGGGAATGTGACATCCATGAATTTCTTGTATTTAATCAGGTAAGCTAGAATAGTTAATTTAAAATTTCTTTTTTATTTAATAATGTGTATTTAATTTATTCAGGATAAAGTTATGGGTATCTTGGGGTTCTTTTTGGACTTAATAAAAAAACAAAAAACTTAATTGCCTTTTTCCTCTTGTTCCCCTCTTGCTCTCACAAATTTGTTCTTAAACTCATCAAATGAGGTACGGGTGATTAGTCTAACTTCCCTGACTTTGTGTCATTTTGCTCTCCCCACAATATTGCATCAGTTTGCTCTCTTTCTTCTCTCTCACTCACGCCCGTCAATTCTTCCATTACTCTTAATCACCACGACTGGAAAACCAAATGTGGAGCACACTCCATCAGTTTGAATCATCCTTCTTGGCTTGGCTGTGTAGTTTGAAGATAGTTTGGGGTTTTGGGAACCCACCTACGAACCTCTTAATTCCTCTCAGTTTAAGAATGTTTTTCCTTTAATCTAGGTTAGGGTAGTTCCCATTCTAATAATTAAAAAAACATAAAAATGAATTGGCTCATAAATGTAAAAGAATACCTCAAATATGTCTAAAGTCCAAAATGTTATTTGTGCCTCAAATATGACCTGAAAATAATAATAACCCAAATTTGGCTACGCGAAACATATCCAGTTAACTCATAATTAAATTCTAGCCCAATAAAGCCTAAACAAATAATTTAGGGCAAAAGGAGACAATTGAGCAATATACATAAGAAAAATTCAAAAAGATAAGAAAATGTTGGTAGATTATGAACCACCAGGAGGAAAGACCTTGAGTTCGAGGTAGAGTGACGCCATGGACCAGGGTTGGTAGGGCCCCCGAAAGCTTACACCTAGGTTCATAGGTTCTTTCCAAATCTTAAAAGGAGTTAGACCAATAGCCTATCAAATAACATTACTTTCTACTTTATCCAGCCTTCAAGATGTTTTCCATGTCTCTCAAGTGTGAAAATACATCCATGATCTTTCACATGTAGTAGAGTTGGATAATTTTCAAGTAAAGCAGAACTTAGCATGAGACACTACATGGGAGAATTAAAGATAAGAGGATAAAGCTCTAAAGGGGAGAGAAATTCCCTTAATTAAGGTAACCCAAAAAAGTGAAGCTAGAGAGCAGGCAACATGAGATTTGGAAAACCAAATGAAAGGAAGTTATCTTGCTCTATTTAAAATAGGTAAATTTCATGGACAAAATTTTGTATGGGAGGGAGAGTTATAACACTCTAAATTTTAAAGATAGGAAAAATGAGAAATTAGGGTAAAGAGAAACTAAGTAAGAATGAAAATGGAATGAGAAATAGAAAGAAAAAGGAAAAAACAAAGAAGCTGGAATAGAGAAAATTTTCACAGACGGACTAAATTTGCCCAAGAAAATTTGATGTCAAGAGAAAAATCCGCCTAGGCACTGAAATTCACCCACACAAATTACTCAATAAAATTGTTTTTAAGAATTTCACCCAAGCTAGATAAATTTTCCTAGGTGAATTCCTTTTGCAACACCAACATTCTCAAATATTCTAATTTATCTGCCATTTTATTTCAAGTTTTCACTAGAAACTCCATGGCCGACTTTGAAAACCTATAAATAGGGTCTGAGGGTTTTCATATGATGCATATAACCTAGAAACACACTCACATTGCCTTTCCAACCTTTCTTGAGAAAACCTTTGTCAAATTCTCATCTAGACCATTTCTATCCAAACTAAGTGTAAGAATTGAAGGAAAAACCATAGAAGAAGAGTAAAAAAAGCTAAAGGAAAGCATAAAAGGAATAAAAGAGATTAAAACAAGCTTAGGAGAAATCTATAAGGGATCCTTACTTAACCTAAAATACTAAAATAGCTAAAACATATTTACATGCTGACTTTTATTTAACTTTTAATGTTTTACTTTAAATCTTTCTTGATTTCAAACCTTTCATGAATATTTTGATAACTACATTTTTTTACACACTTAAATCACTATATTTTAATTGATGCATAATAACTTGGTTTATGACTTGTAATACTTGGTTTGTGACTTGTAATATGTACATGTGATGATTATTGTAAATTGATATGCATAGAAATGATGATGGATGATAAATGTTAAAATATGAATGTGAAAAGTATAATAATGATGAGGTGCATGATTTCATTGACAATGATTATGATTAGGTGCATAATTGAATTAGTTTGAGGCTAAGAACTTGAATTGCGTAATGAATAGAGAATTTTATTCAAAAAGAAGGTTGAAGATACTTTAGTAATGCTTACATGTTGGCATTACTAAAAGTAAGAGAGTTCTAGCTATGTGAGTGGAACTCCTCAAAATTTAAAAGTCATTACACAATTGAAGGATTTGTGACATATTGCATGGATGGGATTGGGGACTAGATAGTAGTAGACCAAGTTCATAAGTCCTTGAGCGGGTTCTAGCTGATTGAGTGGAATGTCATGGACTTGAAGGTGACGTTAGTGGGGAAATCGTCTTGCTGATGATGATCATATGTAGTGGGAAAGGTCCTTGTTGGACACTAAAGAACCTCGATTGACTATGAAGTGTCTACCACTAGAGGATCTAGAGAATGTGAGAACCAAATGTCTTGGGTTATTCCAACGGATAACACCACATTGCATAATGAGAGTATGGTAGAGGTGCATGCATCGTATAATCTTAGGAACAAATTAGTCTAACTATTGTAATGATGTGTAATGTGTGATGTGTTGTTCTTGTATAATCATTTCAATAGACTTTAAAAATGTTAGATCAAGGATGATTAACATCTCAAGATTTTGATTAATTACAAGACAGACGAAACCAAGCTACCCAAGACTTGCTAAGACGAAACCAGCACAGACGGAACGAGACCCTTCAAAGAAGAATTTATGCGTCTGTCAAAAAGCCAAATCATCAGATGATACATGCACAGACGGAAGAGGACTACTCAAGCTTAAGTCCTTCGTCTGTCCAAAGAGTGAAGTCTAAGACGATAGGATGAGACGAAACAACAACAACCGAAGACTGAAGAATCATATCGTCTATCCAAAAGCTGAAGTCAAGTTGAGTCTTTCGCGCCAAGTTTTGAAATCTAAAGATGTACTCATGAGAAGCATTCAAGATCAGTATAGGGATTCGAGCTTACACACCAAAGTCAAAAAGGTCTTCACCTTTTTGTCACATCTCTGTACAAGTCAGAAGTAGTACTACGCACAACCTAGTCCGCTATATCCGCTGCGACTCTTATCAATCAATCAAGTACAACTGACAACCTTTTTGGAAAGCTCTCTAGAAGATCTCTCAACGACTCTCAACGGTATTCAAATGGGTCTAACGGCCATTTGAAGGAGATGCCTATAAAAGGACTTCACAGCTTCAAGAATCAGTTGGCGAATATGCTTATCTCTATCCTTCATCTAAGAATTCGCTCAAGTCTGATATTAGAACTTCATTGTAAAACCCTCTCTGCGAAGAGGAAAAATCTTTGTTTTTAAAACATCTTTCAAAGTCCACTTGTGTGGCATTTTAGCCTGAGGAGGCTGTGTTCCAAAGAATACCTCTTGTATTAGTTTGTGGAGGCTGGGTTCAAAGAATACCTTGTTAGTTTAGCCTGAGAAGGCTGGGAGCAAAGAATATCTTGTAATAGCCAGAAGTGGCTGGGTTCAAATAATATTTGTAACCTTTTCACGGTTTGTAGTGAAAACTCAGTGGTTGCTGAGGTAACTGACGTAGTCTAGAATAGACGAACCAATATAAAAATATTTGTGTTTATTTGTTTCGTGTGCTCAACTAACATGGGATAATCATAATATAACATTTATTCATTAAAATCAATATTTCAATACAAACATTGTTTCGTCTGAACAGATTTAAAACCCACAGACGAAAGGAATAATTTTTTTAATTAACACAATTCAACCCCCCCCCTTCTTGTGTTTATCTTTTACAAAAAAGAAGTTGATGTTATATATGACTACTTTTAATTATTTTCAATCTTTCATATTTAACTAGTTTTATTTAAGTAAGTTTACGCTTGCTTGGGTTTGTGGCACCTATAATGATCTTGGAACTCAATCGATGGAGTAGATATGCAAGAATGACAAAATTCACTACAAGTAATGTTGTGACTAAGAGAATGCTATACTACGTGCTTTTGGATGTGTACTTTGTTTTTAGGAAGGGATATAGAAGGATAAATATGTATAGTGTTTTGGAAAAAGATGCATTGTAATATTAAACTAAGCACTAAATTTTGTAGAAATTTTAGAAACTATATAATAAAGTCTAATTTCTTTTAAAAAACTATTCATTAATTTTACTAATTGGTAATTAAATTTAAGATTTAAAAATAGAAATAAAAGGGGTGTTACATTATGACTACAATGAAACTTTTTCACCAGTCATTATTTAATTTATTCTTATACTTGCTCTGACTAATCACTGACCACTTTAATAAATAAATGTAAACATTACCTTTCTCAATGTTAATTTTAAAAAGGAATTTTATAGGCAACGTTCTCAAAGCTTTGAGTCTCTTGAGAAGTCCCTTGTATACAGACTTAACATGACCCTCTTTAGTCTTAAGTAAGCGTTGTAAGCATGGTTTGATAAGCTCAAATCAACCTTCATTCAATTTCAATTTAAATCTAGTAAATATGGTCTATCCCTTTTTGTTTCTTCTCAAAAACACATATTTGCATGTGTGCCTGTCTATATAGATGACATTATTATTACTAGCAATGACATTTATTTTTTGCAAGCTTTAATTTCCAAACTCAACTCTGTCGTTACCCTTAAACACCTTAGCAACCTTGACAATTTCCTAAGAATTAAAGTCAAGTTCCAATCTGAATGTGCTCATCTACTCACTCGAAGTAAATATATTTAAGATTTACTTGCCAAAACTAAACTAGATGAATCCAAATCCATTTCCTCATCAATAGTTGCTAGTTGCAAACTCTCAAAAGTTGGGTTTGCATCTTTCCTAAAATTGTCTCTTTATCTCTCTATTATAGGGACATTTTAGCATGCAACATAACTAAACCAAAATTAAGCTTCTTTGTAAACAAGTTTTGTCAATTCATGGCTAATCTTTTTGAGGAACATTGGGTTATGGTGAAATGCATCTTTAGATACTTGAAAGGTACTCTTTGATAGGGTTTACTCCTCTAAGTCCCTCCAGTAGTCCTTTTCAACTTTATGCATATTATGATGGAGATTTAGCATTAGACCCTCATGATAGACGATCAACTTTTGAAGTTGTTATTTTCCTTAGACCAAACCTTATATTTTGATGGTCCATGAAACAAACCACCATTGCTCACTCAAGCATAGAAGTCTTGTACACGTCACAACTAAAGTAATTTGGATTCTAACATTTCTCTCCAAGTTGAATGTCTAATACAATATTCTTACCATTTAGTATGACAACTTAAGAATTGTTTTGTTGCTCGTAAGCTTGTTTTACATATTCACATAAAACGCATGGATATGGACATATTTTTTGTTCACGATAAACTTGAAAACCAGGAAGTTCAAGTTACCCATGTCCCTAGAATTGACTAGAGCATTGACATTCTCACTAAGTCTCTTTCCCCAACTCGATTTTCTGAACTTCGATCCAAGCTTATAGTGTTGAGTTCTCTTTCTACTCCTTAACCCTTTTCAGCTAAGGAGGGAGGGGATTATAGGGAGTATATTTTACTACTCCTAGACATATAGATTGTAACAATGTGATGTTTTTATGTTTCTCATGTATGTATACATTGGAGATAGCTTTAGCTCACTCTATTTAATTGTAACTCAACTATAGTTGGTTACTTAGCTTACCAAGCTTGATAAGCTTAGTCCTATACATACTTGATGTATATTTCAGTTCGGTGGGTTGAAATACATGTTCTTTTCTCACAACTTCTTCTTACTTCTCTTTTATCCTTTTCCATGAAAATCTTTAGACATACCATTGCCTTGTGGGGTCCCCATACCAACAAAATTACTACTTTAATAATATATATATATATATATATATATAAAGGTATTAAATTATAAAGGTATTTTTATAATTTTACTTTTTAAATATACTAATAGAATAACAAATGAGCACTTAAAAACAAAATTTGTTCTCAAATGAAAATCCTACATTGAGAGTTTGAGAATAAACATCGCTTATCATTGCATCTCTCCACTATCGTCTACCTCCTTAACATTGTCACCTCATCTCGTTACACCATGTCACTAAGACTAAGTTGAAGTTGACGTTGTCACTGTGTCATGCTACTTCACCATTGTCATCTTTATCTTATCTAACCATTTTCGTTATCATCGCATCGTTGTCTCTGTCGCAGTGTTGCCTCTGTAGCATCATCGTTTCTACCATGTCATCGTCTCTTTAATATCATTGTCTCTTTAATATCATTGTCTTCATCTATTGATGTTGTCTTCATGCTTTCACCTCATCTTTCTGTATCCATGTTATCTTCATGCATTATTGTTTCTAGGTCATTTTGCCAAGGATCTAAAAAAAGTAGCAAATTTTTGTTATGATCTACATTACTTGTTGGTTTCCCAGATACAACAAAAAAAACATGTTTGTGTTGTTAAGGAATGGGATCTCGTTACATGGGCAGAGTTAGTAATTTATGTCAAGGGGGACAACTTAAAAAATTAATTATGATTTAAGAAAAAAATTAAATTTTCGTATGCATGATATATATATATATATATATATATATATATATAAAAATTAATATATATTTACCGAGTAAAAGAAATATATAATCTGTTCGTAAAGAAATATACTAAGCAAGTATGATTTGTACATGGGCTAGTAGTAAAAGTTGATAGTAAAAAAATAATAGTTACATTTTTTCTAAAAAAAAATATAAGCAAAAAACAACATCCTTTCTCATATGATATAATGGAATTAATATTAAAAATAATAATAACTTAATATTTATAATACAAATAAATAATAATAAATAAATAATAAATGAGAAACATAATATTATCATTGAAAAGATTGAAATGTACTATAGAAGTTATGTAATATTGTTAATAAATAGATAAAATATTAAAATATTTGCACTTACGGAAAGTGACAATATTTAAGAGAGAAGATTTTAGACTACTCATTCCTAGAAATGTTGGAAAAATTGAAAAATCACCTATTCTAAGAGGTAGGATAACTACAAATACTAAGTTAAGTGTGTGCGGAGGTACAAGGATACAAATTAGAGTGTATTTACTTCTAAAAAAACATTTTTTATATATAATATATAATAGCCTCTAGATTGTTAGATCATATCAAATAATCTTTTATGAACTATCTTTTATTATTTACAGAATAAAAAATAGATTTAAATAATAAATATTTAACTAAATTAAAAATAAGATTTAGAAGATAAAATATTTATATAAAATTAAAGATTTCAAAAATAAAATATTTAAATAATAAATAAAATTTAACATAAACAAAGATATTTTAATATTTTTATTAATTATTCCTTGTATCAAGCACAAGGAAATAAAAAATATTTTTTTATTTATCTTTTATTCATAATTCTTAATCTAATCTACTTACACATCTATAATTGATCTAGATATTATATAATATTAATTTTAAATTTAAATATTATAATTTAAAAAAAAATATCATAAAAATTAAAAATACCTATAATATATATATATATATATATATATATATATATATATATATATATATATATATATATATATATATATATATATAACTCAAAAGTTACTAAAAGTAAGAGGTGATAGCTTCCCTCCCCGCCTCTATCCCCGAGAACTAAGGCAAGGAAAAGAATCTCTTACCATGGGATAGGAAAAGGGACCAGGAGAGAGTCTCTAGGTGTATGGTACCCTCTTATTCTTCATTTGCTCATCCATAGATAATTACAACTACGTTAATTTTTGGACACCTATCTCCTTCAAAATCCCAAAATTCGTAGTCACGCTCCTTTAATTTCATAAAACTTCAACCTATTGTGTACAACACACAGTACAATCATATATAATACTTAAATTGCAAGCATTTTATCATTCAATGCAAATCAATTTTCTACGTTTTAGATATATATTATAAATGGTATTACTAGTTTGTTACGTTCTCAATCAATCGATAATATATGAGTTGATTCAATTATTTTATTTTATCTACATATTTTTTAATTTAAAATTAGATTTATGATGTTTAAACGTGATCTTATCAGAAAATGAGTTGAACATGATTGACGGGGTCTTTCGACTCAAAGTGGATGAGAGAGGAAAAGAGGAAATGGATAACCTCGAAGGAATGTTGTTCATATAAGACCGACCTCCTCTTGGAAGTGGTTGGAGTGTACCTGTAAAGGCATTCCGATGGTCAAGTTAATACCTGACTGAAGTAATAACATAAGAGATATGTTAAGAATGAATCGAGGGTAAGATTCAATCTAAATTTACTCCCTGTAATTGAGTGTATATATAAAGGTGAACATGTTACGTATGAGTGAAGTGATGAAACAAATATAGGGGAGAAAGATTAACTTGGTTCGGTGTCTCAAAACTTAGTCCACGATCTCACTGGAATAAAATTCACTATTTGTAATTTTTGAACGGAAAAATTACAAACCCTCATCACAGTGTTTGACACTCACTACCTAAAATCTAAACACTTCTTTTATAGATTTAAGAATGTGGTGCAAGTAAAGAAAACATATTATTCTCTCTTATATAGTTTCTTTACTTATATATTTTTCTAATGCTCACCGATGTGGGACTTTGAATTAATACAAGACACGATAAATATCTCTTTTTAATTCAAAGTCGTACATTTCTACAACGATCCTTCTTTTCATCGGAACTAGCAAAACTCTACTGAAGCAATCGTCTCTTATAGCAGCAGAATCTTCTGACTTTTGGAGTAGTCTTCCCTTTCA
Organism: Hylodesmum podocarpum; assembly: GCA_026586105.1. Classification (NCBI taxonomy): domain Eukaryota; kingdom Viridiplantae; phylum Streptophyta; class Magnoliopsida; order Fabales; family Fabaceae; genus Hylodesmum; species Hylodesmum podocarpum. The sequence goes on along the minus strand of JALJEV010000623.1, from coordinate 14,638,055 downwards.
GAGAATCTTCGGACCAATAAAAATCTTCTTCTCCTTCCAGCTTTGCATTGTTCTTCTGTGGGACTTTGATTACATCCCAACAATCCTCCCATCAAACAAAGGACCACTATATTTTCTCCCTCCCTGTAGCGGAAGACTTTCGACAAAAGGAATCATCTCAAGATAGATCCACCTGACCTTCATGATCTCTTGTCAAGTTCCACTTGACCTTTATGGATCTATCTCTCGCCAAGTCGAACTATCAGCTCTGATACTAGTAGTTGAGAATTCAACCTCCTGAAACAAGTATAGGGGAGAAAGAAAAGGAGCACACAAAAAGATTAATGTGATTCGGTGCCTCAAGACCTAGTCCCCGATCCCACTGGAATAAAATTCACTATTTATAATTTTTTAATGGAAAAATTACAAATCTTCGCCACAGTGTTTGACACTTACTACCTAAAATATTAACACTCCTTTTACACATTTAAGAATGTGATGCAAGTAAAGAAAACATATTATTCTCTCTTATATAGTTTCTTTATTCATTTCTATTTTTAATGTTTACTGATGTGAGATTTTGAATTAACACAAGACACAACAATGACGCTCCTTATCGAGACCGATCAAGCTTAAGTGATAGGACATGACTCTCAGACTTTGAGGGTACAGTCGGCAGAAACATGAACTTCTCCACATGTCTCATCCTGATTAAGTATTCGGTGTGATTTGACCTGAAATAATTATTCATATATCAAACAGTATAATATGAGATGAAGGTGGGAAGAAAGAAAATATAAGAAAATGTCAAAAAAATAAAATCCAAATAAGAGGTTGTCTTTTTTATTTAATTTAAAAGAAAATTAAAAAATATTAATTTTAAAAATATATAAATTTAAAATTTTCTTTCTTTCGACATTTTTGGGACTAAAGTTGAAACTTTTATCTCCTTGGCATTTCCTATCCACGCAACTAAATATAGGGTTGGAGATATCTTTACAGCAGAAGCAGCAAGAAGCAGATCACTGTCAAGTGCCAAGAGTCCATTTCAGAGAACACATACTGACTTACACCCAAATATATCAAGCTTCGCCGAAGCACTTGAAGAAGAGCTGAAGATAATATGTTGATAATTCTCTGAGGTAAGGTGGTGACGAGGATCTGAAGAAGATGGAGATATGTGGTGATTGAATGAGTTTTTAACTTGTTAGTTATTATCGCTAGTGCTGATGATATGGCTTGTCGCAACAAATCAAATCACATAGTGAACCTCTGAATGAGCAATTAAATGTAATTTGATTTGCCCCAACAAGCCAGAACACAAGAACAAGCCCCATTCCATATGTGACCACAAAAATTTTGTAAATCTAAACTCTCAAAATAATTGTACCATATGTCTTATGGTGCCCCCTCATCGGGATCCAGCAGCAATATATGTTGAGGTGTAAGTCTAGGTGTCCTCTGAAATGGAACCAAGACCATTCACCCTGGAATTCTCCAACTGCATGCTTTATAATTAAGTGCTAGCTACCTACTATACACAATTTGAATAGGGGTGTGAAAATAAATAAGGTTCTACAGTAATTTATATGATGAGAATTGAATCGTGCACATCGCTGGGATTGGCCTAGAAGGGGATTGAGTGTACGTGACTCAATGTTTGCCTGGTGAGAAATATCCTTAGAAGGAGAAATGAAGGAAGAGGAAATTTTACGTCAATTTATTAATTTTGATGATAATTTTTTTTATAAATCTAATAAAAATTTAATTTATAAAAGGTTGAGATATAAAATTACACGTAATTTTTAAACTCTTAAAATAAAACTAGTTAGACTCGTAAATAAAAATTTCTTTACAAAAACCAAATAAATGAAGAGAAATGAACATTAACAATACATAGATAAGTTACACACTGAGTCATCTTTGCCTTCGTAAACCGCGAATAATCGATCATGTTAGGCTTCCCTCCTCCCATTTTCTTATATTAATATAATAATAAAATAATAGTAATAACAATAAAAATAATAAGAAACAATCATAATAAAGTAGGGATAATAAATAATAATATAAATAATAATAAGTAATCATAATAAAGTAGGAATAATAAATAATGGAATAAATATTAAAAAAATAGTAATAATAATAATAATAAAATATTTTTATTTAATTTTATTTCAAATTTTTATCTTTATTTACTTTATTTCTCCTCCATTAAACAATCTTTATTTTTTTTTTATATTTCTCTTCTATTTTTTTCTTTTCTTTTCTTTTCTTTTCCTGTTCTCTGATTTCTTTTATGTGACAAACAATTCTTTAAAGTAATTTTACTTTTGCCAACATAAAAGAATAGAAAAACTATGACTTTAGTCCTTAAATTTTTTAATTTATTCCTCAGAATAAAATTGTCTGATCATAATTTTAAATTTAAATTCTACCATGTTTTAATATTTTTCTAAAAATCATCATTAAATAATATATATCAATTTTTTATTATTTAATCATACGTATCATAATAAAAAATTATCACGTCAAAATAATTTTTAATGATAAGACTATAAATATAACCATTAAATGATAACATCTCAATCTTTTTATTATTAATATTTGATGAGTATAACAATAAAAAGTTGTCACGTTATTACTTGACAGTGATTTTTAATGAAATTATTAAAAATATAACAAAAATAAAACTTAGATGCTAAAATTAATTAATTTTGTAAGTTAAATATTAAATTAAAAAATTAGTAGAAAGTTTAATAACTGAGTTTATAGTTTTTGAAAAAATGAAAAAGAAAAGAGTTATACTAGGTGGATATTGGCCTTATAATTACGCGGATAGGCATGCATAGGAAGTAACCGAGTTACCGAGTGCCGGCATAAAAGGTAAAATGGTGAATTACTAGGTAGCTACTGTGAAAATGAAGGCGAATTTGTAGCTTCCTACATTTTCATTTACGAATTCTCCTTGAAGCTACTGCGAACTTCAAAAGTGATTTCTCAACCATAACTCACGTTCTCTCATCTTCCTTTAAATTTCTTCTTCTTCCACAATATTCTTAATATCAATATTCACTTTCTCTTCTCCCTAGTGACAAATGCAGCAAGAGGGTGGTAATTTCGTCTGGTGATACCTACAAGGTTTTCTTTCATTGACTCGTCAACTATCATAAATGGGACAGAGATTTTTTAACTTGTAATACTTATCTTGTGAAATGTAAAATGTATATAAGCCAATCTTCTCCTAGCTAGTGTTTGGATCAAAATTTGATGCCACGTTATTGTTACGTTGGAATTTATCCAATATATGTTGTGATTTTGCAATGATTTAAAAGTTAGGTTGGTTTAATTTAAACGGTAAAAGTCAAACTCGTGTTCCAAGAATATTAAAGTTTAATTTTTTTTTGTCAATGTCAGAACTTTGTTTACGATAAATTGAACTCTAGGCACAATAGAGAGGAACGAAACTCCAGTTATCATTAGTTTTTAAAACGAATATTAACAAAAAATTGTTTAATTTATATATATATATATAAGAATAATATTTAATTCAAATTAAAATTATATATAAGAAATTTATTATTAAAAATAATCCACTACAAGATTATAGATATTTTACAGCATGCTCTGGCAATAAGTGTTGTTGCGGAAAAATTTCAACAACTTTGAGTATTGTTGCTGTTTATAATGTTTTTACAACAATAATTATTGAGATATTTTTTTACTTCTTTCTTATCAAAACTAAATTATGATAGCAATGTAATATGTTATATTTGATATATTCCAACAAAAAATATTTGTAATAAAACACGTTTTCTCAACTGTTAATATTGTAGAAATATTATTATTTTTCTCAAGGATAAAAGTTATAAGAATAAATTTTTGATATATAATTTATTTGCAAATTTTATTTTAATATAATTATTTTATTTTAATAAAGAAACATAGTTTAATTAATGTTAATATATGTATATATATAGATTAATTACACATTTAAATTGATTATGTAAAATTTAAATTATATCAAACTAAATTAAAACAAATAAAATTGATATATAAAATCAATCAAACTAAACACAATTTACTTCAATAAATATCGTAACTAGTTCCAGTAAATAAACCTAATTGTTTACATAAAAGTGATAAAAAAAATAAAATTAAAACTTCATTGTCTACATAAGTTAGAAACAGCTCCTCAAATATTTTGTTAGAAGTCTCAAGAATTAATATACAATTGAAATATCAATGAGAAAAAAATACATTAATAACTTAAAAATAATAACTTGTGACTTACTTTTATCATTTGAAGATCCAAGTCTAATATTAGTTATGTTCATGTTTATTGCATTTTTTGATTTTCCAACCTCTGTAACTATAAAACATATCAATATCAATTATTAGTATAAGATAAAAGATTATAAATAATATTAATTTTAGATTATAAATTGTTTGTAATGAAATATAATAGAAAATTCCTTGAACAAATACAAATAATTATTGATTTTATTTAATTTATAATTTATCATATTACTATGAAATATAGAACCATTTATTATCATGTTACATAATTCATTATACATAATGTGCTTAAAGTATAAGAACTTTATTTCATAACTAATTTTATTATATAGTCAATAATTAATTTTCTCACGTAATATATACGTACATAAATATATATATTTTTCTTTCTTTATATTTTATAACTTTATTTGTCAAAATATAAGTCATAGTATTTCGTGTGATAATGACGTGCAATCTACAAAGCTCGATGCAAACCAATTAACCCACACCTAAAATTTTGGAAAATCTGTAGCTCCTAATCCAACAGTTTCATCTTATCAGTTGGAATAATGGCATGTAATTTGTCATTAATTCTCTTCTCTTCATATTTGTAACACTTAGACTCATGGTTCTTTCTCTTCCAATTTTTCTTGTATTTATATATTCTACGACATTTTACTAGTATCTATCTATATATATATATATAGAGAGAGAGAAATATTAAAATAGCAAGAAAAGTAAATAAAAAACAAAAAGGAAATCAATTTATTAATACACCTTTGTTAATTTGCATGTGAAGAAATTTGACATGTTGAATTTGAACTACAATTTATCGGCTCCATAACTAATATAAAAAGAAAACATAGAGAATACAATATTAAAAGATAAACAAGAAAAAGATTTCTAAAAGATAACAAGAAATGACATTAAAGCCAGTAGTAAATTATGTAGTTCAAACAATATTAGAATAGTAAATAATGGAGTTGAGAAAAAATTAATTTCAACCATTTTATGCTACTTTTTTATTTAACAACACCTTTTTTTGAAGAAAAAGTTTAGATAATCCAGAATGCTAAATTTATAATATAACGAATAAAGCTAAAATTTAAATTATTAATGATTTATTTGATATATGTAAAATAGTTATTTAATAAAAAAAATTGTTAACTTGATTAAAATTTTACAATAGCAGATAATGATAATTACCATTCGAGCTGAAAATTTTGCTCCTGTCATTTGATTTTCATCACTATTATAAATATTTATCTCCAATAATTAATCGTACATGTCAAGGATAAACTATTTTATCCTGAACCATATTGAAATCTATTTAAAAAAATTAAAAAAAGGCCATAAGGAATAATAAACTTCAAAGAAATAATTAATCTAGTAAAAATAAGTTTATTTACTGAAAATTATTATTATATAATTTATGAAAATATCAACTCTATTTACATGTTTTTATTCTTATCTCACAATTTATAAATTCCTTGGGATAAATTTTTATAAAATCCAAATAAAATTTATACAATATTATTAACTCTGGGTTGTGTTTGGATGAGTTAATTTGGTGAAGTAATTCATTTAGTACAACAATTGAATTACTATCAAATTAATTGATTTATTTGGATAAAATATTTCGAAGAATTTAAAATGATATTATTTTAAGAAAGAATTTCAATTGAGTAAAATAGAGAAATTTAATATTCTATCTAAAACTAAGTCATTTCAATTTCTTCCATATTCTATCTAAAATTAAGTCATTTCAATTTCTTCTCTGTCATTCTCAATTCTCTTACACCTACTTCACTAAAATTAGGAAATTTAAAAATAATTAATATTTATTTTTATTCAAAATTAAAATTTTAAATTTTAAATAAATATTTAAAAATAAAAATTTGAATTTCTTAAAAGTTAAATTAGTTTATCCAAAAAATAAAATTAAAATACAAGAAATTGAATTAATTCATCTAAATAAAATAAATATAAATTGAAAGGAATTTAAATTAAGACAATTAAAATATAAGAATTTAAATTTCTTAAAAAAAATTCAAATTCTCCATCCAAAAACAATCGGAAGAAAAATGTTGACACTTATAATCACGTTCTTAATCTTTCTCGTCCATTTACAATTTCATTCTTACTATTTTAATCTTAATATTTATTGAAGATTCTAATACAGAAAGAATTAGAGACGTTTTAGATATAGTATTTAACACTCTTTGGATGAATACAAAGTTGAAGACTCCTTATATTTAAAATATTTGAAGTGATTTTTTCAATTCTGTTCATGTTAAATTCTTGGATTAACAGAAAGTGACAACATCTAACTCATTTATTAGCCTAGGTATTAAAATTTTAACAATTAATTAATTAAATTAAAAATATATTGATTTTTCTACCATGATCCCATAACTTTTTTATATGTAATATCTATCACATGAATATTTAATGAACAACTTAGGAAACATGTACACTTGAAAATATTATATGAATATTTAAAAAAGTACATGTCTATTGAATTATAATAATTTGATAAATGGTAAAAATTATTTTTTAACCAATTTTATATATTATACAATAATCGTTATTATATGTTGTATAGATTCCTGGTGACATTATATAAACACTTATATGAGAAGATACTCTTTTTAGCATTATATCTTTTCCTATGTTTAAATGTTATTGATATAAATGTGTTGCCAATGTAATTTTTACAACGACTTTAATTTGGTTTCAATAAAAAAATTGCATTTCCCAAGACTTAGATATATTATTATTGTTATAAAATAATATATTTTCTAACTAATTAAATATCAATGTTACAAAATAGATTTATTCTAGCAACTATTTAAATGATTAATATAAATGAGTACATTTACCAATTTACCAACCATTTTAAATATTGGTGACAAAAATAACATGTACACACGGCAGTAAATGTAACACATGGTACTTTACATCCAACGGTAGATATCGTGAAATATCGACTACAGAAGAAGATATTTATCTGGGAAAAGACCCTTCTTTCCAACCAATTCTTCCATTAGCGCACACAATTTCTCACTCCGGGTAAGGGTAGTTCTACTATTATTGATAATAATGGGAAAGTTTGGTATGATTGTCTATCCGTGGGAGTTATTGTGGATGTATTCCTATTTGATTGATTTTGGGTTGAAATTGGTTAGTGATCCTCGTTAACCTTTGATGAGATTAATTGTGTCATTATTTCCTGAATTGGATCGGTATATTGTTATTATTATTGGTTGAGTGAGATTCTTGTTAATTAATTGTTTGTGTGTTCAACGTAAAATTCCACCAATTATTATGTTGTTGTGATTCTCTTCCATTCTATTCTTTTGTTGCTCCACTTACATGATTTTATGTGTGTTGTTTATGTATCGTGATTTGGTTGGTGTGGTGAGATGAAAGATTCCATTATGGTGAAATAATGAGTGTGGATTGAGAGGTGATATGATGGGACATATTGCATTGATAAGTCATTAGGTTCATGATAATCGACTGTAATTGGGTTGTATTTGTGATGAAAGGGATGGATGTCTACTGCTACGAGGGAGCAGTGAGGTTGCCCCTAGTGGATATGCTTGTGTGCATGAGATTTTGGAAAAAGAGATGAGGATTATCATGAATTCTAGATGATTGAAAATGTTTTTAAAAAGTGAGGATGAATGAAACTAGGATGGTTGGTCCCTAACGGGTCGATGTAATAACCTAGGACTTGGAGGATATTCGCGGTGGGGAAAGCTTCCACTATGGCCAATCACCATGAGTGGGAAGTGACTCCTATTGCAACACTGGTTACCCTGACTGTAACTGTCTAATATTTTTAGTGAGAATGTTAGAGGTGACATGTACTCCTAGACATCTCTCAATGTTTTGATGGTACCACATCCCCTTGAATGGGCGAGCAGATGGATAGTAGGTGGGAGGCGGAAGAACCTTGGGCTAGGAAGCTTTCGGACTAAGATCTTGTTATATTAAAGACTTGACTTGTGTTGTTTTTTTTCTTGGTGTTTGATTTCGTTACCATTAATGTTGTAAATTAAGATTTTGGTATTTCATGTTAGTTCACACTGCTAGCAGAGATATTACAAATTTATCTTTTGAGTTCGAATGGTTGAAGAAATATTTCACAATTTGCTTTATGAATAAAATTAGGTTCCGAGTATTTAGTGATGTATTTATTTTCCCGCAAACTATAAAAAAATTAGGACATATATTAATAGAAATTGAGGTGTTACAATGTTGAAAGTAGGATATAGGTTAGTAAAAATTGAAGTGGTACAGTAAATTTTATTTTATTGTATTCATACCTTTCTCTGTAAATTAATATTATTAAAAAATAATAAAATACACCGACACTCAGACTTTTGTTGTCAAATATATACTTTTATCATTATGGTTGAAAAAATAGTTTATAACCACTCATAATTCCACAGCTTATATATTATCAACTAGTTTTTCATTATCTTAAAAAGGATCCACCTCCTCTAAAATAGCATATTCCACTCTAGTTTTTCATTATCTTAAAGTAATATCAATTATTCACGAGAGAAAACAATTGTTGCTGTTGCATGAATATGCATGCATAGCAAATCATGCACGAGTTAGAATATCAACAGTTGATTTTCTCATCAGTTATTGAGATTAAATGCAATACAACACATGACATAAGATCTCATCTATTGACTTGTTTAACAAGCTGACTCTTTATATATACTTACACTTTTTTATTCACAAAACATGACACCTCAATGTGTGTTCCGTTTAATCAATAATTTATTTTATTATTTTTTAAAAATTTGTAAATATGTATTTTTTAATTAAGTTATTTTAAAGTTTAAATTTTTGTTGTTCTTAAATATTTGTGATATTTTAAGTAGGTTTTTTAACTAAAAATAAATTAAATTTTTTATCATGTAATTTTTTAATTGACTTTATAAAATATTTAAACAGACATAAAATGGCGTTTTTTGGTGGCTTCAAGTTGTCACAAACTATTAGAATCTTTTCTTTTTATTTTGAAGACATGATAAAAAAAATAATCTAAGAACTCACTTGAAAATTCACAGATAATTTAGAGATGAACTAAATAATTTAACCTATTTTAAACATGTTAACAAATGTCACTAATTTATAAATATTATTTTTATGGAATTATGTTTGTTGGTTTTGTTGAATGGTTACGCAAATCAATAAAAAGATATTTATATTTTATTAGTTTTTTAAAAATGTTATGAAATATCATTTTATTTAATAAAGGTAAATGATAAAAAAAATGTTTTATAAGAATTCTAGAACGCCTTGTAAAAAACAATCAATAGTTTTTAGATGGTGTCTTACATTAAAAGTTAGATGGAATGTTTTTTGTCTTTAGGTGATTTCTTTTTCAATCTTTTAACACATTCTTAAATTATTAAAGACCTGTCTCTCATAGAAAACTTTATGGCCCGTTTGTTTAAAACTCCCGTTAAAAGATTTGCTCACTGGAAATAATCTCTTACTTATTAAACTCCATTTAATAAGAAAAATAAAATTTAACAATTTTATATGCAATGAATTGTTGTGATAACTCGTGAAAAAAATTCAAAAACAGAAATGCTATTTTCGTTGGTATTTGGATTGTAAAGAGTGTTAATAATATGAGGTTGTATAATTTAACCCCACTTTGAGTTAAGTTAGATAACCTATTAATTATAATAGTGATTAAGTGGATTATTGTTATTTGGATCATAATGATCTATTTATTAAATAAAACAATTTTAAGTGAATCAAAGGTTTTAGTCTTGCAAAAAGCGTAAGAGAAGCTAAATCACAAATTCAAGGAAGTTGTTAAAATCATAAAATTATAACTTTCTTATGGATGTTGTGATTGAAACTCCTTTTATAAATATAAAATCATGATATTGCTATTTTACTTTCTTTTTAGTTAACGTGAAACTCATTATAAAAAAAGTCAACGAAATTTTATAACAAAAATTTAAGAATCAAATAAAATTTCAATTAAATATATAACTTCACATGTTATTTTATTATTAAAATAATTAATTTAGACATATTTATTCAACACATAAGTTCAAATACGAGCACAATCTAAAAAGATCAAAACGAATTCGAATTCGGATACCAGGACAATCATAGCGAATTTTTCCCGTCAAAATTAGGACAGATTAAGATTAGGATGAATTTCTTTGTCATATTTACTTTGATGAAGTGACAGATACTCAAAAGAATTTTAGTATTATGAAAACAAAAAGGTGAACAAAAGAGAGGCATGTTAAGAGGATGATGAAAATGAACTTATATGGACGAATAATTGTATGTCAAGGTACCATAATCACACTGAGACCACATTTCTTTTTCACTATCATGGTTGCGCCACTGTGTTTAGTTTATCGTTCTAGAACTCTCAAACCATTTTCGCATTCCAAGACACCAAATGTAAAAGCTACTCGACTGTTGCTTTGGATTGAATGGGAGTTGTGTTGGATGCAACTCTATCACAAACACACACCTAATTTTCATTATAATAAACAGTATTATTAGAACCTGTTAAACTCTACATTTATGCCAAAATTTATCAACTATTCTACTTTTATAAATTTGAACAAGATATAAGTTTAACAGCAGTACAAATAGGAAGGGAAGAAGTACTGTAAACATCAATTTCAGAACAAAATATAATAATTCCAATAGAGTTGAACTACATGCATAGAAGAGAGTACTCTATTTTACAGAACTTCAACATACGCCTGCCTCCTATATGAACATCTCCCCCCGTTACCAATCCAATATCATAAGTCAAATCTAAAGTGTGTCAGATCTAATCACTAGTATAATCAAATTTGGAGACATCTAATTCAGTGAATCAAGTCTCTCATAAAAACTATCCAAGCCAGCTGGGGTAAACCAATCTTTTTTCATCTGCAGCATTTCAATGTCAAACAAAACTGAATCAAAATGCGTGCTGTAATACTTAATTTACAAAAACAGCATACGAGATAACTTACAAAGTAAGGGTACTCTTGCATGCTAAAATTCTCAGGTGCACGATCCAAAAACAAATTAATGAAGTAGAGGACGAAAAATCCACATTCATTACCATCTCTTTGCTGTGGCACCTACAACAATTTGTGTTTTCTTCAATCATTAGATATCTGATCAGACTGGGAATGAAAATCATGGACAGGATGATACTTACCTTGGGCACTAAAAGTGGAATTTGAGATACCAGATGCTTAGTCTCAGGCCTGTCCCCTGTTTTATAAATATCCAGCACAAATCTGAAAATGAACATAAAAACATGCATATCTTAATAACTCCGACTGGACAATAATGTCTGATGAGAACAAATAGATATTATTGAGGAAAGACTCACCTTCTAATCTCAGGTTCTAGCCGCCTTGGATTAGCCATTTCAAGAGAATCCAGCAACAACATGCACGGTGATCTGGTAGTTGATTGCAAGCTTTCACCGAAATGGCAGAGGATCAAAAGGCTCCAGTGACCCCTGCAACATTGGGATTTCAAAGTATGCATTCCATAGATAAACATTTTGACAAAATAAAGAAAAGGTTCTTTGACAATAAAGAAAATTGCGTGCATTTACCAGCAGACTATGGGAACAAAAACATATGCCTTTGAGAAAATATGTTCTTTTTTAATCCAAGCCAGAACCTTATCTTTAGATGAAGCAGCCCTGTAAAGGCTAAACCATAAGCTGTCAAAGTATGCAAAGTGTCTCTTCTTATCTTCTGAGAAAATCTTCCATATTTTCCTGTACAAAATAATTATATTTAGAAACAATATCTCAATTTAGAAGTTGTTACTTTTACATCATAAATCATTAGACTATAACTCACTCCAAGTAAATATCAAAAACTCCACTGCCTAGCTTTTCCTTGGGTTTAGAAATTGCTTCCTTGTTGGCTGTAGACAGTGCTTCCATGGGTGTAGAAACTGCTAGCACTTCCTTGGGTCCAGAAACGGCATCCTTACCATTGAATTTTCTCTTCCTCTTTGTTCTCATTCCACGGGGAACATTGCTCCAATCAAATGGAAGTAGTGAAAAACCACTTCCTATCACATTTCTTTGAAGCTTTGTTGTCTTTCTTTGAAGCTTTGTTGTCTTTCTTTGACGAGCATAGACTAACTGCTTTGTACATGGTAAATTGATTTCTCTTTCTTGGTTCACTAAAACTGCTGAGATGAAGAAAAATGACACAGACAGAATCAACTTCTCTATTTGGTTACCCAAGTAAGTATATCAAACCTCAAAAACACCAGGCCATAGTCGTAAAACCCCAATATACATATACACCAAGGTTTTAAAAATCATCACAAACTAAATTTTCGCTTCAATGTCAAGGTTTTTAGGCTCTCTACAACCACAATTGCACCCGTATCAGTGGCATTTACCCACAATTTCTTGCAATATCAAGGATTGCGACAAAATAAAGACCACAACAGCAATTTAAAATCTTAATCCAGATAAACCAAACTATGTATCCTCTATTTTCTACTGGTTCAAATGTAAAATAATGCAAACAAACAAATTGAAATAAAGAAATTCTTAGAAATGGTTCCAAAACATGTAAGGTATCAAACAAATTCCCAAGTACACAATATAAAACTAATGTAAAATAGAAAACTTCAACGACGAAGAAGAACTAACCTTGATTATCGGTGTCACTTAGCTTGGTACCTTTCATTGATGCTGACCGCATTTTCTTCTATTCTTGCTATTATTTCATTCATTCATTTATTTATTTATTTATTGGAACCGTGTACTGAATATCGTCGTGAAATGTGAAGCCACAACCCTTTGACTTCATAGTGTGGTTACGACTTACGAGAGTGACTTTAATATTAATATTAAATTCTATGCCTAAAAAGCGGCAAACCAACGGTAATAAGCGTTAATGAGTTTAAATACAGATTAATTAAAATTTTTATTTGTCTAATTTTTAAGATTTTAAATTTTAATTTTTATATGATTTTTTAATAATAAATAATCCTCCAAGTTTGCTATCTATAACTTTCATCGTTCAGAAGACAAAATTTATTATTCAAGTAATATATTAATAATTTATTTGGGACTTGTTTTCCTACAAAGTTTACTATTCATTTAAAATATTAAATATTTTATTAGAAAAAAATTGTTATAAGATAATATGTAAAATTGATAATAATATGTAAAATTTATTGATAATATTGTTATAAAATTGTTATAAAATTTTATTAGAAAAGATAAGATATAATATGAGAAGTATAATTTGATTTTATGTTTTTTTCTTACGTCTTCATTTACCACTGCTCATTTCTGTTCATTTATATGTATCTTCTATTTACATGATTACATTACGTAACCTTCAATAATTGAGTCATAAACTATAATTACTTAATGACTTTTTTTAATCAATTAGGAAGTATAGGAGGTTATGAGATTTTCATTGATTGTAGAGTGTAAAAGATATTTATTTACCTCTTTAGATGTCTAAAAACCTTACTAAAAACAACTTTGTGAAACAAAAAATCTAGTGAAGGAAAAAGGGTATACCCTTTTAATAATACTCTCATTAGTAGTTGTCTCGTTAAAAATCTTTATTAGAAAATATCCAGTGGGACAAAACATGACAGAGGAAAAGAGAGTATATATCCCCTTATTCCAATTTTCTAAACCAACTCTTAAATGTTGAGGTTGATAATGCCTTAGTGAATAAATCTACTACATTATCACTTGAACGAATTTGTTAAACATCAATCTTATCATCTTTGTGAAAATTATGAGTAAAGAAAAAGTTTTTCGAGATAATGCTTAGTCCTATCTCATTTTATGTTTCCACCTTTAGTTAAGTTATGCATGCAACATTGTCTTCATACAAATTTGTAGGAACTTTTCATTGAGTGATAAACCACATGATTCATGAATATGTTGAGTCATAGATCTCAACCATACACATTCACGACTCACTTCATGAATTGCAAGTAACTCTGTATGATTTGATGAAGTCATTGCAAGATATGGCAGTACCACCACATGAAAACAAGCAGCCAATTTGAGATCGACATTTATGTAGATCTGATAAATATTCATGGAAATTTTGATTCACTTGAATAAAACAAACAACCCCCATGTAAAGTGTCCCTCGGAGATACCCGTGTATATGTTAAATTTCATTTCAATGTCTTTTAGTTGGAGTAGAACTAAATCTTGCTAATAACTTATTGCAAATGTTTCATCATTATCACGAGAGTAAAATGAGTCTTTTGTTACTTCAAGTTATTAACCACCATGGGTAGGGGTGGGTATAGGGGTTGAAGTTCATGTGCCGGTTCGTGGACCCCGCAACCACGTGGGTTTGGACCAATTTTTTTTAGAAAAATCTAGGGGTACAGTCCATACAAGCCCACCACGCACAACCCGCGGGTTTTACAGACCAAACCCACGGGATCCACAGGGCGACCCACAAGCCCACACTATTTAAAGGATTAGAAGTTGAAACCCTAGTTTAGCTTCATTTTCCTTGCCACATCTTAATCTTCTCGCACGTCGCACCCTCCCAATCTCTTCACCAACTCATTCTACCTTCAATATTTTCACACCCTCCCAATCTTTGCACTTGCATCAGTTCCGTTGTCGTTTTCACCACAACCAGTTCTGTCAGCACCGTTGTCGTTTTACCAGAACCAGTTCTGCTTTCGTTGTCATTCGCTAAAACCAGTTTCTGCTTCTGCTATCGTTCCGCCAAAACTAGTCCCAATCTCAAACCCAAAAAATTTATGTTGTTAGACTTATTTTATTAAGAATTTAAAAGGTAAAATATATCATATTTTTTAAATTCCATATTTCACATTTTTTAACTAGGTCTACGGGGCGGGGGCGGACTACAAAGTTAGGTTCGTTTCGTATTGCAGGGTGGGGTGGGCGGACTAAGTTTTTCGCGGACCTTAGGCGAGGCAGGCTGACCCGCTTATCCACCCCTAACCATGGGGGTACTTAATGGGTGTGACTTGTTCATGTAAAGTCTCTCTAGGATCCTTTTCGCGTATGTTGATTGGAACAAGTATTTCTTCTTCCAAATGTTCAATTTGCAGCCCAAGACAATATTTTGTCTTTCCAAGATTTTTCATCTCAAACTCTTTTTTTAAGGGATTTGTTGCCTCTAAAAGACATCTAGGACTTCCAATTATATTCAAATCATCAATGCTGACAAACTCGGATCTTGATCTTTTTATAAAAGCACATGGACTAATATTATTATTTTTGTATCCCTAATGTAGTAGATATTCACTAAAGAGATAATACCATATGCGCCCAGATTCTTTTAATTCATATAATGACTTTTGTAATTTAATTGAGTATATTCCTTGGTCACTCAAATTATGTGTTCCAGATATCTTAGATCCTTCAAGGATCTTCATGTATATATCATATCACTATCAAGTGATCCATATAAGTAAGCTGCAACAACATTCATTAGGCACATATCAAGCCTTTTAGGAACAGTTAAACTTATCAAATATCTAAAAGTGGTTGCATCTATCACGGGAGAGTAAGTCTCCTCATAATCAACTCATGGTATTTTTGTAAAATCTTGTGCCCCAAGTCGGGCTTTGTATCGCACAATTTAATTTTTTCATTTCTTTTTCGCACAAAAACCCATTTGAATCTGACTGGTTTTACACCATTAGGTGTACGGACTATAGGTCCAAAAATTACACGCTTTAGAACTGGTTTCGACGGATTTCGGTTCATGATCCTCATTTACATTTACGATTTCTAGTGTTATATTGTATGCAAAAACATTGTCGAAAGTAATTTCACTTCGGTTCTAGATTTTTCCAGTGTTGACATAACTAATTAAGATCTCATTATTTTCATTATTTTTAATTACCTTAATCTCTTCAGGAGATTCTTTAGCAGTTATGTCTTCCTTATCATTCAAAATATCTATTACCTCAGCTTGACTATCCTCTTTATTTGCATATTTCCTTTTTTGAGGATTTTTATCTTTAGAACTGGTTGGTCTGTCACGCTTCAGGCGTGTTTTAGATTCATTTGCATTTGGTTGTCCTTCACGGATCTCAATACGAAGTGAAGCATTTTCAGTTGGAATATGTGACTTTGTAATTAGTAATTGATTTGCAATGTTTTACAAATGAATTATTCTTCGAACTTTGAGTTCACATTGTTTTGTACAAGGATCAAACTGATGCAATAATTGTGAATTTCATGTCATTTGTTTCTCCAGCTGTTTCTTTTCCTCTTCTAATGTTGGGAAATTATTTTCATCAAAATAACAATCAGCAAGTCTTACCGTAAACATATCTCATGTCTGGGGATCTAGATATTTAATTATTGAAGGAGATTCATACCCAACATGTATTCCCAACCTTCTTTCAGGACTCATTTTGGTACATTGTGGTGGAGCAATTGGAATGTAAACCGTGCACCCAAAAAATTTTTAAGTGGGAAATATTTGACTCCTGACCTAATGTCAATTGCATAGGGGTGACCTTGTGTTACATTGTTGGTCAAATATGTATCAGTGCTACAACATGCAAAATGGCATGTCCCCACGCATTAATAAGAAGTTTTGTTCTAATAAGTAATGGTCTAGCAATTAATTGAAGACATTTAATAAGTGATTCTGCAAAACTTTTTTGTGTGTGTACATGTGCAACCAGATGCTCCACACTAATCTCAATCAGCATACAATAGTCTTTAAAAACTTGGGATGTAAATTCACCAGCATTATCAAGATGAATTGTCTTAATAGGATAATCTGAAAGTTGTACTCGCAATTTTATTATTTGAGCAAGTAATCTTGCAAATACCACATTACGTGACGATAATAGATAAACATGTAACCATCTAGTAGAGACATCTATCAACACCATAAAGTATTGAAATGGTCCACAAGGTGGAGTAACAAGTCCACAAGGTGGAGTAACAAGTCCACATATGTCTCCATGAATGTGTTCAAGAAATGCAGGGGATTCAATCCCAATTTTTGTTGGTGATGATCTTATAATTAATTTCTTTCTTTTAAGAACATGCAAAATAAGAGAACTCATTAGATAAAAAAAAAAAAAAATTGCTTGTTTATGAATGCACATTTGTGTTCTCTATAATTCTCCGCATCATTATTGACACAGGATGACTTAACCGGTCATTTAAAATAATAAAATTATTTGGATTAATAAACTTCTGATTTACTATATCATGCGTCTCAGTCAAAGCTAATTTTTGTGTAGTACAAGTTAGAAGAAAAAGTGGCAAATTTTTCTAAAATGTATTGTATAGCTTTTTACAATTATAGTGATATAAAAACATTATAGGAACTATAAATAAAAAATATGAATTTCTATAACTCTCAAATAGAATGTTAGAAACGTTACCTTAGAACATGATAACATATTATAAAATAATATGTAAAGGAAAGAGATAAGAAACAATATGAGAAGTATAATATAATTCTATGTTTTTCTTAGCGTCTTCATTCATCATTGTTCATCTTTATTCATCTACATATACTTTCTATTTATATATGGTTACAAAATATAACCTTGAGTCATAAAGCATAATTACTCCTATTCAATGACATTATTTCTAATCAATTAGGGGTTATGGGAGGTTATGAGATTGTCATTAATTTTGGAGTGTCAAGGACATTCATAGTATTTATAACAAAAATTTTATTTTAATTCTTTGACAAAACACAGTTTGGTGAAAATAAATATATATGATGTTTCTATTTATTTTTTATTTAGCTTAAATATTTTATATGTTAATATAGATAATTAGTCCTTAATTAGTTTTTACATCTTTCATTCTTATGATTTATCATATATATCATTTTTCAAATATTAGATTAACAAAAATATGGCTTTTTGACTCATATGGATTTTTTAATTTTTAATTTTTTTTTTTTACCAAATTGGGTTGGGCTTGAAACTATTTATAATACAATGGACATCATTAATACATTTAATGCAGCACGCGTCCAAGTCGTAGGCACCTTTAATCATAAGCAAACTCCACTCCATAGGCAATAAACTATAGTACATGTTTCGGCAAAAACCTTAAATAATCTATAAAGACAAATGTTAATAACCCCTCCTCCATATTTATCTTTTCTTTTTTTTTATGCTTCAATAAAGCATTTTCAAATTTTTTTCTCTATTCTTTTAAATCTCTCAACTATTCCTCTTCTTTCTCCCCCATTATATCTGTTTAGGTTGTTGTTTGAGGGAAAAAAGTTACTTTCATCTCACTATTACATTTCTAACAAAAACATGATTTTTATGTTGATTTTAAGTTTTTATTGATGTTTATATGCTTATGAACTTTTATAAATATTGTTTGGTGAAGATAAATGTATACAATGTTTCTGTATAATTTTTGTTTTGCTTAAATATTTTATATGTTTACATAGATATTAAATCATTGTTTAGTTTTCATGTCTTTCGCTCTCATAAACTATTTGTTGAAATATTTGAGTTAATATTTTATATTCTTCTTTTCTCTCCTTTTATGTTTGTCTAGGTTACAATTTGGAGGGGGGGGGAAGATTAACATTCATCCCACTACTACATCTCTATTTCTTCAATTTCATATTTTCTTTCGTGCTTTGTATGTATTTATGTAAATACTATTTGGTGTAGATGATGCTTATATTTATTTTATTTTGCTGGAATATTTTATATGTTTATATGGATAACAAGTCATTAATTATTTCTCACATCTTTCGTTCTTATTCTTGTCCACAAGATATTTGTTGAAATTTTTTAGTTAATATATATGTTCTATATTAGAGGTCTTTCATATGTAGTTATATTTTACTTTATATGTTTTAAGGTTAATATCTTAATATATCTATATTATTGTACATGTTTTTCGAATTAACCAAATGATTTGTAATATATTCAAGTTAAGAAAAAGGTATTACTTTGTGAGCACATAATGGAATACAACTCTTAAAAATGTTTAATTTGTTGAGTCCTTACTTTAGATTGTTTAATGTAGGCAAAAAGACCATATTGGTCTTATTTTTAAAAAAAATATGAAAATAGGATCGGCTTCAAACTTATTACAGATGTTGTGTTGTTTTGTTAGAAGGCATTACAGCTGCTGGCACCTCCTATAAATTAGGCGCCACAACTCAGGGCGCCTATTTGATGTCGGTTAGAGTCAAAAGGTCATGACACGTAGACTAATAAAAATGGAGGCGTTACGATCAATTGTAACACCCCTAGTTACTACAATCGCAACAACATAAATTTTCTAGCGAAAAATAAATACGTCACTAAATGAGGGAAACTAAAAACTTCATTTCATAGAGTAAATATTAAAATGAAATCTTACAACTACATATGTCTCAACAAATCAAAAACTCTCAACTAACAAAATATCTAAAGAAGTTTTAACATTTATAAATAGAAACAACCACTGAAAATCAAGAAAGGAAAAAAAAAGAGTCACAGTATGCTTAATAGGGTTCCTTTACTAGCCTAAGTTATTTTCGCCTCCAACAAATTGTTCATCTGCTTGCCGTTCGCGGGTCATCACAGGTGTTAACTACAGACACAACCACAGGGTTAGTTCACATTTTAATAATAATACTGAGATCAACAAGAACAATTTGATACAAGAAATACAAGAAGGTACATACACTCAATTCACAATTTATCAAAACCAATCATATCGTGCAACCCAGGATGATGCATGTTACTCACGATTCACTCTCATACCATGTGTTATCACTAAAACAACTAAGTGATGTCTAGGATTACATATCACCTCTAACACTCTCACTAAAGATATTAGATAGTCACAGTCAAGGTAACCAGTGTTGCAACGGGAGTCACTCCCCACTCATATTGATCAGCCATAGCGGAAGCTTTCCCCACCGTGAATACCCTCAAAGTCCTATGTCATTACATCGACCTATTAGGACCAACAATTCTAGTTCCATTCATCCTCACTTTTCAAAAACGTTTTCATTTCGCTTAGTATTCATGATAATCTTCGTCATTTTCTCGAAATCATCATGCCTTACAAGCTTGTCCACCACTGCTTCTCCACTACAGTCAACATCTATCTCTCTCATTTTCAAATAATTACAACTGATTATCATGAACCTAAGCGATTTATCGATACAACATGTCCTGGAAAAATAATTCCTCAACCCACATCAATCATTTCACCATAACAGAATATTTAACAACATAATGAAATTAACCAAAATGACCATCCATAAATCAAATACAACATGGAATACCCAAACTATGTCAATAGACATCTCAAATCAAAAATTACATATAAAAATAAATAATTAAACATGGTAATAATATTCAGTTAAGTAAAATTTAACACCAAATAATTTACTAAATACATAGAATCACCCGTAAAAAATTAATATAAAATATATACACAGTAACCCCTTAAACATATTCTTTATCATGAATTCATTAATTTTAATGATAAAATCATTATAAATTATATAGATTTAACTTATAACTAATTAATCCTATAATCATGAATACGTAGTCCTTAAACATAAGAAAAGAAGGAACACTTTATATGATAAATAAAATTAACACCATGTCTAGATTTAGAAGAAAAGAAAATATTATATATATATATAGAAGGGTGGATGGGCTAAAACATTAATGGGTTATGGTATTGGCACAATAAATAAAGCATTGGTTACCAAAATGACTATTACAGATAAAACATTGATACATCTATGAATAACAGAGAAAGCATTGAATGTATGCATGACACATTAACATTAGACAATTTTTTTATTTTGTTACTACTGCTCTAGTTGCAAGTGCAACAAACAACAACAAATCCAAATGATTACAATACAAGAAACGACAATAATATTATTACAAGTCAAAAAATATGCAACTCAGTAACTATAGCCCAGTCTCGCTCCATCACAGCCCCCACCATTAGCAACATTCCAGCAACAATGAAACGGATTCCACCCAACAACGTAACAAAGATTTACAATTGCAAGTGTAAAACAAAAATCAACGCATGAATAGACCCAAGAAAGCCAGACAACAAAAATCATCGAGTTATTGAATTATGAGATGGAAAAAAAAAGGAAGAAACATAACGAGGAGTCAAATAGGTATTGTTCAATTTAATTAGGTCAAAGCACGACCAAAAGCATTAGGCCAAATGAAATTAGCATCGAAAGGTGGAAAAGAAAAAAAGAAAAAAAAATTAAAAGAAGAATCAAGAACGTTGTCGCACGAATAACAACGGGCACAACAACATAGAACCAATCACCAATTCAAAAAGAAAACTCAGTCACGTGTGTTAAGATGAATTATTACTATCATTAAAGATTGAAATCGTCCTAGCGCACAATATCACGGGCAGAGGAATAATAGTTTAAAGAGAATGACAACAATACAACATCAGGAATAAAGGAAGCACAACAACGAAAATATAACCAGGGAACCATCACTAACCCAATAAAATCCAGTCTCATGTACTCAAATTAATTACATATGTGGAGAAAATCTTTCTCTAACTTCATGGTTGGGTTTTGATGAAGACAAAACACATCAACAAAAAGAAAGAAAAAGTGAAGAAAATCAAATAATCAAGATTTTATCAAGGACAGCTTAAATTTACAAAGATTCAAGTCTTCACCTAGAAAAAGTGAGTGATCTCTATGATATGGTATCTTAAGGCTCTTAAGTATACAATCAAGTTAAGTAAAATCTGGCTCAATGATTAAAACAAGTAAAAGTACTTAACTACGTTTTTTAACTTAGAAACAATTTTCAAGAGTCGGTAATTGATTACGGAAAGTCAGTAATCGATTACAAAGTTCACAAATTTTCATATTTTCAAAAACAGCTTTCTGTAATCGATTATCAATAGTTAGTAATCGATTACATGATTCAAATTTTGAATTATGGGTAACATTTACTTGCTATAATCGATTACGACAGTTGTGTAATCGATTACCAAGTTTGAATTTTTGAAAATTTGTAATGGCTCTTTTTCTAAACGTTTTTGAAAGGTTACAATTACCTATTTAAACAAGTTTTCAAATTTAGAAAAGGTTACACATACACTAGACTTGATTTTCATAATTCTATTCAATTCTTGAAACAAACTTTCAATGTCTTTCATATTCTAAAAGTTAGAAAAACTTTTGAGTTTTAATTGTCATATCATAAGAAAGTCTTTTTTGTAGGATTCAACCTACCATATTGAAACAACCATTGTACTTTGTTCTCCATTATTTGAACAACTGTTGTTTATTACTGTAGTATTCGGTAAAAGGTTGTTTGATCACCGTAGTGTTCGGTGAAAGAATTGTGGATTACCGAAGTGGTCAGTAAAGGCTTTGTAATCAAGAAAATACTTTTCTTGAGTGTTGGTGTAGGGATCTCAGGTTGAGATTGTAACTCTACACTGATTGTTTAGTGAAAAAAACTCTGACGTGGGTAAGGGGACTGGAGGTAGCCTTCAGTGGTGAAGGTGAACAAATATAAAATATCTATGTGGTTCTCTCTATCCTTACACTTTTAAATTTCCTGCATTATCTTAAAATTAACTGGTCATCATTGGGGAATAATTTGTTAATGTAAAATCGTCTAAGTTTCAAAGAAAAGTGTAAGAAACCTGATTCAGCCCCTCTTAGGTTGCTACCTGACAACATAAAGGTGCATAAGAAAATAATGCACCATTATCATTAAAATTAATAACACCACCTGGATGTAAGCTGAAGCGCAAAAGGAAAAGTTGAGACGAAAGGATCCTGGTCTCTACTCTTAGTCGGAAATTTTGATATCTTTATAAGGAGAATTTGCAAAATGTGAGGAATGTATCAGAGAACAGACCAAATTTCAGAAAAGGCCACTCACCAATTCACTTGAATTCCAACTGTTCCCTAAAGCCATCCATTTATCTGTTTTTTACCGGATTTGGGATGAGAAGAAGGCTCTTTTCGACACCCTTCCCTGTATCCAGCTCTGGGGCAGCTTGACGGTTTATTTTATTTTATCTTTTATTTCCTTTATTTTCATTTTTTTTTAAACCACCTGTTGTTACATTGCACCTTATGACGAGTCAACAAAGTGAAGGCACCACAATCAACTGCACCCTCTGAAACGTCAACATTTATTTAAACTTTTATTTAATTTGGATTTTATTGTTTTTGGGAAACAACTTTTATTAATGCGGAAATTAATTTTTTGATAGTTGCTATTTTTTTTTAGTTTTAATTATTGTAATTATATTATTTGTAATTGTGAATTTTTTATTTAATTTTAGAATAGTTTGTGTAGTTATAATAATTGTATTTTGAATTTTTTTTAATGTAGGAATAAAAAGCTTCACCATTGAAATTTGTGTATGTTTTGATTTTTTAATTTTAGTTGGTAACTATTTTTTACGAAATGGTACATAAATATTGTAGGTATACATCAATTGTCCTATGGCGGAGGCCGAGTAGGTCAAGTTATAGTCGACCCGTGACATTTGGATTGTTACGCTCTTAAGTAGAAAGAGTCGTGCCCTTACTAACAGCTATAGCTTTTGGTTTACAATTGGTATCAGAACCAAGGTCACTAGGTCGATTTCCAGCGGGCAAACTATAAAAAATAATAATATTGACTTAAGCTATACACATTCTAGTAAATTACTAACCAAATGGGCCTAGTTTATTTTTATTTTTTACTTTTTTTTTACTATATTATGGTAATAATTTGTTTTATTATTTTTCTGTCATGTGAACACTTTACTCCTTACTTTCCTTCTTATTACTTTCATTCAAATAGTTCTTGTGAAAACCTATGATTTTTTTCTTTATATTCTTTTACCTTTTCCCTTTTCTTTAATTGGTAAAATTGATTTGACATATTAGTTCACAATATTTTAAATTTGGGAAATCAAACTGATCTATCATTGATCTACTGATTAGTAAGAAGCTTAGGTACATGAAGCATACAAGATTTGGAGTTCATGGCAACTAAACAATTAGGGTCAAGATTCATTTCAGAAATGACAGAATATCCACATGCAAGCAACCTAGATATGATTGGTGTCTTGGTCTAAAGGTAGAAGAACTTCATTATATAAAAGGAAAATGAAATATTGGTTTCTCTTGACTTTAAAAAATTAGATACTATATACTATTATTATGATTCTCAAGATTGATATATGATTCCATTTTCATTAATACAAAAGGATGCCAAAAATAATAAAAGATTTTTCACTCCAACCTTTAATTAGTGGTTATGTTTTCGATACGTTGAAATTAGAATTTGAGTTTTTTTTTTTTTTTTTTTTTTGGTTTTCTTTAGATTTAGCCTATTATGATTATGATGTAATAGTAAATAATTCCTGCACGGGGAAGTCCATGTTAATTATGGACTATTAATATTCGAAAGTTACAAAAATAACTCAATTTTTATTCGCCAATACAATGTTCGTATTAAATTCCATAGCTAAAAAACAAACAAAGAATAGGTTTTGAAGAGTTGAAATTTATCTTGTAATTATATATTTATCAATTTTAATATTATATATAATTTAATTTTAAAATAAGAAGTATAAAATTTAAATATTAATATATTTTGAAATAAATAATATCGTTATAGATAATAAATAAATAATATAGTGTTAATCTTATCTATTCACAATATTATTTATTAACATTCTCAAAAACAAATTTAAAACCCATGTGGTCAAATAATCCTCAAGTATGGCCAAGTTAGTACGATGATTTAAATCTGCTCACACATTCAAAGGGAACTCTATAACAATTGGAACGCTGGGATGGAATCTATCTATAAGACAAAATTTATTATTCATTCAATATATTAATAGATTATTTGGGACCTAATTTCATACGAATTTACTTCATTTAAAATATTATAAATTTTACTGGAAAGAATATTACTTTAGTTCTTAACTTTTTAAAGAATAATATTATTTAAATATTTTTTATCTTAGAAATATTATTCACTTTTACATTTATTATTTAATCTAGTACTCAATGTAGTCCTCACAGTAATTTACCAATCTTAATCTCTCACGCTCATACCTCCATTTGCTATCAATAAACTATCCCAATTCATGCACAGACTAATAATACCCATGCAAGCATCTTCTGCATCTCAAGAGACTCATGTTACTTGAAATGCTCTCTGAATCTTTGATCTCCTGTTTCTCAGATCAACACTTGATTTGGTTGCTTACAGCTGATTGGCCAGAACTGTAAATCATCATCTAACACGTTACTCGTATTATTATGTGTGGAGATAACACCTAAGGCTAAAACAGAATTCAGAGCAGTTGCCACTTACAACTGCTGACATAATGTGGCTCTTTAACTTTGTTCACTTTACACCTCTATGACAAATGTGCCCAGATAAATAGGTTCAATTAGGAAAGAGAAATTTTACAGGTATTGTTGAAATTATTAACATAGGTTAACTCCTAGATACATTGAAAAATAAGAAAGAATACCCTCAACGACAGCCACAAACCAAAAAGGGAACGACAAAGTTGACCAAATGTTATATATTATACATCTCCCTTCCCTCACCAAGCAAATATAAACTCAAAAGTTAGATCAAGTTGAATCTTTTTTATTGAGAAATTATATCAAGTAGCCAAAACAACATTACGATAGAAGAAAGGAACTGAAAAGAGACGAGCACCTCAAGGAGTGGGTACAAATATTACATTTCATATGCTTTTGAATCAGAACATATTAACATAAACATTTGTGTCATACCAACCTAGAATCCTAAAATATACAATTATACAAACTTCTTAGAAAAACAAGGACTAGATCAAAAATTAAATTCATAAGGAGCTTAGTACAATTTTGAATATATATATATATATATATATATATATATATATATATATATATATATATATTCTGGGCAAGAAGCCATTCACAATAGCCAGCAGCATCACTAATCCCCATTTAAGTAGGGAATTTTAATGGTCATTTTGGATGCATCAGAAAGAAGAGTAGGACCTGCCTTGAGTGAACTTCTTACTGACTCCAACGCTCGGGAAGTTTGAAGAGCCATCTCAGCATGGAGTTGTATACATGTCATAGCCATCTATACAACAACAAAAGTTTTAAACATTTCATGGGCATCTATAGTCAAGAAAAAATGTTTATTTGGAACAGGAAATTAACAGGAGTTAAGGGGGCTTTGCAAAGCTATACAGCAGAGTAAAAAAGGCCATGAGTAATATTTCCTAGGGATAATAACAAGCTATCTTCTGGGTTAATATTTTAAAAGCATGTCATGAATCATTAAAATATAATCAAAAGAGAAATTCACAGTGAAACTGAGATTGATGTATCATAACATATGTTTAGAAACTGTTATCACCATTAATATTAAATAACTGTAGACCAATGCATTGAAATCTAAACTATTTTGTGACCAAAGTACAAGCAGAGATTATTGAAAAGCTTGTAAGAAAAGGGAGATACAGATTCTAAACCTCTTTGAAGCATCAAATTTTCTTTTGCTTACCGTATAGCACTCTTTATCTGTGTCTGACTCAGCTACATCAAGGGCCCATGTGCGAATCCATTCAAGGCCACTTGAAATTTCCACATTTCCTTCGAGTAAGGCAGATGAAATGTAGGTAGGATGAAGGGCAACCAATACACATGCAGCTGCAAAAAGAACAGCTCTTCTCACATATGCTTCCTGGTGATGATATACCTCTCTGCATGAGTTGAAAAGCAAAAGGTGACAAAAGTTTTCCTGTATTAGCACTATAAAAAAACAACAAAGTAGCAAGAGGAAGTATAAACATATGCAACCAATAGAACACAAATTAACCATTTCATTAGTCTGCACATATAAACACACTTAGGAAGGTGTGATTGAGGTTTCAGATTATATCAATCCTCATAGGGTTAGCAATTGAATAGAAAACTAATGTCTTAACCAGTACCTGGATCTTAACATATTCAGGAGGGATGGAGCCAGCACAGAAGCTTCTGGATGCATGGCTACAGATTTCATACAAACCCCAAGCATGTGCACGAGTTTCCCCAGGACAATAAAATCCCTGCCAAGCAAGTCAACACCATGCCTTTTTTTATCATATCCCTCCATGGCTGGGAGCATGAATGCAGCAGCATACATGGGAAACTTATTATGAGAATACTCCATCTGGTTTTGTTGTGCAGGAGATCGTAGGCTCCACCGACGCATTTTCCCTTTCTTGACCTGATTAGGTTTTGCAGGAAGATCCCTCTCATAGCTATTTGACCAATTCAACAAAGCACCAGTACCTGAGATCTCTTTCCAGGAACCAGCTCCAGGAATCCCTGTGCTGCTAGGTAGGAACCAAGGCCGGGTATCTGAAACAACTGAAATGAGGGAACTACTCTGATGTTTGGGTCTCATAGTTTTTGATTCAGCAAGCTCCTGAGCTGCTTCTGTCATGACATCTAGTATCATGATGCGCTGACTGATATCTACATTAGGTGAATACAAAAGCTTGTTTAGTGTCTCAAGTGATTCAAATGGACGGGTGACTGCTAAGGCAATTAATGCTCTTTGTCTTTTGTCTTCAGTTGATTCTTCTTCACCTTCTAAAGCTACATCAGAGCAACGAACCTGAACAAGAGTTCTGGTCATATCGCTTGCTGCGTGTTTTAGTTCATCCGGGGACACTCTTATGAGCTTTTCAGCTACATCAATAGCCCTTACCACCTGCAATAAAATTTAAAAAGTTAGAAAAACATCAAATTTCAGCAAATATATATATATATATACACACATATATCAGGAAACTCAACCAGTTAATTCCTTTCTCACAATAAATCAAATATCATAATGCACATGCTAGATGATCAAAATACAACTAAAAAGTGTTTGAGAGCAAATCACAAACCCCATCAGCATCATCAGATTTTCTAAGAGCTGCAATTACATCAGTCAGCTGTGAAAATTTTCTTTTCAAATCTGAGTCATCATCTGACAAATCATACGGCTGTAAAGATGAATCACTTGAGGAATATGAATTCTCACTTGCACTATCATCATCATCCTTATCATTATCGTCTGATTCAAGATTCAGTGATGCTGGATCAATAATCTCATCTGGATCAAGCACATTAAATTCCAACAACTTATTTTTACCCTTTACACAGTTACTTATCTCTTTATTGGAAGGGGAATCAGAATCCTTCTCTGGACCTGACACTTTACATATTTTTGCCCCCTCAACACCTCTTCCTCCACAATTTGAGGCAGCCAGATTCCCTTTTTGGGGTATAGTGAATCCAAATTCCCAATCAATTATCTCCCCAGAGCAACTATCATCAAGGTACAGAGGATTCTTTGGATCAATAATTTTAGACAATGCCAAAGCAACACAGCTAGCCATTTTTCGAACTAAATGATTAGGACTCTCCAACCTACCTGAAACAATTACACAAAAAAATATAAGTCCATAAATCATTCTTCAAGTCGGAACGGCAACCCATTTTAATCAGATTTACAAGACTACTGAGTGGGTGGTTATATTCACAGTATACACGGTAACTTCTAAGCTCAGTTTATTTTCATCCTGCTGTCATTCTTTAGTGGACAGTTGTCAGTTAGTGACACTGAGTTGTTGACAATTAGTAACAGGATTTTCTTTTGTACAATAGGTCCCAGAAGGTCCCACATTACACATAAATGTTTCCAGATCTAGTTATCTACCACATTGTCAGGATAGGGCTTGATATTTAAAGTATTCTGAAAGATTAAGAGCAGGCATCATGCAATAGTTCCAATCCCACATAATCCCTCTTGCCATCCCCATTATCAAGACACCCAACAATTAAGTAAATGATAATTACAGCTAACTCCTTGAAGAATCAAGGGCATGGCATTCTTCATCCCGTCCAATTCCTCCTTACACATTGTCTCTAGAGAAAGGCCCAGTGCAGCAGATATGTCTGAGATAAATATAGGAAAAATAAATAAAAATTCAACAGACCCAGTGAATGCTCAGAGGAGGACTGTGCATGAGATTGTTAAAATTATAATGCAGCAGTATAAAACAAATTGGGTGTGAGCCTTGACACAACAGTAATGTTGCTGCCTTGTGACTTGATGATCATGGGCTGTAATAGTGCAAATAGCTTTTTTCCACTTACAGGGGTAAAGGATACATACACTTTCCTCTATCCCACATGCTTTTCACTTTCAGTATATTAGTGCAATTAAAAAGGATACAAGCTTGTTGCTCAACAGGCGCTGTTTGCACAAAATCTTTCTTAGACCATACTGTGACCAGACGTTGGACAGCATTCAAAACCCCATGGCGATTATGTCCTGATAATGAGGTACCAGGTGGGCATTCATGAACAGCAAATTGAAGGATCCATCTCAGGCAGCTAAATGGGAACACTTTCCTCAGCAGGAATTTGTCAACAAACATAGACCTGAGAAGAAGAGGAGCATAAGCATATATGAAGTAATAGTAATACTGGAATTTCATTACAGTTTCTATAAAATAAAGAGGGAAAAAAATGCTTATGTGCTACTATGCCTAATAAACTATGTTGTGGACCCTTAGTAGTCAATAGTGGGAAATAGCAACTTTATTAAGGTTTAGCCCCTACCTCCTAAGTGGGAGTGTGGGACAAAATATCATTGTGTAGCAGTTTTATATTCTCTTAGAAATGTAGGTTAAGGGTCTAACTCAACCTTACAAAACCATCTTGTACGGTGAGGATTGCCCCCACTTATACACACTAAACAGGTCATATCTCTATGCGATGTGGGATCTCTAACACACACTCCCCTCACACTGAGTACTAAACATCTCAAGCATGGAGACTAAACATAAGGTGGTCAGATAGCAGGTGGCACAACAGGCTTAACAACAACAACAAACAATCCTAAAATAGACTCTGATACCATATAAGAAATGTAGGTTAAGGGTCTAACTCAACCTTACAAAACTGACTTTAGTTTCTTGTACACTGACATGTGCATTTAGTTCTCAAATATTGACTTTTGATCATTATGTATGTCTTCAATTTTAGTTTTTCATTCTATTTTTCAGCACATACACACATACAAAATATGTAGCTTAAAACTACAGAACAGTGGTCATCCCACTAACCACTACAGCCTTTTTTGGGCCAGCCGCTCTGCACTGCTATTTGGAACTGACTACTGTGCTGTGTGCATCATAGTTCAAAGATGTCAATAAAAACCAATAAAATGGGGAGCTACAATTTCTATTTCCTTCAATTCAAATGGAGCATTAGTTCTAGATCACCCATCCATCCTTGAATAAACACAAAATAAAATAACATTTTAACTCACCTGACAGAAGCCTGAAGCTTAAAAATTTGATGGAATAACAACCACAGCACCCAATACACTTCAACATCAGTTGCATGTTGAGCAGCTAACTTATGCAAAATCAGCTCAGAGAGTCTTTCCATGGTATAAGGATCACTGATGGATTGCATTATTCTTAACCAAAATACTGTGTCTGGTTTTGACTCAAGCAATTCATAAGTAATTGAATCATTACTTGATGATAAACAGCTGTTGACAAGCCTTAGAAGTTCCGGTATTAATTCACTACATAGAATATCTACAAGAAAAGAGATTGAATCAGGAAACAATTTCAATTACAATAAACGAGTCCTGTCAAAAATCAATTATCACAAGACTATCGGCATAGGATTAGACTAATAAATTCAGGTCACCAACTTCATTCAACTAGTCACTTTAACAAAAAGTTAAAAGCAGTTTTATTGTATTTTAACTATTTTCCATTAAGTATAGGATAAAAGTTATAAAATAATTAAATTCAACATAATGCTTCCCATTTCTAATCCCAAACTACAGTGGGGAGTGGCCAACCATAAAATCACTATTGTTATAACATTACATTGATGTAAAATTAAAGCAGTTTTGTTTAGTCCATGCATTAGCCATTTAGTAAGATATCTACACTCTAAAATAGGACAAACAAAAATAATATATTCTTCTTTCAAAATCCCAGTAACCAGGATAAAGAACCATTTAATAGTGTTGCTTAACATGGATTCACATTGGTGTCAAGTTATTCATCAAAGACTACAATTGCGACAGTATTAGAGAGTTATTCATTTACTTGGTTTACATTTAAGTCAGAGGACACTACTCACATGTTGGTTGAGAGTTAAAATGACAATTCAGACTATTCCCTGGCCAATCGACATCATGTTATGTCCAAGGAAACTAAGCTACAAGCTTGCAGTAGTTCACAACCACATATCACTGCACTTACAACAATGCACTTCAAACATTACAAACTTGTATGATGTCAATTTCACATTGACAAGGGATAAACCGGATTCTTTTTAGTTGTGTCAAACATTCCATAGACAAATGTTGAAAATAAGAAACTAAATAACATGCCTCCTGCAAGCTACAACCAATGTTACACTTGTTATCTTCTAAAAGCTATAACTTTTATAACAAGTGACAACATGCCCTTTTTTCTCCACAAAATTGTACAGCAATTGCAACAACTTGGGGCTCCAAAGTTGTTATTTATTTATTTACTTATAGAGAAAAAAGGAGAGTTGAATCAACAAAAGATAGAAGATTGGTATGAAGAGAATGTGATCCATTTCACTAAGGCTGATAGATAATTCGAAGCAGTTTAACATATAATATATGTAGTTTTTTAAACAATAAATAAATTAAAACTGTTTCAGTGTCAAAATTTCTTGTTACCAGCTGAGCCACGACGACAAATGCGAGAAAACATTTCCCCTATGAATAACAGAGCACCATTTTTGTCCATTTCATCCATGTCTTCATTGTCTAGCAAAATCATCTCTCTTTCTTCTGCCAGGGAGAGTAGTTGGACAATAATCTGCTTGAAGAACACACTGAATACACTCGGTCAAAAAAACACACAAAGTGCAAACAAAATTACTCGGAATTATGATGGCGTTCAATCAATGGAACCTGTAAACTATATAAAGCAAGAAAAGGAAAAGGAGAATACTGTGAGTGCAATGAAGACATGGAGTTCATTCTTGCTTTGTCAGGAATAGATGCAACAATCTGTGCCACCCTAGATACATCCATCTTCATCTTCTCATGTGTAAAAGTCTTCAATTTAGAAGAACCACCAAACTCTTTTGCTAACTGAATCACCCCATCATTTTCAAGCAAGCAAAGTACAAGCAATCTGTTACAAATGTTGAAATTTGAATAAATGTACCAATAACTTTTAAGGCAAAAGAAACTGCATCAAAGACATTGCACAATATGAACATCCATACCTTTCTGAATTAGAGATGACAGCATTAACATCAAGACCATCACTCTCGTTCAACTGGAGAAAAGGAACCAAAACCTGCAGCACCTCAGCAACCAATCCACGAACAAAAAAAACATCGTATACATATTTCTGTGCCAGAAAGGGAAAACAACCCAACCAGTTCGAGGCAACATCTGCAAGAAGTCCGATATCACATTAAAAAACAAGAAAAGCAAAAGGCAAAATCATTTTTTAGCAACTACAAGAAATCTTGGAAGGGTAAAACTAAAAACATTACCAAGCAATAAAAACCTAGCCAATGTAGGAAAAGCGGCTCCTCGATAAAACGCACGCCACCAACCATGTCGTTTTTCAGCAGAAGGAATTTCAACACTGAGGACCTGAAAACGGCGCGAGAGGAAACACGAAATTACGAAGATGCAATTACAACGGCGAATTACGATACAATAACGAGCACAAACCTGGTCTCGGTAACTCTCGTCGATGCTATCTGCAAAGTTAGAGACATTCACACAAAATCAAAATCGTATTTCAAAGTTCAAACAAGTGAAGTGAAATAGTGCGTATTCGTACAGAGCAAGCAAAGAGTGAAGAATTTGATTCAGGTTAGGTCAAATAAGCAACGAACCTGTGAGAAGAGAAGAGTCAATGGGGAAAAGAAGTGTGGCTATGGAATGGAGCGCGCAAATGACTTGATCGACGTGCTTCGCATTCTTTATAGCCGAAATCACTTCAGCGATCTTAATAGGTACCTCGCCTTCCAATTCTCTCTTCTCCAAACCCTCTTCCATGAGTGATTGATTTTTCGAAGTCGAGTTTCTCTACTTACGCAGCTTCTGGCACTTCCAAGATGACTCGGCTCCAAGATTAAATTTGAATAAATCAATTTTGGCCTGTTCTGCCAATTTTGGTCCGTCCTGGCCTTGTGAAGCACGTAGAAAAACATAGGGTAATTTACAAAAAAAAATAAAATAAAATAAAATAAAAAAATAATTACTTTTTGTTAAAAATTATATATAACCGGGAGTTTAATTTAACAAAGCGCCCAGCGGGAAGGGGTTTTCGGAGGATGATAGAAACAGCTTAATATGCAAGCACATTTAATTATATTTATTTTTAAATTTTAAGGTAATTAGCCATGTGATATAACTCATTAAAGAAGATATTATTAATATGTTAAATGCTCGGTTATGAGGCAGTAGTATGTGTCTTAGTTTCAGAGTATTAAGTAACTTTTGACTTATGAGTTTTTCTTAGTTATAGTGGTGTAGATTCGGATGTCTCAATCTTATTATATATTCTCTATCTCTTCATGTAGCACATTAAATATAAAATAAGAGTTATGAATAAAGTATGAGAATTGTAGTTTTGATATGTCTTGTTCTAAATTATTTATTCATTCTAGGAAAGATCATTTTACTAACGACTCTTAAACTTTAAGGTGGGTGAAAAAGAAATATTCACTAACTTAGAGCCTTTTGGAGCCTTCAAAACCATTACGTCTATATAAAGGTGGATAAGTTCAACGACTCAACAGTAGTGCAGAATGGAGTTTCTCTTCTGGTGGATCTGATCTTTATGGGACAATACATACCAAAAGGTGTTTTAGTGTTCTTTGATGGTTTGATGAAGGAACTTTGTGTAGGGATCCATTTTGTTGTTAATCACATTGTTCACCTTGAAAAGATAGATGGTTGTTCTGCGCTTTCTATTTTATTCAATTCGTTTAATCTCTATGATGGCCTATGGTGGTGAGGAACTTTAGTGATCTTTGATGGTTTGATGAAAGAACTCTGTGTAGGGATCCATCTTGTTGTTAATCACATTGTTCACCTCGAAAAGATAGATGGTTGTTCTGCGTTTTCTATTTTATCCAATTCGTTTAATCTTTATGATGGCCTATGGTGGTGAGGAATTCGTTCATCTTGACAATGCGGTACCAATTTATCTCATTTGATCCAGTTACCCTTGAATTATTACATCTCACTATAGGCATATGATTTTGAAGAAGGATGAGAAAACAAACACGCTGGTGAAGTTTTATTAAAAAATATTTTCCTTGTCAAAGATCATTACTTTGACAAAAAGGTTGATAAATCAACTTTTTCTAGTAAAATATCCCCACCCAATAATATTGATAAGGTGGTGTGGGGTTAGTTAGTTTGATTAAAGTGAATTTTAATCGACTTATCAATCACTATACTTAATGTATTATATGTGAGTTAAAAGTTATTGTTGGTGACTTCTAACTTGTAGAATGAGAAGCAGAATTTCGTTTTCATATAATGAGGCAACCATACATCTGCATGTTACACCATTCGTTTGGTCACATCCAAATTGCATCTAATACGTCTAAAAAGTTTATTCATCTTATAAGTTTAGACTTTTATCTTGTAATACTGTAATTATCAAAATTTGATAAGTATAATTTGTCTTTAAGCAAATTTAACATGTTAGATCAAGATGTTTGACACATCTAAAGTTTTGATTTCTACAAGACAGACGAAACTTTCTCAGACGGAACATCAGCAAGCAAGTAAGACGAAACAAGCACAGACAGAAGATGACTCCTCAAATTGAAGTCTTTCGTTTGTCTCAAGTCAAAGTCATCAGACGATAGGATAAGACGAAATCTCTTAAGACTGAAGAAGTGTATCGTTTGTCCAAGAAGTGAAGCAAATTATGAGTCACTCGTGACAAGATTTCAAATCTTGGGAAGTACTCTTTAGAAGCATCCAAGATCAGTATGGGGATTCGCGCTTACACATGCAACTCAAAAAGGTCTTCACCTTTTTGTCAAAGTCTCTGTACAAATCAGAAAAGGTAGTGCGCACACAATCTAAATCCGCTGCACACGCCATCAATCACTCAAGTACTATCTGACACCTTTTGGAAGCTCTTAAGGAAATTATTCAACGACATTTTTTTTGTGTCTAACGGATATCTGAAGATGGCGCCTATTTAAAGACTTCACTCCATCAGAGTTCAGTTGGCGAACACGTTTCTATTATTCAATCTTTTGTGATTTCGCTCACTATATCTGATTATACTTCATTGTAAAACTCTCTCTGCGAAGATGAATCTTTCTTGTTTAAAACATCTTTTTCAAATCCACTTGTGTGGTGCTTTAGCTTGAGGAGGCTGGTTGTTCAAAGAATACCTTTGTTGTTTAGCCTGCGAAGGCTGTGCTCAAAGAATATCGTGTTATAGCCAGAAGTGGCTGAGTGCAAATAATACTTGTAACCATTTCACGGTTAGTAGTGAAAACTCAGTAGTTGTTGGGTAACTGGACGTAGTCTTGTATAGACGAACCAGTATAAAAATATTTATGTACTTATCTTCTTAAGTGTTTGACTAACGGGGTAATTAAACTATAATGTTTCTTACTTAAAAACAGTCCTTGAAGATTAAAATTGTTTCGTCTGAATATATTTAAACTCACAGACGAAAGGGAAAAGTTTTTATAAAACACAACTCAATCCCCCTTCTTGTGTTCTATCTTTTACATAACATAATAGAAATAACCATTCCTTTAACATAGAAGCTATGAAAAAGTAGGTTGGTAGAGGAAGAATTGCCAAAAGCGGGAGAGAAGCGGAATGAGCAAATCAACCAGAGCAGGAAGCCAGCCAACTTCTCATCTAACTTTGTTTGAAGGTTGGTGTCGAGGAATGGCATGGTCTCCAAGAGAAAGAAAGCTAAGGAGCAAAAAATGCACCACCCTAGGGAAGCAACATCTTTGAAATGACATCTCACTCAACATACACAATTCTCAAATCTGTCTTTTATGGTCGATTCCATGTCACTCTACTTTGGACCCTCTTGCAGGAGCTCAAACAGAGTCTAGTTTAGGTCCATCTGAGGGTTTAGATGTCACTTCTTCACTTTTCTGCTTTTGGATAGGTGTTCTCCCCCGGGTGAAGGCATAAGTCGTAGACCGTCACTAGTTTGATTGTTATGCCATTCTCAGCAACAGTGTGGTGATAGCTAATCGACGAGTTGCTTTGGTCTACCTTGTTTAATCATTTACATTAATTGAGGACCTGATGTCAAAATGCATTCTACGATACCTTATTGTAGAAGTTTTCATCTAGTACTTGTAGCTAATCGTAGTTGCATATTATAGTTACTATCATATCAAAGGTTTAAAGGATTTTTAACTATATTATTTTAAAATGTATATTCATTTCATTCCTAATGGATCTCTTGTTTTCCAACTCTCTTAGTTTCTATGTAACTCAAGGCATGGTTTTCAGTATGTCTCCAAATAAGGCCCTATCACTGGTTTGGCTAGCTAGTGAATAGTTGTTCTCTTGGGCAAGAACCGATTCGCCAAGCATCTCCTACAACGCAAGTTGCATTGTTCGTCATTACTCGAGAAGCAAAGGATTCGAGAGTCCAAGCTTACATGCATAAATAGTGGTCTAATGACAAGAACAACGACAGAAGCTTGAGACGAAGTCGTATGATGCAGAAGTCTTAGTATAGCGTTCCCTGAGAAAAAAGTGGCTACTTACTGGAGTTTCGACTAACCACCACAAAAAAATTCCGCTTTGGGACCACCACTTACTCTACCATTATCACATGGGTATGAGGTTCAAGACAAAGAAAAATCAAACAACATATTAATTTTTCGTTTACACTGTACTTGATTATATTTTTATGTTATTAGCTATTTTATTAATTCTTTTTCAAACAAGGACAGTTCATTACTTTCACCCAATCTTACGTGTTCATAACTTAAAAAAAATAGATTACTTAATAAATAATGGATAAATAAACTAGCTCGTTTAGGTGAAGACTTACACTTTAAATATACCGAACAAATCCATTTTATAAATTATATCAATTAAACTTTTTGTCCACAAATTAAAAAGCGTTAAAATAATTCACTCATTACATAAAATATTAAAAGTAAAAAAAAAACATAATATCTTAACAACAATTCTTATAAAATGTTAAAAAAAATAAAATCTTACCACCAATACATAAATCTAAATACAAAATTTTAATGATAAAAATAAAGAAAAATCAACAACAATTTAAATAAAGTCTCAGAATATAAACATCAAATATATCAATCTAAAAAAATTTCAAAATAAATAAATAAAATTTCAGTAATAAATATTAAAAATTCAACAACAATTTAAATAAAACATTAATAAATTAATTAAAAATATCAAATAATATAATAGATGAGTTTTGCATAACAAACCGTTAAATTAGTCGTGAGATACCGGCAAAAAATACACAAATCTAAAATTATATGTATAAAAAATATAAATTAGAAATATTTAACATCAAATTTTTAAAATTATTTTACCATCAAACACGTTTACCAGTTAAAGTAAAACTATTTCAATTTAATTAATAATTTAAATTCAAGTATTAGATATATAGTTACATTAAAATTTTGATACAAGTAGTTTGTGAAAAGAAAAAAAAAAAGAAAAAGAAAAACTTCGATTAATTTCATGAAAATATTTCCTGGGGGGAGTATTAACATATTTTAAAAAGATTCATTAAAATTTCAAATGTCAAGAAAATAAACCTAAATATTCACATCTCAACATCACAAAAAAAAGAAAGAATACGATTTATTGACTGGTGAGTTACCGGAGTAATCACAATTCACAACACTCGCATACGGGTCTGAGAAAATACACTGAACAAACTGCATTGCTAAAACCTGGTAACGTTGCGTGCGTCTATGGCGGCTGCAGCGGTGGCAGAGCCCAGAAAAGCCCCACGTCCAGGCAAGGGCGGGTACGAGGCCCACGGGCTGAGCGAAGAGGAGGCCCGCGTTCGAGCCATATCGGAGATCGTGAGTTCCATGGTGGAACTCTCTCACCGAGGTCAGAACGTGGACCTCAACGCGCTCAAGTCCGCCGCGTGTCGCAAGTACGGCCTCGCACGTGCGCCAAAGCTCGTCGAAATGATCGCTGCTCTCCCCGAGGCCGAGCGCGACACGCTCCTCCCCAAGCTCCGCGCCAAGCCCGTCCGCACCGCCTCCGGCATCGCCGTCGTCGCCGTCATGTCGAAACCTCACCGCTGTCCTCACATCGCCACCACCGGTAACATCTGCGTTTACTGCCCCGGTGGACCTGACTCCGATTTTGAGTATAGTACTCAGTCTTATACTGGCTATGAACCCACCAGCATGCGCGCCATTCGTGCCAGGTAGGGTTTTATTTGTTTTCTTTTAGGGTTTTGAGAGTGTTTCAGAGTGAATAGGTTTGGTTAATTTTGGAATTACGCACTTCGTTTTGTAGAACCTAAAAACTATTTCTCAGACAATTGGTTAGTGATTCTTCAATACTCAATTAATGAGTTAGTGATCTGAAGATTATTTGATCAACAGAATACACATTTAGGGATATCATCAGCCTTATGAATTTCATTTGTGAAAACTAGTTTGACCATGTATAGGAGATGGCGTTAAACATATTTTTCATATCATTGGAGATTAATTTGATTATTTATTAAGATATTACTGTTTGGTTGAACTTCTCCGGAAGGATTCCTAAGAGAATAAGATAAGAAGAAAACATTGAAATGGACTACATTAGCTAATTTTTATAATCTCTCTTTTAACTTTTCTATAAGATGTAAGACTTTTTACGAATTTTTGCTAATGAAAAGCTAACTTTAACTTTTTATAGAAGCAAATTTCAATTTTTCTTCATTTTTTTCTCTCTTAAAAGTCCTTCTGGAGGAAAAATACTCAAACTGGCCCTTAAGATTAATCATGATTATGCTACTGTATTTGTAAATTTTGGTGAGTTGTGTGCTACTGATTGTGAGAAGTTTATCATGCTAGTCTTGTTTTATTTTGTGTGAAAGCATTCTTTGAAGGGTTTATATTGTTCCCCTTGCTTCTTCTTGTTTTGTTTTTGTTTTTAATTTTAATTTTGATAAATGATATATTTGTGGAACTGGGTTTAGGTATAATCCCTATGTACAAGCGAGGAGCAGGATAGATCAGCTTAAGCGTTTGGGTCATAGTGTGGACAAGGTTTGGGGCTCATTTTTAATCTCTTGAATATTCCAATTCAACTATCCAAGTGCAGGATACAAGTACAGATGTGCTGTGTAAAGTCCTTATATTTATGGTTATTATTTTCAGGTTGAGTTTATCTTAATGGGTGGTACCTTCATGTCACTTCCAGCTGATTACCGTGATTACTTTATACGAAATCTTCATGATGCTTTGTCTGGACACACGTCTGCCAATGTGGAAGAGGCTGTGGCTTACTCTGAGCACAGCGCAACCAAGTGTATTGGCATGACAATCGAAACGTAAGTTGTTATTTAAGTATTTACATTTACAATAAATGTGAAAGATTTTATCCTTGGCCTGTTGGTCATCTACAGTAGTAAATGAATGTTTATTTGTCTTTTCTTTTCCAGTTAATAGAAGTAATGCATCCTGTGTTTGTTGATCAACAACTATTCATTTCCACTGCTATTAAGATATACTTCATAGTTTATGCAATACTAAAAGTTATCACTGAGACACAGATTGGTTTAGTTATGAAATATTGAAATTTCTAGTGAGCATATCTATAATTAATCAATTCAGTGGAAACTTCTTGGAAATTTACATTGCAATAGTGTGGTGTAACACATTTATGATGAGCTTATTGAGTTTTCACTTTTAAATTTATCAGGAGGCCAGATTATTGTCTTGGGCCTCACTTGCGACAAATGCTTTCTTATGGTTGTACACGATTGGAGATCGGAGTCCAAAGCACCTATGAGGATGTTGCCCGTGACACTAATAGGGGACACACTGTAGCTGCTGTTGCCGATTGTTTTTGTTTGGCTAAAGATGCTGGTTTCAAGGTTTTTAGTCTCATCTCAATTCAGTAGAAAGCACAGTTTTATCCTGATCAACCATTCTCCTATGTGTCACTTCTGCTGCATCTTTTTAGACAAAAATCTATTGATACATATTCCTGTACTTAAATTTTCAATGAACTTTATGTCATGTTTGTTGTATCATTATATTTGTCCTGACTAAAACTATAATAAGCTCTAGAGTTTAGATAGATATATCAGAATAGTGAGGCAACCTTCTGTGTTACAATGTATTACTCCGGAGTCCTGAATGTTTTACATTTCACTAGGTGTATTCCCTTTAGAATATAGACTAGGTTAGTCATGCCTTGTGAATGTTATCGCACATTCTCTTTTTTGTCATTTGATTTATACTCATTTTATTTTGGATTTTACTTTAGGTTGTTGCTCACATGATGCCTGATCTTCCAAATGTTGGTGTTGAAAGGGACATGGAAAGTTTTCGGGAGTTTTTTGAGAGTCCCTTATTTAGAGCAGATGGACTTAAAATATATCCTACACTTGTAATACGTGGAACTGGGCTTTATGAGCTCTGGAAAACTGGCAGGTATGTATCAAATATTGTGTTATTGCACTACTATGATTCTCAAACTTTCGAATTTTCATCATGGTATTTGTTAGGGTTTTTTTAAAACTGGCCCTGGAATGTAAAACAAAATCATTAATATAATTGTAGGTATAGAAATTATCCTCCTGAGCAACTTGTGGACATCGTAGCAAGGATCCTTGCAATGGTACCCCCATGGACACGTGTTTATAGAGTTCAGCGAGATATTCCCATGCCTTTGGTTACCTCTGGGGTTGAGAAAGGGAATCTGAGGGAGCTAGCATTAGCTCGAATGGAAGACCTGGGATTGAAATGTCGTGATGTTCGGACCAGAGAAGCTGGAATCCAGGTTATTATATAGAACAGTCA
Organism: Hylodesmum podocarpum; assembly: GCA_026586105.1. Classification (NCBI taxonomy): domain Eukaryota; kingdom Viridiplantae; phylum Streptophyta; class Magnoliopsida; order Fabales; family Fabaceae; genus Hylodesmum; species Hylodesmum podocarpum. The sequence continues at coordinate 14,596,671 of JALJEV010000623.1, read as the reverse complement.
TGTTTGAGGATTCTGTTGACACAATTTGTTCACTGAATGCATTTTTGGATCACCAACAAACATTTTTCTATTTCTCTGTAGGATATTCACCACCAAATTAGGCCAGAAGAGGTGGAGCTTGTTCGGCGTGATTATACGGCGAATGAAGGTTGGGAAACATTTCTATCATATGAAGATACACGACAGGTAATTTGATCTCTTTTCCCCTTTTCTCTATTGCTAGTGTGATAGTGCCTATTCGTTTGTTTACACAGTTGCATGTTCTCCTAAATTTTCCAGCTTCCACAGTAATGTTTTAAATAAAGAAGTAAAGAGTGATGTAGCACAGGTAACCAAGACTCCAAGAGTACTCCTCTTGGCAGAGTACCTCTAAGATAAACAAACCAAGAGTAACTTCTCTTGGCAGTTAATCTAAAGTGCTCCACTATGACACTGTGCTCCTCTTACCCAAGTCCTAAATGTCATATACTCTCTAGATAAAGGAAATGCCAAATTGCCAATTATGCAAAAGTCTGGATTACATTAGGGACCTAAAGGAAGGGCTTTTATAAATTACAACCTAAAGGTAATAAAAATCACTGATAAAACCTAATTAGATATATAATCTCAGCAAAAAAAAATTTCCTCAACCTAAATATCTTATCGAAGATAAAATCCAGAAAAATAAGCAAAGATATTATGTATTAAATAACATAATTATCACCGAACTACATATATTAAAAATAAAATAAACAATCCTAATATATTTTGCATTAATAATTGTGACTTGTAATTCCTCTAATTTTGAATCAACAGGGACATGTCTTAACCTGTTGCTGAAACACAGCAATGACCTTGTGTGATTTCTCTGCTTGTAAACAGGATATCCTTGTTGGTTTGCTGCGACTGCGAAAATGTGGCCGTAACACTACTTGTCCAGAGCTTGTGGGGAAGTGTTCTATTGTCCGGGAACTCCACGTTTATGGAACTGCTGTACCAGTTCATGGGCGGGATGCTGATAAACTTCAACACCAGGTAAAAAATACTGTCATGCTAATATGGAGATGACATGCAATATGAATATCTGATGAAACGGTCTGATTAAATTTGCCAACTTATTTTTGGAATTTCTGGAAGCTGCCTTGTTCGTGTATATTCGTACTGTGGCATTCATGATTCACTGATAGCGTGTCCTTTTTCTCTTCTACTTGACCTGCTTCGGTCAAATTGTTAACAGGGTTATGGTACACTTTTAATGGAGGAGGCAGAGCGTATTGCTTCCAGAGAACACAGATCAACAAAAATAGCTGTAATTTCAGGGGTTGGCACACGCCATTATTATAGGAAACTGGGATATGAGCTTGAAGGACCTTACATGGTGAAATATCTAGTGAAATAACATGAGTTAGTTCTTATGTAATTTTGTAGCCTCAGTTAATCATATTTTATATCCAAATCAAAAGTTACTTGTTTGTGTGCACATTGTCACACCCGAAATTTACGTTGATATTTATCAAATTTTGTTTAAGCTTTTGTAAAACTGGTTTGTACTAATCTCAAAATATGGGGAATTTAAAAACATTTTCACAACCATGATTACATGCCAAACATGATCTCCATGTGTGATACTTAATACATTAAGTTATAAAATGTTTTAGTTTTTTTTTCTATAACAAGCAACATTTATACGAATAAACACACTTAACGTAAATATAGTGAATATGAGCACATGATAAATATTTATACAATATATATGAAATAAAGTGTACCATAAGTACTTACATATTAACGACAAGTTTGGAATTAGAACTTATGAAAAAAGAAAAAGGATAAGACCCAAAAGTTAGAGATGGTACTTTTTGAGCTTTATCTCTTCCAAACTCTTACAAAACGTATATAAAAAAGGAAATATATAAATTTATGGGTCAAAAGTGAGTTTTTTATCCAAAATTTAATTCTTGTGACAATTTCAAACTCTATGTGGGTAGAACCTCTTATTATTAGTTTTAGTCTATTGACTGCTATCAACGAAGTTAATCCCACACTAAAGACACTGATATCTTTGGATGATATGGTTCTTTGTGACGAAATATGACTCCGACTATAAGAAAAATCTTCATATGAGAAATCCAACACGACTAGCTTCAATGACTAATGCTCCTCTAATGGTAACTCTTTCATTGGGACGTGTTCCTCACCAAAAGGCTTATTAGAATTATAACCATTCGTAAACATATGCACCTGAGGTACAAGGTTCATTTGTAAGTAGTGTGTTGGTGTTGGCAATTTCCTCAATACCAAGCAACTTCCTCTCCTTGGTGTTCCTTGGTAAAAGTCGGGAGATTGACAAAATGCTTTTGTTTGTCATTAACCATAGGTTCCCACACTTCACGGATGCACTCGCATCTCACGTGCATTGTTGGTCCTTTCCTTTACATCTGCACAAATGACCAAATAACGCAAGAGTGAACATTTTCACCTTTCTCACATGTACACACCAAAACAACACAACATACCACTTTACTTGAAAATCATTATTATGGTTAACTAACAACATTCTTGTGGATAAAACTTCGACCTAAGCACATTCAGGTTTAGCATAACATTATTGGCCAACTGGCACATGAGTCATTATTTGTTTTGTGAACTTACACATTGTTTCTTGGTTAATTGCTAGGAGTATACCCAAACAGGCATATCAATGGACTCTCACTAGCTGAAGATGCAACATGATCATTGTCGAGATTTTTCAAGACTTGTCCCACGTCATACTCGACAGTTCATCCCAAGGTGTGCAAATCTCATATGTCATCTCAACTTGTGACACTCTGTGGCCAACTAATACACAAAATACTAACTCTTCTCTCATTCTTTTATAGGATTTAAGTAGCTTGTAGAAAGAAAACTTGTGTACACATGATACTAGAAACAGTCAGGATAGGTGCAAAATAACTCCACTCTATGACTTAACTTGGTCATACCTAGTTCTTTTTGGAATCTCCATTGCTATCTCCTCTTTACCAATGCAAGGGTAAGGTTTTCATACCTTTCAATCCATAATCGTCTATCTCTCCAAAGCAACGTAAAAAATAAGTCGTCACCAAAAGAATTCTCTTTGTTATTTCTTCATTATTAGTACCATATTGGATCTCCAACCATGTCTACTATTGGGACATGATTCCCAAAACAACTTTGTCCGACTCATAAACTATGCCTCGAAACACATCACGTACATAACTCCTCTTATTTCTATACACACATTTCTTTCTCATAACACATCACAAAAACACCTAAAGATTCATCATAAAATACTTACCCTCTCTTAGGATCCTCAAATTATTCACATTACTACACACACGTCCAACATAACAAGACACTTGCATTCAAACAAGACATATATGTATATACACATAAAAGATTCCTAACTATAAATCTAGCATGCAAGAATTACCACTGTATAACATTTCCATGCTTACACCATGCTCATAAACATCTAAGCCACACCCAAAACACTTCGCTTAAACCAAACACTAACACATGCACTTGGAGAACCTCAAGAGACCACCCTTGGTCTTTGCAGCTTCATGCCTAGTGCCCACCACACTCAACGTGGACTTTTAGATGCTCCCATGCCTCTCACTTAGTCATACTCAACATGATAGACTTCTCATGCTCAATGTAAAGGTTTAGAGAGGTATCTTACTCTTTCTACCATCACACTCAACATTAGTCTACTCTTATGCTTGACATGAGATGATAATAATTTAAGTCATCCTCTTATCAACCTGTTAACTAACTTTCTAACTCCCATAACTTCAATATCTTACAAAAAAAAATACATTTAGACTATAATTCAACTTGCCCATGTGCATATATATATATATATATATATATACCATCTTGCAAGCATATCCCACTTAAAATAGCATGACACTTTGAATCCACCAAAACACCTACTCTTCTGATCCCAAATCAATTTCACAACTTCACTTTGAAACACACTTATTCTACCACAGACCACCTCTAACTACATTCCAACACTTAAAACACTCTTACACATGCCAAATCACCGCCACACACCCAAAACCACACCCAACACACCACGGTCACACCCACATACAAAAACACACCCAACTTATCAAAAGCACTCTCCACAATCTTTCTCCTATACCATGCCTTACCCCACGCATCCAACAACATAACTCTTCAACCTTTAATGCTATCACACGAAGGCTTACGGGTAAGTTTTTATCTTGTATTTTCATATTTTAAACAAAAAGTTAATTTTAAATTATTGCAATTAATCATGAATGTTAGTCTATTTCAATTTATCTTTTATATATTTCTTTTCAATTTATTTTTATACTGTTTCTTTTAATTTAAATTTAAAAGAGAAATAAAAAAATACATATAAATTACAATAATATCAGTTATTTTATTTATTAGTTGATTGTTAATTCACCGGAACATGATATATTAACACAACATATTAATGTTAATTTAAGTAATTAATATAACATTTCACAAATGGTGATACTCACGTCACTATCCTATGTTATTAAAATGTGTAACTATTTATTATTGTACCACACCTTCAAAGTATAGAAGTTCATGATATGTACTGCACCACAAAGTTTAATTAGACATGTGAAATACATTTAAAAACTTTTTAATGTGATAATCGAACAAATTAATTATTATTTTAATTTGGTGATGTAAATTTATTTTTATTATTTTAATGTTTGTATTTTATCTCACAGTACTTATTGTTATTTTCATCATTTTAAATAAAATATAATTCATTGTTATTTTTATTTACAAAAATTTATTTCACATAATAATAGTATAATAAAATCTCTTACTTTTTAAATTTAATTAATGTATTAATAAGATAATTATAACTTAACAGATAAATTATTGATGAAATATATGGATGTATACTTTTTTTTACCCATTTAAGCACTTAAAAAACATTATTGGATCTTAGAAATTGAATACTTTTCGAAGAGTAAAAATAAGTGATATATAATTGTGTACGAGAGAATCTCACTAACGTACCTAAAAAAATTTTGTTCTATTTGAGTTATTTTTAATTATTCACATTAATATCAAAACATCATATCAATTAGATAATTTGAAAATTAAAGCAGGAGCATAATTACAATTTATCCTATATTATAGTACATCATTTATAGAGGGTAGATCTTTATTACTTATTTAAATCTTACACTGCCTACATTTTATCTTTTAATTATCTTTCAACCCCATTATTAAAAGTTATTGATATTAAGAATATTATAAGGGAATAAAACAATAAAGACTAAAAGACAATTAAAACACAAAATATAAATAAAAAATATCACTTTTAAAATTACAGATTAAAAAAATATTTTTATTTAAAATTAAAATATAAAATTTGTTAAAATAGGAACCAAACATATAATTTAACCTAAAAAAAAAATAAGTTAATGTGTACCGTTAATAGATAATAGCAATGTTACCTGGTATTGTGTGGTCTACTCCATTGGCATCATATCACACAAACTTTGCAACATTTAAGGGCTCCATTGGAAGCATGCTGAGATCAAGCTTCAGTCCCATTTTTTGGGTACTGACTCCAAAACCCAAGTCTCCAAAACTACGCTCCAACGTTACGACGAACGCCTTCACTAACAGCACACCACATGTTCGACAAAATGCCACTGTGACCACCACCACCAACAACACCCCACCACCACCTTCTTCAGCCTACATTCACCTCCCTTTCTGTCGAAAACGCTGCCACTACTGCGACTTCCCCATCGTCGCTCTCGGCTCCGCTTCCACCCAAACACACCACGACCCACGAGTCTCTAACTACATCCAATGGCTCTGCAGAGAAATCAGTGCCACCAAAGTGAACCTACCTGGTAGTAACATATGTACACCCCTTCAAACGGTTTACTTTGGAGGTGGAACACCCTCCTTGGTACCTCCTTCGATGGTTTCCTTGGTTTTGGAGACTCTGAGGACAAATTTTGGGCTGCATGAGGATGCTGAAATATCGATGGAAATGGACCCGGGTACGTTTGATGCTGAGAAGATGAGAGAGATGTTGTTGTTGGGAGTTAATAGAGTGTCTTTGGGAGTTCAAGCATTTCAGGAGGAGTTGTTGAGAGCTTGTGGGCGAGCACATGGGCTTAAAGAGGTTCATGAGGCTATTCATGTTGTGAAGTTGTGTGGGGTTGAAAATTGGAGTATTGATCTCATAGCTTCGTTGCCGCATCAGAGTAGTCACATGTGGGAGCAAAGTTTAAGGCTTGCTATTCAGTCACAACCAACTCATGTTTCCGTCTATGACTTGCAAATTGAGCAAGGCACAAAATTTGGACGATTGTAAGTGGCTTTGTGTTATGTTTTACTTGCAACAAGAATGTTTTAAATTGCAGATTTGATATCATGGGAAATTGCAAACAAATACATTTGATGAAGTTTTCAAAAACAATCTGCATTTGTCCACAGTTTCTTCTAGTGTCAAGTTTTGTGATGGAACCACTATCACTACTGCAATTTAAAACTTTGGTAGCTGATGCAACTGCAATTATGGTCTTGGAGACACCAAGAACTTTGACATTGTGGCTGCAATCATGGTCACTGCAGAACCAAAAGCCTTGATATTGCAGTTACAATTACGGTCTCTTAGATACCAAAGACCTTGACTTTGCGATTGCTGACGATGTTTTAGAACCTTGAGCAACAGTGATAGTTTTTTTATTTTTTACTTATTTTCCTGTTTCTAAAGCATTATAATGATTTGGAACCTGAAGGTGAAAATGTTTGCAGGTACTCACCAGGGGAATTCCCAATGCCTTCTGAAACACAATCCGCTGATTTTTATACGATGGCTTCAAGGATGCTCAGTGATGCGAATTATAAACATTACGAAATCAGCAGCTACTGCAAAAGTGGATATGAGTGCAAACACAACTTTACCTATTGGAAGAACAAGCCTTTCTATGGCTTTGGCCTTGGCTCTACTAGTTTTGTTGGTGGGTTGAGGTTTTCAAGACCAAGGACAGTGAACGATTACATTAATTTTGTGCATAATCTTGAAAATGGATTGGTAAATAGCTCTGGTGATGGCCACATTCATGACAAGGACACAGCCATGGATGTGGTGATGCTGTCTCTAAGAACTTCACAAGGCCTAGACTTAAAGAGTTTCCGAGAATCATATGGCAGCTCTGTTGTTTTGTCTTTGCTTGAGGCGTATAAACCTTATATTGAGAGTGGACTTGTGGTTTGCTTGGACGAGCATAGGGGAACCATTAGAATAGATGACCTTAACAATTCTTTATTGAATAAAACTAATGCAGAAAGGATGGTGACATATATAAGGCTAAGCGATCCAGAAGGTTTCCTCTTGTCAAATGAGTTAATAGCCCTTGCTTTTGGGGTTATTGACTCTTGGAAAGATTGTCCTCCATACTAAGAAGCAGAAGCTACTTAAAAGCATGAATGTATCTATTAAAGCAAAACACCAGTTATAGCTGATGTTATCCAACAATTATATTGTACCTATTTATACAGAGAAAATATCTGTTGTAAAGTGGGGATGGATATTCAAACACTAACAATTGGCATCCATACATCATGAGCTTATCCAGTTTTGCACTTCTCAAATTCATTAGGAGGCCAGCTTATTGTCTTGGGCCACACTTGCAACAAATGCTTTCTTATGGTTGTACACGATTGGAGATTGGACTCCAAAGCACCTATGAGATGCTGCTCGTGACTCTAGTAGGGGAGACACTGTAGCTGCTGTAGCAAATTGTCTTTGCTTGGCTAAAGATGCTGGTTTCAAGGTTTTTCTTTTTACATCTTATCTCAATCTGCACATACAGTAGAAAACACAGCAACCATTGTCTTATGTATCCCTTCTGGTGCATCATTTTAGTAAGACATTATTAGTACATATTCCTGCATGGCTGCACTTAGATTTTCAATGAACTTTATGTTGTGTTTGCAGCTGCCCGTCTTATCATATCTGTGTAGACAAGAACAAGCTTTAGGTAGGTTTATCAGTGTTAAAAGCCAACTTCCTATGTTACAACATATTACTCCTGAATGTTTTATATTTCTCTATTTGCATTTACTTTAGAATTCGGACTAGGTTAGTCATGAATGTTATCAAACTTTTTCGTCCTTTGGTTTGTGCTTTAATGTTTTTGGCTTTTGCTTTAGGTTGTTGCTGACATGATGCCTGATCTTCCAATTGTTGGTGTAATGGTGTTTAAAGGGACATGGAAAGTTTCCTGGGGCTCTGACTTTTTTTAGAGTCCCTTTAGAGCAAATAGGCTCAAGCCCAGTTCCAAGCAATTGTAAATTGTAGTACGTGGAATTGGGCTTTATGAGCTCTGGAAAACTGGCAGGAATATATCAAATATGTATCAGACTAGATTTTTTCGCAAATCCTTACAATTGATTACTTATTTCTTCTAATTTTTTATTCACATTGATTACTATATTTTAAGTTTAATTATCTATTTGATCTTATAGTTCTAAAAATTTTACTTTTTAGTCTTGATAGCTTAAAAATAATATTTTAGTCCCTATAATAAATCAAGAATGATCTTTTTGATTATTATAATTTACATTTTAATTATCTTTAGTTCTTGTTATTATCTTTTTTAGTTCCTTCTGTTAACAGTTTAATTCTGTTTTAGTATATATCATCAAAAAAAATGTTAAGTAATTCTTTTTTATTCAATCAATTAGTGAAGGACACATCACAATATTATTTGATATTATTACATAATTTTTACAGCAGGACTAAAAGATGATTAAATAGTGACTAAAAAAATCAAATTAAAAAGAAAAAATTATGAAAATATAAAGATGAAATGAGTAATTAAACTTGTATTTATACTTAGAATTTGCCCCAATCCCATAACTAAATGAAAAGAATTATGATTTTGGGTTTGATTAGTTAGTGGATATGATTCGAAGGGGAATAGAAAATTTTGAAAATTGACTTTACTTGTAGCTAATTGTTGTAATAACTAAATGAAAATTCATGATATGTTCATTTAGTTAACAAGACTTTGTTTCAAAATTCAATTGGAAGTGACTGTTTGTGACAAGTTCTATCAATTGCTGCACTTGGAGCAAATAAGGGTTAGATGTGGTTAAAATTTATATAAAAAAAATAGTCATCTTTATTTTATGGGTTATATGTTATTTGAAATTCTACAAAATTCATTCAGCTGAATTAAATCAAATTATAAAAAATGGGTTTAGTCTTGTTCGAATTTTATACTATATTCAAACTTAATTAACTTAATTGCATATTGATTTTTATTTGGTCTGGATAACTTTCTTAAAATTCAAAATAAATTATAAAGAAATATAATTTGGTTTAGTCCGAATTTCATATTACATTTAAACTAATCAAACTCAAATTACAAATTTATTTTTTATTTGGTTGGATGACTTTGCCTTCGAACATCAAAAGTGAATCACTACACTATAAATACTCTATGATGAGAAATTTTCTTTATCAACTTTATTTCTCTATTAATTATAATATATAGTCAACCAACTCACTCACAAATATATATATATATATATATATATATATATATATATATATATATATATATATTTCTCTCATCACATTTTATATATATATATATGTATTTCTCTTTTTTTATATTTTATAATTAGTTGTTGTTGTATATTTAATATTTTTCCTTTCTTTATATATCTAACGTTTAAAATAAGAAAGAATTAAAAAAAAAAGAGGAAAGATGTCAGGTACTTGATTTGGGTATATAATGTATTCGGACATTGAGTTTGATTAATAAAATAATATTTTTTAGCAAAAAAAAAGTTTTTCTTAATTTTACTTACTCTTAGTCACTTCATTGATTTTGAATCTTCAATTTTGTTCAATCAACATGAGTAAATAATATCATATTAAAATTTATATACTTGATTTTCAGATAAATAGTTTAATATTCAGTAAAATTCGTTTTAAATTTATTAATATAATATAATTTATATAAGCCTTTTGAAAATTAATGATATAGTTCGAAATTTTATATTATAAATTACACTTATTTGTAATTTTACTATTTATAAAATTCTATTTTTTATACATATTTATATTTTTTTAACATACTTATATCATAATTTTAAAAAAATTTATATACTCACGTGAGTGTAGCTAATATCAATATCATGCCCATATTGATGCTTTAGGAATTAGAAATTAAGGGGTGCATTTGGATTAGGATTTTGAAATATTATTTTAGGATTTAAAAAATTATGTGAATTTTTAAAATTTTATAAGAATATAATGATTCATAGTTTTCTTTTAAAAGACTCTCATAATTTCACATAAAAAAATAATGACATTTTGTAATTTGAATTTTATTAGATTTATATCATAAGGAATTATAAGATTTAAAAGGATTTTATAAATTTATCAAATTTCATGAATTTACAGAAAACATTTAATGATAAATCTTGAATTATAATTTTAAAAAATAAAATTAAAATTAAAATTAATTATAAAAATTCATATAATTATTATTGTTACTTTCACAACCTCTGCCATTATAATCATCATTAATATTATTATTGATATGTGTAAAAGACAAAACACAAGAAAGGGGGTTAAATTGTGTTAATTAAAAAATTTTGTCCTTTCATCTGTTGGTTTAAAATCGGTCAGACGAAACTATGTTCTTCTTTAAATGTTGATTTTAATAACAGATGTTTAACTTTGATTATCCCCGTTAGTCAACAAATATAATAAAAATAAACACAATTATTTTTATATTGGTTTGTCTATTCAAGACTACGTCCAGTTACCCCGTAACTACTGAGTTTTCACTACCAACCGTGAAAAGGTTACAAGTATTCTTTGAACCCAATCACTTCTGACTAATACAAGATATTCTTTGTCCACAACATTCCCAGACTAAATCACTAGGTATTCTTTAGAACGCAGCCTCCCTAGGTTAATACAAAGGTATTCTTTGGAACACAACCTTCTCATGCTAAGGCACCACAAAGGTGGATTTAAGATAAGTTTCTAAGAAACAAATTCCTCTTCGCAGAGAGGGGTATAGAAATTAAGTACAAAGCAAGTGAGCGAAATCACAAATGAATATCAATTGTAACATGTTCGCCAACTTGAAAAGTTGCAAGAGAATTCCTTTATATAGATAGTGATTTGATAAATCCATTACACCCATAAATCTGCCTATTGTCATTTCTTTCCTTGAAGTCTTCAACTGTGTCAGAGTATAATCATGGATTTGACAAGTTGCACAGCGGAATCAGAACCTTTTTCTGACAAAGCAGAGATAACAACGAAAAGTAGATTTACTTTTCTTGTTGCAGAGGATAAGCGCGAGTCCCCATTCTAACTTTGGAATCTTTTTAAGTAAGGTAAACATTTGAGTTTTGGCGCGCGTTACTAAGATGGAAACACTTGGACTTCTTCAATCTTCATAGACGATATAATCTTCAAGCTTCAGTCTGATACTTCATCTTGAACTGACTTCGTGAACTTCGTCTTAAGCATATCGTCTTATGCTTTCGTCTGATGGCATGGCTTGAGACAGACGAACGACTTGAACATGATGATCTTTGAGGGGTCATCTTCCATCTGTGCTTGTTCTGTCTGACTTTGACTTGCAATGCTTCAGTCTGATAAGTTCCGTCTGTTATGTAATTAATTAAAACTTGAGACGTTAATCATCTTGATCTAACAATCTCCCCATTTTTTATGATTACAGACCATACAAAGGATGATACTGAAGGATGCATCTGCACAAGACAAAGTTAGCCAAAAAGCAGTTTATCAAGCCAGAATTACATCAAGACGATGTTCTCTGAATATACTTCTTTATAAGATTGTTACATCAATGTGATGTAATCCATTTGTACAATTACAAGGTTAAACAGAGTCAAAGAATCAGAGCAAAAGCTAAAGAAACACAATGAATCAATGAAGAATAACTAATTGTATCAGAGCAAAATAATTAAAATTTTTTACAGAGATACAAGTACAAAATCTTGGACGCATTCTTCATATCTTCCGTCTTGAGCTCCCCATTAGCTTAATCTTCCTTCAGCTTATCTCCCCTTACTCAAAATATTCTCCCCTTTAGACTGAGAATCATCAAAATTACTGTGGTGGAGGCTGAGGTTGTTGCTTCACCAGATTCATCACTATATTATGAAGTTGCTCCATACGAGCATTAATAGCTACTTGAGTTTCCTCAAGTTGCTTGTTGTTCTTCTTCAGATGCTCATGGCTTTCTTCCAACTCAACATACTTATGCTTCAAAGCATTGTACTTATCAGCGGATTCATCAGATGATAGCTAAGATGGTTGGGATTCGTTTGTATCTGAATCTACTTCTTCTATGATTGGCTCAACTTGAGTACCCTTCAGACGCAATGAGAACAGAGGCAACTCCAAACGAGTGTTGAATGATCAGTCCCAATGCCAGGAATAGCTTCTGTTGAAGGCCACAAGTTGTTGATACTGAGGCTCATGAGGAGGAGGAGTATACGCAGACCCTGCACCAGGATAACACTTGCCAGCAGTGGAAGAGTCTTCATCAAAAACCGATCCTGAGCAGTAAACCATAGTAGTTTCATGATCTTCAATCATCTAAAGCATCTTGGGGTGAAGAGGTTTAGAGGCTCGAGCTTGAACCATCTTCATATGTGCATAAGCTTCTTCTGATAGACGTTTGGGAATATGCCTAACAAACTTGAAGACCTTGGGAGTATCATACGTCTTCTTCTCTTTGCCTTTAGCAAGATATTTCACCAAGCAAGGTCGCGGACAATCCAGCCTGACAAAGAACTTGGTAGCATTGGTGGCAATAGAAGAGAACTGAGAGCCCATCAGAAAAGGCAAGAATCTTCCTTCTTTCTCTACCCTTCTCTGAAGTAGACGAAAGGATTGAAGTTGTTCCTTTATTTCGTCTCTATATGCTCTCTCCATCAAGACATAAGACATATTATTGTCTACTGGCAGAGAGTGAACGCATTCTTCTGGTGTCTCATACTCAGCAAAGTTCAGAAAATGAGTTGGTTGAACACCTGAGCAATGAGGCCTGATCTAGGGAAGCGTCAAGCCAATAGTGTAACCCAATCCAATATATTTCGTCTTATTCATTGGAATATTGAATGGTTGAGGGTCGTGGCAATCCATAACGTCTAGATGTCAATGTCTTTCTGCTTGAGGTTCGAACACTCCAGACATGTAATCTCCATATATACAGTGATGGAAAATTGTTGACTTGTGAGGTTGAGGTCGAGCAAATTCTGTTGTTGGAGATCTGGAGACAATATTGGGTTCATAACCCAGCCCTGGTCCTTCAATCAATAGACCATTCAAATGATTCTTGTAATCATCTATCCCTTCCAAACCTTTGATTTTCAACTCTGCTAATGTGTCCCAAGGCAGACGTTTGAGCCAATCGCGTTGTTCATTAGAGCATATTTCTTCTTCAAATCGAACTCTGCGGGCTTCAAAGGATGGTGATAGTTGATGGGATTGACAAACCTCCCAAGTTGAAATCCTTTCTTCCATCTGTACCTGTAAGGATTCTTCAACTCTATGTAGGGGGTGTCATGGATGAAAATGTTTTCATCGTCTACACAATGTCTAATATTAGCAGACTCAGACGTTTCAGCACAAGAGGATTCTTTAATTCTCTTCATAACTAACTCATTGTGGAATGAGTAGTCAGTCTTGTGCTTAGGGGGAAGATCCTCTGGATTCAACATGACAGCGTGGGATCTTACCTCAGATACAACATGCCTTTTAACTTCAACATGTTCTTCATCAGACGAAGAACATGAATCTACTTCAATAACAACAGACAGAATCTCCATCATCTATGAGCATGATGTTTCTTCAGCAGCAGCAAATACAATCTGAAGAGGGACTGGATTTATTATAGACGCAACTAAAGGTTCTTCAGAACTCTTTTGTTCGTCTTGAGGAGCGGATGGATCCAACTCCAAAGAAGGCATTTCTTCACTGAGCATAGTTTCGAGCTACTCGGCGAGAATGACATTATCTTTCTGGATCTGGACAGTTTCTTCAGTGTTCATGCCCTCTGAAGTTGCTTGAGTGGGTGCAGCTTCAGACGATCCAATGCCTCAGACGTTTTCTTGGAACAGACGTTCCCTTTCATCTTCAAGCAAGATAGAGACTTTTCTACCCTCTTTCAGTTGTCTTGCTTCATCTGTTTCACCAACAATCACAGATGCTAATTGTTGTTTGCCTTTTGAGGCAACTTTCTTAAGAGCAAGTTCTTTTGCTCTAGAGATTTCTTCTTCTTCCTTTTTCCTCTTTTCTTCGTCTGTTCTAGCCTTAGCAGACGCAACATCTTTAGACGCTTTCCTTATCCCTTCATCTTCACTAGGGGTTGCGTTTGTACCCTGAACCTTAAATGTCATGTGTTTGATTCTAAAGGTTCTTTTCTTCTTCTTAAGAGGTTCCACTGGAACATCTTCAAAAGGAACCTCAGTAATGATTATGGATGGATAAAGTGTTTGTGGTTCAGTTTGGGCTTGTGTTTGGGTTGCTGCTTAGGTTTCTATTTGGGGTGTTGTTTGGGTTTCAGAAGCTCTTGTCCTTGGACGTTTGATACGAGCTTTGTGTGGTTTTGCTTGGGTAATGGGTGTAAGAGGTTTTGGCTTCTCATCATCACTCTTGAAGTGAAGAGAGTTTAGAGGTAGATGCATTTTGGCAAAGGTACTGCCTTTGATCTTTGTGCCTTTGTTGTACCAACGAAGTCCAGAGGCATCAAATCCTTGGTTCAGGATGATTTGAGAGAACAGATTAAGATATGGCCTGCTACTCTTCCTTCTGATGTTTCTCCCTTTCAGTGCATTCATCCAGTGGTCCATTATGATGTGAGGAAGACTTATCCTACCTTTCTTGATAAGGAAATAGATGCAAAATCTATCTCGATTGCTCACATTGTCCCTTGACCCAATGCAAGGAGTGAAGATGTTGAACAGAAGATTGTGGAAAACTTTACAAGTTGGAGTTAGGTTTCCAGCCTTGAGAAATTTTGGATCGTTTTCACGACGACTCCCTCCATATAAGATTTTGTTCACATGATCTTTAGTCTCTTGCACAACCTAGTCAGGTTTGTAAAAGCGCCCCTCAGCCTTGCACTTGCCAGTAGCAGCAATGGCATCAACATTGATCAGATACTGCTTGTTGGCAATGGTACCAACGATACCATCTTCAACTTCCTTGACATCGCTCCAGAACTCGGCGTATGCCTCCATTAGCCACTGACCTCTCCATTCTGCAAAATCAAGCCACCTAGTGTGGGTTAGCCTATTGACGACTCTGTTAGACACGTTTTCCAGAGTGAGTTTTGAAACCCACTTGCTAGGTAAGAACAACTCTTCAGCGAAGAAATTCTCTTCGAAGCTCTTGCTTTTCTTGGCGGCCATTTCTAAGTTTGAAAAGAAAAGTTATAAGAGTAAGAGTTCTTAGAGAGATAGAGAGTTCGACAACAATAGTATTGAATACTGTAAAGAATAAAAATGGTAACTTTGCAGTATTTATAGTCAAAGGTGATACGGTTAGAATTCATAAGACGAAAGAATGAAAACCGTCCTTGATTTGACGTTATCTCATTATTGCCCTTTTAATGATTGATTTAACCTCTGAGATTTACTGTGCATGCTTCTCAATGTCCTAAAATAACGTAATAAATGACAAGACATTTAATGATGCATTTATTGTGTCCCTGCACACTCAATTTAAATTAATTAAATAATAACAATGCGTCTGTTGAAATTGTTAAAGACGATTCAACTTGATCAGACACAATGTTCCGTCTTAACACGAAAGATAAATCAGACAATTCAAATAGACGAAATGCATAGACGAAAGGATCAGACGAAAAACTTAATCTTTTAAAGAAACAATTCCCAAATTTTCTTTAATAAAATTAAAGCGAGTTTTGTCTAAAGCTTTTGTAAAAATATCTGCCCATTGAAAATCAGTTTAAACAAACTGTATATCAAAAATGCCTTTTTGAACATAATCTCTTATAAAATGAAATTTAATTTCAATATGCCTAGCTTTTGAATGCTAAATAGGGTTTTTGCTGAGATTAATTGCACTTGTATTATCAAAAAATATTGGTATCTGGGTTTCAAACCTGGAGTAATCCTCAAGTTGATGTTTTACCCAAAGTAGTTGTGAACAACAACCAGCTGCAGCGATGTATTCAGCTGCAGTGGTTGAGAGTGCTATGGAGTTTTGTTTCTTGCTTGACCAAGAGATAAGTGATGTGCCTAAGAATTGACATCCACCACTTGTGCTTTTCCTCTCCACTTTATCTCTAGAATAATCAACATCACAATAACCACTCAAATTGAAATCACTGTTTTTCTTATAAAAGAGAGAGAGATTAGTGATTCTAATAAGATATCTAAGAATACGTTTAACAGCTTGTAAATGAGATTCTTTTGGGTCAGACAGAAAACGAGCGCAAATACAGACGCTAAACATGATGTCAGGTCTGCTTGCAGTGAGGTAAAGGCGAGAACCAATCATACCTCGGTATACCGTATGATCAACGGTCTTACCTGATTCGTCTTTGCTAAGGCTAGCACCAGGCAAATGCATTTGTATTTTCATGGGCTTTGCGTTCTCCATCTTGAACTTCTTAAGAAGCTCCTCGGTGTACTTTTGTTGATGGATGTAGATCCCTTCTTTCGTCTGTTTGATTTGAAGTCCTAGGAAGAACTTTAATTCTCCCATCATACTCATTTCAAACTCGTCCTGCATTAACTTAGAGATATCCTTGCACAATGATTCATTAGTGGCTCCATTGACTATATCGTCTACATATATTTGAACAATACTAAAGTCTTTTGAAACACTTTTCTTGAATAAAGTAGTGTCAACCTTTCCTCTTGAAAAACCATTTTTAAGAAGAAACGAACTCAGTCTATCAAACCAAGCTCTAGGAGCTTGTTTAAGACCATAAAAAGCTTTCTTCAGTTTGAAAATATGATTCGGTTGAGATTAAATCACAAAGCCAGGAGGTTGTTTTACATAGAATTCTTCTTCAATAAAATCATTTAGAAAATCACTTTTTACGTCCATTTTTATGAACAACAAAAGTAAGTAAAATTCTAATTGCTTCTAATCTAGCTACTGGATCAAAAGTTTCAATAAAGTCGATACCTTCTTGTTGGTTATAGCCTTGAGCTACTAACCTTGCTTTATTTCTTACCACTTTACCTGTTTCGTCTAGCTTGTTTCTGAACACCCATCTTGTTCTGATGATGCTTTTTGTGAACTAGTTTAGTTCTTCTTCCATAGCTAAAATCTAGTCATTCTCTTGTAGAGTTTCTTCAATGTTCTTGGGCTCTATATCAGACACAAGTGCATATCCAGACGTATCTCTTAGCCTTGATCTAGTTTGTACTCCTTGATGTCTATCTCCAATGATCAGATCCTCAATGTGGTTTGAGGCGAACCTCCAAGTTCTGTCTGGAGCTTGAGCATCTTAATGTTGAGGAGCAAAACGAAGAGGGTTCGTCTGTGCTGGTAGATGTTCTTTCGTCTGTTCTTGTGTCTGTTCTGGGTTGGACAAATGGACTAGCTTCTTGACCAAAGGGATTAATCTGCAAATTATCAAACAAATTTTCTAGGTCTAATATTTCTTTATCAGCCTTTAAGTTATCTTGAAATTTGACATGAATAGATTCCTCTACAACTTGTGTCTTAGAGTTAAACACTCTGTAGGTCTTAGATGTATTGGAATATCCAAGCAAAAATCCCTTAACCACCTTTGAATCAAACTTTCCAAGTTGATCCTTGTTGTTTAAGATGAAACACTCACATCCGAAAGAATGAAAGTAAGAAATGTTGGGTCTTCTTCCTTTCCATAGTTCATATGGAGTCTTATTCAATATTGGTCATATCAATATTCTGTTTTGAATATAACAGAAAGTATTTATTACTTCTGCCCAATAATACTTTGGAAGAGAGTTTCATGTAAAAGAGTTCTAGCTATCTCTTGCAAAGTACGATTTTTCCTTTCCACAACCCCATTTTGTTGAGGAGTTATTGGAGACGAATAATTGTGAAATATACCATTTTCAAAACAAAAGGCTTGAAACTCAGAGTTTTCAAATTCAGTTCCATGATCGCTCCTTACAGACGCAATACATATTCCTTTTTCTTTTTGAACACGTTTGCAGAATATTTCAAAGACACTGAATGACTCATGTTTATGGGCTAGGAAGTATAGTGCAAAAATACACAAGAAGGGGGGTAGAATTGTGTAGACTGTTTAAAAAAAATTTCTCTAAGACGATGCGTTTGTGTCTGTTGTTTTCAAAGCTTGATCAGACGCAAGATTGTTTTCTTCTTAAGATTGATTTTATTATTAGACTGTTCAAGTTATTATCCCCTGTTAGTTAACAGATAAATCAATAAAGAAGACAACAATATTTTTATACTGGTTCGTCTGATCAAGACTACATCCAGTTCTCCAACAACACGCAAAGGTTCCACTATGAGTATTCTTTGAACCCAGCCACTCCTGGCTAAATAAGATATTATTTGGGCACAGCCTTCTCAGGCTAAACAGGTATTCTTTGAACCCAGCCTCCACAAGCTAAACAGGTATTCTTTGAACATAGCCTTCATAGGCTAAACAAGGTATTCTTTGAACACAGCCTCCACATGCTAAACAAGGTATTCGCCTCCACAGGCTAAGAGCACCACAACAGTGAATTTAGAAAGATGAAAGAATAAGTTTATCCTCTACGCAGAGAGGGGTTTTACAATGAGATCTATTCTAAGTTCAAGGCGAGTGAACTTTGCTTGAAAGCTTGAAGCTTGAATATAATTTCTTTGTTATGTAGTTCGTCAGCCATCTCTTCAAGTAATGAAGTCCTTTTATAGAGAGTTTCTTGAAGAATCCGTTGGACTGAAGATTTGAACGTTAGTCCTTTGGTCTTGGGGTCTTCAAAACGTGTGATAGAGATCAATCAGAATAATTAATGTTTGCACAGGCTTTTTCTGACTTGATCAAAGATATCAACAAAAAGCATGGTTGCTTTTTGTGTTGCAGGGATTTTGCACAGATCTCTATTTTGTCTTTGGAAGCTTCTATGAGTAACGGTTAGAATTGAATTGAGGCGCGAGTTACTCTGTCTGAACTTCATTAAATGAGGTAGACGAATGAATAAATAAATGAGTTGTGTGTTGAATTCATTCGTCTGTCTCCCTCCGTCTGTTCCTTCAGTCTGCTCTCTTCAGTCTGTTCCTCACTCTGATGCTTCTTTAGTCTGTCCATTAGTCTGATCCTTCAGTCTGATGCTTCAGTCTAGTGCCTCTTCAGTCTGGTCTTTCTTCAGTCTGCTCTTTCTTCAGTCTGCTGGCATAACAGACGTTCTGTAATTATCAAAACTAAGATGCTAAGTCATCTTGACTTAACATATACCAATGTGAATCTAGTATAATCATCCACAATTATAAATCCATATCTTTTTCCTCCAAGACTTTCAGTCTGAGTGGGTCCAAAGAGATCAATATGTAACAGTTCTAATGGTCTTGTCGTGGAAACAACATTCTTAGATTTGAAAGAAACTTTGAGTTGTTTCCCATGCTGACAAGATTCACACAGACGATTAGATTTCCAAGATATCTTTGACAGACATTTAACAAGATCCCTTTTTGAAATTTTTGAAATATACTTTAGACTTAAATGTCCAAGCTTTTTGTTCCAGATATCTCGTTCATCATCTGCTGAAATTGAACATGTTACATTCTATCACTTAGGTAAGAAAGACAAACCTCATAGAGATTATTCTTTCTTTTCCCTATAAACAGAATGGATTTATCCTTGTTTTTTACTATACATTCATCAACGTTAAAAGCAACTTCATATCCAATGTCACAAAATTGACTTATGCTAAGTAGATTGAAGTTCAGACCTTTAACGTAAGATACATTTTGGATAAGAGGGTTGAGTGTCTTACCAACAGTCTCAATCCCTAGGATTTTACCTTTCCCTGCACCATAAGATACAGACCCTTTACTTGGTTTAAGATCTTGGAACATAGACAGGTTTTCCGTCATGTGTCGTGAGCACTTACTGTCCAGGTACCAACTTGAAGTCCTCCCTTCTCCTATTAAGGATATATGTAACACGAATAATGAGTGACTTTGGTACCCAAATCTTTTTGGGTCCTACTTTGTTAGTAGAAGAAGGTTTCTTTTTGTTTAAGGTTCTAGAGCTTTTCTTATAATTATTTGGAACCTTATTATAGCTTTTGTTCTTCTTCTTATGAACAGACGAAATAAACTTAGTTTTCTTTTCGTCTGGTTGTTCAACATAGCCTAGTCCACTTTTATCAGATGGAGACCTCCCATATTTTAAAATATTTACTAGCATGGAGGATCCTTTAGTGAACTTGGTTAAGTCTTTGAACAAAGATTCATTTTCTTTCTTTAATCTTTCGATTTCAAGAAGAAGATGATTCTTGTCAGACTCAGATGATGTTTCATCTGATACTTTCTTTTGATGCAACTCTTTTTCAGTTCTTAAAGTAACATTTTCTTCCAAAGTCTATTTCAACTTGACTTTGCATGCGTTATATTTCTCAACAATAAAATGAAAGTTTGTCAAAAGTGTATCATATGGAATATCTTCTTATTCTGAATCAGACTTAGACGAAGAGGATGAGAGAGAAGATTCATTTACCTCAGACGAAACATTGTCTCCAGCCATGAGACATATGTTGACAGTTTGTTCTTCACCAAAATCGTCAGAGCTTTCGCTATCAAGATCTTCCCATGAGAGCAAGCTCTTCTTCCCTTTCTCTCTTTTGGGATCTCATCTTCTTTTAAGCTTGGGACACTCAGATCTCGTGTGCCTAAGCTTTCTGCATTCATAGCAGACGATATCTCCTCCTTCTTCTTTGTTCATAGGTTTCTCCGGAAACCTTTTCTCTTTCTTTTTAAAGAAGCGTTGACCTCTTCATTTCTTTAACATCATATTCTTGAAACGTCTAGCCATGAGGGATATTTCATCATCAGATGAATCTAGACGAATCAGATTCTGTAGTCTCAGCTTTCAGAATCTTATTCTTCTTTTTCTCCTTTTTGCTAGATTCTTCTTTGGGAACATTATCAACAGATGGAAGAGCTATAGGCTCTTGAACTTTTATCTTGTCCCTTTTGCAGAGATGCACTTCATGTACTCTAAGTGCACCAATTAAGTCATCCAGAGTTAATGTCTTCATGTCACGTCCCACAGAAATGACAGTGGACATAGCTTCCCACGGAGGAGACAACTTATCCAGAATCTTCATGTTATTTTGTGCCTTTGTGAACGTGGTTCCCAAGGAGGTGAGTTCATTTAATATAGTTTGAAATCTCCCAAACATCATATCAATAGATTCCCTTTTCTTCATAGAGAACATCTCATATTCTCTTTGAAGAATAACAGCTTTACGAAGTCTGACATCTTCTGTCCCTTTATAAGAAATTTTAAGAGCATCCTAGAGCTCTTTAGTAGATTTGTAGACACATAATCTGTTGTATTTTGTCCTTGAGAGCACACATGTGAGAGCATATCTAGCTTTGCTATTCAGCTCCATAGCAGAATACTCCTCGTTTCCCCATTCACCTTCGGGTTTAACAATAGGAATATCTCCTTGCGTGATGATCCTCCAAAGTCTATACTGCGTAGACTTTATGTACATTTCCATCCAATCAGCCCAGTAGGGATAATCATCTCCAGAAAAAGTTGGAGACTTGTTCATAGAAGAACTGCCGGAGAGAAATGTTGGCCCTTGAGACTCCATCTTGGATCTTTTCCTCTAGCAGTTGTTAAGCGTTCAACTCTTAGAGGTTGAGCTCTGATACCAAACTATAAAAGACAAAACACAAGAAGGGGGTTGAATTGTGTTAATTAAAAAATTTTGTCCTTTCGTCTGTTGGTTTAAAATCGGTCAGACGACACTTTGCTCTTCTTTAAATGTTGATTTTAATAACAGACGTTTAACTTTGATTATCTCCGTTAGTAAACAAGTATAATAAAAATAAACACAATTATTTTTATATTGGTTCGTCTATTCAAGACTGCGTCCAGTTACCCAGCAACTACTGAATTTTCACTACCAACCGTGAAAAGGTTACAAGTATTCTTTGAACCCAATCACTTCTGGTTAATACAAGATATTCTTTGTCCACAACCTTCTCAGGCTAAATCACTAGTATTCTAGGCTAATACAAAGGTATTCTTTGGAACACAGCCTCTTCAGGCTAAGGCACCACAAAAGTGGGTTTAATATAAGTTTCTAAGAAACAAATTCCTCTTCGCAGAGAGGAGTATAGAAATTAAGTACAGAACAAGTGAGCGAAATCACAAATGAATATCAATTGTAGCGTATTCGCCAACTTAAAAAGTTGCAAGAGAAGTCCTTTATATATGCAGTGATTTGATAGATCCGTTAGACCCATAAATCTGTCTGTTGTACTTTCCTTCCTTGAAGTCTTCAACTGTGTCAGAGTATAATCATGGATTTGACAAGTTGCATAGTGGAATCAAAACCTTTTTCTGACAAAGCAAAAATAACAGCGAAAAGTAGATTTACTTTTCGTGTTGGAGAGGTTAAACGCGAGTCCCCATTCTCACTTTGGAATCTTCTTAAGTAACATAAACATTTGAGTTTTGACGGCGTTACTAAGATGGAAACACTTGAACTTCTTCATTCTTCATAGACTATATAATTTTCAAGCTTAAGTCTGATACTTCATCTTGAACTGACTTTGTGAGCTTCGTCTGAAGACTTCATCTTAAGTATATCGTCTTATGCTTTCATTTGATGACATGACTTGGGACAGACGAACAACTTGAACATAGATAATCTTTGAAGGGTCATATTCTATTTGTGTTTGTTCCGTTTGACTTTGGCTTACAATGATTCAATCTGATAAATTCCGTTTGTTCTGTACTTAATCAAAATTTGAGACGTTAATCATAACAATATGACGTGTTTTTACCATTAACATCACTTATAAGAATTACAATAGAAATTGATTATATAATAATATATTATCACGAGAATAGGTAATTGTGACAAAAAATAATGAAAATATTAATAATATTAATATTAATTATAAATATAATTAGATATCACTTGATAATAAAAGGTAAGTGAAATATTTATATTTATAAAATTTATTTTATCAAATAATTTATTAGAATTTATATATTTTAAATATTATAAAGACATTTTTAAATCGATAATAATCTTAATTAATAGGATGCTATAACTTTTTAAAAATAATGATTATCATGAATAATATTAACTTTTTTTGTTTTGTCATTTATAAATTTTAATTAGATATTAAAGAAAAGTTTTTAAAATTTGTTTGATTTTAACACACGTATATATAGAATTGAGTGTAACCACTTGAACAAACTTTAACATGTCTAGTTGGTAATTGTGTGTGAGATAAAACTAGAGGTGAGTTGGATGTCTAGAAAAATGAATTAGTGGGTCTAAGCAAGTAAGGGCATTTGGTTGCGGCGCGGGGTTTTGAGTTCAGAAATGGGGAAGAAGACGAAGAAACCCGGCAAAGGCAAAGAGAAAACTGAGAGAAAAACCGCTAAAGCCGAGGAAAAGAAAGCTCGCAGGGAAACCAAAAAGGTTTCTCCGGAGGACGATATCGACGCCATTTTGGTATTTTTCTATTTATTTTTCATCACTTCACTTTTCTATTCATTTTCATCACTTCACTTTTCACACACACAGTTGAACATTCAAAAAGAAGAAGCAAAAAAGAAGCAAGTCCACGTCGACGACAACGTTCCCGCTCCTTCTCCTCGCTCCAACTGCACGGTAACGCCGTTACCTCTCCCACATCTCACCGTTACGTTTTCCTTTTCTTAACGCGCCGTCATGCTTTCTGTAGCTCACCGTTAATCCTTTGAAAGAGACTGAGTTGATTCTCCATGGCGGCGAATTCTACAACGGAAACAAGGTTCACCTCTTTTTTTCAACTCTAATGCACTTTTCTTTCTTTCTTATTTTGTTCATTCATTTTAGTGAGTTGAATTGTTTGTTGCTGCAATGTGAATTTTTGTAGACCTTTGTGTATGGCGATCTCTACCGGTACGATGTTGAGAAGACGGAATGGAAATTGGTTACTAGTCCAAATAGTCCTCCTCCTCGCAGTGCTCATCAAGCCGTTGCGTGGAAGAATTATATTTATATTTTTGGTAATTGAATTTGAATTTACTTTGGTCTTTAGTTGAATTGAATTACATTGTGTGATCCATGTACCTGACCTTGCCTAGTGAGATTGAACCTTGCTGTGTTTGTAATTGAGTTTATTAGCCTTTTCTGGTTGCTCACAGTTGGAGAATTTTTGTGCTGAGGGTTGTTTTATTTTTGTTTGTGCTTCAGGTGGTGAGTTTACGTCTCCAAATCAAGAGCGGTTTCATCACTACAAGGTTAATAATGTCGTGTTCTGTTGCTTCTGTTGTGTGATCAGGATTCGATTTGGTGTACTGGATTTTGACTATTTGGAATGTTGCTTTTGGGCTTTGGTCTGTGTAGGATTTTTGGATGTTGGACCTGAAAACAAATCAGTGGGAGCAGCTTAATTTAAAAGGATCCCCAAGTCCACGATCTGGACACCGAATGGTATGTTCTGGTTCATGTCAAGTTATGCACTCATTCGTTTAGTAGCAAGAGTGTCAGATAATTTAATCTTCAAAAGTTTTGTTATGTTTGTTTCTGAAAATGCATGCTATTCTACTTCTGTACATTATACCATTGTCTGGATTGTGTTGTAAAGTCCCTTGGATATATTCTTACCTGCATGTATCATGATACGGGTTCATTGAACTGATAAATTATAGGTTACCTCTATCTTGGATATCTTCTATATTTTCTTTTAATTTTCATCTCAAATGTGAAAATAGAATTACAACTCGTGAACATAGCATATTTAATGATCCACGTTACAGCTTGATTTGGTTCATTTCAATGTAATATTCCCAAATTGAGAGTGCAGTACAGTCATGTCAGAAATTAAATAACAAAAACAATTAATTATTTTGTTTCTGATGCTGATTTGATCACTAATACCCTTATTGAGAGTGCAGAACATAGAAGTTTCTTTCTTGCTATTTGGTCTTTTAACAGCTGCAAGGTTGGATTACTTGCATAGTTGCATGTCTCAATTCTTTTTCGACTGTCCCCATTTAATGGATGGCAGAATATGTTATTGAAAGTTTATTTAGTCTTTTAAATTAGTTGACTTTTCTGAATCATCATATCGTTTGCACTTGTTAATAGATTGCATGTTCCTAACATATAGAACATTCATTCCTATCCTATATAATATTCATTGACACAGATTCTTCATGCTGTGACTGACTGCAGTAACTAAGAGCCTACTGTTACTGAACTTGTCATTGATTGTTCATGCTGATTTCTATACATCTTATTTTGCATACTTTAATGGTGATTGTTTTGCTCATTGTAATTGCTAAAAGCCTGAAAACTTGCAATATTCTCCCCTCCTCTCTTTTGATTTGAACTTTCTTACAGAGAGATGCATGTCATGTCCCCTCCAATTTATTTGTGCTTGTGTAATTTTCTTCTTGTTGCTAAATTTTGGAACCTGTTTGTCCCCCCAAATATCATATGTGAAATCCATATTAATCCAGCTTATATATATATATATTGTTCTAATGCTGTCTTCAAATTATTTTGTTAATTAACAGGTATTGTACAAGCACAAGATCATTCTTTTTGGTGGCTTCTATGACACTCTTAGAGAAGTGAGGTTGTTTATGATGCTTACATTTTTTTGATAATTTCTTAGAATCAATATTTGTGTTAATTGGATTTTCTTTCTCATATTAAAAACTAAAAAACTCTGCAGCAGATGAAAAGTTTGCTGTAGCTAATAGTTAAATGTTTTAGTATGAAAAGTGAGTTCTAACGTATATTATCAATGATCAATGATTCAACATAAAACTAATTAAGTCTACTGGCAATTGAAGACAGGGAAAAGCAGAGTTTGAGCTTCTAATAAACTCAAGTTACAGAATTTCTTTGGATGCTTTCTCTTCTTTTAAATGTATATAGCATGGCAATATCAATTTTCTGTTAAATAATTTCTGTTTTACGGGAAAGGAATTGTTTTTGCTCCTGCATCAGTTTGTTCATATGTGTATGAATATTGATTCCCAACAATTGGTTATGCAGGTACTACAATGATCTATTTGTATTTGACCTTGATCAATTTAAGGTAAATATATCTAAATACCTCAGCCTAATATGTTAATAGGCTATTTACTATTCAAGTTCAGCACCAAAACATCAGGATGTTTGATTTAATGTAATAATGTTGTTAGTGGTCAGTAATTTGATTGATGCCAATGTGATTTTGTGTTATAGTGGCAAGAGATAAAGCCTAGACCTGGAGCAATGTGGCCAACTGGACGAAGTGGTTTTCAATTATTTGTTTACCAAGATGACGTAAGTAAAATACTGAACCCCCTTACATGAAGCTAATTTTTGTTTTAAATTACTTGAATTTATGTGTTAGAACTGGCATAAAAAATAGGAAGAAAAATCGAATTCTATTGACTAAAAAACAGGGAAAATCTCCCTAGAAAACAATACACTGTTCTGGATGTTTTTGAGAATTTTGTATCTCTCCTTATGCAATTTCCAATGCCCAAAGACTTCAATTCTTTCAAATTTTGACAACTCCACATCCCCTTTTATTTATAGGCAGCGTGCTTTATTTCTTCAACCGACTAATATAACTAACTAACTAATGGGCATCTGTCATTATGTTTATTACTCTAGTAAAGTTTTCCCCTATGTGCTGTATCATAGTTGTGATTGATTTGTGTGGCTGTACAAAGTAGTTTTGAAGTTCAGAAATTGTCTTCTTTACAAAACTCCTTTCACATTGCAGATTTTTTTGTATGGTGGCTATTCAAAAGAAGTTTCATCTGATAAGAGCAACTCTGAGAAAGGAATTGTTCATTCAGATATGTGGTCCCTCGACCCTAAGACTTGGGAATGGAACAAGGTATTGGTTTTGAGTTTAAGTTTAATTATGAGTGAATTTGTATATTCCTCTTACGCAAGTTTGAGCTTTCCTGTATCTTAGTTTTGCCTTGCCCACTAATTAAAATGACTTTAGTCAGTGTTCAGTACAGCACAAACTTCTATGTTTTTGCTTCAATTTGATTATGTAATATTTTTCTCTAATATTTGCATCTCTCTCCCTTCCCCTCATATGTTCATATACACCCTGAGACTCAGACACCCTGAAAAACAATGGATTTTATTATCTTTTTGTACAACTGATTTTTCATCATCTTTTCTCCCTTGATAGGTTAAGAAAAGTGGAATGCCTCCTGGACCTCGTGCTGGGTTTTCCATGTCTGTTCATAAGAAGAGGGCTCTTCTATTTGGTGGCGTTGTGGATATAGAAGTTGAAGGTTAGCTTTTGTTTTTCACAAATATTATTTTTGCAATTTGTGACACTGCTTATATTTTTGAAGTGATTGAGATCTCATCTTTCTTGCCTAGTATTTTAGACAAATTAATAAGACCAGACAGTCAGCTCAAGTTTTCTTTCAAGGGGGTGTTTTTCTTTATTTATGCTTGCTGTGAATAGTTAGTATCCTAATTGCACTGACACTATGCAGGTGATGTAATGATGAGCTTGTTTTTGAATGAGCTTTATGGCTTTCAGTTAGACACCAGTCGCTGGTGAGTCCCACATTCCACAGTGCATATGTCATATTCAAAAGTTGCCACGTATGAACTGAATTCTTCCATTGGCTCTTGATTATAAGTCATTGTAATCTCCGTTTTACTCTCTAATTGATTGTTTGCTGCATATACTGGTTAGGGCATAGGTATGCTATCATATTTAATGCTTCTTGATCTTGTTTGTGTAATAGGTATCCTCTGGAGTTAAGAAAGGAGAAATCGACAAAAGATAAGGTAGATTGAATGTCATGCTCATGCATATACACTTATGATCTCATAAAAATTCTTCCCCATTTCAAAACTCATCCTATGGACTGATCTGCATATTATATTGTTTTTTACTTAAATGGGTTTGCAGTTAAAAAAAATTGAAGAAAATTGTACTGATGATGTCGAAAAGAAGATAAATCCAGCATGTACAACA
Source organism: Hylodesmum podocarpum (assembly GCA_026586105.1). Taxonomy (NCBI): domain Eukaryota; kingdom Viridiplantae; phylum Streptophyta; class Magnoliopsida; order Fabales; family Fabaceae; genus Hylodesmum; species Hylodesmum podocarpum. The sequence continues at coordinate 14,568,431 of JALJEV010000623.1, read as the reverse complement.
AGAGAAGAAATTGAGGAGTCAGAGGATCAAGAAAGCAACATTGATGATATATCCAAGAATATAGCATCAAACATGTCTATTGTTGATGGTGAAACACTTACCAAATCAGAAGGAAAGCCCAAGGAATCTGGTGCTAAATCAGACATTCAAACTTCTTTGCCTGAGGTTGTCTTTTTGGATCAACAATCTTGTGACACTACTTCTATTTTTACCCTGTAATTGATAAATGAGTTTTTTCCTCCAAATTTTGTAGGTGGTGAAGCCCTGTGGACGTATTAATGCTTGCATGGCCATTGGAAGAGACTCATTATATATATACGGTGGAATGATGGAGATTAAAGATCAAGAAATCACTCTTGATGATTTGTATTCTTTGAACCTTAGCAAACTTGATGAATGGAAATGCATCATACCGGTTGGTTATTTTTTCTTAACTTCACTTTTACAATGTATGCATAGGCTCTATACCATATTTATCAGTCCTGGATAGAGGCGTGTAGCAGCTGACTCCAAAATCTAGCAGGACATTGAAACCTTTTATACAGTTTATGTAATTCATACTAAATACATATCAATGCTAAAAAATATTAAAAAAATGCTAAAAATCTTGACATGTTCGTAGCTAACAATAAAAGGTTATGGCTCTTAGCTCTTCAGCAAACATACAAGTAAATATTAACAAAGGATACTATGTCTAACCAGAGAGAGATAGACAATACAAGTGGATGAGTTATGGTTTTTGGTAGACAGATGACCAAAAAAACAACCTATACACCTAGACTCGGAGACATAAAAATCAGAGAACATAGACTGATCGAGCAAAGAGAACAAGAGAAAATAGGAAAAAATCACATTAGAGATGTAGAAAAGACTGAATAATTTTCATTCTTATTTCTTTACTTTTCTGATGTACATCATATAAATAGATAAGAGAGAATAATGACCTGTTCATAAAATTACATAATATCAGGAATTGATTTATTCCTGATTTAGGCTCTCCATAATTCTAGGAATTTTATTTTCTATTATAATCAGAAGATGATACCAAAAGAAACTTTCCTAATTTATCAACAAGAGAGACAAAAACACAGAAAACAGAGATTGATGAATATAAATAACAATTAGAACATGATTACAAGAAAAATCTGAGAATGAGAACAAGAGAGAAATGAAAAAACTGCTAGATGGATTGTTGGAGGGTCACACAGGGATTGTGTAGTAGTTACAATATGGGAGATGAGACATGTTAGGCATGATAGTTATGAACTTTGCAAGGGTTTTCTACAAGCTGAAGCCCTTTATTATCCAAAATCCCAAAATACCTCCCTAAAAAGCCCCTCTAGTGTTAATATTGGAGGCCATTCTTAGGATTCTGGACACCATCAGCATAGTGGTGCTATAGTGCCGCAAAATGCCACTATTGCGGCCACTATGACCCTATAGTCATGTGTGACACTATGGCAGCACATATAGTGGCCAGCCACAATAGAGGGCTATATAGAGGCACTATTTTTCAACCCTGCTCTATACTACGGATTCAAAGTAATAATATTCTACCTCTCAAAAATCAGATGTACCCAAATCTCTTACATATTAACAGTCTTAGGATCTAGGTTTGAGCCTAACACTTGTAAGGTAAGGATTGCCTAAGCTTTATGAGCTCTATTTAAGTTACATCTCTAGTCAATGTGGTACTAAATCACCACCCTTGAGGCTGCAATTTAGGCAGCTCCCAAAGAGGATGCAACTAAGGTAGGCTAGGGATGACTGCAAAGTTGTTGGCTGACAGAAGTCTGCTACTGCAAAGTTGGTGAATGTTTGTACCTTAACCAGTTCCGTTTGTGCAAGATACCTCATTACTCCCACTGAATGAAGTATTATTAAGAAAACCACCTAACAAAATATCTGCTGCTGATTATATCTATCAGATACCATGATTTTTGACAAAGTTATGTCATACAAACTTAGTTTTATTGATAATTTGTCTCATTCTCAATATCCTAAAATAAAATTTAACTGCCGAAGGATGAAATGACTTACCAGTTCTCCCCCTTGAATAATTAGGGAATGTATCTCAGTCTTTTACAAGTTACAAGGTGCACTTGATTATTTTATCTTCTGATTAGTGTACAAAACTAGGTCTCGAAATGAGTCATGAGCTATACTGAATCATTGATGCTGTTAATATAGCTTTTGTTTGTTGAGCTAATTTAATCTAAGAATATATTATGATTGTAATTTCCTAATTAAATACACATTTTCATTTTATTTGTTATAACCTGGCTTAGCTTTTCTTCAACACAGGCATCAGAATCTGAATGGGTGGAAGCTTCAGATGATGATGAAGAAAGTGAAGATGATGAAGATGAATCTGATGTTGATGGTTCAACTGATGAGGAGGAAGATGATGAGGAAGAGGAGGAAGAGGTGCAGATTCTAACTTTGTAATTCAAACAAGAAAAAGAAAATGAATGAATTGCTCCCTCCTCTCCTATGTTTACTGTTATGTCACTACTGAGAACCAAGTCAAAGCTCTCATTTTTTATACAATGAATAAGGCTACAATCATATCCAAAATAGTGTTTGGATTTTGCTACATGGTACCATATCCTTAACAGTTTATAGTAAATAAAACTGTTGAACCAGTTATTTGTGACATGATACTTGCCCTTGCCAAAAAAATGTTGTTCATGATAAACATTAAGCATTTGTAAGGTATTTTTTCCTAAAACTTGCTATTGCTATTCTACACAGAATCACAGAGAATGTTCAAACATATGTGTGATCAACTCTCCATAATCAGAAAGTTATTTTTTCTCCAAAGCAAGGCTTCCTACATTATTAATTTTGCTTTAACTTTTGGTCACTAGGTTCAGAATGCGTCAGTTCAGGTGGGAGATGCTGTTGCTCTAATCAAAGGAGGGGGGAAGAATCTGCGGAGGAAAGAAAGGAGGTCACGGATAGAGCAGATCAGAGCTAGTCTTGGCTTGTCAGATTCACAGAGAACACCATTGGTAATATATTGATATTTAGTAAAAACGTTTAGGCTATTGATTAAGCATTTAAAATAGTGACTATATGAATGATTTTATTATTTTTTTTTTTTTTTGAGCTTATGATTTCTAGGACTAGTACCTTTGTTGATTGGTTGTATCTGGTTGTCTTTGTGTATTTAGAAGCATCTCTGGACTTTCAATTAGTATTTTTCTTCATCCCACTGCTTTCTTAATTGACTTCTTGTTGCATGTAAAGCCAGGAGAATCCTTGAGGGATTTCTATAGGCGTACAAATATGTATTGGCAAATGGCAGCCCATGAACATACTCAACACACTGGAAAAGTAGGTTTTCTCCTTTCTTTCTTCAGTAATATTGTTCTTTTATAACTTCCCTGGTAAAATCATATGATCTTTAGTAATTTTGTGTGTGTTATGATCTTTAGTAACTTCCCTTGTAAAACTCTTGTTGGTCTTTCTGTTTAGCTCAGCTCAAAGTAGTCGAGTGCTTGTTCAAAAATTGCAAATGTTGTTCTGATCTGCTTACAAATAATATTCGATTTGATTTAATTTAATTTTTCAAATTTATTATTTTTCTTATTTTGGATGTGCATGCATTTGTTCACCTGATTAATATAAGTTGCTTAAATTTGCCTGTAAAATTGCTACCCTTTTGTTTTCAACTGAGATCAAGCTTCAGCAGCTTCTTTGATGGGTTAAAGTTTTTAATTTTCTTTTTTTAAAAAGAACAATATTTTGGAGCTGAGGATCTGCCCGAAGTTTCCAGGCATTTGTGAGTCCATTTATGCTTGCAGAACAAAATCCATTGGGTTACTTTTGGATTTTTGTTATTTTATTTTCTTGGTTTGCATTATTATAACAGATTTTGCATGATAACAATTTTGATAATACTGCTAATACTAACTTGTCAGTTACGGGTTCATTGGAATTTATTTCATAATTTTGCTAATTGTGAGAATTAGCATAAACTCCTTGGAAAGAGGAAAACAAACACTAGCGGGACAAAGGTTGTGCTTGTTTGAGATGGAATATAGGGGGGAAAGTGAAAACCCAATATGATATGTAAATAAGATGGAATGTAAATAAGTTTGTACCCTGCTTCCAACTGTTCAGCTTTTTTTGTTGTACCAAGAAAGTGTTGAGCGTAAATGCTGTTCCAAATTTGCACTTCCCTCATTTTTACCATGGGCGAACATGCACACACCAAACTTGTCTTTTGCCAGTTTGAAATGAAACATAGTGAATGGAATAGAATTATTTTCATATTAATCTAGTTCTATTCTAAGTTGCTTCCCCTACCTTGTTTCTTTTTCCATATACACAAATAGAAATGTTCATATTAGAAGCACACTAATGAATCCCCATGTCTTTGTGGTAAAATTCTGCTGGATTATAGGAACTCCGCAAGGATGGTTTTGATCTTGCTGAAGCTCGGTACAGGGAGCTAAAACCTATTCTTGACGAGGTAATGTTTTGTCACAGACACACTTATAGAGTAACTCTTCAAATTTGCACTTTTACTACTTTCTTTTAATAAGTTCCAAGTTATTTTCTTTGGACAATGCAGCTGGCTCTATTAGAAGCTGAGCAGAAAGATGAGGAGGCTGAAGGGCCAGAAACTAGTGCAAAGAAAAGAGGCAAGAAGAAAACCAGAAATTGATTATTCATTTAGCACATGGTTTTGGGTGCCATCAAGAATGTAATATGCAATTTTGGTTTAGTTTGATGTCATTAATCATTATCTGCGAAGATTGTGCCAGGAATTTTGTGCACATAATGTTTGCCACATGGTCACGTTACATGTAAATCATACCCAAAATTCAGTTGAACACTACACGAATTCCCTCCCTAAAATGGAATCAAGAATTCGCAATAGAAAAGAGAAACTTGGGCAAGTTTGTATCTGAATTTATCAATGCCTCTGTATTTATAATTTTTGTAGTTTGTCAACGGCCTTCTAAAATGTGATACATTATGCTTGTTGGAATACATGTAATGTCTACGCTCCAAGTTGAAATTGAGTATTAGCTGTTGTACATTTCTTTGTCTATTATCAAGTCATGATTATTTTTATTATTGAAGCTCCATTAGTCAATACTTAATCTAATGATAAAATGTTCATTGGTTGTATTATCGATGCTCTAAAAATGTATTATTGAAGATGGGAATGTGCGATAGAGTATAAACCAAGTTATTGCTGGTCATCATTGTTATATATTTCGAACTATTTTAGTTATTTTAGAAAGCAATATACCTGTAATTTTATAAAAGTCAATGAAGTTTCAATTTTGTTTAGTATTTGTATGAAGTTCAATAAAAGTAGTCCAACTAAACATAATTATTTCATAAACGAACTAGTGATATTTAATACCTGTATAAATTTTCTAAATGGTTAATGTTTTAAAATAGAGAAATATATTAAAAAATTTCTTGACTTTTAAAATGTTGGAACAATTTATATTGCCATGTTGAAGACATTGCTCGCTACTTGTTTTTATTAATGTGAATAATGAATAGTACAACATGTGCAATATGAAGAAGAGGGAATGAAACTCGTAAAAAGAAGAGCCTAACAAGCCATTGCTTTCTGCTACATAACTGTATTAATGTATTTCTTAATCATTCTCAAGTAGTGCCAAAACTAAAAGCTCTTTGAAAATTCCTTGGATTACAGTATGAATCTTAAAAGAAGAACCCACTGCAGTCTCTACACTCTCCAAGGGTCAAGAACATACCCACATTATATAAGAACCTCTATGTGTGAAAAAGAATATCTACAATTTCTTTGCGCATGCAAGGATTATAGTTTTATATAATGCCTTTTGAATTTTAAAGCTGCCTTATGCTTACAAAACTAATAATCCAAAATGGGTATTTTTGGTATGGGCTGCACGCGTGGCTATTAGTAGCCACAAAAGCCAGGTACCAAAGTTGGAACAAAATTAAAGGCAAAAATTAGCGTACACATTCTTGAAAATTGAATCTTTATTTATTCAAGTGAATCTCACAATCACAAGTAACTATAAAGAACAATGCTCCTAACTTTCGCACATAATCATAAAAAGATCTTATTAATTAATGTCTTTAAAGATTTAATTAAATAATTGATGATACTTTTTTATTAATCACGTTGGAAATGTATTAAAATTATAATAATTTCTTTTGAGAGTTCCTAATAAATATATTAAAAACAAATTTTCGTAAGGAATTTCACTTTTAATCAATGAAAATTGGAATTAAAAAAGAGAGGTTTGATTGCACTTTTCTCCTGTAATTCTCAATTTGCAATTTCAATCCATCTACTTTTAATTTTATAATATTAATTTTCTTATAATTTTCAACCCACGATTCCGGTTCACCTAATTTTAGTTTCACAATTTTAGTCCTACTATTTCTAAAAATATGTATATGTTATGTTATTATTTTTAATATAAATGTTATGTCATAGTCAATGTTGAAACACTGTTAGACTAAAATTACATGTTTTAAAAAATTAAGGGAACTTAAATCGCAAAACTAAAATAGGGAGTTAAAATCGTGGAATTTTTGAAATTAAAATATTAAAATTGTGAATTTAAAAATAGTGAGACCAAAGTTACATATTGAAAATTAGAAAAATACCAAATGTGAAAAAACGAAGCAAAGACTGATCTTAAAACTTATACTAAAGATAAATTTGTAAATAAATCAAAGCGACATTCATTAATAATGTAAAATATATATATATATATATATATATATATATTATTATGTAAATGTAATTCACCGCCTATGATAAATCTATTATTTTGATAACATCAAATTTTAATTATTTAACTAAATAGTGTAAAATACCGAAGATGTTTAATTCGGTTAAACAGGTGCCTTATTGAATTTTTTATTTTTTTTTATATATCTTCTATCTCTATTGAAAAAAAAAAATAGAACTTAAAATCTTTTATTCTATCTGTACATAGTGATTAAACCTGAATTCATTTACAATGGAGACTTGCTTTGAGTTTTTTTTCCTTAATTGGTCATACATATTTGGGAATTCAAACTCTTTCATTTGCACTATAATTTATTTTCACTTTAAAAATCATCATCGTATATATATATAGGGTCAATTTTAACATACAGTACCAGTTAAGAACCTAAAAATTATAAAGAAAAAAAGAGAAATAATAAAAACAATATTTTTGTGGAACAGTTAGTATTAAAGTTATTTCCTAAACAATTTAAATATATAAAAACTGATTCACAGGAAAAGAGAAAATATTGCTTTAGATAGCTTAGATTAGAATTGATTTATTTAAAGATTGGAAATACCCCACACTTTTTCTTTTTCTTTTTTTTAATATTGTACATGCCATTCATGGAGATTTTTATATTTGTTTTGATGTTTTGTGGGTCTTGCTAAATCGTTTCGTACTGCTAAATACGCATGATAGCCGTTTACATTAGATAGCATTTTCCAACTTCTCTTCCTATTGGATTCTTCATCACTCTTTTCTATTTTTGCCTCAACTACTACTGATATTGATGAATAATCTTTTCTTTAGAAAACAAATTGGTGAATGAATCTTCACTTAGTGCTATGTGAATTAATTGTTTTAGTTTCTAATTACGTTAAAATTTTATTCGTATAAGTTAAAAAAAATTACATGAACAGACCGATGAGAATTGAATTTAGTAACGTAACAAATCAAAGTGCAAATTCTTATTAGAAGTGTTCACAATTAGTGTGTGAATGTCTTGAACAAGATCCCCTTCGAATGAGAATATATGGGGGAGAAATAAATTTCATGAACAAATTATTAAAATAATAAGCTAGGAAACATAAACGCTTAACTTTATTTGTATTTAAAAAATAATAAATATATGCATGTGCATCATATCAATTGCCAAAAAAAATAAAAAATAAAAAATAAAAATCTGTGCATGAATTCAGATAAGATTGACTATTTATGTAAATATTTGATCATTAATAGATACAAACAATAAAGAATAAGTTAATATATTTATAGAAGAACTGTCTAATAATAATTCTATATTACTAAAAGAAAATTAATTGAATAGGGCACGTAAATAGTTTTAACCCCTGACATGTAGATATGAATTTTATGAATGAGAAAAAAATTATTAAATTAAGAAAATACTGAATAGTTTGATATATTAAATATTAAATGGTTCAAGTATTAAAATTTTAAAAATTATTAAAAATATTACTCACACATAATTTCTCTACTCATAACCATATTCCAAAAACATTATATAAGAATTGAATTTTTTTATTACATATAATTATCTACTAATTATAGCAAGTACTATTAGTAAGTTATAAGTTGGTATCTTATATCATGATGACTTTGATAATATATAAAACATATTAGGTGAGCATTGAAGATATTAAAAGTGTGAATTCTAATTTTTAATAGTATAATTAAAATAGATATGGTCTCCATTGCAAAATTAGTATTTGGTTTAAAGGTTTGGATTTTAGTTTAAAGCTATATCTTCTTACCTTGCACGTTAATAATTATAAATAAAATCAAAGAAGGATGTCTGTATTTTATTTCTTTTTGCCTAATTTCGTGGGACTTTTTTATTTTAAAGTGTTTGGTATTTTATGTTAGATTGATTCCCACTTGTGTGTTTCCAAAATAGTAATAGATTTCTCAAAGATTTCAATTTTGGATTTTTAAATCTATCTTTTGTCTTGCATGTTAATAATTGAAACAAAATCAAAGAAGAATCATTCACCCAAAAAATAATCATAGAAGAGTAGAGTAGAGTATTTAATTTGTTTTTTTAATTTCGTGGGACTTCGTGATTTTAGAGTACACTTTATTTTATATTAGATTGATTGATTCTAACAATTTTGACTCGAAAAAGTTTGAACTTAAAGACCATATGCATCATTTGTCTATCATCCCAAGCGTAATCCATGATGGTATGATATCTCTAATTAATTAGGTCAATGTTTTTGCTATGCAGCAATGACTCCAAAATTGTAAAACATTAACATATTAACATTATTGATCAAATAACAAGAAGTGAGCATATCAACGTTTTAATTTTTAAAAAATAATAAAATAATTTGTAATAAATATTTATTATTATATTCTCAAAATTTAATTATAAATTATTATTAATTTATTTTTTAAATGATAATATTTTATTTCTTAAAATAATACTAAATTATAAAATTTGTAAATTTAAATAATGATAATAATAATAATATCTTTTAAAAATTAATTTTTTATTATTATTTTTCAATAATAAACTATCAAATATTCACAATTTCAAAAAAAAAATAGTGATATATTCAAAAAAGAGTTATAGTCAATGAGTCTTGAAAAATAGTTGTCGAAAAATATTGAATACATTTATCAAATATTTTACATCACTTAAAAGTAAGAATTAAAAGTTATAATTAATGAGAGACTTAATAATAATTCTCGAAAAATATTTAATACATTTATTAAAATTTTAAAATAATTTAAAAATAAGTATTAAAATTTTTAATTAATGAGAGACTTGAAAATAGCAGTCAAAATTATTTAATACATTTATTAAATATTTTTAATAACTTAAAGGTAAGTATTAAGTGGCTTTCATATTTAATTAATATTTCCAATTAGTTTTTAGAAAGTACTGGATACATTTATTATATATTTTGAATCACTTCATAAGTATTAAGTGGCTTTCTTGTTTTTTTACAATCCATTTATTAAATACTTTCTATTTTATTAAATTAATTTCCCAATATCTTAGTTTTTTTAAAATGTAAATATTTTTAATCACTTAAAATAAATATTAAATGGCATTCATGTCTAATATATTAAATATTTCCAATATCTTGGTGGTCAATGTCTAATTTACCCAAATAAAAATGGAATCAAACAAACTCAAATTTATAAAAAAAATGAAAATAAAAATTGGTAAAATTAATTATAAACTTAAAGATGGTTGATTACATGACATTAAAGTATAACCACATGAAGCAACCCACAGTCAAGTACAAAATTAAAAACAAGAAATATTAAACACTAAAATGAAAAATCAGTAAAATTACATAAGATACAAAAACATATTTAAGTCTAATTTTTAATTAAACTAATAATCTTTTTATAAGATTGTTTAACCGTAGACGTTTGTACAGAATAAGAATAAGTTAAAAAAAATCCGAGTTGAGTGTAAATACATAAGAAATGACATTTATGAAGGTCATGTAAATAGAAAAAGTTAGAACTGAGGAGCAAAGTCTAGTAGTGGAAAATTTGGATAATATACCCAACATAAGTTCAAACTCACTGTTACCATTGCATATTTCCTAAAAAAGAAAATAGAAAGAATAAAACCACGTGGTTGGATAAGCATAAAAAATTAATGAAAGGGAACCAAGTTGCAAGGCCAGAAAAGATGGAAGGAAAAATGAAAATAACATTATAAAAAAGCATCCAATATTAATTATAATGATTTGAATATACATTTTCTTGGTTAATACATATTAAAAAGCAAGTACATACTAGTTGGCACATGTACATAATTTTTTTTTTTAAGGAAACGAAAAGATGAAAGCATATAAATAAGTAGGCAGGTAAGGTAGAGTTGCTAGCTAGCTAGGCATAATCATGATCATAAAACCAACCACCCTTTCATGTTTCATGTTTCACTCTTTCTCTTCTCTTCTCTTCTCTTCATAATATAACACACTACGTTTGGTTATTTCCACACGTTAACATCACAGTATATTCACTCTTGCATGATTTTCTCCACTTGTCCACACAAAAAATTCTTCAACTGATTCTTTCTTTCTTTCCCTTTACCAATTATTATAATCTTCTACGGTTATACCTATAATAAGCTTTACCCATAAAAACCTCAACTTTTCATTCATATATTCATTTCTCACACTCTCTCCAACACAACACAACACAACACATATTCAAAGGTTGAGAAAGTGTTAGAGATGGGAAGAGATCTATGTGGGAGTGGAAAAATGAGAAACTCTTTGTCTCAAATGGAGAAAGCCATAAACGATGCTGTTTCAAAGAGTTTTGTTGGTAAGTATTTCAAGTTAGAAGCAAGAAAAAGTTGTTTCACTAGAGAACTTAGAGCTGCCACAGCAACTTTCCTCACCATGGCATATATCATCACCGTCAACGCCACCATCATCTCCGTCTCCGGCGGGCCGTGCTCTGCCGTGGATTGTTCTCCTCCGTCGGGCCCGGGCTGCATGCTAAAGCCCAACGATGGGTATGAGAGATGTGTTTCAAGGGTCAAGAGTGACTTGGTTGTGGCCACTGCTGTTTCAGCTTTGATTGGGTCTTTTTCCATGGGCCTGTTTGCTAACCTTCCTTTGGGCCTGGCCCCAGGTATGGGGCCCAATGCTTACTTGGCTTTTAATTTAGTTGGGTATCATGGAAGTGGGTCTGTTTCTTACCAAACTGCATTGGCTGTGATTTTTGTTGAGGGGGGTCTTTTTCTTTTGGTCTCTGCTGTTGGGCTTAGAGGGAAGCTAGCTAAGCTCATTCCTCACTCAGTTAGGCTTGGTTGTGCTGCTGGGATTGGGCTTTTTATTGCCTTTACGGGCTTGCAGAGTAGCCTTGGTGTTGGGCTTATTGGGCCTGATGCTGCTAATCTGGTTACCATCACTGCGTGCAAGATTGTTGACCCAACAACTGGAGCCTGCTTGGGTGGGAAAATGCAAAGCCCAAAATTCTGGTTAGGCCTTGTGGGCTTCCTCATTACTTGTTACGGATTGATGAAGAATATCAAGGGGAGCATGATTTATGGCATTGTTTTTGTGACTTTGGTGTCTTGGTTTAGGCACACTGAAGTTACTTATTTCCCTGACACCCCACTTGGTGATGCAAATTATAACTATTTCAAGCAAGTGGTTGGTTTTCACAAGATTGAATCCACTGCAGGGGTTCTAAGGTGGGGTTCTTACATTATACACCTAGTTTCTGTTTCATCTTATTTATCTTTTTCATTTTTCTCTTCATTTTCATTGCATTATCTATCATTCATATATTTATTACATTTATAAATTTTTCTCTCTTGTCAAATCTTAAATAAAATTCTTTATTAAGTGATTTGTTTAATTAGAATTGAAGTTTTATCTTACTAATCTATATTTTAAAAGTTTGAATTAAAAAGTTACACAAATTATTAAGTTGAAACGTTAATTCTGATTAAAAATAACACTAACAATACTTGAGAAACTAGTTAAATTTTGTGACTTCTTTATTTTCTTATATTGTTCCTTTATCTCTCTTGGTTCCTTCAATATACACTAAATTAATGGGGGTATGTGTAACCTTTTTGCTTCACAGGTTCAGTGATTTTAATAAAAAGGAAGTGTGGATGGCACTGGCTACACTGTTTTACGTAGATGTGCTTGCCATCACTGGCACTATGTACACCATGGCAGAGATTGGAGGCTTTGTGGATGAAAAAGGACATTTTGAAGGTGAATATGTGGCATACTTGGTTGATGCAGGTAGCACCATTGTGGGTTCTGCATTAGGTGTGACAACTACAGCAACATTTGTAGAATCTTCAGCGGGTTTAAGAGAAGGTGGTCGTACAGGACTAACAGCAGTTTTCATTGGCTTGTTCTTCTTTCTGTCACTGTTCTTCACTCCTCTATTGGCTAGTGTTCCTCCTTGGGCTATAGGACCCTCACTTGTGATGGTTGGAGTAATGATGATGAAGGTGGTTAAGGACATAGATTGGACCAACACAAAGGAAGCAGTGCCTGCTTTTGCTACCATAATCCTTATGCCTCTCACTTATTCCATAGCAAATGGGATCATTGGTGGTATTGGACTCTACATTGCTCTTAGTCTCTATGACTATGCTGCAAGCATTGTAAATTGGTTGAGGAAAATGAGAAGAATGGTGGTCAAGGAACAAAACCAAGTTTCTGCTACTGCATGTGTTGACTCAACAGTGGAAATGATATGAGATGTTGTGGGGCGGTGATAATTTTGGTTATGATCAAATGTGGAATTATGGTCTTTAGTTTTAGAACTCCTTGTTTATAGATTTTAATTAGTTGATATTATATAGGTTCTAGGTAGCCCAGGGTCACAAGAGGAATTGCATTCAAAGTGTCACATCCTACATATATTTTAGGGTAGTAGTAGCCTCGTGAGTAGGAACTTGACTCTTTGTGAGGGTTGTTTATATTTATTTTAAGTTGGAGAGTAAAATTTTAATTTGGGGTTGATATTTGCCGTCCTACTCATCATTTTTCTTCACTTTTTTGTTCTAAAAGTAGATTCTATAAATGTTTTTTTTCCTTGATTAATCTAACTAGGATATTTGAAATTCAGAATTCTCAACCCTAACATTAACTAACTTTGCCGTTTGATGAATTTGAATTTTGTAAGAATATGCTAGATGAATTTGAATTTTGCAAGAATGTGCTAGATGAATAACATTTGAGTAATTAGTATTGGTTGTCTCAACCTTTTAGTGGTTTTTTTTTAAAAAAAAATCTTACGAAGTCCTTCAACTTGGCAACCTAAGTAGGAATAGAAAATTAACGTTAGATCATCAATGATTTTTTTTAATTGGGTTTTACATTTATAAGATCCTTTTTAAAATGATATAAATAATGTCTATTTCTCATCTAACTTTTTTTCTTTGAGAATCTCCACTTTCATGCATAATACGATCCTTCAGGTGTTATAAGCAGTTCACTAGCATCTCAACTTGAACTATGCATTACTAGCATCTCAACTTGAACTATGCATTACTCTACAGCTTGGGGTCATACAGTTTTGTGTACTATCATTCTTGCCACAACTAAGGGATTATTTTCACTACAATGGATAACTTTTAACATCAAGAGTTCATCACAACACTAGAGTCTTACGTATATAAAATCATTCCTAAAATGATACACATAGTCTCTACTTCTCACCTGAACCTCTTTGTTGAGAATCCCCACTTCCATACATAATAGGATCCCTTACCGTTAAAAGTAACCCACAAGCATCTCAACTTGAACTATGCATTGCTCTGCGGCTTGGTGTCATAGGGTTTGTATGCTATTGTTCTTGCCACAATCATACGATTGTTTTCACTGTAATGGATGACTCTTAACATCAAGAGTTCACCACAACTCTAGAATCTCATCTCCGGCGACATCAAATCACAACAATGATAGATGTGATTGAAACTCTTGTACATGTATTCTAAGATACATTTAGATTTAATGTTTATCAATTAATAATTAATTCTTAATGATCCTAAGAGCGCATACTATTTGATCAATTTATAGGAGAAATTTAGTTCATATAATTACAAAGTTAACTCAGCCAAAAATTTTCTAATCTATAAAATTTTCCAAAAAATCGAATAGAGTTTCTCATATAATTTAGATATTCTAAAAAAATTTAAAACCCTAATAAAAGTTCATTTTACTGTCCTAGATCAGTCAACAACACTTCCAAGACAATGCACAGTATATTCTAGATGAAATTCAAGGATTCAATAATTGTTAAACACATTCCATCAATTCAAAATTTGTCATAATATGATTATTTTGTTTTCAGAAAATTCGTACACAAATCAAATTTTATTAACAAACATATCTGTCAATAGTATCCTAGGAACATGATTTCCATTACATGAAGAGCTAGTAGAAAAATTAGAAGAAAAGCTTAGTTTTCAAGCTAAGTGTCCTAAATATCACTGTTTCCAAAAACTACAACAAAATTTCAATTGTCCAAAACGAAGAGAATGAAGAGCAGGTTAGTTTAATCGATTTGAAATTTTGATTTAAAGCTTCAAAAGACTAAAAATGAGTTATATTACTCTTTTATCCAAAAGAAATTTGGGAAAATAATCTCAAGACGTGATCATTTCAATTATCAAACTATATAATTACAATTTAAGTGAGTTTAGGATAATGAAAATATAATTTATTTTGTAAAGAGACAACTTCTCCCATTACTTATTTTTTTACGACTTATTTATAATTTTAATCCATCAAAATGGGAGGAGAGGTTGAGAACTTATTAGATAATTGAAGCAGGTCTAGTTTCCAAGAAGAAAATAGTCAAGTATGTGTGTTTAAGTAGAGAAATGGCAAGAATCTAGCTAAGATTCAAAAAATTTGAAAATTGAGACCCCAAAATATCTATTTGTAGGAAACTCTTTGACTTGTGGTGTTGAGCGCCAATGGTAATGCAAAACTACCCTACGAAACCCCATGCTAAGCATAACACAAAATTCATGCTAATATTGTTGGAACTCACACTAAATTTTGTAATCAATATGAAATGAAAAATATCATAACTTAATATAATTACTTGTAGGTAATTATAATGACTTAAAAACTTAATTTTAATGTTGAAATGTATTTATAAACCAAAAACTTACGTATAATCGTTGATTATTTTAGATTTTTATGAATTTTAGGTCAGGACAACAGTGGTTTCAAAAAGAATAGGAATACTAGATTTTTATGTTTATATGTTAATTTTAAAAATTATTTTCCATTTCAAAAAATATTTTTTAAATGATTCTCACTAAAAAATTGGGAAAGTGTTTTTTATATATATAATGTAAATATAGACTTAAATTATTAGTATACAAGATATAATAATATTTTTTTATAATGTTTCTCACTAATTGTGTTCCTCATTCTAACAAATACACAATGCACCACTCTCTTCGTTCCCAAAACCAGTGGAAAAAAATTTGGGCATGGTGACCATTTGAACATTCATTCTTTTTTATTGTTGTGAATCAAACGAGAAAACTAAGAAACAATCCATTCTTTTCTCGTTTTCATTCCAATTAAAAAGGGTTAAACTACAATTGAATAATATCGTATTATGTTCGAAGTAAAAGAATATATTTTATTTATCAACTATGCATCTTCATTCAAAAAGAACCCGTAAAAAATTATCTTTTTCATCACTTTTTTGTGTGTATGCAAATAAACTTTGAAAATAAAACCTGTTTGCAAAACTAGCTGAAAGTAAAAAGTTTGTGTGGAGTTAAAAAATTAGCAGGTAACTAATAACTGGAAGTTAAAATATTAACTAATTAAATTATAAATGTATTTGGTAAAGTGAATTGTTTAAATAACTGATAAATATAAAATGATATAAGAAGATACATCTACATGATATTTTTATGTAAATTTTAATTTTATTTTGTTGATAAATATATATTTGAATTATTTATAAACTAAATTTTTTATATATTCTTGTAATTTCTTTATATAAATCAACTATTCTGATTACATTATTTAGTTGTAATAAATATTTTTTTTGTATTATATATTCTATTACTAATCTTATATTATATTTAAGATATTTTAAATTAAGTTTAACAAAATCCTTCTTTCATATAGAATTATAATTTATTCTAAAAAATAATGAATACATTTAACCAATAAAGAATAAAAGAAAAACAGAACATAAAAAACAAAAAGCTAAAATCTAAGTCCTCGTTTGCGGTTGTTTTTAATTACAGTTTTTCTTTCAAATTTTGCTTTTTTAAAAAAAACTCTTTTTATTTTATCCTAAAAACTAAGTTATTAGAAGTATCGCAGTGGATGTGACCCACAGGGTGATGAAAGGTCGAGAAAAATATTTATATAAGATTGGAGTAAAAATAAATCAATTTCAACAATTCACGAAACAAAAATAATGGGTAAAATAATATAGGGCAAAATGAGCCACTAAACCAAAATACATTTACCATGCTCTTTTTGCTTTGTAAAATTTTAATAAAATAAAAAATTAAAAATGAATTCTTTCGTTTACTTGGTCTTATTTGATGGATCAAAGTTACAAATCTAGAAAAAAAAAAGGTATGCAATCTATTTAAAAAATGGAATACTTTAATTTAGTCTATTTTCATCTTTTGACTTAGAGATAATAGTAATATCAATATAGTAGCGGTCTTGAAATTGACAACATTAATAATAATAATAGTGATGATCGTGAAAATAAAATGATAGATGGTACATTAATAACAATGATGATAATTATGTTAGTGATAATAATAATATTAATGACAAATACTAATAATAATGGTGATGAGGATGAGAACGGTATTGTTAGCAATAGATGTAACACTGATGTTGGTGATGGTAGTAGATGATGGTAGAGGCAATGACAGTGGTGGTAGTGCCTATGCAAGTAATATTTATAATGATAATAATGATAGTGGTGCAATATTAGCAACAATGATAATGTGATGGTGACAACAATGGTGGATGGTGGTAATGGTGATAATAGTGATAATGATGTCAATGATTGTAGTGGTGTTAGTAATAACAAAAAATGTCATTATTAAACTGTAGGGAGGAATCATTCTTTTAAAGTTCTAGGTCAGAATCATAAAATCTTTTTATTAGATTTTATTTGATTTTGAAAATGAATAGAAAATATTTTAAAAATGAATTAAAAACCATTTCAACTCCATTTTTATCAAACACGTTTTTTTTTTTAAATTACTTTCAATAAATCAAAAAACTAGTTGTCACCATAGGCAATCCTAACATTTTTTCTTAAAAAAACAATACTTTAAATAGTATATGAAAATGCTAAAAAATTATGGAAAAAACCTTGTTGAAAACTTATTTACCAAATAACTAAACAAGGTTTTTTTAAATAATAATAACTTAAAAATTAACAAGTTTTTGTCATCACAAGTAATAGTAACTAGCAAAAACACATATACAATAACACTTGTATGTTTACATTTTTACATGATTAAATTTTATTTGAAAGGACAAAAAATATAGAAAAAAAATAAAATAATGATTAAATAAATGCTGAAAGAAGTAATACCTTGGGAATATTAAGTTGCAGGGGCTTGTTTAATTCAAAATAAAAATAATAAAGATAATGGACTCCGTCATTTTAATTTTTCATACAAACTGATACAAAGTCATGAGACATAAAATATTCTATAAAATTAAAGATAAAATTATATTAAATCTTAAAATTTATTATGGGTGATGTATAGACAAAATCATTAAATATGGAGATGACAAATAACTTGGTAAGTTTAAAGTATAAAATCATCTAATGAAACAAAAAATAATTAGTGAGAGACCTCCACTCTAATCAGGCCCCACCGAGTTTTGTCAGATTAAGCATTTTATTTGAAGGCACAGGAAATAGAATTCGAATCCACGTTAAATTGTCTTAATTCAGTTGCACATTGCAGACTAGCACTACAAGCATATTTGTGAATGATTTGAAGCAAAAATCTTCATAGCATCCTTGACTGATTCCATTACATCGGAGACAAAAGTATAATAGAGAATAGAGATTTCAAAATAGCAGTTATTAGTTGGCACGAAGTCATTGTGACACAGGAGTCTAGGATGTACCAAAAGAAACCCAAACACTGCATATACAATACAACAAACTAACATCACTGGCGCACTATACGAACGTCCAAGACATTGATACGTTTAGTTTTGTTCTCAGCCTCAGGCTCAACCTCAAAAATAAACTCATCTTCTGGTTGAATGTTATTAGCTCTGCTGAAATCTAACCATCCATGTCCCAGTAATTTTAAATGAAGTCCTTCATGGTAAAGTACTGGCCACAATCTCCTCTGAGGATCACGAAGTAACACTAACATCTTTTTATCGTGTTGTTTTACCTTGCCAGGCAAAGGCAGGGATGTAGATAATTTCTGCAGCAAATACAAAGTACAATGAAAACACAGAGAAGAATGAGCAACTGATAAAACGTTTCAAGCTAAATGAGAGTAGCAAGTGTTGGCATTCAATATACAAAATGGCTCCTGGCAAGTATGTAGCTATCCTATCATCAAGAAACTGTAACCATAAAGTACTGTAGATGCCTTTGGTGTTGATTGCCAATCAAAATTGGAGTTTCATCCAGATAATGCAAATAATGAAAGTTGGCATTGAAGATCAGCCCAGTCTGCGGAACTGAACTCCAATTTTGATTGCAAAACAACATTAAAAACACTTTTGGTACTATACCTAAGTTTAATTCTAACCATAATCCTTGTTTGTAGGTTGCTTATTAAGCACCAGTGCTTAATAAAACTTTCCCATTGGAGTTGGTGCACTCCTCAGGCAGCAGATGCTTATATAAGCACCAAATCTTTAAAATATTGAGTGCCGTGTACATGTATTTTTATGAAATAGTGATAAAAATGTATGGAAGAGGGGTTATTTGAGGGACCCATTCAGTAAAATTTTAGGAATTGCTAGATTGGATAGGCAAATTGCTAAAGTTACGAGAAAAAAAATAGATATGGACAATGTGTAATGGTCAGAAATGTGTCAAGGTCGGACCCATTTAAGAACTCAATGAAAAAACGGTTGTAGGAATGGAGATGACTCAATGCAAAATCAATTTACAGCATTAACGAGGAAGAGACAAGGTCAATCAGGGCCGGTTAATATCTTACAAGGCAAGCATTATCATTGGGCACCACACAAGACGGGGTGGGTGTTGTTTTGAAGGGACTCTCATTATCTTGATTAAACATGTCTGAACCATGACCCAACTCTCCCATAGTCTCGTTTGGCAACCCTACAATCACAGGAAAAATTTATCCATGAGACGGAATCTGGTAATGTACACAAGTATAGAGTAGTGCATGCAAAAAAAGAGAGTACAAATTTATAACACAGGTGTTGCGGGGAAAAGTTCAACACCTGTTGTTGCTTCCAATCCATCGAGCGGTACAAGCTCTTCCTTTAACTTTTTAGTTTTTTCACCTGTAATCATGATAGTTAATATATTAATTCAGGTAAATCAAGGGCCTCCTTTGAGAAAATAGTAATACATATAAACTGAGGACTTGTTAATGTACATTATTGCAGACAAGTGCATGTACCCATGAATAATGAGATTTAAAGTGACCATAAATTTTAACACAAGTAGCACAAAATAAAACACCTGTTGCGTTCAATTCATCCATGGAACTGCACAACTTGGGAGTCATGCCCAGAGGCAATTTCTTCGGTTCATCTGTAACCATGATAACTGATTAATTAACCCGGGAAAATTAAAAGGCATGTCTGAGAAAATATATGTAACTGAGCAGAATATAAGCATCTATAGGATTTAAGGTCCCATTGAACTTTTGTTTGGTGTTGTGAAACCCACCAACATGTAAAGCATGTTCCCTTTCAGATATTGCAGCCTGATCATTTTCTGAAAATAAGCCAATGGAAAGTAAAGATAATAAAAAGCCAAAGCTATAAAATACATCACATGTATGATGTATTAGAACTAAGAAGAGATAAACCTAGAAGCCTGAAGTCTTACAAGGGTGTAAAACAAGCTAAGTTTTACTAGAACAGTATTTACCTGATCCTGTAACAAATTAAGTCTTAGAAATGAAAATGAAACTAGTCTGTTAACTTTAGTACCTGAGGCCTCAGCAAATTGGTACTCTTGAACTTCCCTGTTGGACATGACGGCTTTAAATTTTTTGTTTGTTTTGAGGCTCGAAGTTAAAATCTTGTCGTGTGTGCTTTTGTTTGCCTCACATGGAGAAGCATTTCTTCCATACATTTCAAGTTCAGAGATATCTAAGGCAGCTCTGCCTACTTCAAACATAGTATCCTTGGTACATAAGATTGCATCATCTTGATCTCTATGGATTCCATAATCAACATTAGAAACTTTTGAATCTCTGTTTGCAATTTTCATAGTCCCGTCTACACCATGGCTCTGATCAAATTCTAGGCTTGTTGGATAACATGGGTCTTCATGTTGTTCTAGGAACATAGATTGGCCACTCTCTTTACCATTTTGTGTTACTACTGAGTCAACTTTGTTGTGCTGGTTTTTCATTTTTGGCCCATGAAGCTTAGGGTCAACTAAGGCATTGGGACCTTGTCTAACCAACTTATCATCTTTGACTGGAGAGCCACTCCTGCCCCTAATTCTTTTCTTCTGGGTTCTTTGCTTAGAAAAATCAAGCTTTTCACATGCAGATGTATCGTAGATCTTGACATCGAAGTGCAAATCCTGAATGTAATTGAATACCAAAAGATATCCAACTTTAAGCCCATGATCTAATGAAAAACCATCCCATCCTCCCATAAAAGCAAGAGAACCATGGGTTCGTGATACTTTTACTGTCCAATGCTTCCCACTTGAATCATTGAGAATGATTTCCTTATTAACCAAATCTGGCACAGTGCGACTAAAAGCAGGAGGAATTCTCTGCAGTTAAAATGTTGAGAATCATACAAGATCAGAACACATGATCAATATCAAGAGAAATATGCTAAAAAAAAGTAGTAAGAAGATAACTGGATGGAGCAAAGCAAAATGCAGACAGCAGAGGCAACACAAGTAATATGATATGAGTGAATGTATCATGCACCAAACTTTCTGAAAGGAAAAATTTACAAGTTCATTGTAACTAAAGCAGAAAAGGTAAGCACCATAGACATCAAGATCAGGTATAGATTGGTAAAAGTCCAAACCAATTATCATGGTCTCATTTAATCTTATTATGATATATAATCAAGTATTATTAATTCTTTCTTATAAATTGTAAAACTTGAATGCATGTCTCATAGCGATTGATTGAAACCATGGTCACATGGTGGTCCGAAACTACCTAACAATTTCCTCTAACAAACTCTTTGTTATTGGTTAAAATTCTTTGACAACTACAAAATCATGAATAGAGGCTCAATAAATAGGATGAGACTTACACAATTTTGTGATTTTCAATGAATTTTAACAAATAGTAAAAAATGTATTAGAAATTGTGCGTTAAAAAGTGTCACTATCATTTCTCAAATAGATCACAAGCAATACTTATTAAGTTAAATATACATGTGTGCGTGTGTGTGTACACCCATGTGTATGGCTAAGCTCTCAAGTTTCAATGTTTCATGGAAATTATGTGAACACCCAAATATCAACGGAACGGAACTTTGCACTTTGGTTGCAATGTGCTTAATCTCTGGAAAAGAGATGTATATAGAGATTTCAAAATTTGAACAGAATCCACTCATATTGGGATCAAGTAGCACCGAAACAAACAACAAAGTGAAACTCAGCACAGAGCAATTTACAAATATAGCATTTAAGAAACAGCAGTAAGATCAAAATGTAATAAATAACTTCACCTCAGCTCAAGGGCAGTTTACTCAAAAGAAAATATTTTTCTCTTAAAAGATGAAGTTGATTAGATTAAACAACAAAGAAATCAGCTTTGAAGTAAATCGGTGAAGAATGTAAACACAATAAATAAGGAGAAGAATGAGAGAGACATGAGACCTCACAAATTTATAATTTATGAAGATTACAAATTAAGAGAGTTATGAGACCTAAAAAAAAATTATAATTTATAATAATTTTCTGTCAATGGTCAATAATAGAGTGTATATTAAAAGATTTACAAGAACAGCAACAAGAATGGAATATATGAACTTGTGCATGTTACTCAAACTCACAGCATGCATGAATGAATGCGTTGATAAGATTTGAAGAGGATACAAACCAAAGTTGTGAAGTAGTCTTGACTAGCTATGACCTTGAAGAAAGAGGTTTGTTCAGTTTGGTGGAACAATCGACAGTTGTGGGTGCATTTCGCACAAGCTTGTTGTCCCACGCGACCCATCTCTCTCAACTCAGAACTCAGTGTTCTCTCCCAGCTTGCTTGCTAGATACGATTTCTTTCACCCAACCAAGTAGGTGCGTAATAACTAGAAGGATTATGTTTGGCTTTTTTTTTTTTTTTTTTGGTAACTAGTACTTAGAGAGTGACCATATACAGTAATACGCTTGTACATTATTCAGACACTGTTCAATTACTCATTGGGTTTCCTTCAGTGCATTCTTTCACCAGAATGGATTGGTGCAGTATATGTTGGATATTGCACAGTTGAATTAGATTTGTCATGTCATCTTTGTCTGATAAGGATTTAATCGTAATTTAACCTTTTTTATTTAATCTCTTCTTTTATTTTTGTAAAAGAGTCCTATAGTATTCTTACATGTTGATTAAGAAATTAAAAGAAAAAAAAATATTTTGAATATATTAAGTGGTCGAAAGTTAGTCTAGAAAAAGGTAATTTTATTTATTTAAGATAAATTTATTTTTTGGTGTTTTACGTGGTAATGTGTGTAGTTATATTTTATTAAAATAATTTAATTACAAATTAGTACATGTGGCTATTCCAGTATTCAGGGGAGAATACGTTCGATGGAATAATTTATTAAGTGTATTGCCACACCCTGAAGGATTAGGTCCAATTTTTTACAGGTCAGTGGAATTTTTATGCTCAAAACCCCGATTCCAATAGTCATCTATTTGGTACCCCTCAAGGAACAGGTGAATATATGTCAGAGTAAAGGTGTTGATTGAGAAAGTATCTTCAAATGATAGATGCATGGTCCAATCATAGTAAAAGTATCTTATACTGCAACGCCTTCATTTTATATCTACTTCGATGAAGTGTCACGTTTAAGTTGAATTCCAGTCAAATTTTAGTCAAACAATGGACATGTGGTCCAACCACAATGAAGACGTCCTCTTCTGTGGCGTCTTCGCCTTCGCTTTACTTTGCTCTGTTTAATCTAAACGTGTCAACAGTCTGAGTGCTTTCACTTTTAACTGTGGTCCCTTGTATAACTAGCTATACAAGGAATGTGAGTAGATTTTTTCAAACCCATTGTCACATTATTGAATAGTCTCTCACTTTGTTTACTTTCTGTTTTTCTTTCCTTGTATTTAAAGTCTCTCCCTTTCAACTTTTTCTCGTTACTTTTTATCTTTTATGAGTTTCGGTTGTGTGGAGTTGTGGTTCTTTTTATTACATTCTTTCTAATTATGCCTGTAGAATCACGTTACTCTCCACTTGTGGTTGTAGAGTTATATTCTTTTTGTTAAGTTCTTTCATGCTCAGTAAGGTATGTATTATTTATAATGATTCATTTTATTTTTAAATTATTAGTTTTGTTAGTATAGAAAATTCATTAGAATAATTTTGTTAGTACATGGATCCATTCATTAGATTAATGAAAAATATATTTTATTAGTGTTAGAAACTTATTTAATACATTTTGTAGGTTGTTATAATTTTTAAATTTAAAGTATATTAATTTATTTAAATTAGTTGAAAAAATTTATTTGCTTCGCACTACGTGTCATTGTCTCGCGTCTTGACCACCTACAATTTGAACACATGTATTTAAACGTATTATTATAATCATCATTATTTATAACTTTCTATTAATGATATAATGAATTTTGAATATTTATTTTTTTAGATGGCTTCTTGTGTAAAATAAAAATAATATTTTCAATACAAATTAGATTTGCTTAAAATAAACGAAGTATAAATTTAATCATTTCCTCACATCTTAATTGATATTACCTCATATTCTGCTTATCATAATTTTTTTATAATTATCATTTTACAGTTTTTGTGGTAGTCATATAGTAGTGCTATAAATGAGTTGTTACCTCAAATTTGTTTGGATGATAATGTCATATGTAGAGGTGTGGTGCCACTAATTTGTTTCCAAATTGTTGAGTGGCATCGGTCAAACAAGGTGATGAGGCAGTTTGGCCTCAAACTATTCATTCCTTCACTATCGTCTCAATTGCATAATCTACACTAATTAATATTGAGAGGCATATGAGATAAAAATTAGATGATATTACCAGGGTCAATATTGCAGTGTGGAGTGTAACACCACCCTCTTATTTACTAATTTTACTTATATTTTGTAATTTAAAGTGGCTAATGATATAGTAGATAAAAGAGAGATTTAGAAAACAACACTTTTATTACATAGGTTTTAAAGTTCATTACAACCAGATTACATAACTTTGTCCTATTATTATTTTACATAACTACCTTTCTACTACCTTAGAACATTTACTCAACACTTTTACATGCAAAACATAGCAAGCATCTTCACAACAAGATAGTAGTAACAACCATTGCGAAACAGTGACAACTTCTCAATCCTGCAAATCTGTAAAAATAGAATTGCAAGGGTGAGCTTTCCTTAATCCTCAAATAATTTTAATTATAGTAAAACTTTTGAAAATAAGTAAAAATATTCATAAAACCAATATTCTTTAATATTCTTCAATTTCTTTAAAATAGTAATTTATTGATATAAAACCTGTGTCCAAACCATTAATTCAATTCACAATGTAAAACCACCAATCAACCATAAAACGAATCATTAATTTATCACAATAATCATGTATACATAATCACTATTGCATGCTCTTATTTCTATATGATGCATGTATCCTCACGATGTACTTTCCCTATTTACTCAACATGCAATGTGGCGCCATCCACCGAAAATAGCCTGGGGCATCTCGGTCCTCACATCCTCCGGACCCACCAAAGTGGTAGACACTCCGTAATTGTCGAGTTCCCTCGTGTCCTGCAGACCTCCCCGCAACATGTGATCATCATGAGCGCGGCAATTTCCCCACCAAGAGAACCCCTCTAGTCCACGGTATTCCACTCACACACGGAATCCGTAACTTACGGACTTGGTCTACTACTATCCAATCATCATGCAACATGCTTCTGACCTTGAATTGTATAATGACCTTTATCACATTTTAAATCTTGACCTCTTTACTAGTCATATTCATTTCAAAACCTTCTAAGCATTGCCTATTCACCAAGCAATCTTAGAATATTGCTTCTCTCCACTAGGCATTTCAAATCGGCCATTAAGCAATTCAAGTCCATCACCAATTTCATGCAACCATGCATGTCACCACTTATTCATATCCAACTCAAAACCGCATAAATTTCGATATGAAATCAACACCAAGAAACACCAATAAACACCAATAAATCAAGAAACCAAGAAACAAGAAACACCAAGAATTATCAAGGAAACATCAAGAACCAATAAACAAGACTCACACTTTTCCTCGTAACAAGAATAATTCCCGTTTCGATGTGGAAGATCGGACAAAACCGCAACCACAGAGCATACTAAGAATTATCTTCGCACCTTAGTATCCGAAAAACTAAAGAAATATAATGAAAGTAACAACAAAACAAAGAATAGAAAGAGTAGGATAAGGACAAATCTCCCCACAGGTTTCTCTCACCTTCCTATACTCTTCCTCTACTTACTTGCTCCTCTTTTAGAGATATTTCTTCCTAAGAGAGAGCTTGAGAGAATATAGAAATGTTCTTTGGTTTGTTTTCATCCAAATCCCTGGCCTCTATTTATAGAATTCCTAAGTCTATTTTTCTACGTAATATTCTACAATATTCCAGAATATTCTACGAATATTCCACGTAATATTCCACAGAATATTCCACGTAATATTCCATGAATATTCTACTACGATAATTTTACTATTTACCTCGGTGATTTTACTATTTACCTCAGGTGATTTTATTATTTACTACAGTAATTTTACTTTTTACCACAAGAATTTTATCACAAATTTATTATTTACCATAGTAATTTTACTATTTACCACAAGAAATTTTATTATTTACCACAGTAATTTACTATTTGCACCAGAATTTTACTATTTGCACAAGTAATTAACTATTTGCACAAGAAATTAACTATTTGCACAAGAATTTACTATTTACTACGATAATTTCAAAAATTCATAATTTTTAATTATTTTTATATTTCTCTCTCGTTATAAAAACCTCTCTTAAACTATATTTAAGTTTTTGGGATGTTACAATACTCCTCCTTTTTTTTTAAAAATTTCGTCCTCGAAATTTACCTTTATTGGAATAATTCAGGGTAGTCCGCTTTTCACTTGATCTTCCAATTCCCATGTAACATCTTCACTTGCTCCGTTTTCCAAATAACCTTGACCAAGGGAATTTCTCTTCCTCTCAGAACTTGATCCTCTTATCCTCGATCTTTAAAGGTCGTGTTTCAAACGTGAGGTTTTCTTTTACTTGAACATCGTCAAGTTGCACCACATGTGAAGGATCATGGATATACTTTTTCAATTGAGATACATGAAAGACATTATGAAGATTTGACAGAGTAGGTGGTAATGCAATTTGATAGGCTACGGGTCCAACCTTTTTGAGAATTTGGAAAGGTCCTATGAAACGAGGTGTGAGTTTGCGGGATTTGAGAGCCCCGCCAACTCCGGTCCAAGGTGTTACTTTACGAATACATGATCCCCTCTTCGAACTCAAGGTCCTTTCTTCGATTATCATAGTAGCATTTTTGCCTATTTTGTCTTTTCTCATCTTCTCTGGATTAGTTTAATCTTTTCGTAGTTTGTTGTATTATTTCAGTCCTAAGGTTATGTGCTCTTCAGGCTCTACCCAGCATAAAGGTGTCCTACATCTTCTTCCATATAATGCCTCATATGGGGCCATTCCAATTGAAGAGTGGTAACTATTATTATATGTGAATTCTATTAAGGGTAGATGGCTATCCCAATTTCCTTTATATTCCAAAATACATGCCCTTAATAAATCTTCTAGGGATTGAATAGTTCTTTCATTTTGTCCATCTGTTTGAGGTGATAGGCGAGAACTTAGTTTTAGCCTTGTTCCTAATGCTTCCTGCAAACTTTCCCAAAATCTAGAAGTGAATCTAGGATCTCTATCTGAAACTATGCTTGTGGGTACACCATGTAATCGTACTATTTCACTTATATATAAATTGGCTAGTTTTTCTAATGAATACCTTACATTAACTGGATAAAATGAGCGGATTTGGTTAATCTATCTATTATTACCCAAATAGAATCTGTTCCTTTTGAAGTTCTTGGTAATCCTACTACTAAATCCATAGAAATACTATCCCACTTCCATTGCGGTATTTCTAAGGGTTGCGATTCCCGAAGGTTTTTGGTGTTCGATTTTAGCCTTTTGACATACCAAGCATGCATATACAAATTCGTTCACTTCTTTCTTCATTTTAGGCCACCAAAACAGGTCTTCGATCCTTATACATCTTGGTGGCACCAGGGTGAATACTAAGCTTACTTTTATGTCCTTCCTCTAAGATTACCTTCTTAAGTTCCAATATATTAGGTATGCATATTCTATTTTGAAATCTTAAAATTCCATCAACTCCAATATTGAAGTTACTATTTTCTCCTTTTCTTATGGCTTCAATCTGATTATTAAGAAAAGGATCCATTTCTTGTTTCTTGCTTATTTCATTCATAAATTCATTAGTTATTCTTAAGGCTCCTAACTTAATACTAACAGAGTAAACTCACATGCAAGGTTGAAGTTCCTAAATTGATCTATTAAATCCATCTCTTTAACCATTAAACTTGATATTGCTATGGTCTTTCTACTTAATGCATCATTACTACATTTGCTTTGCCTGGATGGTACTTAAGATCAAAATCATAATCTTTTAAAAATTCCATCCACCTTCTTTGTCTCATGTTTAACTCCTTTTGGCTAAATAAATACTTAAGGCTTTTGTGATCACTAAATACCTCAAATCTTGTTCCAAAAAGATAGTGTCGCCATATTTTAAGCGTAAATACTACATAGCAATAGTTCTAGGTCATGGGTTGGGTAGTTCCTTTCATGGTTTTTCAATTGTCTTGATGCATAGGCTACCACTTTTCCTCCTTGCATTAGCACTCCTCCTAAACCTAGTTTAGAGGCATCACAATAAACTTCAAACGATTCAATTGGTTTGGTAGGTCAAAACAGAGCAAAGAGTTAGTTTTTTTAAGGGTTTGGAAACTTTGTTCACAATCGTTATTCCATACAAAAGCTTGGCCTTTTCTAGTTAAGGTTGTGAGAGGCAAAGCTATCTTGGAGAAATCTTTTATAAATCTTCTATAATATCCAAATAATCCTAGAAAACTCTTTATTTCTTTCACATTTTTTGGTCTTTCCCATTTTAGTACTCGGCTACTTTATGTGGATCTACCGCAATTCCTCCTTGTGATATTACATGTCCTAGGAAACTAACTTCTTCTAACCAAAATTCACATTTGGACCATTTCGCATATAACTGTTGATCTTTCAAGATTTGTAATACCACTCTAAGGTGTTTAGCATGTTCCTCTTTGGTTCTTGAGTATACCAAAATGTCATCTATAAATACTACCACAAATTTATCCAAGTATGGTTGAAATATCCTATTCATGTAATCCATAAATACCGCTGGTGCATTAGTTACGCCAAAGGGCATAACCATGTACTCATAGTGTCCATATCGGTACTTGTGCCGTTTTAGGGATATCTTCAGCTTTTTACCCTTATTTGGTGATATCCAGATCTTAGATCAATCTTACTAAATACACAAGCTCCTACTAGTTGGTCCATAAGATCATCTATCCTTGGTAAGGGTACTTATTCTTAATGGTTACCTTATTTAGTTGTCTATAATCTACACAAAGTCTCATAGTTCCGTCTTTCTTCTTTACTAGGAGTACGGGTGCTCCCCAAGGTGATACACTAGGTCTAATAAACTGTTTCTTCAATAGTTCTTCTATTTGTTTCTTTAGTTCCACTAATTCTAAGGGTGACATCCTATAGGGTGCAATAGAAATTGGTCCATCCCTGTATCGTCTCTATAGAAAATTCAACTTCCTTTCGTGGTAGTTGGTTTACTTCTTCAAAATACCTCGAGAAATTCTCAGTACTACCGGTATATTATCGAATGTGACCTTTCGTTCCACTTCTAGGTTAGAAAGGATCATGTACACGTCATTATTTTTCTTTAAGTCCCTTTTTACTTGGTTGGCAGAGATTATCTCCATATCCCTACTTGCTTCAGGGTCAGAAAAGATTAAAGTTTTATCGAAGCAGTTTATAAGGACATGGTTGGAAGATAACCAGTCCATTCCAAGAATAATATCAATTTGTTTTAGTGGTAGACAAACCAAGTTGACTAGGAAGGTTTTGTTATTTAGTTCTATTTGACAATCTAAACAGATGTAAGTAGTTGTAACTGACTCATTGGTAGGGGTAGTTATTATTAAATCAATGTTTAAAAGGGATAGTGGAAGTTGTAACCTTTTAGCACAGTCTGAAGATATAAAGGAATGAGTGGCTCCAGAGTCAAATAGTACAAGTAAAGGAATTCCACGTATGGAACACGTACCTTGTACAAGATCATTGGCATTCGAGGCCTCGGCTCCATTGAGGGTGAATACTCTTCCCACAGCCTTTGGTTTCCCTTGTTGATTGTTATTAGTGCCTTTAGCGCTTCCATTAGTTTCTTCTTTTAGTTGTGGGCAGTTCCTTTGGATATGTCCTTTTTGGTTGCATTTGTAGCAGGTAATGTCCGATTTGGGGCATTGAGGGGAGATATGCCCAGACTCTCCACATTTGAAACATTTGGTTGGGGCTGGAAAGTTGCCACTTCCTCTTACTTTGTTATCCATTTTCATTTTAGGATGGGTATATGGCTTTCCTCTCTGTCCTTGTTCCTTGTTTCTTATGGGTCCCCCATTATTCTTGCCTTTATAATAAGCCGCTTTAGCTCTAGAAGTCTTCATCATATATTCTACACATATTTACTAAAATAGGGTATTGTCTAATACCCTGGTAGTTGATAGCTTGCTTGATCTCAGGTCGAAGTCCATTAAGAAATTTGACACATTTGGAGCTTTCCCCCTCCCTTCCTTGGTAATGTGGGAAATATCGTACCAATTCCTCAAATTTGACTGCGTATTCAGCCACAATCATATTCCCTTGTTTAAGTTCCAAGAACTCCATTTCTTTTTTATTCTTAATGTCTTCAGGGAAGTATTTCTCCAGGAACACTTTTTTGAAGATTTCCCAAGTTATGACTTGTCCATTAGTTTCTAAATACTGACGGGTGTTTTCCCACCAATATTCAGCTTCTTCTGTCAGCATATAAGTTCCAAATGCTAGTTTTTGTTCTTCTGGACAAGTCGTAACTCGAAATATCTTTTCTATTTCCCTTATCCAACTTTGAGCACCATCTGGGTTATAACCCCCATTAAAAGATGGTGGATTGTTCTTCAGGAAGTGATTCAGCCCTTGGTACTCTGCCCTTCCTCCGTTATTTCCTCGATTCTGATTTTCTATAGCTCGAGCGAGCTTGTAAAAAGCTTCTGCTATAACTCTATCATTTCTTACCGCCATAACTTTTCTAATAAAAGTAGGGCATAGAATATCATAGAGTTAGTCTACATTCTATTCTAGACTAGGTGACTATTCAATCAAGCAAAGCACACAAACACTCAAGCAAACAAG
Organism: Hylodesmum podocarpum; assembly: GCA_026586105.1. Classification (NCBI taxonomy): domain Eukaryota; kingdom Viridiplantae; phylum Streptophyta; class Magnoliopsida; order Fabales; family Fabaceae; genus Hylodesmum; species Hylodesmum podocarpum. Next base: position 14,537,242 of record JALJEV010000623.1, on the reverse strand, counting down.
CAATCAATCTTTCACACAACAAAAACATAGCAGACACATAACTCACAAGTCGAACTGGTTCGACCTGCTCTGATACCACTAATGTATATTTTGAATATATTAAGTGGTCGAAAGTTAGTCTAGAAAAAGGTAATTTTATTTATTTAAGATAAATTTATTTTTTGGTGTTTTACGTGGTAATGTGTGTAGTTATATTTTATTAAAATAATTTAATTACAAATTAGTACATGTGGCTATTCCAGTATTCAGGGGAGAATACGTTCGATGGAATAATTTATTAAGTGTATTGCCACACCCTGAAGGATTAGGTCCAATTTTTTACAGGTCAGTGGAATTTTTATGCTCAAAACCCCGATTCCAATAGTCATCTATTTGGTACCCCTCAAGGAACAGGTGAATATATGTCAGAGTAAAGGTGCATGTATTTAAGCTAAACAGAAAGTTGAGTATATGATTCTTCCCAATCACCATACATCATGGTCATTACTTTTTGTTTAGTTAACCATGTATTTTTGTATGATATTTATAATTAAATATACTTACAACTCTCTTTTGAACCAATCCAATTTTGAAGGAAGGATCTTCTCTAATCATACCTATTAACTAGTTAAAACATGTTAAGCAAGTTATATAAAAACTTTAACTATTGAGTCGATAAATTATAATATTAATATCATAATTTCACATACCTACCTAAAATGCAGGTACTAATCAAATCTGAATTAAGATTATGGTGGTCTTGGATCAAATTGGCATTTAAACAAATATGAGTTCCACCCCATTGCATGTTTTTTTACCTAGGTATTAAATGAAAATATTAGAGATGAAAAACACAATGGATACACCAATAAAATCAAGGTAGAATTGTCACAATGGAGTATGGTTTATTGATAAGATTCAAAGGTTTTCATAAGAAACCCTAGAGAGAACATGTTGGACTTGAAGCTGAAGAAGTCTTTCCTGGTTTTAGTTTTGATATACTTGTAATTTTGATCTTTATGATAGATTGTATATAAGAGTTGAAATGTATTGATTGTTATAGTTTAGGCTTTAAGTGTGGTTTTTATTCAATCTTTTCATAGAGAATTTGTTTTAACTCTTGTAAGATGAGCTAGAGTAGTTTTGAACCCCATTTTGTTTTGAAAAGAACTCAAAAAACTTTGGTTTTAAAGTTTTAAGCTAAAGTAATCGATTACCCTGAAGCTGTAATCGATTACCAATAGACTTAGAAAACAGGGGAACTCAACTGGCTCTTGAGTAATCGATTACCACCCCATAGTAATCGATTACTTCGTGCTTGAAATACAGGGAAGACAAAATCTCTCTGGAGTAATCGATTACCAACATCTGTAATCGATTACCACACCAGAATTCATCTCAAAATGGTTTTAAAACTGCTTTAAATAGACCTTCTTCATTTTGTTTTCAAGAGAGAGATCTTTTAATGATTTAGAAAAAAAAAAGGAAGAGAAAAACACTGGTTTACAAGTTCTAGAAACCCTCTTCAAAGATTTCAAAAAGATTTTCTCAAAGAGATGAATATTGTGTGAAGGAAGGATTGGATACATTTGGTTATCATTGTGATCAGAGCATACACACATGTGTAATCTTTACTAATCTTTATCTTTTGTTTGATAGTTTTGTTTTGGTTTGAAAACTCTTAAGAGAAGGTGTTCTCTAGAAGAAGAGTTAAAGGTTTGAGAGAGGGACTCTCAAAGGAGATTCTTGAAGGATTCAAGAATTGGAGAGATATGTTCTTAGGTGAAGAACATAGAGAGTTTTGAGTATTTGATTTGTTTTGTGTTTGTGCAGAAGTGATTGTATTGAACACAAGATTATAGTGGAATACCAATTGCAACAGATTGTTGGGTTGGGACTGGATGTAGGCCGAAAGCCGAACCAGTATAAATCTCTGTCTACTCTCTTCTCTATACCTTGACTTTACTTTCCATTGATTTCTTGCATTATATTTTCCTGTATCTTTCCGCTGTTATATCTCTGATACATTGCTTATAATATAGATAAAATTGAATCGGGAAAAAGCGAGAAAAAGATTGCTTGAATTAGGGAACTTGAATCTATTCACCCCCCCTCTAGATTCATATAGGGACCAACAGAACACTATAAAAAAAGTTATGATTTCATTCAAAATTTGCCAAAAAGTCCTTACAAGGTGTCACAACTAAGCTTATATAGGCTTTATTAGCTTGTAGAGCAAGACTAATCTCAATTAGAGTACTTTACAAGGAATTGAGTGAGAGCCACACATGCAAGAGTTAAGGAGAGCCACTCATTCAAGGTTGATACTCATCCCTTGAATGAGTTAGGTTTTGGATGGTCGTGATTCACTCTTGGACTGAGGCATGTATCACACCTCAAAGCATGAATCACGTGCCCCACTAATGAACTAGATTCAAATTTTGAAATTTAAATTTAACTCTAGTTTAATTTTCAAAATCCGTATCTTAGTTAATTTAAATTTTAAAAACTGAATCTTAACTATTTGGATTCATAATTTGAAATTCAAATTTGGTTATAATTTAAATTTCAAATTTTGATACTTAGAGTAGATTCACATTTAACGTGTGGTTTGAGGCTTGCACTCATTTACAACTACCTAAGCTTGCTCTCTTAGTTAGCTAGACCAATAAACATCATGTCTATGCATATCACTACTTAAAGGTTTGAGTCATGAGCTTTTAAGAGCTCCATACACTTTAGCCAAACTGCTACACTCTTACAAGTATTAATCACAAATTATTTACATCATATAATAGATTATAAGACCCTAAATTAGTTAAAGGAAGTTCTTGAGCCCTTAACTCCAATTTAAGCGATTCTCTCTCAACTTCTTCCTTCAATCTTTTAAGTATTGCTCTTGTAATTCTTCTACTGTGAGGAGTTAGGAATGGTCATCCGCAAGTTAATCTACTTAAAGAATTGAATCAATTTTGTGGCAGAGTATATTGTATACGAGGTCTTATAATAATCTTTACTTGTTGATTCACGATTTGAGGTAAACATCCTCCATGCATGGTTATTTATTATATTATTTTATTAATTCCTTAGTACATGACTTTGTCTATTAATTATCTTTTGGCAGCATTTGTAACACCCATTTTTACTAATTAAAAGAAGTGCACGTATTTCGTAAAACAATTCCTTTATTTTGAAATAAAATGCGGAAATAAAATTTGAAATCAATTTCGATAATTTGTGCAATTAATTTTTTTCTTTAAAGGCACGAGCAAAATAGTAAATCGAATAAATTGGGTTCGCAAAACCAATTGGGTAAAACCCGATACTTTCTGTTAGCGACGTTATCAAAACAGCTCATGTGCACAAATATTTCCAATGTAAATCATTTAATAAAAGGTCTCAACTTAATTTACTACGAACAAGGCAATGACATTTATCAATTTAAAACTTTATGATCACGATAATAAAATGAAGTTGTCATTTAAGAGGTACTAATTAGGCTGAAATAATAATCTTAGTAATATGAACATTATGAAATAAATGGAGTGATGAGTAGTAATGAAAGTTTTTATTAGTTAAATTTATTTCAGTTGTCTCTGATTAAAATACTATGTACATGATCTAAAAACTATCAAAAGATATACAACATGTATATTAAAGAATAATAGATCCAAGTAGAGAGTCAATTACATCTATGTAAAACTCACGAAAGTTGGCTACCCATCCCACAATATACAAACAAAGGGAATAAAACCTACATCAAAGCAATTCTAATCACTACCCAACTAGTAGTATATATGTACTACTCATGAACTTTTCCCCCAAACTAGTGAATATCTTCGGGCAGATCACTCTACACTGACATATTATCCTCAACATCTGCATCTATCGGAGTCGTCGACGGAATAACAAGAGCCTCCTCAAAGTTTACTGTGGGTTCAACGACCCATATTTGACATGGTCACTAACCTCAGCGTTGGGTCCACCAGCTCGATTAGTGTCTATCATTTGTCATGAGTATTGGGTGAGTTCCTGCAACAGGAAGTGAATACAACCACCGGACCTAGAGCCCGACAAACAAGCGTTGCTCTAATAGCCACTCAACATTCATCCTACAACTTCCAATCTATCACTCAAGGCTTCATTTACGGGCCCGTGCCTCGTATTCACTTTCGAGGTTTTTACACTTCAAACTGCTGGGTGACGTCTTAGGCAACAACATTCCAGGTGGTACAAGACCGGAAATGTTCCATCAGTCTGGCATATATGGAGCTTTGTCGGGGATGTCGAGTCAGTTACATGAATCCTCCGCCCTCAGAGTATCAAAACTCAACAAACCTGTTCCCCCAGCGACTTACACGTACTTTCATATTCCATCGCGTACCTACGTAATGTCACCCCTCTTCCATCATATAGGTTAAGGTCATCTCATCGCCCCTCCTCACTGGGTGGTTTCATCATTAACATTGTTCCGCTACGGATTTTCATGGTACCGACAAGTGTTTCGAGAGCTTTCATCCCAAGTCCACATGGGGTATCAATAATCATAAAAACACCTTGCCATAAAATGTCTATCCGGCAAATGCCTACCTAACATAAAATAAATCCCTTAGAGCATCGTCATGCCCTTGGGTATCGTTCAAAAAATAAAATCCACTGCGGAACCTCCACACCTTCTCCCTTTCACTATATTTTTCATTTTCCATTAATCACATCGTAATCATCATCATTCAAAGAGGAGAATATGGAGATTTTAGAAATCAAACAATCGTGTTTAATATGCACATCATCTTGTCTCATAGTTCCTCATATAATTTTGGTCCACGTATCCACGTGTCAAGTAGAACCACACGTCTTGCTGACGTTCATTGGTGGGTCTCTACCCATTATCATTCATTACACAACTTGTAGAAGTCATAACTTCTTAATTCAATCACCATTTGGTTCCATGATGGTTGTTTAGGAAACCCCATAAGATTTACACATTAATAGAGCAAAGATATATGTATTCAAACACTCCAAACATCTAAAGAAGTAAAGAAAGAAGCAAAAACATGGTTCTGGAGGTGACTCGCGCGAGATAGGACTTAACTCGCGCGAGTTGGAGTTCCAAAGACCCCGAAAATTTCTCGACCACCTTAACTCGCGCAGAATGCCCTTAACTCGCGTGAGTTGGAGCTCCAGAGACTCCAAAAACGTCTCGGCCACCTTAACTCGCGCAAATTGCATTGAACTCGCGAGAGTTAGAGCTCCTCTCACACTTCTGTCATTCTATTTTTATATTTATAGCTACAAGTGTTATTTCACTAAAATCACCGTTGGATGTTAACATCTATGTGTTATAAAGCTACTGCCAAAATTTAAAAATCATCCAACAGCTAATGAGTTAATGGTATGCATCTGAAAAATGTTGCTCAGAGTTGGTACTGTGCCTCGCGCGAGGTGTACTGTCAACTCGCGCGAGTTGACTACCAGGGCATGAATTTTGCTACATAATTCTCATTTGACTTTTTTATTAGACCAATTCACTCCCCAATAGCCTCACTCTATTCCTAAGTGTCTTATGGTCCTTATTATTCCTTATGTGATGTTTGATTAATGGAATTTCACATTGCAATACTTCAATAGTCCAAGGTTGTAAGATATGACAAAGAAAACAAAATTAATTGCATTAAACATACAAAGTGCTGCATTATGGGTTAACCAATTATAAGTCATGTAAACAAAGTAATCTCTTAGTACATAATTGCCTCATACCACAAGTAACACATTTTGAGTTCATTTCATTCATCTCAATTAGAATTCAATCACTATAACTCCCAATTTCATGAAACCAAATTCTTTGAGTTTAATCATTCTTTAAGCTTTCATTTTAAATCATTTTGACCTTAACATAACCTTTTCTAAACTTAAAAAATAGGGCATCTTCTTCTCACACGAAAAAATAGCTAGAACATTCTTATCATATGGTAAGGACACCAATACAAATTCTAGACAAGGCTTATATCCATGGTTACATATTCCACTCATGCAATATGCACTAATATAATTACCATCATATATTAACAACATACTTCAACTTGCATACATGGAATCATCCAACAATCTATAATGCATCCACATTACACATTTTCACATAACATCAAGACAATCCCAATTTACACTAATAAACATCAACTTCACAAACTCACATATTCTACAAGTTCTAGTTTGGCCTTTTAGACCCATACCTACATTTCATTATTAGAGCACTCATATTTTAACTTAAAGCTCATTCCTTTTTACTCAAGTTCATTCTTTTCCAACATCCAAGTTCAGGTTTTTCTTGCAGCAAGCCATTTTCTTAGTATTTTAGTTGTTGAACTTCCATTAAGGTTGTCTCATGGAGGAATCAAATTCAAAACTCTGGTCACCACTCTAGGGTTCTAGTTTCACAACAAAGCAGAGCAAAGGAAAACGAAATAGCAAGAAAACACGCAATAGAATCCACTTTTGAGACAAGAACCCCCATACCTCGAGTGAAGCTTTGCAAAAAGAATTCGTGTGTGCACCCATGAGCTAACCATGAAGCTTCCTCTTTCCTCCTTCTAGTGAAGCTCTTGGCATGGAGGAAGAGTGGTGGTGGCATTGTGGTTGTGGCTGGTTGGAGAGGAGAAGAAGAGAGAGTGCAAAAGGAAGAAGAGAAGAAAAGAAAATGAAGAGGAGAAGAAGATGTAGGGTGACGACCAAAGGAGAAGATGAAGAAATGAAAGCATGTGTGGTGTTGGTCGTAAAATTTGCATAACCTTCAGATTTTAAGATGAAGGTGGGACCTTCATCCAGGGTTGGTGTCCTACGATTAGGCTAAATACTCATATGAGCCTACATTGCAAATGTGAGGCCTATTAGGTTTTTGGGGTCTCTAATTATCTCCGTTTCAGTTTCTGTGAGTCTCTGTAATTACCTTTTCTCAGTGGTGGATCTTTACTTTAATTCTCCATCCATTTTAAATCTCAAAATCTCAACTTAAATTTCTTTCCCAAAGAGGAAAACTATGTGTTGGACTTGAAGCTAAAGAAGTCGCCTCTTGTTTTCGTTTTGATATACTTGTAATTTTGATCTTTATGATAGATTGTAAATAGGAGCTTAATTGTATTGATTGTTTTTAGAATAGGCTTTGAGTGTGGTTTTTATTCAATCTTTTCCATAGAGAATTTGAATCTACTCTGATGATTTAAGCTAGAGAAGTTTTGGAACCCCATTTTGTTTTTGAAAAGTCAAAAACTTTGGTTTAAAAAGGTTTTAAGTTGAAGTAATCGATTACCACATAAGTGTAATCGATTACCAACAGTCTCAGAAAACAGGGGAACCCAAATTGCTCTGGAGTAATCGATTACCACTCTATAGTAATCGATTACTTCGTGCTTGAAGAAACAGAGAAGGCAAATTTTCTCTGGAGTAATCGATTACCTCTATCCAGTAATCGATTACCATACCAGAATTCATCTCAAAGAGCTTTTGAAACTGCTTTAAATAGAAACCTCTTTTGAATTGTTTAAAAGAGAGAGATCTTTTAAGTTTTTCAGAAAGGAAGGAAGAGCGAAAAAAATCAGTTTTTACACAAGAATTCTCTTTAAAGTTTTTAAAAAGATTTTCTCTTAAGATGAAGGCTGTGTGAATGATTGAATTCATTGGATGCTATCTTGATCAATGCATACACAACAGGTGTACTCTTATCTGATCTTTATCTTTTTATTGTATTCGGTTTTTGGTTTGAGACTCTAAAGAGAAAGGTGTTCTCTAGAAGAGTTGAAGAGTTTTTGAGAGAGGTACTCTCAAGGTTAGTTTGTGAAGGGATCAAGAATCAAGATATGTTCTTAGGTGAAGAACATATGTTTTGAGTATTTTGATTTGTTTTGTGTTTGTGCAGCGTAATTGTATTAGACACAAAGAATCTTTATAGTGGAAAAACCAATCGCAACAGATTGTTGGGTTGGGACTGGATGTAGGCCGAAAGCCGAACCAGGATAACTCTCTGTCTAAACTCTTTTCTCTACCTTATCTCTTTTACTTCATTGTTTTTCTCTCTTTACATTCTCGTTGTTATCCGCTGTAATATCTCTGATACGTTACTTGTAACAAAGATAAAATTGAATCGGGAAAGAAAGTGAGAGAAAGAAAAAGTTGATATAGGGAACTTGAATCTATTCACTCCCCCCTCTAGATTCAACATAGGGACCAACACTATGATATTTACATCTCTGCCATTAATTAGTTGACTTTTATCCTAAGTTTGACTATCTTATCTTAATTATTATTAATTCACCATTCACTTTTAATTAATTCTAAAACAGTGTCGGACATTGTGTTTGAGGTAATTGGGCACTTCTGACCTAAGGTTACAAAATAAGTGGCAAATTACCATTTTACCCTTACTTCACAAATTGACTGTGAACATAATGTTTTACAACTATTCTTTTATTCCTCACAAAATAAAATATTATATTTTAAATCTCAATTTGCAAAGAAGATGGTAAAATGACCATTTTACCCATACTCTAAAATTGAGGACGTTATAGTATTGGAAAAATAGATGAACATATGAGACATGAGATATGTTAATAGAGGCACCTTCAGCGAATGGTAATTGATTACCGCCCATTCTAAGGAACTATGGATCAAAACCTAGAACAACCTACTACAAAAAGCTCTGGTACCAATTGATGGTCCCTATGGGTGAATCTAGAGGGGTGGTGAATAGATTCTAGTTCCTAAGTAGCACAATTTCATGCATTTCTACTTTCTTTTAAAATTCAACCAAATATTATTCTTGATTAACTATCTATCCTTAAAACAGAAAAATAAGATAGATCAAAGATGCACAGCGGAGAGCATAAGAGATCAAGAAACACGTTAGTAACCAATATGCATGCGTAATCAATTGCAGTATCTAACTGTACTAGTTTTAGTTAATCAAGGGCAGCGTTGAGAGGAGACACAACAATAGGATCAGACATATTTGTCCTATGTTCATCTTGGAGTGTTGATGTAGAAACCTCCATAGTAGAGACTTCATCATTAAGCATGGTCTCCAATTCCTCTGCCAACTGAGCATTATCCTTCTGGATCTGGGCAGTTTCTTCACTGTTCATGCCTTCGAAGTTGCTGGAGCAGACGCACCTTCAGACGATCCAATACCCTTAACGCTTTCAAGAAAAATTCTTTCTCTTTCAGCTTGAAGCAGCATAGAGACCCTCAGCCTCTTTTAGTTGTTTTTCTTCGTCTGTTTCTCCAACAACCACAGACGCAAGCTTCTGCTTCATTTTTTCTTTGCCTTTGGCAGCCTTTTGAAGAGCGACCTCTCTGGCTCTTGCTTTCTCTTAGGCTGCTTTTTTCTGCTTTTCTTCGTTTGAAAGAATTCTAACAGACGAAACACCTTCAGACGATAGCCTAGCCCCTTCATCTTCACTTGGGGATATCGTCTTTCCTTGCGTCTTAGTCGCAACGTGCTTTATTCTGATAGTCCTCTTCTACTTCTTAAGAGGCTCTTCTAGAGCATCTTCGAAAGGGACTTCAGATATAACCACGGGTGGAAGAGGTAAGGGTGTTTGGGTTTGGGTTTGTGTTTGATCTTGTGTTTGGGCTTGTGTTTGGGATTGTGTTTGGGTTTGTGTTTGGGATTGTGTTTGGGATTGTGTTTGGGTTCTGGCGCGTTTGATGCGAGCTCTGTGTGGGGGGTCTTTGGTGATTGGTGAAAGGGGAACTTGTTCTTCACTCGCAGTGTGATGAAGGAAGCCAGGGTTCAGATGCATCTTGGAAAAGGTGCTTCCTTTGACTTCCTTGCCTTCTTTGTGCCAAACAACGCCAGTGACATCGAAGCCTTGGTTGATAATGATTTTGGTGAAGAGAGTGGCGTAGGGAATACTGCTCTTCCTACAGATGTTCCTATTTCTTAACGCACTTATCCAGTGGTCAAGAATGATGTGAGGAAGACTCATCCTTGCTTTCCTCAGACAGTAGAAGATGCAAAACCTGTCTCGAGTACTCACATTGTCTCGTGAGCCAGTTCTGTGTGTGAAGATGTTGTAAAGAAGGTTGTGGATGATTCTTGCAGTGGGACAAAGATTCCCTGATCTCAAAAACTTGGAATCTTCAAGGTTGCGGTTTTTCCCGTAGATAATTTTATCCACGTGCTCTTCAGACTCAAGCCTCATCCAAACGTAAAAGCGCCTTCGCTTTGTGCTGCTTCCGGCTTTTTAGCAATGGAGTCTATTGTGATAATATACTCCTTGTTGTCAATGGTACCTACAATACCATCATCAAACTCCTTAGCGTTACTCCAGAACTCAGCATAGGCCTCCATCAGCCATGGCCCTCTCATCTCTGCGAATTCCATCCATCCATTGTGTACCAACATCTTTGCAACTCTGTCGGAGATGCTCTCAACTGTGTCTCTCGATATCCACTTGCTGGGCAAGAAGAGATCTTGCGCGAAGAAAGTTTCTTCGGTTGCCTTGATATTCTTGGCGGCCATTGTTAAGTTTAAAAAAGAGAGAGTTAAGTTTTGTGAGTAGAATATTCAGAGAAAGTGTGAATGCAGTAAGGAATAAAAAAGTGAACTTTACGAGTATTTATAGTCAAAGCTAAAACGGTTGTGATTCATCAGACGAAAGAATTTTAAACCGTCCCTGATTTGACGTGTCCCATCATTGCCCTTTTAATGATTGATTTGACTTCTGCAATTCACAGCGCGTGTGATAAGTCAATATTTTAATTACTTTCTCTGCATCATTTGTATCCTAAAATAGCATTATTAGTGGTCAATTAGTATGATTTAATGTATTTATGAGTTTAGACTCATTTTGGCTTTAAATGATAAATTTGGTCTAATTCGTTATTTTTATCCAGATTTGACAAGGTTTACAAAACTGAGCATAACTTTCACTACAGACCTCTGATTGAGCTGAATTTTATGTCAAATTAAAGAGGACTCAAAGATCTACAACTTCTATGAAGACATAAAATTCCCAGTCGGAGTTCATCTAGTGTGAAAATGTCTTTGAATACAGCACACGAACTGTTCTGGAAATTCCAGCATTTAACGATTTGACATGTCTCAGTAAAATAGGCATAACTCCCTCCACAGATGTCCAATTGATGAGCGATTAAATTCCTCTTAAACAAGAGAGATAGAGCTACAAAAGTCATGAAGACATGAAGATCCAATTCGGATTGAATCGGGGGTGAATTTAGCCTTGAAAGTAGACCATGTTCCAGTGACAGAATTCTATGCGAGTTGGACCAATTTTTAGTTGCATTTAATTGATCCACTTTGTAATGTTTTGCTTAGGAATTGAGCCCTGGACCTCTCACCCAATTTGACATGTGCAAGGGGACTGTCAAGTGAAGAAAAAATGGATAAAAATGGATTCCCAATCACATGCACATTGGATTTAGTAGGGGACATACCAGATTTGGGAGAAATTTTGGACAGATTTTGATGATTTTTCTCCCCACTTTCTTTGACTTTTTCTCCCCACTTCTCTTGATGTATTGACTATATATTCAGATGTTGCGGGAGCTCTCTGGACACACTACATTCTGCACTTCACACATTACACACATTACAGCATTTCCATTTCCTTTTGGTTCCATTTTCTTTTCTTCTTCCCTTCTCTGCTAGGGTTTCGTTTTAGCCATTTCCATTTCAGTTTTTCTAGCTATTGTTGTGTTTGAATTCGTCCATTAATGCACTTCCATTTATACTTTCAATTTGAATTTCATTCTTGATTCGTAGTGAAATTTCTGCATTTTCCAGTTTTTGCTCCATTTCTCTCTTCTTGTTCTGCTAGGGTTTGCCATTGGCCCCTTTCTCATTTTCTTTCAATTCTTGCACTTTATAGAAGATTATAAAATTCTAACTTAGGAGGCTCTGCCACCTTCACTTGAATTTTATAAAGTTCTATACTTTGATTTCTAGCAATTTAAATTCCAGCACTTTTAATTCCCAACAATTGTTCTTCATTAAGTTTAGTATCTTAATTTTTGTTGTTGTTCTTTTCTGTTTTGTTTTTTTTGATTTATATTATGCAATCCCAATTTGTGTTAAGTTTAAATTCAATTATGCATAACTAATTTTCTTAACCAATTCAATCTCAACCGGATTCCTAAATTCTTTAGGTTCTTGGTTTCTAATTGAATAAGTACTCATCTTGGATTTTATAATTTCAATTTCATTATGTCGATTGATGTTTTGAATTGAGATCGTTAATTTCTGGCGTTGTTGATAAACAATGAATGCAATGAACTGATTTTAGGATTCGAAACCAAGTTGTTTGCTCTCATGCGATCGCGTGAGTTTAAAGGCCACTGAGAGTTCGATGAAAATACTCTAAGATTTTAGAGTGATAGTTCAGTATTGGAATGCAGAGATCTCGGTTCCAATACACTGCATAGATGTGTGCTTTTATTTTGTTGAACCAATGAGGGAAATTAGGATCCGACAGAGATTGGATTGGTGACTTTTATTTGTTGTTATTGATTTTGTCTAGTCACTTTAATTGCTTTAAATTTCCGTAAGCCCAAATCCCCCCCACTTCGCGTTTTGTCTTTGATAGAAATCAATTGATGGTCCTTGAGAGACGACCTAGGAGTCACTTCCTAGTATACTGCATTTAATTGTTTTAATTTGCACGAGTACGACCTCGTGTCAGCGTGCTTCTCAAAGTCCTAGAACAATGCAATAAATGACAGACACATTTATTGCTACTTTTAATTTGTCCCTGCACACTTAACTTTATATTAATTAAATAATATCCTTGCGTCTGTTGAATTTCCTCAGACTGATTCAACTTGATCAGACGCAATGTTTCGTCTTAACACGAAAAGATATACGAAGGTACAGACGAAATGAAATGCTCAGACGAAAGAGAAAACTTAATCAATTAAAGGGATAATTCCCAAATTTTCTTTAATGAAATTAAAGCGAGTTTCGTCTAAAGCTTTTGTAAAGATATCTACCCATTGAAAATCAGTTTGAACAAACTGTACATCGAAAACACCTTTTTGAACATAATCTCTTATAAAATGAAATTTGATTTCAATATGCTTGGCTTTTGAATGTTGAATAGGATTTTTGCTGAGATTTATTGCACTTGTGTTATCATAAAATACTGGTATTTGAGTTTCAAACCTGGAGTAATCCTCAAGTTGATGTTTTACCCAAAGTAGTTGTGAGCAACACCCAAATGACAATATATTCCTCGCCCCGGTGGTTGAGAGTGCAATGGAGTTTTGCTTCTTGCTTGACCAAGAGATTAGTGATGAACCAAGAAATTGGCATCCACCACTTGTGCTTTTTCTCTCCACTTTATCTCCAGCATAATCAGCATCACAATAACCACTTAAATTGAAATCACTACTTTTCTTGTAAAAGAGAGAGAGATTAGTGGTTCCAATAAGATATCTTAAAATGCGTTTAACAGCTTGTAAATGTGATTCTATAGGATTAGATTGAAAACGTGCACATAGACAGACACTAAACATAATGTCAGGTCTACTAGCAGTGAGATAGAGAAGAGATCCAATCATACCTCTGTATACCGTCTGATCAACAATCTTACCTGATTTATCTTTGTTGAGACTGGCTCCAGACGAATGCATGGGAGTTTTCATAGGTTTGGCATTTTCCATTTTGAATTTCTTTAGAAGTTCCTTAGTATACTTCTGTTGATGAATATATATGCCTTGCTTAGTCTGTTTGATTTGAAGTCCTAAGAAAAACTTCAGTTCTCCCATCATGCTCATATCGAATTCTTCCTGCATTAACTTAGAGAAATCCTTGCACAAGGATTCGTTAGTTGCTCCAATGACTATATCATCTACATATATTTGAACAATAATAAAGTCTTTTGAAACGCTTTTCTTGAAGAGAGTAGTATCAACCTTCCCTCTTGAAAAACCACTTTGAAGAAGAAAGGAACTCAGTCTTTCATACCAAGCTCGAGGAGCCTATTTAAGACCATATAATGCCTTTTTTAGTTTAAAAACATGATCTGGTTGAGATGAACTCTCAAATCCAGGAGGTTGTCTTACATATACTTCCTCTTCAATAAAACCATTTAGAAAAGCACTTTTTACGTCCATTTGATATAGGATGATATTCTTATGAGCAGCAAAGGCAAGTAAAATTCTAATTGCTTCCAATCCAGCTACAGGAGCAAAAGTTTCAGTGAAATCTATACCTTTTTGTTGATTATAGCCTTGAGCTACTAATCTTGCTTTGTTTCTTACCACTTTTCCGTCTTCATCAAGTTTATTTCTGAAAACCCATTTGGTTTCGATGATACTTTTGCTTCTTGGTTTCTCTACCAAAGTCCAAACATCGTTTCTGGTAAACTGGTTTAGCTCTTCTTCCATAGCTAAAATCCAGTCATTATCTTGTAGAGCTTCCTCAATATTCTTGGGCTCTATATTTGACACAAGGGCATATCCAGACGATTCTTTTAGTTTGGATCTAGTTTGAACACCTTGATGTCTATCTCCAATGATAAGATCTTCTGTGTGATTTGATACAAACTTCCATGTTCTCACAAGGGCTTGATCTTCATGTTGATGAGTATCAGACGAAGAGGGTTCGTTTGTGCTTCTATCGTCTACTCTTGTGTCTGTTCTTCCGTCTGACTCAGGTTGATCATTTGGACTTGAACTTTGACCAGAAGGGTTAATCTACAAATTATCAAATAAATTTTCTAGGTCTAATATTTCCTTATCAGCCTTCGAGTTATCTTGGAATTTTACATGAATTGATTCCTCTACAACTTGCGTCTTAGAGTTAAATACTCTATAGGCCTTAAACGTATTGGAATATCCAAGTAAGAATCCCTTCACCACTTTTAAATCAAATTTGCCAAGTTGATCTTTGGTGTTTAAGATGAAACATTCACATCCAAAAGGATGGAAGTAAGAAATGTTGGGTCTTCTTCCTTTCCATAGTTCATATGGAATCTTATTCAATATTGGTCTTATCAATATTCTGTTTTGAATATAACAGAAGTATTAATTGCTTCTCGAATAATATTTTGGAAGAGAGCTTTCATGCAACAAAGTTCTAGCCATTTCTTGTAAGGTACGATTTTTCCTTTCCACAACTCCATTTTGCTGAGGAGTTCTTGGAGATGAAAAATTGTGAAAGATACCATTTTCAAAACAGAAGGCATTGAACTCAGAATTTTCAAATTCTGTTCCATGATCGCTTCTAACAGACGCAATACATATTCTTTTTTCTTTTTGAACACGTTTGCAGAATATTTCAAAAATACTGAATGACTCATGTTTATGTGCTAAGAAGTATACTCATGTGAATCTAGTATAATCATCTATAATTACAAATCCATATCTCTTTCCTCCAAGACTTTCAGTCTGAGTAGGACCAAAGAGATCAATATGTAACAGTTCTAGCGGTCTTGTCGTGGAAACAACATTTTTTGATTTAAAAGAAGCTTTGAGTTGTTTCCCATGCTGACAAGATTCACACAGACGATTGGATTTCCAAGATATTTTCGGCAAACCTTTTACAAGATCCTTTTTAGAAATTTTCGACATATACTTGAGACTTAAATGTCCAAGCTTTTTGTGCCAAATATCTCGTTCATCATCTGCTGAAATCAAACATGTCACATTCTGATCACTAAGGTCAGAAAGGCAAACCTCATAAAGGTTATTCCTTCTTTTCCCAATAAATAGAATGGATTTGTCTCTATTTTTGACTATACATTCATCTGAGTTAAAAGCTACTTCATATCCACTGTCACAAAATTGACTTATGTTAAGTAGATTGAAGTTAAGACCTTTAACATAAGACACATTTTGGATAAGAGGATTGGGTGTCTTACCAACAGTCCCAATGCCTAAGATTTTACCCTTCCCTGAACCATATGATACAAATCTTTTACTTGGTCTGAGATCTTGGAACATAGACAGGTCTCCCGTCATGTGTCATGAGCACCCACTGTCCAGGTACCAGCTTGAAGTTTTCTCTTTTCCTATTAAGGATATCTCTGATGAGACGGTGTGCCATGATTCCTCTAAGCTTTCGCTATCAAGGTCTTCCCAAGTCACTAGACTTTTCTTACCCTTGTCTTTGTGAGGATTCCATCTTTTCTTTAGTCTTGGACACTCTGATCTCATGTGTCCAGGTTTTCTGCATTCATAGCAGATAACTTCTGAGCTCTCCTCCTTGTTTGATGATTTTTCAAGGAGCTTTCTTTCCTTCTTCTTAAAGAAGCGTTGACCTCTCCCCTTTTTCATCATCATCTTCTTAAAGCGTCTGGCCATGAGAGAAATCTCATCATCAGACGAATTAGATTCAGTGGTGTCAGCTTTCAAAACTTTGTGCTTCTTCTTTCTTTCTTTCTTAGGAGTTTCCTTCTTTATTGTGTTGTTGACAGACGAAAGAGCTATTGGTTCTTGAACCTTGATCTTGTCTCTTTTGCACAAGAGTACCTCATGTACTCTCAAAGCTCCTATTAACTCGTCAAGAGTTAATGTCTTCATATCACGCCCGACTGAGATGGCGGTGTACATAGCTTCCCACGGAGGAGGAAGACTATCCAAAATCTTCATGTTGTTTTGAGCTTTGGTGAAGGTAATATCCAGCACAGTGAGTCCATTCAATATCGTTTGGAATCTACCAAACATCATATCGATAGATTCTCCTTTCTTTATTGAGAACATCTCATATTCTCTTTGAAGAGTAGCAGCTTTCCTCATTCGCACACATCCTCAGTTCCTTCATAGGAAATTTTGAGGGCATCCCAGAGTTCTTTAGCTGTTTTGTATGCACAGAATCTGTTGTATTTTGTCCTAGATAATGCACACATGATGACATATCTGGCTTTGTTGTTGAGTTCCATCAGCGAGAATTCTTCATTTCCCCATTCAACCTCAAGTTTGACAATAGGGATGTTTTCTTGAGTTATGATATTCCACAGTCTGTATTGTGTGGATTTGATGTACATCTCCATCCGATCCGCCCAGTAACGGTAGTCATCACTAGAGAACGCTGGTGGCTTGTTCATGGATGACCCTCCGGATAAGAACGAAGGTCCTTGAGACTCCATCTAGGATCTTTTCCTCTAGCAGCTGTAAAGCGCTCAGCCCTTAGAGGCTGAGCTCTGATACCAAACTGTAAAAAATAGAACACAAGAAGGGGGGTTGAATTGTGTTATATATAAAAAATTTTCGCTTTCGGGTTTTAAATATGTTCAGACGAAGTATTACTTAATCTTCAAGGATTGTTTTTAAGTAAGATACGTTATAGCTTGATTATCCTTGTTAGTCAAACACTTAAGAAGATAAGTACACAACTATTTTTATACTGCTTCGTCTATACAAGACTACGTCCAGTTACCCAACAACCACTGAGTTTTCACTACTAACCGTGAAATGGTTACAAGTATTATTTGCACCCAGCCACTTCTGGTTATAACAAGATATTCTTTGAACACAGCCTTCGCAGGATAAACAACAAAGGTATTCTTTGAACAACTAGCCTCCTCAGGCTAAAATACCACACAAGTGGATTTTAAAAAGATGTTTTAAAAACAGAAAAATTCCTCTTCGCAGATAGGGTTTTACAATGAAGTACAATCAGATGTATTGAGCGAAATCACAGAAGATAGAATAATAGAAGCGTTTTCGCCAACTGAAATCCGATGAAGTGAAATCTTTAAATAGGCACCATCTTCAGATAACCGTTAGACACATGAGAATGTCGTTGAATATTTTCTTGAGAGCTTTCCAAAATGTGTCAGATAGTACTTGAGTGATTGATGGCATGTGCAACGGATTTAGATTGCATGCGCAGTACCTTTTCTGACTTGTACAGAGACTTTGACAAAAAGGTGAAGACCTTTATGAGTTGCATGTGTAAGCACGAATCCCTATACTGATCTTGGATGCTTCTAATGAGTACTTCTTAAGATTTGAAATCTTGGCGCGAGTGACTCAAACTTTGCTTCACTTCTTGGACAGACGATATACTTCTTCAGTCTTTAAAAGGTTTCGTCTTATCCTATCGTCTGATGACTTGACTTGAGACAGACGAATGACTTCAGTCTGAGGAGTCATATTTCATCTGTTCTTGTTTCGTCTGACTTGCTCGCTGATGTTCCGTCTGAGAAAGTTTCGTCTGTCTTGTAAAAATCAAAATCTTAGATGTGTTAATCATCTTGATCTAACAGATCCATTTTGCGTTCTTTACATTCACTTTATAACAAGCAACACAAAAATGAAATCAAAAACACCCAATCAACCAGTTCAACCCAAAGAACCGTTCTCCTTGACCTTGGCACCCCCAAGATCAAACCTTTGAGAAAACTCTTCTTAAAGAACCTTACTCTATCTAGAAAGACCTCTCTCCTAGAGTAATCAACCCAATTATAAAATGGAAACAGAAAGATCAATTAGAAAACACCTTAGAATGTAGATTCTGATCACGTATGAGTACAATGAATGTCAACCAGTCAGAACATTCAATCAAGATTGCCTTTTGAAAACAGTTTGAAGTTCTTTATGAGTTTCTTGGAGGAAAGATAGAAAAAATATGAAAGTGTTAGAGTAATTCCAAAATGTGTATTTCCAAGAGTTATTAAAAGATTTTTGAAAGAGGGGTATTTATAATTTAAATCAAAAACCCAATTTAGGCAATCAAATGACTTTCTGATAGTAGTAATCGATTACAACAGGCTAGTAATTGATTGAACCAGAAAACAAAGCTTTTCAAGGTGAATTCAACTCTTGGTAATCAATTAACCCGAGGGGGTAATCGATTACCTCAGAGATAAATGTTGATTCCCACTCTCTTACCCACTTTTGGCAGTTGATTACCATAGTTGGTAATTGAAACCTTTGAAAATAAACTTAGAGGGAAATTCAACCATTTGAATCATGAGAAATCACACAAGATCAACTTAGCTTTCTAAGGCATTCCAAACAAGAACAAACACATGCAAGCTTACACCAAACAATCAATACATAGGAAACTTCTAATTACAAATCATCTAAGAAAACCAAAATTACATTGCATCAAAATCAAAACAACAGGAGAGACACTCTAAACATCTTCAAGCTTTAAATCCAACAATCTCCCCCTTTTTGGTTTTGATGTACCAAATCCGAAACGAGGTTTTCTTTAAAGTTTAGGATGTGTGTTGATCTTCTAAGAATCCTGCAATTGTTAAAACTTGCAAGTACAGAGTATATGTATTGCAGATACAAAATTTAATCCAATATATTTCAGAGCATCGTCAAATCATTCATACAAGAATGTAAGTCATGATTAAAACAAAATCACAAAGTTCATGACCAAATAGTTATAAAAGCGGAATATAAGAAATAAAACTAAAATAAAACAATTCACGGATAGTTAAAAAAATTACAACCCAAATTCAAATTGTTCAAATTTTCATTGCAGTAGAAAATAAATGCAATTAAAATAAACTAACATAAGCTAACCAATTGACTACCCAAACCAAAACAAATACTCCCCCTATCATTAATATCCTACTCTAAACACTTCTCCCCTTATTTGGTATATCAATAAGCAAAAAGAGAGATATGAAAGAAAGGAAATACTAGAGGGTATCTAAACGAGTGTGGAGAGACTCAATCAAGTCCTTGAGGTCTAGAAACCGAGCACTTTGAGCAGACTACATCTCGTCCATGCGTTTGGCGGTAGTTGCCTCAATCTCATCCAACCGATAAATGACAATCAACTCAAAGCGAGACTTAGGGATATACTCCACAATCGCCGAATCAGAATCGTCATCGAAGGAAGATGTACTTGGAGCTTCTTGAGGTGGAGGGGCTTCCTCCCTAGGCACCCAACCAACATCGATTTTGGTCAAACGCATCATCTTCAACACTTTGTCTCCAATGATGTGTATGTTATTCACCAAGTCCCTGTTCTCATTTTGTGTATCAACCTGAAAATGCTCAATCAAACGTGAGATAAACAAAGAATATGAGCATTTGTTATCAAACAACTTTCTTGTCATGAGCATGTTAACCATGACAATATGAGCCCAATCGATTTGAATGTTGTTCTTTAACGCAACCATCATTACCATATCCTCTTCATTAATTTGAGCATGGTTTGCTCCTCTTGTAGCAAGGATCCAACAGATTGTGTAGTGGAGAAGTAGATTATCGGCGTTCAGCCCGCCGGTGTTGTATGTAATCTTCTTCCCTCTTTCCTTCCTTGAAGCCTTTTCCGCCTCCCACGAATCGGGGTTCTTGAGCAAGCTCATGAAGAAGGGGTCTTTTTGAAGATCGAATCCACTTGCACGCAATCAATCCACCATAGGACGGATCCTATCTTATTTAAATCCAGCAAAATGAAAAAAGATATCATGAGCCAAAATCATAGTTTTCCCTTTTACCTCGGAAATTACTATTCCCGTAGCATGGTGTGGTCGCAAATTTAAGTAGAAAACTCTCACTAAATCCGGGTATATGAAACCCTTCAGACCAACGAACTTCTCTAGGTTTTGTTCCTTAAGCAGTGAGTGGAACATCTTGTTGGGAAAGACACAACGGAAAAACTACACACAGAACCTGAAAGTTTGCGTGTAAAATAAAAACCTTTCCTTTGAGGGGAAACAAGAGAACTGTAATATACGACAATATAAAATCCCAATGGAGTAAGGAAAAACAAAATGTAGAGTAGGAGGAACACCAAAATTTTAACGTGGAAACCCTCAATGAGAGGGACAAAAACCACGGGACCAAGTCTAGAAAAATATCCACTATATCAAAGAGTACAACAAAACAACTCCTCCAAAAGGGATAACAAAAACGCTATACTCGGGACCATATGTGGAAAAACACACCGGTGGACACACACTCTAAGGTGTGGTGCAAGTGAATACAACAATCACTCTCTCTTATATAAGTGTTCAACTCCTCTCTCTTTCTAAACTCTGCTGATGTGAGACTTTGAATTAACCAAATACACAACAAATCCTCCCTTAATTCAAAGTCTAACACTATTACAAATTCTACAAAATGTGAGACTTTGTTTGAATCCCAACACATGAAACCCTAATTGTCGAGCTACTGGAAGTCAAGAATCTTTGCCGGAACGAGTTCCTTGTTGGCGAAATCTCCATAGAAACGAGACTCTTGAGCAAATAAGGTAAACCAAGGATTGATTGGACGTTCATCCTCCCCTAGAGTAGATGTATTCTTCCTTTTAGAGGATTCACCCTTTTTCGATCGGGGAAGTCATGGGCTTGAGCTTTTGAGCAACATGCTTGATCCGTTTGCCTCTCCCTTAATCTTCCATGGATGGTGGTGGTGGAGAAGATGAAGAAGAAGAAAAGAGGGTTTAGGTTTAGAGAGAGAAAGGAGCTTTTAGGGTTTGTAAGTGTGTAGAATGAGACCTAATTCCTGAAAATCACTTATAAAAATTCCAAAATTCAGGTTAGATATAAGAACAAAGTAATGGACTCACTTGAAATTATAATCGATTAAGCCCAAATCCATTAATAAGCATATAAAACGCTGCAGTTGCAGGGGTAATTGATTACCCAATCGCGGTAATCGATTACTCTAGTGAGTAATCAAATGAAATTTTTCAAAAAGGGTCGTGGTAATTGATTAATCAAATGCAGTAATCGATTACTCCAATGGGCATTTTGTTTTTGAAAAAGCTTGAAACCCGTGGTAATCGATTACTCCGGAGAGTAATTCCTTGAAAATTTTAAAATCAAGCCTGGTAATCGATGTGGTAATCGATTATCTATACCAAAAAAGCTTAAAATACTTTATTTTTCATGTTTTGAAAGAGTTTTGGTCAATGTTCATGCAATGTTATGAATACATACCTCATTGGGGCATCATGAATGATCTATTTTACCATATATAAAGAGTTCAAGAGAGATGTTCCTCACTGAGAATACCAAGGTTGGTTCTTAGTTTGAAGAATCTCTCCTTTGGTAGAGGTTTTGTGAAGATATTCGGGAGTTGGTTCTCCGTTTCAACAAATTCCATGTCACAATCGCCCTTTTCGACGTGATCTCTTATAAAATGATGGCGCACTTCAATATTCTTAGTTTTTGAGTGCAATACTAGGTTCTTCATGATGTTGATGGCACTTGTATTATCACACTTGATAGGAATATGGTCAAGCTTTAGTCCAAAATCTTCAAGTTATTGCTTCAACCATATGGTTTGAGCACAACAGCTATCAGCAACGACATATTCTGCCTCCACGTTGACAATGCGACATATGCTTGCTTCTTGTTGTGTCATGAAACTAGACACTCCCTAAACAAGTGACAAATATCACTCGTGCTTTTCCTGTCCGTCTTGCAACCTGCAAAATCAGAATCACTAAAACCAACTAGGGTAGGAGATGTACCTTTGGGATACCACAAACCACAATTCGTTATCCCTTTGAGATACTTCAGAATCTTCTTCACAACAATCATGTGGGGTTGTTTTTGTGCCACTTGAAATCGAGCACAAACACAAACACTGAACATGATGTCCATCTATTCGCTTGGGAGATATAAGAGTGGTCCAATGATCCTTCTAAATTTTGTTTGGTCTACACCTTGTCCTGTAGCATCATTATCCAAATAAAGATTAGTAGACACTGGAATGTTAGAAACCTTACAACTCTCCATATCGAATTTCTTCAGAAGTTCTCTTAGGAAAATTCCTTCTTTCAACTGTTTAATTTGAAGTCCAAGGAAGAATTTAAGTTCCCCCATCATGGACATATCAAACTCACCCTGCATGCTAGCCACAAATTCCTCACAAAGGGATTGATTAGTTGATCCAAAAATGATATCATCAACATAAACTTGGACCAATAGTATATTGTTAGACTTCCTCCTAATGAAAAGAGTTTTGTCAACATTACCTCTGTCGAATCTATTAGACAAAAGAAACTTACTTAGCCTTCCGTACCATTGTCTAGGAGCTTGCTTTAGGCCATAAAGAGCCTTCTTTAGCTTGTAGACATGCTTAGGGAAGCTGAAATCAGTGAAGCCAGGTGGTTGTGAAACAAATACTTTTTCGTTGATGTAGCCATTTAAGAATGCACTTTTCACATCCATCTGAAACAACTTGAAATTGTGAATGTAGGCAAAAGCAAGTAGTAGCCTTACGACTTCTAGTCTAGCAACAAGGGCATAAGTTTCATCAAAATCAATTCCTTCTTGTTGATTATAACCCTTAGCTACTAGTCTAGCCTTATTCCTTACCGCAATACCATTTTCATCTAACTTGTTCTTAAACACTCATTTGGTTCCAATAATATTCGTATCTCTATTAAAAGGTACTAGTTCCCAAACATTGTTCCTTTTAAATTGATTTAACTCCTCATGCATAACATTCATCCAAAATTCATCATTCAACGTATCATCAACACAAGAGGGTTCAAATTGAGATACAAATGCAAAATCATCACAGAACAAATTATAGGAAAATCTAGTGGATACTCCCTTTTGGATGTTACTAATAATGTTGTCTAGAGATAGATCTCTGGGTTTCCTCCATTGTTTTGGTAGATTGTGTGAAATGGTTGGTGGTTCTTGCTGTCTTTTTGGTGTGCTACTTCCATTTTCACCTATACCTTCCTCGTCATCAATAGATACACTTCCCTTTTGTGGATGATTAGATTCATCAAACTTTACATGTACAGATTCCTCAATGCACAATGTTCTTTTGTTAAAAACTCTATTAGTCTTACTAGTTGAAGAATACCCAATAAAGATAGCCTCGTCCGCCTTGACATCAAACTTACTAAGAGGCTCCTTGCCATTATTCAGAATAAAACATTCGCAGCCAAATACCTTGGAATGAGAAATATTCGGCTTTTTATCTCTATAAAGTTCATAGGGGGTTTTCTTCAAAATAGGTCGAATCATTATCCTATTTAGAACATAGCAAGCTGTAGAAACTACATCTACCCAAAAATACTTAGGTAGAGCATTCTCACTCAACATTGCTCTAGCAAGTTCTATCAAGGATCTATTTTTCCTCTCAACAACCCCATTTTGTTGTGGAGTTCTCGGAGCGGAAAAATTGTGATCGACGCCAAACTTTTCACAAAATTTTTCAAAAGACTCATTTTCAAATTCACCTCCATGATCACTTCTAAAAGATTTAATTTTCAAATCGTTTTGTATCCTTTTGGCAATGATTTTGAAAACTTTTAACGCATTGTCTTTACTTGGTATAAATGCAACCCAAGTAAACCGAGAGTAATCATCTATTAAGACTAGTCCATACAGGTTTCCACCTAAAGTTGTAGTTCTAGAGGGTCCAAATAGATCCATGTGTAATAGTTCAAGTGGTCTAGAAGTTGAAACAACATTTTTAGTTTTAAAAGAATTTCTAGACTGCTTGCCCTTTTGACATGCATCACAAAGGCCTTCTTTATTAAACCTTAAGTTAGGTAACCCTTGTACTAGGTTCTTAGATGAAAGCTTGTTCAACTGATGAACATTGATATGAGTTATACGTCTATGCAAAAGCTAGGATAAATCATCGTTTGACGTAAGACATGCATGATATGATGAAGAATGATCAAGTTCAAGAATGTAGATGTTATTGTGTCTCTTACCGACCATTAATACCCCATTCAACTTGTTGTCACTTATCATGCAACATTCATTGTCAAAAGATACCTTGTAACCCTTGTCGCAAAGTTGGCTTATACTAAGAAGATTGAATCTCAAACCTTCCACAAGCAGAACATCCTCAATGACGGTGTTGGATTTGTCTCCAACAACACTTATGCCCAAAATTTTTCCTTTGTTGTTATCTCTATATACTACCGAACCAGATTCCTTTGATTTGTAGGAGATAAAATTGCTTTTGTCACCAGTCATATGTCTTGAGCAGCCGCTATCCAAATACCAAGTTGAGTGTTTGGCTCTTAAGCATACCTACACAGAAAAAGATATCACTTTGTTTTTGGTACCCAATACTTTTTGGGTCCATGAATGCTAGAGTTGTGATCATCTTTCCTAACCCATTTAAACAAATCACAAGATTTACCTTCTTTCCTAATCATGCAATTATAAGTGTTGTGACCAGGTTTCATGCAATAACTACATGTGAAGGTTCTGTTTTTACTAGGTTGCTTAAATGCAAAGAACTTCATGTTACTCTTTCTCAAAGAAACATCAAAAGACTTACACTTTGAACATGGTTGCTTTAAAGCTTCTTTTTCCTTTTTCAATCTTTGAATATCAAATTTTAAAGCATAAATATTGATTTCCAAATCAGTAATATTGCTTTTCAAAACCTTGTTTAATTTGCTCAATTTTTTGGCTTATTTGTAAAATTCACAAAAAGCAGTTTGCAACTCATCATAATCACAAGTAGATGAATCAGAGTCACTTACCTCTTCATCAGACGTTGGATTTGCCATGAGGCACAAGTTTGCTTCTTCATTCTCACTTTCTCTAGAGGTAGAGGAATCGTTGTCTTCCCACACTATGTAGGCCTTTTTCTTTCGAAATATGTCCTTCTTGGACCGTTCCTCATGCTCAACTCTTCCAGGTTCACTACTGTTTAACTTCTTCATGTTGGGGCACTCAGACTTGTAGTGTCCTACCTTTTCGCGTTCGTAGCAAGTAACCTTTGAAGATGAACTCACATTCCTCTTGAAGCCTTTCTTTGAACTGTTGAACCTCTTCTTGTCATTGTTCATTCTCATGAACTTCTTAAACTTTCTTACCATAAGGTTCATGTTCTCTTGTTCTGATTCACTTGCACAGCTGGATGTATCACTCTCACTAGTTGTATCTTCCATTTTCAATGCTAGGTCGTTTGCTTTCTTGTCCTTTTGCTCTTCGTCAACAATCCGCGACATGTCCATCTCATATTCTCGTAACTTACCAAACAATTCCGCGCTTGACATCAAGGTGAGATTCTTGGATTCGGTGATCGCTATGACTATCGGTTGCCACTTCCTACTAAGGGATTTCAGCACTTTGACATTTACCTCTTCTTCAATGAAGACCTTACCTAGTCCCATTAGATGGTTCACAATGCGTGTAAAGCGTTTCTGCATTTCCATCACAGACTCTCCTTACGTCATTCGAAAAGTTTCGTACTCTTGGATCAAGGTGTTCTTCCTTGCCCTTCATACTTTAGCGGTTCCTTTGTGTGTGACTTGTGTGGTGCAGGCTGATATCCTGAAAAATTCATCGAAATTCAAAGTAGAATGTATAATATTTAAAGCTTTTGCATCGTTTTCAGCCCTCCTAATTTCATCTTGTTCCCACCTCTCAAATGGTTTTTCTACCTCACTCCCATTCTCTATGTATGTGGAAACCTTGAAATCAGCCACAACCGCTTGCCAAATGCTTCTATGCACAAACTCCATAAAAATTTTCATCCTAACTTTCCAGAAAGGATAATTGTCACCACAAAACAGTGAAGGTTTGTTAATAGAGGCACCTTCAGCGAATGGTAATTGATTACCGACCATTCTAAGGAACTATGAATCAAAATCTAGAACAACCTACTAGAAAAAGCTCTGGTACCAAATGATGGTCCCTACGGGTGAATCTAGAGGGAGGTGAATAGATTCTAGTTCCTAAGTAACCCAATTTCGTGCGTTTCTACTTTCTTTTAAAATTCAACCAAATACTATTCTTGATTAACTATCTATCCTTAAGACAGAAAAACAAGATAGATCAAAGATGCACAACGGAAAGCACTAAAGAAAGATCAAGAAACACGTTAGTAACTAATATGCATACATAATCAATTGCAGTATCTAACTGTACCAATTTTAGTTGATTACCGAGTTAATTACCGAACGTAAAACAAAGATTAAACAATGTTAAAGATCAACGTAAGACAGAAGATAAAAAGTATAAGGGAGAAGAAGATTGTACAATGATTTATATTGGTTCGGCCAACTACCTACATCTAGTCCCAACCCAACAACTGTTGCAATTGGTTTTCCACTATGATCCCTTTTGTGTTCTTTACATTTACTATGTAACAAACAACACAAAAACGAAATAAAAAAATTCAATCAACCAGTTCTTTAACCCAAAGAACCGTTCTCCTTGACTTTAGCACCCTCAAGATCAAACCTTTGAGAAAACTCTACTCAAAGAACCTTACTCTATCTAGAGAGATCTCTCTCCTAGAGTAATCAACCCAATTCCAAAATGGAAACAAAAAGATTAGTTAGAAAACACCTTAGAATGTATATTGTGATCACATATGAGTACAATGAATGCCAACCAGTCAGAACAGTCAATCAAGATTGCCTTTTGAAAACAAGTTCTTTGAAGAACTTTAAAGTTCTTTGAAGAACTTTAAAGTTCTTTGAAGAACTTTAAAGTTCTTTATGAGTTTCTTGGAGAAAAGATACAAAAAATATGAAAGTGTTAGAGTAATTTCAAAACGTGTATTTCCGAGAGTTATTAAAAGATTTTTGAAAGAGGGATATTTATAATTGAAATCAAAAACCCAATTTAGGCAATCAAATGACTTTCTGATAGTGGTAATCAATTACAGCAGGTTGGTAATCGATTGAACTAGAATACAAAGATTTTCAAGGTGAACTCAACTCATGGTAATCAATTAATCCAATGGGATAATCGATTACCTCATAAACAATTGTTGATTCCTACTCTGTTACCCACTTTTAGTAGTTGATTACTACAATTGATAATCTATTACCTCAGTTGGTAATTGAAACCTTTGAAAATAAACTTAGAGGGAAATTCAACCATTTAAATTATGAGAAATTACACTTCTAAGGCATTCTAAACAAAAACAAACACATGTGAACCTAAATTAAACAATCAATACATATGAAATTCCTAATAACAAATTATCTAAGAAAACCAAAATTACATTATATCAAAATCAAAACAACAAAAAACACACTCTAAGCATATTCAAGCTTTAGGTCCAATAAAATTACTAGTATATCCAAGTCTGCATAAAATAATTATAAAATTTTAAATTCAATTTAAAAACATTTAAACCTATTTACGTGAGCAAAAGTAATATACTCACCAAGTTAAAAAAAAGTTTAATCAATCGGGGTCAAGATATTTGAGATATGGATGGTCCTGGCAGGTAGAAAAAGATATTTATATTCTTTTGGAGAAAGTAGACCCCAAGAGAAAAAGGGGAATAAAAATAAACCGCGTTGCGTATATCCCTGTCCAATTCAATCCTCAAAATTTCAAAACCGGAAAAGGACAAACGAAAGAGCTTAAGAGAAAAAAGTAAAAGAAAACTGAAAAAGAAACGGAAAAGCCAACTACGCACTTCCTACGTTGCCATTACCCTCGATCCGCGTCTATTGCCAAGCCAAACACATCTTCCTTACTAGTTAAGTACTAGTTAGAGCAAAAGCAAAACCTCACAACACAATTTCAAAACCCTCGTTACTACCAGAAACAGTAACGGGAACGCACAACACTCACAGTGATTTCGAAATTCGAAGAGAAAGCTCACTCACGCACGTGACACTGCGAGCGAAGCCGCCATGGTTAGGGCTCGCGAGAACTGGGAGAAGCTGGTTCGCGCGACGCTGAAGAGGGAGCAACTCAGGAATGCAGGTCAGGGCCATGCTCGAGTTCCGAGCGGAATCGCCGGCGCGGTTCCGCCGTCGCTCGCTCAAACCACCAACATTGATTTGATCTTGCAGGCCGCCGATGAGATTCAGTCGGAGGACCCTAACGTCGCTAGGATCTGTAAGTATTGTTCAGTTCTCGCTCAATTGAGTATCAGTTTTCGATGATATTGGATCTGTATGTGTATTATAGTAGTGTTGAAGTTAGTTTGATGTGGAAGGGGAGTATGTGTTGAATTGAATTTTGTTTTTGTTTTTATTTTTTTAATAGTTTCGGAATTTGTGAGACTGGTGTTATTGAGGATTGGGGGAAACTTGTTTCTTATGGGAATTTGAATTTAGTGGTGGCTAAA
Organism: Hylodesmum podocarpum; assembly: GCA_026586105.1. Lineage (NCBI taxonomy): Eukaryota > Viridiplantae > Streptophyta > Magnoliopsida > Fabales > Fabaceae > Hylodesmum > Hylodesmum podocarpum. The sequence continues at coordinate 14,508,298 of JALJEV010000623.1, read as the reverse complement.
GTGAAGTGTATGTTGAAGATAGAGTTATGTTAAGATGAGGGTGAGTAATCTGATTCTGAGGTTGTAGTTATAGTTGCATTTTGTGCAAAAGTGAACATGACACACTGTGTGTGAGATGACTTGAATAGATGTGAATGTGGAAGGGGAATGTTATGAACTGATATGGCTTTAGGAAATAATACATAGTACATGATACGTGTGTTGTGGAAACTTGCTGTGGTAGAAATGGGAAAGCTGCAGTGAAAAAACTGAGGGGATTGGCTCTATTGCTTTGATATTGGATATTTAGCATCAATTGGGAGCCTAGCTTGGCAGTTATTGGTCAGGCTTAAGATCATTAGAGTAATACAATGGGTAGGGTCTGTTAGTCTAATTTGTAAATACAATGCCAGATTTTACATTTGCTACATATGTTCTTTAGATTTACACTATATACACACACACACACACATAATTGCTCAAAAATACTCAAAATTTATGAACTTTTACAATTAATAATAAAAACACATAGAACTTAAAACAAAACATACAAGTAGATAGCAAAAGAGGACATCAAAGAGTTGAGATTAAAAAAGAAAGCTGCTGGCAGTGTCTGTGTAGTTGGGATAAAAAAGAAGGAAAAGAAAATTAATAAAGGAGAGCGGAGGTAGAAGAGAAAGAAGAATGAAAGTGAGCAGATGAAGGAGAGGAAGAAGCAAAGTGGGTTCCAACCTGCAGAAGTGGAAGAGAAGGAGAAAAACAGAAGTAGGTTGCCTGAAAACTGAGACAGTTGCCAGAAAACAAAGTGGGTTGCTGGAAACAGAGGTTGGGTTGCATGCACTGGAGAGTTGGAGGGAGAAAAAACTTGTTGAGGGTATTTCATTTTATTTGAAGGATGCACAACAAAAATCTCACCAAAATAAACACCCCCCCCCCCCCCCCCCAATTAGCAAATAAGTGAGTTTTGTTGTTGTTCCTGCTCCATCAGCATGTCCCCACCGCTGTGATTGTGCCCACTACTCTGCTCATGGGTAGTGGCGGTGATGGCTGCACCAAGAAACCAAGACACTACAGTCTCATGATAGAGGCAAGGGCTGCCCTGCTGCTGCGTTTTAGCAGTGCTATTTGCTGCTATTGACAATTATGCATTAGAGTTGTCTTCATTTTTTGTGCTTTTTTATGTGCAGTGTACCTGCTTATTATGGGCTCATTTTTCTTGTTTTAGCACTCAGTTTGTATTCCTTGTCTTGTCTCGTTTCTCACTCTCATCTCTGTTTAATAAAGAGTAAAGACCTAGACTTTTATGTACTTGAAATCAGAGAGTATGCTGAATTGTGTGTCTGATAAATTAGACCACACTGATATTTTTGCCATTTACTCGTCAGTTACCGTCATAATTACAAGAGTAGTTACCTGATGTCAATTGTACTGTTAGAAGACATTTTAATATGTCAAGGTAGTGAAGAGGCATTAAATAATAGTTATGGGGGAGAAAAGTACGAATTGACATGGCCTTAGCAACCTGAGAAAAAGTTTGATTGTATTCAAGGCCTAAGATTTGTGTGTATCCCGCAGCTGCTAAACCATCCCATAGATATTCACAGAAATCAATCACTAGCTATAATGGTGGATTTTAAGCTTCCTTGGAACCAAAACCTTCACATATTTCCTCACTTCGCACCAGCCTAGATAGTAAATAGCTTCACTCGTGGTTATAAAAATGAATAAAGATGACAAAGTCCAGAGAAAAGCTTGGTTTTATGAAGGTGACGGGGCATTCATAACTGAAAAAAGCATTTTGCTAAGTAATTACGGGTATTTTGGTAAAAAATAATTAATACAAGAGACAATTTAAAAAGAGTCTTTTATATATGGACAGAGGTAGTATCACACTATCACTCTGCTATTCAGATTTTGTACTTCAATGCACTAGTCTGTATTTGAATACCGGCCATTGAAATTTGAATATCATGATACTACACTAACTTTCTGTCATCATTGTTAGATTAAAATTGATGGAGCCATGGGGGGATGAAAGAAACTGTTGGGAATTTGATCTTTGAATGACTAAATTGATAGTGTGTGTATCTTTAGGAGTAAGAGAGTAAAAGAGTGTTTTACTCTAAACTGTACTGATTCCATGGTGTTTTTGTTTTGGGGGAGGGGGTTGGTTCACTAACATTTTTTTTGTTGCTGTTTGCTAAATCTAACTTTGCATTTATAAGTTCTTTTCAGCCCTGGGAGAAAATATAATTTCACTGGCTTTAATATAAATTTAGTTAAGTGTGTCATTATCCTGTGTATGTGGCTTACTTATTCTATCACATTCTTTTAGCTCATTTCCTTTATGCTTTCAAGTTTCACCATAACTTGCTTGAACTTTTTTCTCGAATTCTGGATAAAAATTTAGGTATACCATTTAACCTTATCTCAATGTTCATGTCTTTGCCTGGTAATATAGGTAGTACAGATCAAGTTTAAATTAGTTAATATTGTTCTTTTGTTTTGTGATAAGTATCACTGAGATCTTTTACTTTTGATATTCAGTGTGTGAGCAGGCATATAGTATGGCTCAAAATCTTGATCCCAGCAGTGATGGTAGGGGAGTTCTACAGTTCAAGACTGGTTTAATGTCTGTAATCAAGGTATTGGCAGTGATTGGTGAATTTTGAGAGATACATTGAGCAGCAAACCTTTTTGGTCATTTGATTTTTTCACTTTTTTCAAAGCAACTTTAAAGGGCTTATCAGCTCATTTGCTTATAATTTTCATCTTGCTATCTTCTATAGCAAAAACTTGCTAAGAAGGATGGGGTACGGATTGATCGCAATCGCGACATTGAAAACCTGTGGAAGTTTTATCAACACTACAAGCAACGCCATAGAGTGGATGACATCCAACGAGAAGAACAGAGATTGCAAGAATCTGGAAATTTTAGCTCCACACTCGGAGAGTATGTCCAACTCAATTTTTGTTTTTTTAATTAAGCCTACAAATATGTAGTGTGTTTTCTTGGTAAGGTTGATGAAGGTTATTTCTTCTTTTTGCTGTGATGATAAAGCTTGATACTTATTTGCTAGGATGAACTTAATCCTTAATTTATTTTGCTCAATGGATGAAATCTTCAACTTGTTTTATAGGAGTTGTTTGTATTTGCCAAAGAGAATTTAAGGCATGGCCCATTCATTTGATTCAAATTTCAAAATCATTTTAAAGGGAAACTAAGTGTGAAAGCCTATGATTTTAGGCCACCTTTAACAAGTTCCGTTGAAACTTGAAATACTTTTTTGCGTCATTGGTTGCTAAAGCTGGTTAGAGGTTAGCATTTAGTCTTGCATATGTGTGTGTGTGTTGTGGGATAAGTTAAATAATGTAATAAAAATTTTCTGCGGCTAGAAGTCATTGTGTTGAAGGTGGTGAAAAAGATTATGAAATGATGATATGCAAAATAATAAGGTAATTGTGATGTGGAGCTGCTAAAGAAGATAGAAGATAGACTGTCCATTTACTTTCCTTAAGTCATATATGTGAATGTGTTATATCTATACATATAAGGTAGTGAAATTGTTATTGGAGGACTACTTTCCTCTCCTAACTAAACAAATTCTTAAAATATGCTGGAAGATTTTATTTTTTCATTTTTGTTGATTAGAAACTGTTAGGAATGGTACTAATTCTGTTACAATGTATTAGTTTTTCTGTTTAAGTGTATTTTCTTTTAAAGCTTTTTTTATGAAGGCTTTTAGGTTACTGATTGTACTACCCAGGTATGTTTATAAATACCTGGGTCATTGCCTCATTTGGCAAGCCTTTTCAATTAATCTCTCTCTCTTTTCTCAGTTATCTCTCTCTTTGCCTTTCATCTCTTTCTTTATTTCTCTCTCTCTCTGGTTCTTCCTATCTAGCTGTTTCAACAGCAAGAACCAGCTTTTCTGGTTATTGGTTGGAGGACTACTTTCCTCTCCTAACTAAACAAATTCTTAAAATATGCTGGAAGATTTTATTTTTTCATTTTTGTTGATTAGAAACCTAAGTTCATTTTATCTAGATTATGTCTTGCCCTGGTATAATATTTGTTGGTATTCTTTAAATGTCCTAGGTTGAAACTTAGATCATCAGAAATGAGAAAGATAATTGCCACACTACGTGCTTTGGTGGAGGTCCTGGAGGCACTTAGCCAGGATGCTGATCCCAATGGAGTTGGAGGGCTCATAATGGAGGAGGTACTTATTTTATGTATTAAGATGTCTATCATAAAACAAATTAACTTCACTGATTGTGCATTAGCTACTTCAAAATTTCAACCTTTTGTGTTTTTTCAAATTTATGAGCTACTAATTTTCATTCTTTTTTGATTACTCGTTGACATCTAATGAAGGAATATAGAAATACTTTCACTGCTTGTTGTAATTCACTCTTAAAATTCTATTTGAACCTGGCAAATTTCATAATGAAGTTATTTAAACTAACTGATTATAATTTTAAAATAACTCATCATATTTGTCTTTCATGCTTTCTTAGTTAAGAAAAATGAAAAAGTCAAGTGTGACATTATCCGGAGAGCTGACACCATACAATATTATTCCTCTGGAAGCACCATCACTGACCAATCCTATCAGAATTTTCCCAGAAGTAAGTTGAACCCTTCAGAAGACTTGTGATATCCTCTCTCTCTCTCTCTCTCATTCATTCCTATGGGACTTGCAAGTTGCAATTGATCTGTTTCCTTTATTGACAATCTTTGGAAGGAGTTACAGACATTCACTCATCCATTTATGGTTGCTCGCATGATTTCTTTAATATTATCCTGGAATTCATGTACTCTTTGTAGTACTTTTGGTAATGTGAGATTTTGTTCTTAATATCAGGTTAAAGCGGCAATATCTGCAATTAGATATACTGATCAATTCCCTAGACTTCCTGCTGGATTTAAAGTATCTGGACAAAGGGATGCAGACATGTTTGATCTTTTGGAATTTGTGTTTGGTTTCCAGGTTTGTAATGATTGCTGGAAAATTTTAATTTTTTGTCATTGCTTTTATTATACCTATTTTGTGCTTTGAATTCCAATAAATATACATAGAATAATACAATTTCTTTTTCTATCCATTCTTCTGGTTTTTCCATTTAATAATAAAATCATAAATTTAAAATTTTGCTGTTTATAAAAATATAATTTTGTTATGAAGTTTCTTAATTTTATGATTCATTTTGTTTATTAATTTCTATATATATTATTTGAATTAGAATGTAATTAACAACTGAATGTATGGTTTAATTTAAAAAAATATATAATCAAATTATTTTTTTTAAAAGGTGGCTGAGTTTCCCAGATCCCAGCAGGGATGGGATTGGTTTTAATCTTTTTCACCAGCCTCTTAAATCCTTCCCCGAATCTGCTCCACTCTTATTAGGGGAAAGTGACGAGGATTGGGTATAGCGAAATCTGTTCCTAATTCATCTTGTTGCCATTCCTAGTTCAGACTGTCCTGGGTTGATTTTTGGGATAAATATGTTCAAACTGTACATAACCAATGCAATAAAATCCAACTTGTTTTGGGGCCAGGTTATCAAGTCACAAATTTAAACCTTTTAAAATACATTTAAAAACCTAAAAAGACTAAAAATAGAAAATAAGGGTGTGGGTTGGGTTGGACAGTTTTGAAATTTATTGTCCCGAGACTCAAACCCAAATCAACCTGGTTTTAGTTGTTTTTACTTGATATGGTCTTATTTTTCAGCTCTGGGGTTGTTTTAGTGAGTTCACAGGTTTACTTAAACCGTTACACATCTTTAGCTCTTGTTCTTATATATGTTGAGTTCTCAAATTTTAGGGTGTTGACTTAAGAATTGGAAAATACTTTAGTTAGTTATTTTGTTCCATGGAAATGTCATGGGATCATGATTTTAATTCTAAAAGGACTTCCAACCATAAAACATGCTATCAATAGGTAAAATTACAATTTTTAGCTCCAATTTCATGCTCAATTTGAGAAACCATTTAGGCACCAACAATATGCTGAATATGTTTTGGTCATAATCTATAATTTTGTATATGCAGAAAGATAATGTAAGGAACGAGCGTGAAAATATTGTTTTGATGATAGCAAATAAGCAGTCTCGACTTGGGATACCTGCTGAAGCTGATCCAGTGAGTTCTTTTATGAATGCAATTTAGTAGTTTTACTGTTTAATATTTATTAGCATGCATGCCTTGGACTGTTCATTTGTTTGGGTTTAACTTTTTTGGTGAATGAACAAGACTTTAATTTTCATGACCTTATTGATACGACCAGGAAAAAAATTATCTATGAAATACTTAAATTCTCTCCACATTGAATTTAACCAAATCCTTAGATAAGAAAAGATTCTAAGATAAAAAATGTGAATTGTACAGTTATTTTTGAATCAATATCATTTCATTAAATAATTTGTTGTCTTGATGCTTAAAGCAAAGTTGTCAATAGTGCCAAATGCCGTTAGTGAGAAAAATATCTAGGGTTCAAATTTAGCTATGATTACCATTGAAGATAATTCAGACAGAGAAAGTAGACTTTGAAGCTGAAGTTATATTTCTGAAAATCCAATTACAAAAAGAAGGGATTCAGCTATTTATAGTTGACAAGAGACCCTATCTGACTAGATAAACAAAGTATAAGAAACTAACTAACAGTTTTACAGCTCAGAACTCTAAATTATTGCAATACTTAAATCAAATCAAGAGTATACGGTACTCCAATGAATCAATATCATTTCATTTAGTAATTTGTTTCTTGATTTTAAAGCAAAGTTGTCAACAGTGCCAAATGGCGTTAGTGAGAAAAATATCTAGGGTTCAAATTTAGCTCTGATTACCATAGAAGATAATTCTGACAGAAAGTAGACTATGAAACTGAAGTTGTATTTCTGAAAAGCCAATTACAAAAAAAAAAGGGATTCAGCTATTTATAGTTGACAAGAGATCCTATCTGACCAGATAAACAAAGTATAACGAACTAACTAACTGTTTTACAGCTCAGAACTCTAAATTATTGCAATACTCAAATCAAATCAAGAGTATACGGTACTCCAATGATTTAGGTGATCTGGTGGCATAATGCTTAAAGCATAGTTGAGTGCCAAATAGCGATGTTATTGCAGAAATTGCATCATTTAGTGGTTGGAGCATGTTGGAATTCATGAGATAAGCTAAAGGAGTGAGAGAGAAATCAGAGAAAGTGAGAGATGAGAAAGAAGAAGATTTGTATTATTGAACCCTAGAGAAAACAGATTTCAGTTAAGGTATTTATACCTTGATAAAAGAAAATCTTGCAGAGCAAGCAATCTAACCAACCATAACTAACTATCCTAACTATGGTTAGGAGAACTAAGCCTGATCAACTAACTACAAACTACTTGTTAGTTGATATGCTAACAGCAAAAATAAACCAGTAAGAAGAAACAGCAGAGGAAAAACTTTGCTATATGGAAACTGTACATGGAGTAAAATATACTCCTTATTGAGCACGCTACAAAATTTTAAGTAGTGAAGAAGTTTGAAGCAGTGGTTGTTGTGGGTGCAGTATTGAACAAAATTGTGGATACTCATGGCTGGAGCAGGCAATACTGGAGTGGGCCTCAAAATACCTATTTTAACCATGAAAAAAATTGTCTTGTTTAGGCTGTTTCAGGGTGATGGGGGGTGTTAATTTGGGATTTTGTTCCCTCCAAATCAGAAGTGAAGCTATACTTTTTCCGTCACTTGTGCTCACTCTGTTATGAAATATAACCTGCTGTTCTTTATGGCAAATGCCCATCCTGGCAACATTTCTGGCATCTCCCAACATTTTCTGGCCATCTGTGTTTATTGACCATCCCCAACCTCTGCTCTCCATAGTTTCTGTTGAATTTCAGAGGAAGTAAAAGAAACTTGTAACTGAAATCTAACTGTTTTCAATGAGTAGAGTAATCTATTTATAGATGATAGAGCTAACCAGTGGCAGCTAACAGGTTGCACCCAAAGCTAGCAGAGCCCATCGTCCATAACTGAAAACAATCAATACAAAACTGAGAAACTATATTTATATCAATGGGCTAGTGCTTTCAAGTCACACCTGAACTCTGCTCTTGTATACCCCTTCTTTGCCCCTTTTCCTTAATATCCTAAACCTAGCTGATTGACTATAATCATATGTAGAACATGCAGGTCCATGGATGTGTCTCTATTATTACTTGTGATGGGTTTTGACCTTCTGTTTGAATATTATCATTACTTTTTAAATACATTTAAATTTGAATTCGGTAAACCCTTATGAGCTTACCAGTCGAGTTTATCGAAGCTTCGCGAATTGTTGCAGTTAGGGAGAACAGAGAAAATATTTGAGTGAAAGAGAGGAAGAAGAGAATTATTATTAATAACCCAACTAATGAATGGTTACAAGAGGCTTTATATATCAGCCTTAAGCTTGCTGAACAAGCTACCGAAAAAGAAAGCAAATACAACTGACATATAACTGACTTAAGTTAGTATTAGTGAAAAGTAAAAATACTCTACTGTACTATAACAGCTGTCAATAACATGTAAGAGAAGAGCTAACTAAAGTGTTACTCTTATACGAATTTACTTAGACTTGAGATTATTGAGCTTAGTAGGTGTTTACAACTATATTGTGTGTACTTAGTATGCTCCCTTGGTAAATGTACATTACAAATATAGTGTTTGTTTATTTATTTTTCAAATTATTGATTTGTTGCTTCTGTCATTTGTTTGATGGGATATATACAGAAAATAGATGAGAAAACAATCAATGAAGTCTTCTTGAAGGCACTAGATAACTACATCAAGTGGTGCAGATACTTGCGAATTCGTCTTGCATGGAACAGGTTATCACTTCAACTGACTCATGATTTGAATATCTTTTCTCTTTCATGATTTGCTTGATTGGTTTTCATTTCACGTTTCCTGCAGTTTAGAGGCAATTAATCGGGATAGGAAGCTTTTTCTAGTTTCCCTGTATTTTCTCATTTGGGGTGAAGCTGCAAATGTCCGTTTTCTTCCTGAGTGCATTTGCTATATATTCCACCACGTAAGTCTCTAATTATGCTCCTTAAATTTGAGCTATAATTGCCTCTATTAGCCTCATTGGTTTAAGCACTTATTCAATGAGCTTTTATTAAATGAGAGCTTATTATAAACTTGATTGTTGAACTTATGAAATAAGTGGTAAATTATGAGGATTATATTTTACTCCATACTTAAGAGTTTACTAAGATAGCATTCTTTTGTTACACATAGATAGTTAACTGCAGTTTGTTATCCTAACCATAGTTAGTTTTGTTAAATTTTGTTAGATCTCTAGCTTCCTCTGGAAGCCTCTCTTGTAATTGGGTACATATACCCACTCTGTACACTATTCAGCTTTTGGGCAATATAGTAAAATTTTTTCTCTCTTTCTTGGTTCTCTATCTTTCTCTGTTTGCATCATATCAATTTCTCAACACGGTATCACAGAGCTGAGCTTGATCCTCTTCTCCCAACCTTAATTTCCCTCCCAAATCTTGCTATGTCTTCGTCCATGGCTGCACCTGCAGTTGCCATTCACATTGAATCGCAAGGTTCTTCTCTCCACCGCTGTGCTCGCCACCTCTATTGTTGCAACCTGTTAAATTATTTTGTTACCTTTTGATTTCAAAAGGTAGACATAAGAATGTTGTCAATCAATGCTTTTCATATCTTATTTTCTTTCTGAAAATATTCTTGTTCCCTTTTTTGGGTTAAAATTATTGTGTTAGAATCCAATTGCAAGGTATGGACATGAGTCCAATATTGGAAGTATGGTCATTCTAGTGTGGGGTTCATAAGGCTTTTGGCTCTCCAACTACAACAGCTTGCGCTTGTGGTGTGGTTCTTATCGGTGTGGCTTTGTGCTTCAATTTTGTTTTGATTATGCTCATGCTCATTTTATTAATGTTAAATATTTGATATATAAGGAGCTTAAATTTGGTTGTTTCAATTTTAATGCTAAAGTTTTTTTAACCATTATCTGTTATTTAGATGGCTAAAGAGTTGGATGCTATTTTGGATCATGGAGAGGCTGAACCTGCATTAAGCTGTGTAACTGAAGATGGTTCTGCGAAATTTCTCGAGAAAATAATTTGTCCTATATACGAAAGGCTAGAGGCAGTAAGTTGCTTTATTCACACTCTTAGTATAATGCAGTTTTATGCTTCACTTCTTATGATCCTCATTGTTCTAATTTATTTCACATTTGTTAAAATGAGTTGCAAATTACCATTTTGTTGTTGAAAGTGAATACATGATCATTTCACTGACAGATATGTTGAGGGATTATACATGATCATTCTCTTTGTTCTTCCTTAGTTCTTTTTGTTTGTTCCTTGGTTGAAGAGGATTCACTACCCTCCCTGGTCTTGTCCTTGTAATATTTTGTCAAAATGATTTTTCTCTTTTATAAAAGAAACTTATATTTATTATTTTTGTTTGTTTGCTTCATAGGAGTTACAATGTTTTTGTAAAATCTGGAGGTTACATGTGGTCCATTTATTCTCTGTATCTATTTAGTTTATGCTTCTTTTACTCCATTTCTTAGCCATCCCAAAAATATGCAGGAAGCTCGAGCAAACAACAATGGGAAAGCTGCACATTCAGCATGGAGGAATTATGATGACTTCAATGAATACTTTTGGTTAGCTGCAATGATTCCATATTACATTTTGGCTTGTAGGTGGATGTGTTCTAATTTGCAATTATATGCAGGTCCCCTGCTTGTTTTGAATTAACCTGGCCAATGAGGGAGGATTCACCGTTCATGCGGAAACCAAAAAAGTCAAAAAGGGTTTGTTTTGATGCTTTCTTCACACATCCTTTATAACTTCGTCTGGCAGTTATTTTCACCGAAATTCTCTTCATAAATATGATGTTTATTTAATTATTTTTCTTCCTTGTATGTTCAACATGTGGTTTGCAGACTGGTAAAAGCAGTTTTGTTGAACACAGAACATTTCTACACTTGTATCGAAGTTTTCATCGTCTGTGGATCTTCTTGGCATTAATGTTTCAGGTTCCTTTTTTTGTCACCAGATATTATCCCTCTGAATTCTGAACACTGATAATGGATGATTTGTTCTAGCATAAAGTATGTGTAATTCATGTTCCATGCAGGCTTTGACAATCATTGCTTTCAATGATGGACAAATCAACTTGGATACTTTCAAAAGAGTTCTTAGCATTGGGCCGTCATTTGTAATAATGAATTTTGTCAAGAGTAAGATGTTTGTGTTTTTCTGCAGTTATTGTTTGTGTCAATGGCAAGTGATCTCAAATATTATTTTTTATGAACAGGTTGCTTAGATGTGTTGCTTACTTTCGGGGCATACACCACTGCAAGGGGCATGGCTGTTTCAAGACTAGTTATAAGGTTTTTTTGGGGTGGCTTGACTTCCGTGTTTGTAACATATCTTTACCTGTGAGTTTCAATTTCACCCTTTTCTATTTTGTCATGTAAGTGTTGTCTTGAAGTGGTGAGTGGGTTGAGGTGGCCTGCACCACCCTTTGAATTAAATGATACTTATATTTAAAAAATCACTATAATTATTCGTAATTTCATATAGCAACAAATTACCACCAAGATGCAATTTAAATGCAAACTAAGAAATGATGCCACTTTAAAAACCTATTGAGTCCATAATCCATTTGACATCAAGTCGTTTTTCTAGATCTTCTTTAGTGTTCTATCATTTTCTAGAGAAGGGGTTGTCTAGATTTTTAGAGTTATTGGCATGCTGTGTTGCATGTATGTTGACCTTTGTGTTTTGTTTTTTGCCTTTCATTTTTGGTTGTCTTCTTTTCTTGAGGATTTTCAATTTCTAAAACTGTATCCTTTCTTCCTCAATTAATTCTTTGTTTAGGAAAAATAACTTAAAATGTAAAGTAATCTAAATTACCAATGCAAGAAGCATAATGATGTAACCATCAACCATGAAAGTGCAGATCCAACCAAATGCAATTGTATGGGCTAAGTTAGACATACAATGGCAGTTGTTAGAGACTTTCAGATTCTATTTTTAGGTGTTTTTTCTTGAATGGCAAGGCTTTTTGAAGCTCAGTATGGTTTTAGTTGATTGAAATGTCACTTTAGATTAATGCCCATTGCATATGCATGATGTAACCGCATGAACCACATTACCCTGATGTGACTGCATAATTGTTAGGTTTTGTGAGTAGCAAAGAGAGAAATCATGGCTAAGATGAGAGGAAGAGAAAGAGAAGAATTATTATTTCAACCCAAAGAGTGAGAGATTACATAGAAAACTTATATACAAGTCTTAAGCTTGCAGTGAAAGTTACTGAAAACAGAAATACAGAATACACTTACTTACATCTAACTAGAGTTAGTTAGAATTATCCTTAACTAACAGCTAAGCTATATAGAGCGAAAGATAGCTAACTGTAACAATTATAGTCTAAGTAAAAAACTTAGTAAAGTGTTACCCCTGATAATAATAAAAATACTCTCAAGCTGTCTGGAGCTACGAGGCTGTTTTCTGCAGTCTCAATGCCATGGCGGCTACATAAACCACTTTTGACAACAATGATAATTTGGAGTACATGTCAACTACATCATTTTTCACTATAATCATGCTCAATTGCAGGAAGGTTTTGCAGGAGAGAAATAGTCACAGCTCTGACAATTCATTCTATTTCCGGATATACATTCTTGTGCTTGGTGTTTATGCTGGTGTACGTCTATTCTTTGCACTGTTGCTCAAATTTCCAGCTTGTCACACACTTTCGGAAATGTCCGATCAGTCATTCTTTCAGTTTTTTAAGTGGATTTATCAAGTGAGTTATTTTTACTATTTAATTTATGTGACCTTGTTTTTTATTTCGTTATTTCTGTGTTATGACTTGGTATTTGTGCTTTGTCAATGACATAATTCAGGAAAGGTACTATGTTGGACGTGGTCTTTATGAGAGGATGGGTGACTACTGCAGGTTGGTTGTCGTGCTGAAAATGAAATCTTGTGATAAACATTTACTGGTTTTGTAACTTCAGTCCATTTAGGCTAATTTTTTTTTATTAAAACAATGGGTGAACTGCTGCTCTTGGAGCCTTTGTAATTGTGTATGCTTGATTGTCACCTACATTGTTGTTACTAACATTTATTTTACTATATATTTTTGATGTTTATTATTGCTTGTGAATATCTTTTACGTTGTCTACAGTACTGCTTTGAGATATAGATTTTTCAATTGTTATTCTCTCAATTCTGTTTGAGTTCTGCAGGTATGTGGCCTTTTGGTTGGTGGTACTCGCTTGCAAATTCACTTTTGCGTACTTTCTCCAGGCAAGTCATTGTGTTATTCATTTTTTTTTTTTTATATATATATATATATAGGGAATGTATCTAGGTGATTCTTTTAGGGACTTCAAAACATATTTAAGCCATTTTAGATCTGTACTTTTATTCTACATTTCAAGCTTACCCTTTTGAATTTTCTTCTAAGTAGAAGTTGACTTCCTTCTTACATATGTAAAAATAAAGTAAAATAAAATAATTATGAAAATGTTTTATTTTTAACTACGCAAAATGAAGAATATTTAATAACATTTGCAGTGGAAAAAATTAAATCATATTGAACAGAAATAATGGAAATAAAATTAAAACACATTGAGCAGACAAAACATTTAGACTTATTCAAAACATAAATTAGTGAATGATTTAGAGTAATTGTAGTAATAAACAACTAATTAGTCTAAATACGCAAATCTGAGTGTTAAAAATCCTATTGTGTGTGTAAAAGCATACAAGTTGAACCATTAAAATGTTAAAAAAGTGTACTTGTGAATTGTTTTTTTAATTTATATTCGTGTAATTAAGAAAAGGATTTTTCTTGATCTGTTTTGTACCAGTTTATTCAATATTTTGCTGTCTAATTTACATTAACCAAATTTTTTCTTAAATTTTTTGTAAAATTTCAATTAAATTCAATGTTAATTTACTGGACATGTTATTTAAATTTTTTTATAACTAAAAGAAAATGTGTTCTACTTTTTTTTTTCCCATCTAATTTGCATTCCATATATTGTATGAAGGAAGAAAACTTGAATTATTTTTTACTTCTGTTAAGAAAACGTAAAATAGAAATTTAAAATATAAGGTTGGTCAAGTGAAGGGATACAGGGACTTTAAGAGGGAGGGGAAGGTCGTGCATTGAAATACTCCCACTGACGAAAATCTAACAGTTACCAACAACTAACATTTGCTGACGAATGTTGTTTAGATGAGGATAAAGTTTCTATGTTGAATAGGAGTTAAAAACTGAATAGTGTAAATAAGCCTATTGGAGTCCCAACCAACCAGCCCCCCCACCCATTTGATGTTTCTAGTGAAGGAGCTATTTTTCTGATTATATTTGCTGTATAAAATTAAAAGTGTCATTAGTACAGCATACAGGATTTGGAAAAAATTTAAATTCATAACTTACTAATTGTCTGTCTATTTCTAATTTTTTACATTTCAGATTAAACCTCTTGTCAAACCTACCAATATCATTGTTCATCTTCCATCTTTGACTTACTCGTGGCATGATTTGATTTCAAAGAGTAAGTTTACACTGTTATTATTTGATTTTGGTTCATTGGTTCAATTTTTAAGGCCTAGATGTTGTCTGTACATTTAGACAAGTTATGTATCTTTGAATTTATTGCTACTCTTGTATTATAGAGTTTTTTGTTTAGACTGTGGACTAATTTATTAGAAAAGGAGTAAAAGGTTGGTGGAAATGGAATCTTTTAGGAATATAGAAAAGTAGAAAATAAACAAAGTATAATGCATGACAATAAAAAGGAGATAAAGTGAATTTCCACAAGTATAGATCATAACATAGTTGGGCTGGAATATGTTTTCATGAAAATGTCTAAATAAGCAGTGGTAAGTGTTGTAAATAGAAGATCATGAGAAATCATGCAAAGTAAAAAATTGGCCACATCTTAATGTCGATAGAGTTGTGGGCAAATAGGAAAAGTCGCCTGGTGTTTGAAATATGACATATAGACAACAAAGAAAAAAAAAGAGGACAAAATAAAACATGACAATAAATGCTGTAAAAAATATAAAACCAGATGTGCTTTCAAAATGATGCTAATGTCATCAAACCAGATGTAAAGCAGGTTGGGCTAGCATAACTCGGTGAGCTGATTTGCAAGTGGCTAGATTACCGAGCAAGCACAATGAACACATGTTTAAGTTTATTATGTAAAATTATATAGTTATAGTATTTATGATAACTGTTTTCTGTGTAGTTATTGGAAAAATAGCAATGTACATTCGAGATTTGTACACTCGATGTCCATCCGAATACATTGTTAATGACATGTATAAATATAGTTAAATTTGCTTTTATAAGTGGTAAGGATAAATGGGTGTAATTGTATACAATTAATGGTTAATGATGTGGCTAATAGTGGCAAAAGGTTATTGAAATATCTAACAGAGGTGGTTAACTTTGCCTCACACGTAGTTAAGTGTCATGAAGATATTGACTGTCACATGTGATTTGCTACATGTGTAAAAATGGTTAACTTTTTCTCCACAAGCAATTAAAAGTAAATGAAGGTGATTGTGTACAATGAATGATATATGGCCATTAAAATCATGGGATTTTAGAAACTTCTAATGGTGGTTACCTTTGCTTTATGAAATACAAATAGTAAATAATGTCATGAAGTTATTGACCATCACTTATGATTAACTACATTTATAAATATGGTTATCTTGACATCATAAGTGGTTAAGTAAAATGACTTTGATTATGTATAATTAATGGTATGTAGTTAATAATGCCATGTTATTGAAATGTCTGATGGTAGTTACCTGTGCCTCAACGTGGTTAATAATGTCATGAAGTTGTTCAAATGTCTAGTAGTAGTTTATCACTTGGAGACAAAATTGACCTAACTTACATGTGGTTAAGCGCAATGCGTTAGTCATGTATCTAAACTGCACAGCAAAACATATCCATTTACTACTTTCGTCATAAGGATATTTTTGGCTATCAAGCAATGTTATCAATGGCGGATGGCAGTCTGTGGTGGAAGGCCGGAATTTTGCCATGTAAACACACTGTTGCACTGTGTGGTGTTGCTATAGCGGGCCTCCCTTCACAAATTGCTTATAGCAGTTGGTTGAAATTCCGCCATGCCATTCTGACCACCATTTAACAAGACTGCTATTATGTCAAAATATAAATGTCCTCCTCTCTCACTGTTTTCCGTAGTCATCTTATTATAATTTGAAGCTGTTGTCTCATTATTAAATATTTGTTTTAGGTGTCCTTGATGTTAATTTTATACCTCAATTTTCTTCTTGTATAGTGTTGATATCAGTATCATATGATTCAGAAATTATGTTGGTCACTGATTTATGCATGCAAATTTTGCAGAGAATAACAATTTCTTGACTGTTGTTAGCTTGTGGGCTCCTGTTGTGGCTGTAAGTATTCTTCAAATTAGCTTCATTCTCATCAATCTGAGAAAAACTGTTACCTGATCATGCTAATTGATTGTGGGATTGGTTTGTGGAGGATAGTTAGTTAGTATAAGGAGTAATATTTTACTAAGTCTTAGAATTCTATTGTAACAGTTAGCTGTGTTTCATTGTATAAGTTGGTTGATTCATACTAACTAACTCAAGTTAGTTAGATACAAATGATGTATTCTGTTCTAGTTTTCTGTTACTTGCTTCAGACTTCTATATAAGTCTCTCTTGTACACATTTATCCCTTGGGTTGAAATAATGTTCATTTTCTGATTCTTGTTCTGTTTCTCTCCATCTCACAAAAACAGTTAGTCAATTACTGTAGTTAGTTAGTAGAATGGATTTGAGAGGTAAGTTAGTAGGATTTAAAGAAAGATGCATTCTCTGTTGTATCATTCAAGAATTGAACTTTGCTCTTTGTGGAAAGGGGAATCCTCTATGAAGGGGAAACCCTTTCGGAGAGTTAGCTGTACTATTTTCTGTTCCTTTGGAATAAAGAAATACAATGTTTCTTTTCGTTCTTCTATTTTTATAGCAGATAGATTCATATGGGATGCATATCTTGAAATCAGAAAATGATATAGGAGGCATAAAAGACAGTGGTCTTAGTTAATATGACCAGAAGAATTTCTTGCCCGTCTGATGCACAAGACATCAAATGTGAATTGGCATAACTATGATTTTCCTGTAGTTATATACTTTACTGTTTTCATGTATACTTGATGATGTCTTACTTTGCTGATGCATTTAAATTTTACAGATTTACCTCATGGATATTCTCATTTGGTACACTGTCATGTCAGCAATTGTTGGTGGTGTGATTGGTGCACGGGCCCGACTAGGCGAGGTATTTGGGGTTCAAAGTTTCACCATTTTGAAGATCTTGATTGTTCTTTCTTTTCCATTTTGCCATTATTTTAAATGTTAATTGCTATCACATGGAGAATTCAAGAATTGACTAACAACACTTGCCTCAAATGAAATATCCGGTCTTCTTATTATCAAGTATTTTAGCTTCCCAACTAACCTTTTATATCTTCCTGGGTGTAAAAAGGACTCTCCCTGAATCAGGTTGCAACTTAACATTTGGATCAATGGTGTCACTAGGCTTGCAGTCTAACATGAGTTTCTTCAAAGATATCCAGAGCATGTTCCTTTGGGAGATGGAAATTGTTTTCTTTGATTGGGCTATCTCGATTCCTAAGAAATACCTTTGTTGACCTAGATCCTTGGCTTTAAGAGGATAGACTAAATGTTGTTTAGTTCTTGTTTGAGTACAATCAAAGCCTCACATAAGAAGAACCAGTGGTACCAAAATCCCGAGGAGGAACTTGGAACTACTTGTAAATTGATGGCATAAGATGGCCTTTTGTTGATTAATTATCTTGCAGTGAGGATAACCTCATCCTAAAACCTCAAAGGAACATTAGCATGTATAAGTAAATTGAATCATTCTCAATGATATATATTATAATGCTTATGCTCAATAGTTCCATTTTGCTGAGGAGTACAAAGACATGAAAGCTGATGTATTATTCCGTTATGAGCCATAAAAGAATTAAAAGAAGCTGAGAAATATTCTGTTGGATTGTTGCTTCGTTGAGCACAAATAGAACAACTAAACTAATTCTGAATTTCCTTGAAGAAATTTTTTGAAACACACTAAATAGTTTCAATCTTTACTTCAGTAAGTTAACCCATGTGCATCTATGAAACTCCAATAGAAGACACAAAATACTCATGACCTTATGTTGGAATGTCATTAGGGTGAAAAGAGCAGGATACTGCTGGAGAAAGGTCTATGTGTGTTTTGAGGAGCTATTCTCCATTTTTTGTTTAGGAAATTAACATAACTAATTTGGAAATCTTTTTTATTCATGGATTGTCTCATCTTGCTTGCAAACAATTCTTTCCAACAATGACTTCTTGCAGATTCGTTCAATTGAAATGGTGCATAAACGTTTTGAAAGTTTTCCAGAGGCATTTGTAAAAAAATTGGTCTCTCTACAAATAAAAAGGTAAGTTTTCTAAGATCTAGTTGTTTTAACTAATGTATGTCAATATGGCAAGCTAGTAGTTGTATTTTAAATTTCTGTTCTTTCTTAATTTACATGGTAATTTACTTGGTCATATAGACTGGTGGGTCGTCATTGAAGTCGGAGGCCATGTAATATGGAATTTCTTGCTTATTTTTACACTATCCATGTGCTAGATCCTTGTAAACGCTTTTTAGTACTTCACAATTATTATTGGCAAATAGTAGATTTGTCCAGAGATTTCTTATGTCATATTAAAGCTCTTTGGCAAGGCATGGTTCCTGGGTGGCCTGCTATGTATGTTATTATTTAGAATATTAGATGTCATATTTTTTTTTCCCAAGGACAGCTTGTCACCTGTTTTGTGTGATGGACAAATTTGTTTGCTTAGCTTCCTTTTGTTGGTCTCATGCATTTTGGAAGCTTGAAAATAGACTTGAAGAAATTAGAATTTCTGTGAATCTTTGGAGTCAGAGCACTTAGCATAACTGATAATTAAATACCTAAAGGAATAAAAGAATAAATTCATTATTGGTATTTTACAATTTAAAATAGTAAAAAGTTGAACTATTTTCTACAGCTTCTATTTCAGATGATACATTAATCCACATGATCCCCCAAGACATTAATCATTATTGCTATTCTAATATGGTGGATGCTTATAGGGAGTATACTTCATTCCTCCCAAATGTTCAAAACTAAAATAGTGGTGTTTTCTGTTTCCTTTGCAATACTGAAAATGTATATTAGAAATAGCTTCGGCTTACTATAAGTTAACTCTGGTTAACTGCAACTCAACTACAGTTGGTTGCCTAGCAAGCTTAATAGGCTTAGTCCTATAAATACCTGATGTAAATTTCAGTTAATTGGGTTGAATACATTTTCTCTTCTGTCACAAACTTCTCTGTTCTCTCTCTCTGAAGAACTTTAGAATGCTTTATTCCTTGCTTGTGTCTTGTAGTCTTTTTGCCCCAAAAAAAAACTTTCTATTGTTTGAGGTTTGTTTTGTTGTGAGCTGTGACCATATATGATTTGTTTGATTCAGTTGAAATATAACTTGTACATGTTTTTCTTCATCATTTTCTGGGCAAATTTCATTTTGTTCATATACTTTTTCAGGATATCCTTTGGTGGACAATCAGCCCAGGTAATGTATTTTATTTTGTAAGGGAAGATTATGCTAGAGTAAGTTAAAATTTGTATGGTTTTTATCACTAGTTTTTTAGTTGGATCAGATCAAACAATCTGCGTTATTCTTCGTTGTGATTTTGTTTTGGTGAGCTAGGTGATAAACATATATAGAATAACAGGATTTTATTCCTTGTTGAAAGTTTTGATTTAAACTGCCATAGAAGCCTGTGGCAAAAGTTTGTGGAGGGTTAGTTTTAGTTTAGGAAATCTTAATTGCTTTTTAAAAACATTCCAGATTCTTCAGGTGCCATAATAATATTTTTATAACCTTCTATTTGCATGTTTAAATTATTAAATCAACTGTTTTTTATGTATGTAGTTCTATTTTTAGAATTTTAGACATGCATTTAGGGTAAATGAATGTGGTTGATTTGGTACAGGATTCTGCAGATAAGAGCAAAGAGCATGCTGCCATGTTTGCTCCATTTTGGAATGAGATAATTAAAAGCCTGCGGGAGGAAGATTTTATTAGCAATAGGTTAGTCAAAAGAATCTTGCTGCTTGACAATCTGTGAAAAAAGGAAAATGGAAGGTTTTCTAGTTTTTAATCTTTTCAAGTTCTCTTCTTCTTTTGGTAAGGAGTCAAAGATTCTTACTGTTTCACGGTATGCCGCAAAACTTATACGGAAACTGTGTAGCCTTGCATATTTCGAGATCTAAGTATTTTGTTTCTTGTTAATTCCTTTTAGCAGATATTTTTATCTCATCTAATTGTGTCTTGATCAAAGGGAAGGGAAAAGTAGTTAGGGATGGTTAATGCAGTTAGAGGAGATCTGTTAGATAGATATGGGGGAATTGTAATGGACAGATTTCATTCAGAGAATTAGGAAGTTTGGGAAAATGGGGAACCTGTGGAGTGGAATTTCTTTGTCCTTATTTCTGTTCAATTTCATTCAAGGGAATAAAAATCATCATTCTTTTGCCCAATGCCTTTAGAGGCTCTGAATACCTATCAAATTATATCATTTTTTATCTCTTACATTATGCCTTTAATCTGTAAAAAAAATTAATAAAAGCTTGCTTCCCTAGTCTCTTTTGAGTTCAAAATATTGTCTAGTCAGTTATCCATTTTTTATTTGCTGCTTATTTGATTATTTTTGTACTATGCAGGGAAATGGACCTGCTTTCTATACCTAGTAATGCAGGAAGTTTGAGATTAGTTCAATGGCCTTTGTTCCTTCTGAGCAGTAAGGTTGAACTTATTATTATGCAATATGAATTACTTGAAATGGACTTTTTAAGAGACTTCTATGGTTTGCCAGGATTCAATGTGTTAATCTGACTTAATATCGTTTATGTTCAGATCCTATTGGCAATTGATTTGGCTTTGGACTGCAAAGATACTCAGGCAGATCTGTGGGACAGGATACGTAGGGATGAATATATGGCATATGCGGTTAAGGAATGCTATTACAGTGTTGAAAAAATATTATATTCATTAGTTGATGACACAGGAAGGCTTTGGTATGAATTTCACTCATCTTCTCATATTCAGAAAATTTATCTATAAAGGAAATTTATGTTCAGCAGTTCCATTTGGAAATTTTAAAGCTTTTGTATGTTAAATGGGAGACCTTATCCCAACTAGAATATTTGTGACGATATTTTGAAGCTGAAGTGGTATGAAATCAGGGTTAGGGTTTCATATCTATAAGACTAGGGAACTTTTAAATGGTTGTAAACGAGAGAGGAGTTTAGAGACAGTTCATCCAATTATGAATGGTATCTGCTTGAATAGCATCTTTTGAATAGGCAGTAGGGAAAAAGCTAGATGTGAAACAACAATACACGCTGAACACATCAATATCAAATTATCATTCCTGTTGGAAGGTGTGTTAGAAATCCCACATCGCCTAGAGATATGACTTGTTATATGTATATAAGTGAGGAGCAATCCTCACCTTACAAGCTGGTTTTGTAAGGTTGAGTTTACCCCATAAACCACCTTTTTAATATGGTATCAGAGTCTATCTTAGGATTGTTTGTAGATGTTGGGTCTATTGTGCCACCTGTTGCCGGGCCGATATCGGACCACCCGTTTGATTAGTCTCCACGCTCGAGAAGCCCAGTTCTCGTCGTGGGTGTGTGTGTGTTGGAAATCCCACATCGCCTAGAGATATGACTTGTTATATGTATATAAGTGGGAACAATCCTCACTTGACAACCAGTTTTGTTGGGTTGAGTTAGACCCATAACATACCTTTCTAACAATTCCTAAGTAATTGTGTTTAGATTGTATTAGTTCAGTTAAGCAAAATTTATAACTAAAATATTGCTGGTAGAGCTTTTGGTTGAAAAGCTATTTGTGTAAAAATTAGACCAAAATCAAACATTAACCAGGTCTTCTGAGTTTTTTGACTAATACTGCACTAGAAGACTTTCAAGACACTTTTCCTGGCAAGCCTTGCTTTGATTAATGTGTATGTCTTGGATTTATTGACAAATCTTATTTTATTAAAGCATTAAAAATTTTCAAATGACCCTATTATTATGATTAACACTCTTAGAATGTTTCCTTATCTAATATCATGAGGGATTGGATAACTTTGCTGCATCAGTGTTTTCTTTCCATTGTTATTTTGTAATTTTCTCTTTGTTTAGGAGGATTTTTGTTGTAAAGCCACCTTAATTGCAGACACTCCTAGCTCGCCTTAGGTAGGCCCCTTTGGGAGGTGCTATAATTGCAGTCTCGAGGGTGGTGGTTTAGTCCCACACCGATTAGAGATATGACCATAATATAGTTTATTAGTAAGGGCAACCTTCACCTTAGAAGCTGATTTTGTAGGGTTGAGTTATGTCCTTCATCGACATTCTAGGAATTTTTTATCCTCCAATTTTATAATTATTTCTTCTCTGTCTTAATGAATTTTCTCTTTAAAAAATTATGACTAACATTCTACTACATGCTTGAAAGTTGAAACTTTAAAAGATTCAACTGTGTATTCAATGACAAGTACCAGGACTTAACCATGATCTTTTTGTAAGATAGTGACAACAATTTCTGCCCGGGTAACTCTGCAATCCTTACAAAGACATGAAGTACTTAGGTTCGAAATCCTGGGGTATATGGATTAATTAATTACCTTTGCACTAGAATTTAACTCTCTGATCTAAGACTATGTTGGGTTACTTTAATCTGAGATAGCAGATTGGTTTCAGGCATTGACATATGATTAATTTCTTTTTTGGAAAACTTTTCCTGAACGGGAACTTCCAAAGTTTTATCTCTCTTTATCCATTCATTATTTTTTGCCTGAACTACCAACATATGTTTGATGAAAAATTGTCTATATTCTCAATCAGGGTGGAAAGAATTTTTCGGGAGATCAATAACAGTATTGTAGAGGGTTCACTTGTTATAACCTTATCTCTTAAGAAGCTTCCAGTTGTTTTATCAAGACTTACAGCACTGACTGGACTCCTGGTAATTTTTCTGTTCAATATTTTATTTTTATTATCTTGAAACTGCATATTTTTGTGTATGGTATATATTGATTTACAGAAATAAAAAAAAACTTTTTAGCAGAAATAACAAGTAATGCAAACAACAATCATCTCTCCCTTCATGCTTGAATATATATCATATTCATCCAACTTTTTGTGTATGTATGCTATTCTTGGTCTTTGATTGCACCAAAATGAATTTTGATGTATATTTTTACTATGATAAAAAATTTGAACACCTACATCATGTAACCAATACAATATTGTATTACTTGTGTTTTTAAGGTTTCTTTATGAATATTAGTTGCAGATGAATTTTTCATATGCTTATATGAAAATGATATATTTATTTCAGACTAGAAATGATCCTGAACTTGCTAAAGGTGCTGCAAAAGCTGTACATGACCTGTATGACGTTGTTACTCATGAATTGGTATCTTCAGATTTAAGGTACATGATTGCATATGTCTGATTTCCCAATCTTTGTTAAGACCAGTATTATTTTAATTCAATTTAGTCTTCTAACCTACACTTTTGTATCATGTTTGCCCTTCTACTATAATTGTATTATATTTAACCATTTGTTAGAGTCTTGCTTACTGTACTGGAAATTTGATTATTCAGCCTCCATTGTCCTTTTCCTCTTCCTTTTCTAGCCTACAGTTTTGTATAATGTTTGCCCTTCTACTATAACAGTGTTAGATTTTACCATTAAGTCATTAGAGTCTTGCTTACTTTACCAGAAATTTGGTTATCCAGACTCTATTCTCCTCTTTTCTCACTGAAATCTTTGTCATTTCATTAAAAAAGTATGATTGGAGGGTGAGATGGTTACAACCCAATTTAAAACACCCATTTCCTTTTACCAATTATTGAAATTCATTGGCGGGTTCCTCTGGATGTTGGATTATGACCAACACATGTAAATTTTATGTAGTTTTGTCTGCTAAAAGGAGAGATTGAAGTCTGAGCATCAAGAATTGTTTTTGTCAAACCTGATTTCAACTACTCATTTTCCCCCCATTATTTTCCTTTGAAAAATTATTGAAATTGATTGAGGGTTCCTCTAGACATTGGATTGCAACCAACATATCAACATTTTGGACGATTACATTTGCTAAAATAAGAAAATGAACTGGATTGTTTGGTGAATTGTTTTCCTGTCATTTTGCTTTGAACAAGAGATCTTTACATTCAGACATTAATTGATTGAATATATATGGCACTTCTTCTTGTTATTAATGTCCAACCTTAACCCTAAAGTTAGTGGTTGGCACTGAAATGAACCTTTAACTTAGATGACAAAAATACTAATTTTGTTTTTCTATCCCTGAATTTCCCGTACTCATTTTAATTTTCCAGGGAGAACCTTGATACATGGAATATTTTAGCTAGAGCTAGGGATGAGGGACGGCTTTTTTCTAGGATAGTATGGCCTAATGATCCTGAAATTGTAAGTTCCTTCTCTTTGCTTACAATTCATCCTTCCATTTTTGTTTTTTTTGGTTTGAATACATTATAGTAAGTTTTACGGTTTGTTGCAGAAAGAGCTTGTGAAGCGGTTGCATCTTCTTCTTACTGTAAAGGATTCTGCTGCTAATGTTCCAAAAAATCTTGAAGCTAGGAGGAGATTAGAGTTTTTCACAAATTCATTATTTATGGACATGCCTTTAGCAAAGCCTGTTAGTGAAATGTTGCCATTCAGGTATATGCATGTGTTCACATATTTATAGTTGTTTTTCTTTTTCTTTTTATCCTCCATATTCACCTTTTCCTTTTGTTTTTTGTTTGTTATAGTGTTTTCACCCCATACTATAGTGAAACTGTGCTTTATAGTACTTCCGAATTGCAAAAGGAGAATGAAGATGGAATATCTATTCTTTTCTATCTTCAAAAGATATTTCCTGGTAATGTTTCTTCTCTCTTATATCCTTCCACAAAGAATAAACATGCGTCAATGTTCAGAACTCTCAATAGGTTTACAGCTATCTCCTTATTATCATTCTAAAGATGGGTTATGCCTGCAAATTTCTACATTTCTATTTCCGCGCCACTGTGTTTCCCAATCATAGCCAATTTGAGAGGGGGAAGAAACAAAAAGGAAAATTAAATTTATCTCACTACTATCTGTCAAGAAGCAGCTATACTAAAATCTTAAGCTGTTTGGAGATTGGAGGACTAGAAATGATTTTTGTTATCTTGAATTGTGTCATTTCGGGATTGAGCTTGGATTATTTTCTATTGCAGATGAATGGGAAAACTTTCTTGAAAGAATTGGTCGGGGAGCATCCACTGGGGATGCAGAACTTCAAGAAAGTTCTAGTGACTCTTTGGAACTTCGTTTTTGGGCTTCTTATCGAGGGCAGACTCTTGCTAGGACAGGTCACAAATTCTTAGCACACCTTATTTGCTTTCCTTTCCAGTTTCATAAGACATAAGTTGAAGAATAACTACTGTATTTCCGGTAATATTATTTTCTTGCTTAAACACTGCCTGTGATGTTTCTTCATGCCCTTATTTCTGGGTTTGCAGTGCGTGGTATGATGTACTATAGGAGGGCTTTAATGCTGCAGAGCTTTCTAGAGAGGAGATCACTGGGAGGTAGTTGCATTAACATTTTGCATTGCAGTTTATGATTCTGATTTTCTTTCTAATGAAGTTTGACATGAATATTTGGTGACAATCTGTTGTGTCAATAGTGGACAATATTTCTCAAAACAACTTCATTACCAGTCAAGATTTTGAATCATCTCGGGAATCACGGGCGCAGGCAGATTTGAAGTTTACTTATGTTGTATCATGCCAAATTTATGGTCAACAGAAGCAGCAGAAGGCATTAGAAGCTGCTGATATTGCTTTATTGTTACAGAGGTATCCGTTTATATGCTCATTTTTTGGAGTTCTATTTAAGTTAATGAAAATATGATAATGTATTATTTATGGGAAACCATAGTGTATCTTCCTGTGTTTTGAGGAAGCATTGGGGCACTTATATTTATTTGTTTGCTCAAGAATGTTATTATTTTAAAGTAAAATCTGTTCTAATCAGGGAGGATGTTACTGAATGTCATCTCATTAGGATCGTGTCAAGTCACAAAATTTATCATATATTAACTTTATATTGAATCATTTCACTGAAATTCTGTTGATCAAACCCTCATTCCTGTCCTTGAGATAGAACACATCGATCATTTTAGTCTATGACTATGACTATAACATTCTCATTTTAGTCTTTGATTTGGCATAATAGTAACATCCGCTTTAGTCCTTTTGGGTGGAAAACAATAAAAAATGAAGTTGAAAAGGACCAAGGTGGTTAATTCAGGATACAAAGCATGTATTGGAAAGTCCATTTATCTTGTTAATCATATCTTATCGTGAATCGTAAGAGACAAACTATAACATACATCTATCTACAAGACATAAAAGGACATATTAATGATCATTGTATGAGACATAAAAACATAAATATAAATATTAGCACTCTAAAGTCATATAGCCATCAGTGTCATATAAACTTTACAAAAAACATTGTTGGTTGGTGTGTAATAACAGCCAGACTATCAAAAAAAGGTGGTTGCCTGCTGTCTAAAAGTCACAAATTCAGCAAAGTTTGCTGCTGAACAATTCATCAGCAACATATCCCTCAAAAAACAATGAGGTTGGTTAAACCAATCATAAAAAAGTGGCTGTATTTGGCTTGGCTTTGCTAATGCGGTACTGTAGATAATTTAGTTGTATAGCTTCAAAAAACATTAAGAAACAAAAAACTCATAGGTCCTATCCAATATCATAGGTCCCCAAGATAAACATTAGTTAAATCATCTTCATTTTCATCCATCAAAAGCTCTTCCCCTTCTCAATGTCTTCAAATTCATCTTTATCATCTACTATTTTGGATTTGCTCTTACCGGTGTTAGCATTCAAGTTTCTTGGACCTATATCCATAAAAGCAAAGAATATGTTCTAGTTCTAAATTCTAATTGTAGTTTGATGTTCTATTCTTTTATTCTAATTTCTTTTTATATATTATTATAAGTACCTCTTTTCCTTCTCTTGCTTGGGGCTCCTTCTTCATCATCAAAAGAGTTATGCACATCCATCCATGAAGAATCAATAGGTAAGCTAGGATTCTCTTTTCCAGTGATCCATTCATCATCCAATTTAATATCGGACTAGCAAATGGGATCATATGTATCCCCTTTCTCTTTTCACATCTTTTGCCTCATCTCAAGTTGAAAATTGCATTTAATCTTTGTTGCTCTAATTGATTTCTTTTCTTAGTGTGCACTTGGTCAAATGTACTCCAATTTCTTCATATCCTGTGGCACTACGTGTGAGACTTAATGCTCTCATGGCTACTTTTTGTAACTCTTTTCCTTCTCTGCTATAAGATTCCCACCAAAGAGCTGCCAAAATGAAATATGTGGAAATTGGAATTAGAATATTACTCTTAAACAAACTTAATACATGTAATTTATAATTATAAAAAACCAAGGGTAAAGAACCCATTTGCTTCTTATCTCTAGTATCTATAGCCATTTTCATTCGAAAAAGTCTCATAGTTCCCTTGAACTTTTCAAGTTGTTGATCCATTAAATATCTTGTTCTTGTATGGGGAACCATTCTTTCAATGGTTTCATAAGGACCAATCAACACTTCACTATCCAGATTGAAGTTTGGGTAATAATGATACCTAACCAAGT
Organism: Hylodesmum podocarpum; assembly: GCA_026586105.1. Taxonomy (NCBI): domain Eukaryota; kingdom Viridiplantae; phylum Streptophyta; class Magnoliopsida; order Fabales; family Fabaceae; genus Hylodesmum; species Hylodesmum podocarpum. Next base: position 14,480,403 of record JALJEV010000623.1, on the reverse strand, counting down.
AAGAAATAAGTTAGTAAGCATAAAGAAGATAACACTAACTAGATGACAAAGTTAGATATTAAACTTACCTAGGATTGAGACAATAGGCAGCTGTATGAAGAGGTCTATGTAATTGCAAATTCCATTTAGTGTCAATAATCTTCCTCTCTTTTGAGTTCCTTGATTGTTGGTGTTTCAAATTTTCAGCAATTTGCTCCTTGTCCTATCCATTACTTCATAAATTATGGGACTGCCGGCTTTGAATCACCATCAACAAGTCGTAGCACTTTCAGAAAGCGGAATCACTCACTTTAGGCAACAAGTGATTGATTTCCAAAAATCTAGTATCACCCAACACTAGGTTCATCACTGGCTTAGCTTTACTTTTAGTAGCTTGTGGACTAGTAGCCCATTCCTCTGATGCAAACATAGGTCTAAGAGCATTCTTTTGTTGCTTAATACAAGTTAAAGTAAGATAGGAAGTGGCAAACCTTGTCACAGTCAGTCTTGCTAATTCTCTTCCCTTGAAATACTTTCTATACAAATTAAGGAACCACGTATGCCTATATATGCAAGTAGTGATTTTCTTTACATTGGCAATGATATTGTAGAATACCAGGAGCTCTCCAATGTTCTCAAGCACTAGATTAAGGCAATAAGCAGAACATGAGGACCAAAATAACTTGTTCTCTTCTCCATTATCATTCTCCTAGCTGCCACACGAATAGATGCCCTATCCGTCACAACTTGCACCACATCCTCCTCTCCAATTTCTTCCACAATGCTGTCCCACAACTCAAACATTTGTTGCCCATCCTTCATCACATCACTAGTATCAATAGACCTTAACAAACAGTCCTATTTGGACTATTAACAAGAAAATTAGTGAGTGATCTTCCTTTTCCATCCATGCAACCATCACACCTTAAACTGTGCCCCCATTTCTCGCAATCACTCTTATACTTCTCTAAACTTTGTTGGATGTTATGAACAACTCTTTTTAAGAAAGGAACTTTCACCTCATGATAAGGAGGCCTCAAAGCCTACCATACTCTCCTAAAACCTTCAACATCTGGATAAAGAGATGACTCCTAACCAAATTAAATGGTAATGTATTACCATATATGCACTTGCAAATTTCTTTAATGACAGCATTACCATATATGCACTTTGCAAATTTCTTCATGATACTTGCGATTCCAGCCTGATAATCGCAGTACAAGAAGTGATTCTGGTGCAAAAATGAGACGGCCTATGATATGCATCGTTGCTCAGCCGTATCATGGCGTATTGTGTGATATGTCTCCCGTATTGTAAGATACTTACTACCTTGAAATGGACTACAATGAGTGACATTTTACATGTTTAGGGGCACTAAAGATTTTGTGAACTGAGGGATTAAATTAATCAATGCTTATAGTTTCAAGCACTAGAATGGGAGTTTACTTAACTTCATTTAATATTTATGTATGTCATGAATAGAGAGGATTGCTTGATTACTACTGTTTTGGTGTTTCATTTGTTTCTTTTCTTTATTACTTACATAACATTGATTTTGTCTTTCTTATCAGGAATGAGGCACTTCGAGTTGCTTTTATTCATGTTGATGAAAGTATAACTGATTCAAACACTTCAAGAGTATTTTATTCAAAGCTTGTCAAAGCCGACATAAATGGAAAAGATCAGGTCGAGAAAATTTCTACTTATATCAGCTTCTGCTTATTGGATAGTCATAACTTTTTTAGAATTGAAACATATTAACTTAGCCTTTTTTTAGCTGGTGCTTTTGTATTGCTCATTTTGTTCTTTATGTTACAGATAGCTACATGTCTTTGTGCTTAAATATGTTTGACATTTCGAAATTTAACTGTTGGCTGAGATGCAACTATAAAAATCTTGCTATGTATAAGAGTGTTTGTTTCTTGGATTATAAATTGATTCCTAGGGATGTGGACATGGGAATACATTATTCCCATGTTTGTTGTGAGCTTTTAAAATTTATTCTTGGGTATTGTTGATTCATGAGAATGTTGTTTTGTTGGCCGTGGGCTGTGTTGCAGATCAAAGAAGGCTTGGACTCTGTTGGCAATATTTTTTATATTCTTGTTAAATGGATAAACTATGCATGATACTAACTTTCCTAGTTAAACCCAGTTCTTCAATCATTAGGTCTCCAAAAGCTTTTGGTGGGAGTGGGACAAGCTAGTGTGGGTCTATGGTTAACCATGTGTCTTGTTTATCGTTTTCCCGAACTTATTTACAACTTTGTTTGAGCTTGCTAGTACTAAAATTAACAAAAAGATTTGATGGGTTTTTTTTTTTTCTTCTGTATCTTTTCTTCTCTCCTTCTGTTGAATGTAATATTTTGCCATTTTGGAGAAATTTATAGTGACCAAACAGACAGTTATATGCTATACTGTATAATGTGAAAATGGAAGGCTCAGTGTATGGTTATATATCTAAATTATGATATAGATGTTATATTTATGCTTAAAGCATGTTAGGAATTGTGCACGGAGAAAAGAAGAGTCTTTCGGTCTTTGTGGCTAATCCAAAAGATGTTATTTAATCATACATATCTTACATGACAAGTTTATCCAGTAAATTAGTAACTAGCTGCTGGCTCAGCAGTTATTTTATGACAGTGACTGGAATGAAAAATTGGTCACCATTACACATTGTATTCCTTTTCTCTCAAAAGAAAAATTTCTTTTATCCCTGCATGAACCTGCATAATGATTCCCTTTACTATAACTGTAGAGATTTTAAATTTTAGGCTACACCATTGCAGATTTGGGTGTTTTGGATAGTCACTGTTGTAGTTTTACCCTTTTTTATTGTGTGCACCATTGTCATAATCTCTGAAAGTTTAAATTTTCATCTTACACTTGTCAATTTCACGTTGTTGATTTATTTCATAAAATTCTTATTTGAGGTTAAAGAAAAAAATGTTTTCAATTGAATAAATTGTAAATATTATGTTTTTTTTTTATTGTGGAACATGTATATTGTTTTGTGTTCATAATCTCTTTTTGCTGTTCTGTACAGGCTTCCCCTTTTTTGGATCTTTTTTTTTTGCAGGAAATTGTTTTTTTTAAGCATAACCAATTTAAACAAGTAGAAACCTGCTTATTTTATTAAAAACATTGTAGGAACAGACATATATGAGCAGTTTATTCTTTTTTATTTGATACCCTGAATTCTCTCCCCCCTCCCCCAAACAATTATTGCCACTCCCTCCCCCCCTTTCTCTGTGTCTCACTGGGTTGAATGCTTTATAATCATTATTAAAAATAGAACACAAGTCTGGGATATCATATTCCTCCTTGGTGAATTATTAAGTTCTTATTCAATTCTAATTGATAAAATACTCATTTTATTTTATTTTTAATGTTTTATGCTGTGTTTCTTGTACACAGGAAATATATTCTATTAAACTTCCTGGAGATCCAAAGCTTGGGGAAGGAAAGCCTGAAAACCAAAATCACGCCATAGTTTTCACTCGTGGAGATGCTGTTCAAACTATTGACATGAATCAGGTGAAGATATGTCTAATGGTCATTTGTTCATTTTATCTCTGCCATTTTGTAAACCTTGTTTTCATTACAAGGTGTTTTACATTGTGTTACAATAGACAAATTAAAAGGATTTAAGGAAAAGGAAGGTCCTTCAGTTCTATGCTTTGTCATTTTGGAAGTATGATATGTATGTGTTTCTTAGAGAATTTGAGTGAGATGTTGTAAGAGAGATTTCAGTGAAAGAGAATTGTATTCAACCCATAAAGAACTGTTTATAAATATAGAGCTTGAGAAACTTGAAGAGCAAGTATCTATGTATGGTTAGTTTGCAGAGCAAGCAATTAACTAATTATACCTTCCTCTAACCGACAGTAAGTTGGTTAGAATTAACAGCTGTCCCAGGCTGTGGAGCTAAGCTAATGTTACAGAGGGAAAACTAAAAGGCCTATGCTACTCTTGTACATATTAGGGGAAATAGAAAAGGCAGAGTAAAGTATACTCCAATAGTGTTTTACTGTTTTAGCTGCAAGGCTTCTCTTTTCATCGGAATTTTCCAACTGTAGTATACATTTTTTGATAACCAGGGCTTCCACAATAAATTTTAAAAATTTAATAAGCTATATAAAATCTGATCATACTTTTTTTTCTTCCATTTGATGGCTCTGTTGAATTATGATGTGTTTGGATGATTGAATGCTTAAAAATTACATCTATTTTTATTTGAATCAAGTATTTCTGTGACTTGATTTCATGCAAAAATAGATGTTTGTCTTTTCTTAAGCATTTATTTTTCTTAAGAAGTTGAACATATTATCATATTCTGTATTTGTTTATTACTTGGCAGAACATTTGTTGTTGGCCAGACAAATGATTCATATAATTATTGCCTTTTATAAGCTTGTTGTAAATGCACTTAATCATTTTCAATTTCTAGAAATGGGAGGGACATAATTATGTTGTAGTCATGATGCTTGCAAGAATTTTATCCTGTTGTAGTGTTGTAATCCTTCCAAATCCTCTAATTTAACTTTTACAAGCAGTGATCATTTAGCCTATTGTATACTTATTGACCTTGGATTGACATTTGGTTCTTCAACCTTTACTAGCTATACTCTTAAGTTCACTGTGGGAGTTGTTTTAGTCTAAAAACCTTTAGTGGAGAAATCTCTCTCTCTGCCCTCAACTGTATGCATGTGATTGAATGAATGACTGAAGAAAGAAAATTGATAAAAACTTACGATATATTTTTTGACAGGACAATTATCTTGAGGAAGCAATGAAAATGAGAAATCTTTTGGAGGAGTTCCATGCGAATCACGGCCTTCGCCCTCCAAGCATTCTTGGAGTGAGGGAACATGTTTTTACAGGAAGGTTTGACACCTATTTTAAATTTCATAAATAAAGTGACACTATTGAGCTGTGGCTGCCTTTATCTTGCTTATGTATTTCTTGCGTGATACCACTGCAGTGTTTCATCCTTGGCTTGGTTCATGTCAAATCAAGAAACTAGCTTTGTAACCTTGGCCCAACGAGTTTTAGCGAATCCACTAAAGTAAGTTGTGTTTAGTGTTGATTTTCAATGGAATTGATTGGCAAAATTTTCTGATCATTTAAAAATTGGCCAATTCATAGCATAGTAGTGATAAAACAGATGGACATTTAAAGTTAAAGCCAACAATGTCTATGGGAATGTACAAGTGTATATTTTAAATGTCATTTATTCCTGAATTAATTTAGCCAATTTACAGTTCATTTAGCTAAATTACAGGGATGAATATCTACTTGTATTAAACTGTAATCATATGAGCAGTGGCGGATCTTGACCAATTATTTTGGGGAAGCCAAAACAAAAAGTGATATTTATATATTTAAAATTCAAAGCTGCATATAATGATAATAATATATACTTATATATATATATATATATATATATATGTATATATAATATATATATTATCACTGCCTTTAATATCAAAGTAAGTACACAAAGCAATACAACTATGAATATAAAAAAAAAATAATAACCACATCTAATTAAAGTAATGTTCTTTGTTAGTCATCAGTTATGGATTAGAATACGAACAAGCCTATACATAAAAACAATAAAATATTTGAATTCAAAGATGTTAACTTTAATAAAAAAGAAGTTATCTTTTACATCAATAAATAAGAGAATAAGAAGAATGAGAGTGAGATGAACTAACTTAATAGATAGAAGAAGAGAAGAGAGAATTCTTAAAATGTAGTACCTTGTATGAAATTGATGCAAGGGTAACCATTAGAAGGTCCACCACTGCATATGAGAATTCTCCCCAGGAGAAGACAGGTTTTCCACTACACTTCTCTGAGTTTGACATTGATAATCTGTACTTGTCAATGTAATTTGTGAACTCATAAAGTCTTTTGTTTTGATTTTAACTTCATCCTTTAAGATTGGTATTTCTAAGAGTTGATATCTTGTGAACATTCATTGGTTTGATGAGTTTGATTTCCCTGGAGCCTATGGTTTTGTCTCTGTAAGATGTTATGGTTATTATTCTTATTTGTAATGGGCTTGGGCTTGTACTAGTAGTATAGTATAAATATGTAAACTAGGCTATTGTATTTGAGTAACATATTACTATCAGTCTCATGATACATTATTGGCCAATATTCTTTCTTTTGGCTTTTCCTTGTTTAAACCCTTAAGATTTAACATGGTATCAAAGTGGTAATAATCAGTGTGACCATGTTTGTACGGAATTGAGTTCTTGAAACTCTATGTACCACTTGATCTGATAGATTCCTCAGCTCTTTTCTCTTAAAGTGGCAATTGCTGTCATTCTTGTAGATGCAATCACCATCAACCATTTGAAGCCATATTATTTGTGGTCAATCAATGACCCATTCCTTTATCTCCAGGATAAGAATGGTTTGGTGAGGCAGAAGATGCCTGTTGAGGTGGTTAAATTGGTTACAGTCCCAATGCCAGCCTTGATAGTACAGAAGTATAGGTAGCAGTAACACATGTACTATGTGGTAGATATCCTTTGTTAGGATCCAATTGCAAAATATGGGACTTCAGATTCTAGTGTTGCGTTTATAAGGCTTTGGGCTGTCTTACAATGGCTAGCTTTTGTGGTGTGCTTCTCCCAATGTTCTTATCAGTTGGCGTCATAGTTTTTTCCAGTGTCTCAGCTGCAAATAAGTAATGTGACTGGTGATTCCTACATTACAGCATTTGCTTAGGACTAATCAAAGGGTTAGTGTGCAGCAAACTCCCATCTGCACTGGAATTGCAGATTGTGGTGGGATGTTAGGATCCAATAGCAAGGTATGGGACTTGTGTCCCACATGGGAAGTATGGGATCTAGTATATGGTCTGGGGATCTCCAACTACAACAGATAGCATGTGTTGTGGTTCTATGAAGGTTCTGTTGGTCATCTTTGAAACTTCACATTTTAATATCTCCATTTTTAATTTTATATTCTATTGAACAAGGCATTTTTAGACCCCTTTTGTCAATTCATCCTGTCTTTTTGACTGGAAGAAAAACACTTGCAGGGTTCGTATGCACTATGGACATCCAGATGTATTTGACAGAGTATTTCACATAACGAGAGGAGGCATTAGTAAGGCATCACGTGTTATTAATATTAGTGAAGATATATATGCTGGTAAGCATGATATCTGTATTCCATATCGATCTTCCAGCTTTAGACATGCTACCTGATTTTAAATCTGATATGCTGTTATTATACAACATTTTAGAAACAACTGGACAGCTTTTTGAGTTATTTTTTAATTCATGTTTATAATCTGTTTGAGAACTATCCTATGATGATGATGATACCTTTCTTATTATCAATGAACATTACATGTTTTCAAAATGAAGCTGCTTTCTCTGTAATCAATGACATTGTGAAATTCAAGATTTTTCTTATTGTTCATACAACAGAAGAAGCATTTTTTTATTTTGTATCTGTTAATGAAAACATTATTTTTATGTTCTGCAGCTGATGAGAGGAAATACAGGAAAAAAATAAGATTAGGAATTGAAGTATTAGATAGAAATTTGGAGTTTAGAGTAGAACCAATTAAGGAAAAGATGATAATCTCACCCAAGATGGTTTGATCATGTGAGGAGAAGATTAATAGAGGCCACAAAAAGTAGTATATTGATCATAAGGGTGCTACTCCAATAAACAAACATACAGGAACACCAAGGAAAACCAAGAGAAATCATTAAAAAAAAAAAAAAACCTAAATGGCCATTTTTTTTAAATCATTTATAAGATACTGAGATTTGATCCATGTAAAAAGGCTTTAGTGTTTTCAATATTGTGAGATTGGAGATATGTTTTCAAAATGTAATATTATAAAATGCTCTTAGGATTGGGGCTTGTCTCTTACTAGCTTTTGTTAGGTGCAATAGTTAGATTTTCTACTGTGATCTCTTTTCTCTTCCCAGTATTTTTCCCTTTTATGTATTATTGTTCTACATAATTAATCTGATGAATTCAAAACATAATATACTCCAGGTTTCAACTCCACATTGCGACTGGGAAATATCACACACCATGAATACATTCAGGTTGAAAATACAAGTACTATGGATGCTTTCTGGTTTCAGCTTGATTGATGTAATTTTTTTTCATTTGCTAATTGTTCTCTTTTCTGTAGGTTGGAAAAGGAAGGGATGTTGGGTTAAACCAGATTGCCCTTTTTGAAGGGAAAGTGGCAGGTGGTAATGGAGAGCAAGTTCTTAGCAGGGATATTTACAGACTGGGACAACTCTTTGATTTCTTCAGAATGCTTTCTTTCTTCTTCACAACTGTTGGTTATTATGTCTGCACCATGGTATAGTTCCTAGGCTCTCAAGTTTTGCCTGGAAAATGGGTGACATTGACTTGGTTGTCTAATTAATTTATTCTATTTTCTATTGCAGATGACAGTCCTTACAGTATATATATTCTTGTATGGAAGAGCATACCTGGTAAACTGATATGACCTGTTCAGTTATCTTTCTGTCTTTTACCACTTCTGTTTAAGACTGGTTGGACTTCATTTGCTATGCCTCTTTATTGTAGCTTATTTAAGAAGGATATAAATAATATCCACCTCCTTATTTGTTATTATCTTTCCTTCCAACATATTTCCTCTTCTGCCCCTCATAAATTTCCTGGCATGTTTTTTACATGAATAAGTTGATATTGTAGTTGTGATCTGTGAATTTAATATTTTCAACTCTTACGTACATTAAAAAATCCATTGAGCATGTGAAGTTTTGTGGTAAGGAAAATGTTTCTTGAACATCAAATGTTGCCCCTTTTACTTTTGGGGCATATTTATGATCTGCACATGTGTAAAAAGTATAAGAGGTGAGATAAATATACAATTATATATGTTGTCATGTGATGTAAATCTTTTTATGTTCAAATAATTGAACTGTTACAGTGATCATTGTTACCATACAATATAGTTGTCTGGGTAATTGGGTTCAAGCATTCAGGTCGTAGTGTAATAATATAATAAGATATTGCTGTGGAACATCAACCATTACTGTCAACGCTTATTGTTATGCTGAAGGTTAACTGACATAAATGAATGCTGGGCATGGTAGAAGTCCTTGTGGCTTGCATTGGGTTAAATTCCTTACCTTTTAGCAAGATAAAATGAAATTCAATTGGATACTCTAATAAAACTCTGAGCTAGGTTACCTTATAATTTTGGTTCACCCTTCACTTTTATTGTGTGTACATGTATCACTCTTATAACATCTCTTGCTAAATGAACTGGCCTGTGTATAGGCATCTTAGTTGCAGATATTGGGATTTTATCATTTAATCACTTCTTCAGCCCTGTAAACTCTAATAGTTTGGTGATGATTTTCTTACATGTTGCTGCTTCCTGATTCAGGCGTTTTCTGGTCTTGATGAATCTGTCTCATATGAGGCAAAACTGATGGGTAACACAGCACTTGATGCAGCTTTGAATGCACAATTTTTGGTCCAGATCGGTGTCTTTACTGCAGTACCGATGATAATGGGTTTTATACTTGAATTAGGATTGCTGAAGGTTAGTCTAGTCTGTTCGTTTGTTACGAATATTAAAAATATGTTTAAATTTTGTTAGAATGTCATTCTTGATTGTTTTCTTTTATAGGTTTTTTGTCCTATTTGTTTTCTTTTAAGAAAATAGCCTATCATATTTTAAATTATCTTTTATTATTGGTTTTCTTATTTCCTTATGCTCTTTTAAGATTGGTTACCATATTTCCTAATCTCATGATTTGTTTCCTATTTAGTTTAGTTTATGAGTATCATAAAAGGTTTAGTGTTCTAGGTTTTAAGAAAAATATCAACATTTGTAACTCACCATTTCATTTTCAAGTTCATATCAATCTCATAACATTTAGTGTTTATTCTCTCTCTATTCCAAGAATCACATAATTGAAGATGGTATCTAGCCTAGCTAATATTTTAAAGATTATCAGAGAGAAAGGTAAAGAGAGAGAAAGTGGGAAGAAGTTTGTGAGAAAGAAAAAATGTATTTCAACCCAACTAACTGAAATGTACATCAGGTATATATAGGACTAAGGCTATCAAACTTGCAGTTAACTAGAGTGAGCTAGAGCTATCTCTAATATACATTTACATACATACACAGGAAAAAAGAAAACACTACACTCTTAACCGTTTGTACATTGTAAAGTATACTCCCTATAACCCTGCCCACCCCCACTCCCCAAGCTCTAGAGGATTGAGGAGCAAATGGGGAACTCAACACTCTGAGCTTGGGCCACAGTTACATTTATCGAAAATATTTTCAGTTTTATATTTTAAGTTGCTTTTACCTTGTCTCCTTCTCTAATCCTGGACCTTTAATGATTTAACACGTTTGTGAAGTCTTCATAAAATAAGAACCTACATGGTCTAAATATTCTGTCCCATGAAAATGTTTGCAGGCTGTTTTTAGTTTCATCACGATGCAACTACAGTTGTGTTCTGTCTTCTTCACATTCTCATTGGGAACTAGAACCCATTATTTTGGGCGTACCATTCTCCATGGGGGTGCAAAAGTATGTTTCTTGCTATTGTTTTGTTTCTGCTGGGGAAACTCTATAATTGTTCCAAGTGACTTAGATTTGTGTTTGACTTTTTCACCATAGTACCGTGCAACTGGTAGAGGCTTTGTTGTCCGTCACATAAAGTTTGCTGAAAATTACAGAATATATTCTAGGAGCCACTTTGTGAAAGCGTGAGTAATATTTTTTTTATTGATTTTGAATATCTTGTTTTGGTTGAGATTGAATGAAACTGCATTACATTGATATTATTAATTCTGTGCAATGCAACAGGCTTGAAGTGGCACTTCTTCTTATAGTTTATATTGCATATGGCTATGCAGAGGGAGGTGCAGTTACATATGTTTTGCTAACTCTTAGCAGTTGGTTCCTTGTCATTTCTTGGCTTTTTGCACCTTACATTTTCAATCCCTCTGGTTTTGAGTGGCAAAAGTAAGTTGCCTGCTGTTTTAATTGCTTCCACTGATTTTGATGTTATATTCTCTTGATAGTAAACAGCTATTTTGGTCCTCTGATGATTAATAAATCAAAATCTCCTTCAGTGTTGTTAACTTTGGATATCAAACCATTATCATTTTGGAGGAGCAATTTGATGTCAATTGTTAATTCATTGACAAATCTGATATCAAAAACCTATTGACATTAAATGATCACTTTGATGTGTTTATTATTGAAGGAACCAATTGCGACAATTTTGTATTTTTGGAGGGACCAAAATGGTTGTTCTTGATTTTGGTTGCAGTTAGATTTTTAAATTGATTGTTTTTTCTTTTATGGAATAGGATGAAATTGTATGAATTGCATGAACTAGTGTTTATCTTTCTAATCTTATTAGCTGATAAACAGGATTGTGGAAGATTTTGATGATTGGACAAGTTGGCTTCTTTACAAAGGAGGCGTAGGGGTAAAGGGAGACAATAGTTGGGAGTCTTGGTGGGATGAAGAACAGGTTAACATGATTTTTTCATGTGATTGTTTATATGATTATGGGTTCAAAATGGAGCAATACATAAATTGATTCTTTCTTGCTATATTGTTGTAAAGGAGTTCAGTTAAATAGAATAGCCTTCACACTGATCCGGCTCCATTAATTTATTTTCTAATGACTGTTGCTCTTTATGTAGATGCATATTCAAACTTTGAGGGGTCGTATTTTAGAGACAATTTTGAGTGCAAGGTTCTTCTTGTTTCAATATGGTATTGTGTATAAGCTGCATCTTACTGGAAAAGATACATCTCTTGCGGTAAAAATTTTTGTCTTCATCTATGGATTAGACATTTATCATGTATTTTTCTCTAACAAAAAACATAAAATTTCTGCTTTGGTCCATTACCAATGATATGTTATACTTATGGTCCATTAAAATTTCATTGATGAAATGTTTATATACTACTCTTACATACTCTGATTTTGTAGGTATATGGATTCTCATGGGCTGTCTTGGTTGGAATTGTCTTGATTTTTAAGGTTTGGACTTTCCTGTTAATTTCATCTCTTTGTATTTTCTGTTTTTGCAGGAAGCATTTTTTTTTTTATCTTTTACCTTGAGTTTTTTTATTTTTCTTGGTTGGATTCTGATTTTTCTTGCTTTACAGATCTTTACCTACAGCCCAAAAAAGTCTGCTGATTTTCAGCTGGTGTTGCGGTTCTCTCAGGGAGTTGTATCTATAGGCCTTGTTGCAGCTGTGTGTCTTGTTGTTGCCTTTACTGAATTGTCAATACCTGACCTTTTTGCAAGCATCCTCGCATTTATCCCTACTGGATGGGGAATATTATCTGTAAGTTCTGATTGTTTCCTGTATGAATTTTTTTGTGATATCTATGATTTAATAGATGCCAGTGTCTGAATGGAATCAATCTGAAGATTATGTCTGACAACTGTGAATGTTGAGGACAAATAGCAATTAGTTTTCAGGAAGTTTCCATGGTACCTTTGTATTTTGGTACCCCTGCATCGTGGTCTATTGAATTTGCTTTGAGATTTGTCCCACATGCATCCACATATGTCCATAATAATTCCAAATGAAAGGGTTATTTAGGGTGTATCATCAAAGTTCCCGTCAAGAAGATGCTTTATAATAAATTATGTTGTCAGGAATATGCAAAAATTATGTTGACAAGTAATGTTCTTCTTGTTGAACCTTTATAATAAATTATGTTTCTTTAAGGGATGCTACTATTGCAAAGTAGCTTAGTAGAGAATCAAAATGCTATGACAACGCAACTGTCTAAAATAGAACATGCAAAAAAGTTTATCTGATTATTCAAGTGGTGAGTAAATAATAGTCTACTCATATGCTTCACTATAAAATTAATAAGATGTAGTCTCGGTCTTATTGTTGGGTAACCTGGTTCTCAATATTCCTTCCTGAACGGCTAATATAATTTTGCTTTTAGCCTTCAAACCAATATTACTATATAACTCTGCAGTCACACTGCATGTGAGGTTTGTCGAACTGTTTTTGCCAAAAGTGCTAATTAGTTTATGTAAAAGTGGGTATTCGTTATCACTTTGGTTTTTTAATTTTTGGTGTATCTTTTGATGGCATTTGAAGTTATAATTCCAAATTCTAACATTTGTAAAATTTCCACTCTTCTCAGTTGGCAATTGCATGGAGGAAGATAGTTTGGAGTCTGGGCTTATGGGATTCTGTTCGTGAATTTGCAAGAATGTATGATGCTGGAATGGGTATGATCATTTTTGCACCAATAGCCTTTTTATCATGGTTTCCATTCATCTCCACTTTCCAGTCTCGTCTTCTCTTCAATCAAGCCTTCAGCCGTGGTCTTGAAATCTCTATCATCCTTGCTGGAAATAAAGCTAATGTTGAGGCTTAACACTTTTTTGTCTTACAGTGTATCTCTGCAGGGCTTGTATATTTTAGATGTATATTATTTTGTAGTTCAGTGTTGAGTAGTTGTACATTTAGTCTAAAAGGAAAAATGAAAGGTGCTTTTCGTAATGGGTACGTGTTAGTTTTGCCTTGTTCAGCAGTTCAGTATCCACCATTATGCATTTTGTCTTGATCAGTCATCGGCACTAATTTAGTTTGAGGTCAACGCCACTTCAATGAAAGTTAGTTTAGAGATTGATTATTGTTGGCTTGGATGCAAACCAACGCAAAGGGGGTAAAGAAATCGAGTACTTGTGTATGAATAGTTTCTGTATTATTTTCATTTGGACATAACTTTGGTATAGTCTTTCTTGTGCGGTATGTGTCCTAATGTCTTGCTTCTGGCTACTGGAACTCAAGACTTACTTAACCTGGCAGTTCCAAATCACTCTTCATTTTTTAATTAAAATATATTTATAGCCTTATTTCAATTTTATAATTCAACATCGTTCGTGGTTAAGATTCTGTACAATTTTATCAACGCTATATCATCCAAACCCGAATCCTTTGTTTTGTAGTGTTCTTGTTTTGGGACCTATGTTTCTGTTCTAGTTGTGGGAGTACAAATAATTAACATTACTGACTTAAAACAGTGTGAAAGATTTGTACAGCTATTTTATACTTTCAGATAGGCATTTGACTTTTAATTGACATTCTAATAATTCTGAGAAAAACTAGTATGTGTACGTCATTTTGTTGCTTTCTGGTCTCAGTGAGATTGGGTATTTTAGGAACGTCGAGTAGCCTCAGAAAATTGCAGCCAAATGCCATTTACAAGGCTTTGAAGCTGACACTCAACCTGAAAATAAGATGCCGAAGCAAGCTTCTCGGAAGTCAAGCTGCTGCTTCCAATAGGCTCGAAAACTTATTTTCGGTCTTTAAAATTGTGCTTAAGAATCTTGGTTTTGAAATGTACAAAAATATTAATTTTCAGAATTTAACTTCTGAAACTATGGGGAAATAAACTGCTTTTGAAATTTAAATTTTTTATGTAGTTTTAGAATTTAAATTTTAAAGCAATGGAACCAATCTTGTGTATAAGAATAATATTGGAAAGAAATTGGGGGGATGTGAATCCAAAACAAGGGCGAAAAAACTATTCCCTTGCAATTTTATGTGTGCATCCTCTGGTAACATCGAATACAGTTAGAAACGAGACAATACAGTAAGATGTAACATCGGATGCTCATTTACTCTAGTAAGATAATTTTCCCTATAAAGTGTTTATCTTTTGCTTTGGGTCATGACAATCATGCTAGTGGGGTTGAAATATGTTTCAAAATAATGTCCTATGATATTTTTTCTGTTAATCATCTGGAAAAATGTGCAAAACAACAAACTTACATGGATAAACAGAAATTCTTGTCAATCTTAATAATTATTTTTTTACAAAATCTGTAGAGGAATAAAACACATCGACTTGCTATGTGATCTGATTATAAAACAGAGAGCCTAACACCCTTATATTTTCACAAGATTTCATAAATTTTGTCTCTTTTACCCCTTCACAAAATATTCTATTTGTTTGCATACTACACTAACCCCATTAATTTTGACCCTGTATTTTCACAAGATTTGATGAGCACCCTATTTCTTTACCACACACGACACTGATTGTTTGAAATACAAATACACTTTCTTTATTTATTGGACGAATCTCCCTAGTTTTAAAAAAAAAAAAAAAACATTAGACCCCCGATAAAGTGTGCAAGAATAATACTCAAAAAATAGAAACATAAAAAGTACAGATCTCAAACTATATGTCTATATAGTTTACCATACCAATAACTTTAAAACTGAACAATAATTGAATAGTTAAAGGTATTAATTCAAAGTTTAATGGTTCTACAATTGAATTGGCCAACTGTAGTAATTATATTTATATTCTTAAACATAATAATTTGAATCAAATAATAAAAATAAAAAATCACGATATAAAATTTATTTATGTAAATGACAAAATTATATTTTATAAGATACAATTGTATATATATTTAAGAAACGTGTTTTTTATTATCTTAAATATGTAGATTGAATTAAAAAATTTGAAAGAGTAAACTTATATATGTATGACATAATGTAATGAAACAATAAAGGGAATATGAAAAAATGAGGAAAAATGAAAAAGAAAGACCAAAAATAAAAGCAGAGTGTAAAAAACACTGCACTTAACAATGTTGGAGACAAGATGCATACATATTTGATAATCCCATTTCTCGCTGAAAGATAAATTTACACAATAAATATTTAGTTTCTTTATGGACTTCTCAGCAGTCGTGAATGAAGGTAAAAAGTTCATTGGCTTGTCTACCATAACCCACTTGAGAAGCTACCCTGATATTACTCAGGTCCATATTCATTTGGAAATCATTATAAAAAGAAGAAAAAAAAATTCCACATTCACACCCATTTTACAACCATAATTAATAATGATCCAAGTAAAAGAAAACAAACCAGAAGCAAGAGATAATCTACTGTAATAAAACTTCTATTCGGCATATATATATTGCTATTCTTCAGAGCTTTGTGCCACATTAGGCATAACTAGTGAAATTAAATAAATTTATCAAGTTCTTTGAGAAGAAAATTACAAATTATGGTTGATATGCATGCTCAAAGCCAGAAAATGTTTACACAGATGGCTGATTCTCATCATTAGTGCCTCCATTTTCATCCACATCAACACCAGCTGAGTTTGCGTAATCAGATTGTTCATCAAGTTGTTGTTCCTCAAGTTGGATCATAGTTGAGGCAGGCGGGTGGTCGTACTTACAAGCTGGTCCAAATTTGCATAGTCCGTAACGGCTGTAATACGTGCAAATATTCTGATCCTGATTTTTGTAACACATTTAACATACATCAGAGAAACTAACAAGCCTAGCTTGTTGTGTCATGATCAATAACAAAACCTAAGACACTGTCTTTCCCCATATCAGAAACACAATAATAGATTGCATGTATGTGTTAATCTAAAGAAATTGGATTTGCACAACCACATCATATCTTAGAAACAAAAACCTTGAACACATGCACGTTAATGCATGCATATCAGCCAAAGAGGGACTCCATCTGGGTACACTCTTAAACATCACCATGAAGTTTTTCATATCAAAATCATCACTGAATTTTTCATACCTAACTGACTCGAATCCCCACCAATCTCAAGCTTAAACAGCAACAAAAAAAATTATGAACAATTATTCTTAATTTGTATGTTCTGGTTTCACTTTAAAAACACAGTTGAATGACAACAACATCCAAAAACTTTTCTTGTTCAGAGAAAATAGCTTTTCATGATGTGAATGCAGCTAAAAACTTTTTTTTTTCTCGATAATTTCTTTCAAATATGTAAAGAAATGAAATCTATATAGTGTCAAGAAACCAAAGTAAGAACAAGCTATTAAAGCTACAACAACTTTTTATATTAGAAAAAATATATCATGATAATTCTTCACAACTCTAGGAAATAATTGAAATTTTAATTATAACAATCTTCATCCAAGCAAAACAGAAGAAAAAATTAACTTACCGGTCTCAAAGGTAGACCCCTGTCACTGAGGTTGCATGTAGGTAATCTTACATTCCTATTCTTTGGATGGTGAAATTTGCAATTATATTTATACTTACAATCCCCAGTTTTCAAGAAATAGCTGCATTCAGGTTCACCAGGCCTTTCTGGAAACTCTTCTTGTTTTTGATGGTGCATATAAGCATTTGATTCCATAGCTGGGTTGTTCATGACATATGTTGAAGGTGAATGCAGATTCCTCTCTGATAGATAAACAGGTGCCTGTACAACCCATAAATTCATCAAATTGCTGCGAAAGCAATCAATCATAAGGGTTAACAGGCACAATATTCCACTCACACAAAGGGAGGCGAAAGAATAATAATAGGTTCCTGCTTTAAAGCCAATAGATCAAAGCCTGCCCCGTAAGAATCAAGACAAGCAGCAAAATAACAAATAGTAAGGAGGCTGGGGATTTATTAGAAAACAATAAGCTAAGAAAATGAGAGCAGAGGACAGGGAGAGAAAATAGAGCCTAAAGAAAGAGAACAGTTTTTGACTTTTGAGCAACTGATGATGGGAATATAAATGTCAACACTTAAATAGCATAAAAATATGCCACTATTCAGTATTTATTTTACTGTACAAGTAATACAAACACTGGGAGTTATAGACAAGTGTGTTAACAGCCAACCAATAACTATATCTCATAATGTAATATATGTTGCAGGAACAAAGAACACTAACATTGTATGATAGAAAATTGGCAGACTAATTTGTCATCATATACTGATATTGTAATAGAACATCCCCATGTAGTTATTGGCTTTTAATCTATTTTACCTGATATCCATTCCATTCAGAACTTCGGGGAGAAACCCCTGGATTAGCTGAGAGTATCACCGGCACAAATGGTGCAGATTCATTTAATGTTCTAGTAGAAGACCACGGGGGTATAGATGATTGTGATACTCCTTGTAACGAAATAGAACCTCCATTACCATAGCTGGAAGGTGAATCAACTCCTCCACCAGCTGTAGGATCAGGATGATTAAACTTGCAGTTTGCTCCAAACTTACAAGACCCAGTACGCATGTAATAGGGGCACTCTTTCTCTCCCTATCATGAAAAAAAAACCTCATCAAGTTTCGGAGACACAAACTAACTTTCAGCAACTAGAATAACTTGCAAAGAAAGAAAATGCTGGCACCACTCTCTCGAACACTGTCTTTCTAACTCCCTGGCTGGAATTTATTAGAAAACAAATTCACTGGGTTTGTGCATTTGAGAGATGAGACTCACCAAAATTTTATGTTTTCCAATAAATTTCAGCCAATAACAGATTGTTAGCAAGAGAGTAACACTAGCATTCCTCATATAATAAATTAAGGCTATACCATACGAATAGGCAGGCCAAGGAAGTTAAGCTCTACAACTTGGGATGCGGAACATTTTCCTCTTGTGTGATTAAACTTGCAAGCCTTTCCGAACTTGCATCCCCCAGACCTTAAATAAAACTGCCAAAACATCAGGAAAAGAAAAGTTTGTCACAAACATGCAATAACAGTAGGACATGCTCATCCAATAATTGTTAGGGATCCAATCACTTTCCAACATATCAAGGCTACACCAGCATGAGCACAAAAAAAATAAAAAAGAAAAGTTCATAATGACCAAACATATATTAATATAGCATCACAGAAAGAACTCAGCCAAAATAATATGCCATGATCCAACATGACAGAATTTTTTCTTTCCATTACCAGTCCATGGCTAA
Organism: Hylodesmum podocarpum; assembly: GCA_026586105.1. Lineage (NCBI taxonomy): Eukaryota > Viridiplantae > Streptophyta > Magnoliopsida > Fabales > Fabaceae > Hylodesmum > Hylodesmum podocarpum. The sequence goes on along the minus strand of JALJEV010000623.1, from coordinate 14,461,659 downwards.
TGGACACCACATAGACAGAATATACCAATGCCTAATTAAAATGTATGACCCAAAGAGATACCACTCACCCGGTCAAATGCACGAGTAGATGATTGTTTACATTATCTAGTCAAGTCCATTCTCCCTTGATGGCATAGGAATTAAATGAAAAATAATATTAAGGTACCAAAAATTCAATGCATGGCATACATATAATCAATTATCTCCATGTAGCTAAAGGAAATGAAGAATGTAAAGTCACATGTATGGTTAAACCTTCTCATCTTAATCTTACACAATCTTCCACAGAAAATCTCATGGACAACAAAATCTACATTTGAATAAATATATACAATCAACTAATACAGCCTTGGCCCAGGTATACAGGAGAAAGAGACATGGACTGGGAAAGAATGGGCATAACAGAAAGGATCACGTGGGAAAAATGGAGAAATGATCATGAGAAGGAATGAGTAAAAAGAGAAGCTGTTAACGCAGAAATCTGGTAAATTCAGAGAGAGAATAAGAGGGAAATGATTGAGAAACAGCAGGGAAAGGAAAATAAGAAGGATTGTAGGGACTCTGTTAGGGTAGGGAAAAGTTTTGAGAGAATATTGGGAGGTCTGGTAGAGGGTGTCTCCTGCACTCTGGGACCCTTTTCGCATTGCTATTTCAGTTTTGTCACCTATTCTGCCTTTTCTATTTGGTTGTATTTCCAGAGGACTACCTCTTCCATCTTTGGAGTTAGTGTCTCGTAGTCATATGAATATATTGATATCGAAATTTCTCAGACTTTAACATGAACAGATGAGCCTACATTAAAAATTCAGATAATACAATGTTAAATCTAGCATTTGCAACCCAACAGGGGTCTTAGGTCTAGTGGAAGGGGTTACTCTCCCACAAAGAGACAAACATGGTTGGAATCCCCATTGGGAGAATTATATATAGTTCCAGACCATACATAGGGAAAAAAATACCTCTTTTGGAGGATACCTGTGGAAAAACCGAAAAATATATATATGGTATATACCAAAGTTTGAAAACAGATTTTAACACCATAATTTTGAAAATACCTTGCATTCTGTCTGGCCTGATCTTTCTGTCTGTTCTTCTCTTTCTCCCACATACTCTCTTCTTGCCTTCATTTAGTTTTAATACATCAAAATCTCAGAAAACATTTTTTAAGTAGTGAACGTGTAAAAAACATTTCCATTCATAAAATGTACAAGAAATGGATAGTATAGTTAAAACCCTCTGAAGATAATACTTCCTACCTTCTTTTCCTCAGGAATAAAATCCTTAGAAGAAAAGTTTCTAAAGTTCAGTAAACTACTTAGGCAAAAATTTTGGAACTTACAACTGACCATTGAGTATCAATCATGATGAAAAGTCAGTACCAACCCTTGTAATCAAACAACAATTTTCAACCACTAAGACCAATATGTTTTTTCTTCCCAATCCAGTAATTCATTTCACTGATAATTAGTAATAAAAAGTGTTCTAGAGAGAGAGGAACAAAAGAAAGATATACCTGATTTTTCCGGCTAAAAGGATGATTGAACTTGCAATTGAATCCAAATTTGCAAGTCCCAGTTCTGAGATAAAAAGCACAGTCTTCAGCCTCTGGCCTCAAAGGATAGTGTTGAGCTCTACCAAAGCTCCTCTCATCCTTATTCTCCACTCCCTCAACATCTCCACCCACCTTATCACTCTCACTCTCACTCTCATTCACATTCTCAACCCAATCACACCCTTCATCCCCACCATCCCAACCATCATCACCATCAACAACAACATCAACAACATCATCATCATCATCAATATCAACATCAACATCAACATCAACACCATCACCACCACCATCAACACACTCTTCTCCCTTGCCACCATCTGTGGCAGCAGCTTCATCACTCAATTTCTCAACCCCATCTTCAAAGTTCGAACCTTTATTCTGAGTCTGGTCCCCATCCTTCAAATCCAACTTATTCTGAAGCTCATCAGCAACTGCATCATGGACCTGGGTACCATTATTGAGATCTGAGGCATGAGGATCGTGATTGTGGGATGGAACAGACGAAAAGGGTTCACCCAATTGAGTGTCTTTGGAGGAGGAAGTAACTGATTGGGATTCAATGGGCTCCATTGTTGTCCCTCAACATTTCAAGTGAAAAACCCTAGTGATGGGGAAAGTGATTGATTGCTGAAAGAAAAAAGAGAAAGGGAAAAAGGGTGTGGGTTTTATGAGGGAAAATCAGAAAAGGAGAATGAGAAGTGTGAAACCAAACAAGGTTACTTTTTTGAGTGTGATGAGAATGGGAATGGTGTGTCTTATTTTTGGTACACTCTCTCTTCTCATGTATGGGTGCATGTACCTTGTGATGCCACTATGCATTCAATACTGCACACTGCTGTTACTTTACACTCTCAATTATGCAACAAATAACATTTTATATCTATATTTTTTTTTATTATTTCAAAGTATAATAAATCATATGAAAGAAATTGACAATAAATTATTATTATATGAATTTTTTGTCTAGACAGTATTTTTCTTTCTTTTAATATTGGACCAAATATTTTGGGATTAAATAAAAAAATTTTGGCGAGAATAAAATACATTCTTGTCTGTTAATTAACAAATTAATGATTTAAATTTGTATAAAATTAAATAAATATATAATTAAATTAAAATTAATCATAATATTTATTATCAATTTATAATTAATGATGAGGAGTGTACTACTCTATGTCTTAAAATGTATCCTGTCACTTTAAGAGTTCATTTCCAAATAAACTCATATTCTTGTCCTAATATAATAAATTCTATATCCAATTAGTTGATTAAGAGGCACCGGCTCCTACCACTTATAACTGAAATATATTCTTTCAACTTCACAGTAGATTGGTGCATTGTTAGATTATAACATATTGTAACAATTATCAATTTGTTAATCGTAAATAATAATCGTTGATTAAAAATCAAAGATTAAAATTATAATTAATTTTATATTAGGTATTTGATTTATCACAAATCTAAATTATAAATTTTTAATTAATAATACATTTTATTATCTAGAATACACTTTCACAATTTAGAGAATACGAAAATAATCCTATTTGAACAAAATAAAATCTTGACTTTAAAATTTTGTCTCGAAAGTTTAAATTCATTATCACGCTAGAATAAATTCATGCCAATCAAATATTTATGTATGGTTCGTAAACAATTTTTTTTTTACAAAATATCACGTTACATATAAAAAAATGTCATAATTACGATGTATGGAGCTATTTTGTAGACAAACTAGGATAGATAATAAAAATGAAAAAGAAAAGATAGGAACAGGAGATATGAATAAGAAATTTTTTTTGGAATATGACAATTTCTACGACGGGATTCTTTGTTTAGACAGTATAACGAACAACTTACTAATAAAAGAAAATCTGTTTTAAAAATGGTTATTACCGCACCTGTAATTTATACTGGTGTTTATCATTATTTTGCTTATGTTTAAAAATTTAATTTTTTTAGTTCTATAAAGGGGAAATTTAAGAATTTTTCTAAAAGGATAATCATATATTAAAATATAGCTTCTATACATGAAACTTAGATGGATGAAAAATTTTAATACACGCAACTTTTCTTTTAACATGTTGCATGATGAAATAAGTATAATTAGTAGAAGTAATGAAAATGCATGCATAGCAAATATTTATGTAGGTGGAAATATAATAAAGTGTGCATAACATACTTACATAAGATATTTATATAAAGACGTAATGCAAAATAAGAAGAGATAAAATAAGACTTAATTGTTTATATATAATGTATCAAGTTAGAGTACAAACTTAAGTTTACGCTTCCATTGAATATATATATAAAAAAACAATTTAGATATTCGAAGCTAGCTTATTATTAAAAATATTAATCAATAAATGAATCATTTTATAAAACCTATAAATGAATCACTTTATAGATTAAATAATTTGAAGGTTTTTTGTCCAATAAATAAAACAAAAGGAAATGAGAGAAAAAAAAGAGAATAATACAAGAATTTATATTAGTTCACTCCAACTTAGTTATGTATAGTGTCTTTAAGATTCTTGAAAGATTTCCACTAACCAAACTAGTTAAAAAAAATTTGCTTATAAAGTCATTCAGCCTCAATTTAAATATTCTTTCTTATCAAACTACTCTAAACTTATAACCCATTAAATTTACGCTAAAGCTTACTACATGTTATTCTTTCTTACTAAGTCACTTCTGACTTGTTACAACAATTAGAATATAGTGTGTTTTGTGTATAACTCTTAGTGAGAGAATGTACAAAAATGAACTCTTAGTGTTTGAGTAATAAACTTTTCTAAGTAAAAGATTTACGATAAGTTACACTTAGACGTATTTTATTTAGAACTAAAGGTTTCGTCTAATGAATAAGAACTCTAAAAAAAAAATATGTTCTTTTTCTCTTACTTCGTGTATCTATTTGTTTCTTCTCTTGTTGTCTTCTTGAGATGATAAGTTGACCATAAATATGAGATATTTTTGAAGTTTTTGTTGAAAAAAGAGTTGTACATGATTATAGTGAGCTTAAGTAAAATTTTTTTTATCAGTCACATCATACTTGCCTTTTAGTTATCTTTTTTGTTTCTGCACATTCTAATTGTAGACACTATTTTATTTTATTTTTGTTACTTGAGAGAATGTTTAAACTTTTTCAAATATTAATATTGGAAGTATACGTGCAATTAATACATTAGCTTCTAAAAACATAAAGCAAAACTCAAAGAAGTTATTATACAAATATAACATATGAATGTACATAAATTTCAAATGAAAATTTACTTTTTGGTTTAGGCAGGACAAAAGTAAATTCACTTACACTATTTGAACAAGTTTATATCTTAAAGGTACACATATCAGATATTATCTTTAAATGAAACGTGTATATTTTTACTTTTGAACAATGCAAATTCGTTTATCATTTTTGAACGTTAATTAATTACTTACTTATTATGTGTTTTTACAATAAATATATTCTTTGGACAATTATGTTTATTAGATAAAAAGTTATATTTTTATCCGCTCAAAATAACATATTCAATCATAATTAATATATATTATTCTCATCAAAATTTCTTAATTTTTTAAGAATTGGGATAAGACATAACATCTTAAGTTTCCATAATCTTTATTTTTTATGATAACAAAACTTATTAAATTCGATTGAAAATTAGTTTATCAAAATCACAAAATATATGGACACTTTGAGAGAAGTTAATAAATCATGTTATTAGAGCATATTCAATATAAATATTAAGAAAAGTAATAACACATTGTACTCCCTGAGTTTAATACATAAGCTTATAATATCATAACAAATGAAATAAATAAAGGAAATAAATATACTAGAAATGATAAAAAAAAATTCTCAGAAGTAATTTTCCCCTTTCTTGTTATCATTAAATAAAGAGTTAACAAAAAAAAGTTTTTGAGGTATCTATGTACATAGATAAAAGAAACGGAGCACAAAATAAAGAAATGGAAGAGGGAAATGATAGAAGGCCACAAGGCAGCCTAGGAAGAGGGAAGTGGTGGAAGGTTTTGTTGAGATAATGGCGAAAGTGGTGGATGAATAATGTTTGCTAGAAGATGAGTGAGATTTTGAATTCCTGAAATTATCAAATTGAAGTGTTTATTTAGATGAGCTTCAAAATTTGTGGTAATCTGAGCTTCCATGTCTCGTGCAAATACATCAAGATAAGCTATAGACACTAAAGTAGATAATTCAAAAGCAAGATGGACTCAGAAGGTTCAAAAATCACCAAGGGGTTAGAATTGGAAGTAGAGGGTCCAGCCACAAAAAATGGAGATTCATGCATTGGAGAGGATTCTTCAACCACAGTTCTAGTGAAGGGGGCAATGGAGGAACAATAAGCATGAGAAGAGGTTGGGGAGAGTCGTAAACTTTAGAGTGCTTGAGTTCAGAAATAACTTCATCCAAAGAATGATCAATTCAGGGACCCTGAATCTCATCCATTGAGTCATCAAGATCAGAGAAATATTCATAAAGCCTTCTTCCAATATGACTTCATCAAAATCGATGTCTGCAATGGGTTTGTCAAAAATGAAGTGATAGTACAACCTGAGCATTATTCTAATGTGACTATATGGCATATGAATGCCTAAATGAAGGTCTCTGTTCCTATATAGTCATCAAATGATTTTCTTGATAACATGACTGGGGAATCAGAGTGATTGTACAACCTGAAAGGTTTAGTGGACGAAACTCCTTTGAGAGTAAGCATGTCATTCTTGTCATCATCTGATTTGCCACTAGCTCTAGTGGTTTTGCCACACTCTACCAAATGTTTCTTCCAAACCATGGCATCATAATCTCCATGAAATGATGGTAATTCGGAGATACAAGGGATATGACCAAAATCTTCCTCAGGTTAGAAAGAGATTTTTTCTTCAGTAGACATACATTCTGGACGTTTAGGATAATTTTCCTAGAGTGCCTTTCTTTTATTAAGATCAATAATGGGAAGCCTAGGACAAATTGCACCAAGTTGAATCTTTATTTGAGTTTTCTTAGTGATTTGAACAGAGGGAGGGACAAATAACCGATTTCTGAAAAGAAGATACTCAGCTACCTTAGCAACAAGGTTGAGATTTGTACCTCTAGGGAAGAAGACAGGTTCGTCTAGAAGTATTGGACAAAATTTATTTCCACTCTTGATTAGAAGAGGAGGTGATATAGTAGGTGGCAAACTAATGGCACTTTTTCTTCTACTTACTTCTTCGTTAAGGATAATAGTCTGCGAAGCACCAGATGTATTTCTTCATGCAATAGAAGTCCCCAAGAAGGTTGGATGAATCACCTTTTTACTGTAGACTTTGAAACGTAAAGTTTGTAACGGCAGTGTGAGACTAAAAAAACCTCTACTTAATGTCTATTCGGTACCATATGTACTAATCACGTTAAGATGTGGAAATTCTCACCAAAGAAAATGAGTTAGTTCCTCATTATTTACAATAGCAGTGGTATCCTTAGCATCTTAATTTCTGCTTTGTTCAAGAATACAGACTCAAGAAGAAGAACAGAGAGATCAAGGAGACATTTTCTTCTTTGTGTAGGTGTCTTCATTTATGTCCCGATCAATGACAAAATCCTTTCGTCCAACACGCCTTATCGTATATTTGAGGCCAAAAACAGAGGGTCTATATATTGTTAAACTTTTTTTTTTTTGCCATGGACGTTTATGGTAAATACAATGGGTAGAGGAGGTGAAGTGGGTATAGTTGATTTTGGTGTAGGTGGTCTAGATGGTATCCAGTCAAACTCAAGTAGAGTTTTGGTGAGTTTTTGTTTGGTCTCTGAAGCTTTATCTGGACACTCAGAGGCTTTGTTTTTTACTGCTTCTATTTCTGCTGAGTTGGAGGTCCTTCCAAAGGTCTCACTACCATTAGACCATGAAGATCAATTCCAGTCCTCATTTTGGCAAAAATCACATTGAAACAGTCACATTGGTGCTAAGATTCAACAATGTTTTGTACCTTCTTGTCGAGCAAAACCTTGAGTTAAGAGTCTAGCTTTGTTTCAAACAACTTTACTTTATTAGTTCCCATGACTAACTTGTCTTTGGCCAATATATTGAGGTGCTAAGTATCATTCTTTTGGAATCAATCAAGCTTTTCTTGCATGACTTAAATCCACCCATCATCTTTAAGGTTTTATTGACATTTTTAAGTTTCATTTCAGAAATGAGAGGATTAGTATGAAGAAATCTTCTTGTCAACAATAACTTGTTGGTTTGGGAGATATTTCTTTATTTGTCAGTTTCATTTAACAAATTCTTTTATTTCTGGATTTTTTCCTTTCTTGATATTATCTTTAACATTTATATATGTGAAAGAATCTTCTAGTCCTTATAATTCTTTGTTAGGCTTATTATCATTAAATCTAATATGAATTTCCTCCACAATAGTCAATTCTTAGTTAAACACTCGATATGCCTTGAACGTTTCAAAATAGCCTAATAGAATTTCATTATCATAGTTAGAGTCAAACTTATTAAGATTATCTTTAGTGTAAACAATAAAACATTCACATCCAACAGAATGAAAATATGATATGTTGAATTTTCATCCCTTTCATAATTTACAACAAGTCTTATTTAATAAGGGTCTCAAATATGTTCTGTTTTGAATACAACATGTAGTATTTACTGCTTCTACCTAAGAGTATTTTGAGGTTGAATTCTCATTCAACATAGTTTTGGCCATCTCTTGCAATGACTTATTCTTTCTCTCCACTACATCATTTTGTTGTGGTGTTCTTTGAGTAGAGAAACTATGGAGAATTTTATTCTCCTCCCAAAACCTTTGCAAACTTTCGTTTTCAAATTCACCCACGTGGTCACTTCTAATGAAAGTAATGCATATTCCTATTTCTTTTTTAACTCTTATGTAGAATATGTTAAAGACTAAAAGACTTATCCTTTTGAGGTAAGAACATAAATGACATAAATTCATGGTAAAAAGGATCACCTTGAAAAGTTTAGATAGAGAATTTGAATTTTAGTTTTCTTTTAGAGAAAGATATTGACACTATACTCAAGAAAATGGTGAGAATTAAACCATGTGTTTAATCACCACAATCAAAGATTGATAAGATTAGGTATTTAATAAAACTATATTTTTTTGAGATTTTCATAAAAGGTTTTATAAAATAGCATTGAGCCCCTTTTGGTTAGTTGATGTCAAACACAAGATAGATAAAGTAACAATCAAACAAACTCAAGTATTTTTATGTTTGTTTGTCTTAATACAAGATTTAGTTCAGTTTCTTAACAACTACTAAAGTTTCATTATCACACAAAGGTACAAATATTCTTTAACTCTAATCTCTTCAGGCTAAACAAGTGTTTTTGGCCCTTAAAATATTCTTTAATTCTCATACTTTTCAGGTTAAACATTACAAGTAATTTTTGATACTCAACCTTTTTGGGCTAACATTTAACCACTAAGATTTAAAGATTTTCCAGAAGATTTGTGTAAATGTATAGACAACGCAACATAGAAAGAGATTTATAATGAAGTATATGAAGGTTTTTTATAAAGATTGAGAAATAAAAACACAAACAAAACAAAATATATATATATATATATATATATATATATAAATACAAGTAATTTAACATTTAAAAATAACTATTTAAAAGATATACTTATCATTCACGTTGAATACTTCATTTATTCCTTCGTTAATTTAATTTTTCATACTATACATTAGTTTGATCCTTGAAATTAATCTTCAGCCTATATTATTTATTTATCCATCAAATAAAGTCTACATCTAATGTATTTTTATCATTTATAAAATATTATAAAATAAATTTTAATTATTAAAATTAAAAAATATGACTTGTCTTTAGTTCTTTGATACTTAACTGAAATTACATTAAAAGAAACTAACATATAAAATCTCAAAATATAAAACTCTCGAATAACAAAATCTTCATTCTTATAAAAAAAAAAAATAATGGTAGAAGAATCTCGTTTCACATCTTTTTCTATACAACATAGCCCCTTTCAATGTGTTACATGCGTATCTTCTCATTGTTAACACATAAATTCATTAAGAAATTGTGTTTCTTAGACTATATTAAATTAATTAAAAAATTAATCATGTGAATCTTGATTGTATATAATTATAATGACAATGTTAGCTCAATCTGTCTGTAAAACAAATAAGTACGGTCAATAATCTAATTATATATTAAATCTTTTACATTATTAATTAGAAGTAAAATCTTTATTTTATTTTTTTATTACCATTTAACTATAATTAATTACATTACCATTAATTTTAATTAATTTCAATAGTTATTTATCACATTTTAGTTTTATTTTGAGATGCTATTATATAGTATTTGTTTCTTTTTATAATCTACAATGATTAAAATATTTGAGTGGAAAAAAAAATCATTTTCTCTCTTCAACAATATATATATATATATATATATTGATGTTATTGGTTTTTTAAGTTGGATTTAAATATTTTTAGTTTCTTAAATTTAGATTAAAGTTGTTTTAACTCTCCCAACATAAAATTAATGTTTTTATTATATTAAATTCAAATAACTAATATCAAACTTATTTTAAAGTAGAGTAACTAACATATTAATAGAAGAAAATGACTATTTTTTTTTAAAATCCTAACCTATTTGCGTTTGCAGGCTCTGACAAACCTGTCTTTTCATTCAGATTGGTTTAATGTCTTACGTGTTATGATCTTTTCCTCTTCTACGAGAGATCAAAATGAGCCTTGCATCGATCAAAAGATTCCCTTTTTTTTTTCATGCATATTTTCCCTACTCTCACTATTAACTTATTTCATGAGAAGTGCTGTTGTAATTTTAGTTCAAGCATTTCTCAGATGCGTAAATTATTATTTTTTATTTATGGATTTATCAAATCTGTAATTTAACTTACGAATTTTGGATTTGATAATTCCATAAGCCAAGAGTTACCGGTGGATTTAACAAATCCATAAATATTGAAAAAAAAATAACTTATAAATTTGAGAAATCTATGAGTAAAAAGAAATTAACATATGGATTTAAAAAACTTGTAAGCTAAAAATTTAACTTATATAAAGAAAATGTCGTAGGTTAATTTTTTTAACTTCGTAATTTAAATTTTTTTATCTAAGAAAATCTAACTTACAAATTTATAAAATCACCAAGTTAAATTTTATGAAATAAGTAAAAAAATAAAAAAAAATTGTCAAATAAGTGGTTGTTTTTCCGGTGATAAGTGCGTAAATTTGGAGATTCATTAGAGGGATTATCATAACTATTTCAAACATATTCCCTTGTTTTCTATATTTTGCAGGGACAATCATTTGATTATAGAAGTCCATGGGTGACGTTTATTCAAACTTCTAAATTCAAGTCACAAATTCTAGCAATTTTGAAGATTCTACCCATCATCATTAATCTATTTTGTTTAAAATGTTTTTGTACGAGACGAAGTAACAAAAGATTAGTTCACAGCAATATCCCTAAAACAAAAGGGATTCAAACGGACCCAGTTGTCATAAAATTGATTATTTCACAATATATAACCGTGTGCCCGAAAATCGACTCCTACAATTTAAAATAATTTACATCTATGAAAACCCAAAATCAACATGTTGATGATGGTGAGATGGAAGAACATGACACTAAGTGCAAGTACGAACGCAGTACCCTTATTTTAGCAGGGCATATTGCGTGTACAACCTCCTTAAAGCATATGTCTATTTCCTAATGCATTGCAATAACATAATCACGATTCAGGAGACATAAATGTTAGAACAGCATTTGCATTTGATATAAACTGGATGAGGATCATGTTCTAGATCCAAGCAATTGCTTTAATTGTAATGAACAAATGGGTTGAATACCCAAACAACAAACAGAATAAACAGTTACTACAAATGGCAATTGCAGGGATATCCTAAACTGTTACTAAACCCTAGTCCTAGCCGGGTAAATTGTGCAATGGATTCATAAAAAGTAATGTTAAATAACAATTAAACATCTATTCCATTTGCTATTGACAACTCTTCTTTGTTGAGTGACCAGTCTTTCGCTTATGACGACTGAAATCAGACACAAATCTGAATGTTTGTCCACAGCCAGACTCAGCACACACATAAGGGCGTGCACCAGTGTGGACTCGTATGTGCTCAGTCCGAGCCCATGCCCATTTGAAAGTCATCTTGCATCCCTTCCATGGGCACTTCAAGGGGCGGTCATCCTCATGTACTCGACGGTGCTGCACCAGGTACTTGTGCGAGAAAAACTTCTTCCCACACCCTTTTACAGGGCAGACATTTTTCTTGTGATGCAATAGCTCCTGTTTTGATACAAAACTCATCGTGCACCCATCAATGTCACACTGATACTCTGCTTCCCCATTCTTCATTTTGGTGTGGCTAACTGAAACCTTTGAACTTGTAACATTCTTTGCCTTCCTATTTGTTTGCTTGTCTTTTAGTTTTCCTTCAGACACCAGAGCTTTTGTGGCTCTCTTCCTAAGGCGTGTGCTAGGCCCACCTTCTTCCTCCTCTTCCATATGTAAACTGAACTCTCGGGAGTTATTGGATTGCTTTTTCCTCAACTGAGAAGACTGTTTTGTTTGCTGAAGAGCCTTCGATTTTATAAGCATCCCAGACCCCCGTTTTATGGACCGAGATGCCTGTTTTTTCACTTGGAGGGAATTAGCTTGCTTCATCTGTTGAAGTGTCTTTGGTTTAGATTGCTTACTTCGGAGTGTTCTCTTTGGCTGCTGATCATCTTCCATTTCATCATCTGAATTCATATCATCTTCATCCATGCATTTAGTTTGCTTCCTTTTTGGAGTTCTATGCATATGAGAATTATTTTCAGCCAAGTCATCCATAAGTTCTTTATCAGTGTGTTTGTTTTGCTTGCTCTTAGTAAATCTTCTCTGCTGCTTCAGAAAATGATCCTCCACTTGGTCATCAGAGATTTCTTTTTTAACTTCTCTATCAATGCCTTTGTTCTGCCTTTTCCGAGAGAAAATTGTTTCCTGCTTCTGAGAATGATCCTCCAATTGATCATCAGACATTTCATCTTCCCCTGCTGCACATTTAGCAGGCCTGCCTTTAGGAGTCCTTCTTTGATACCTACGGAAATGGCACTCCAATTGGTCATCTGATGCAATATCCTCTTCATTGAGGTTTTTGGCTTGCCTGCTTTTAGGATTCCTCCGTTGTTGCTTCTGCTTTTTCAGCACTAATTTGTCACCAGATATTATATCTTTCCTAGTGCCTTGCCTACTTCTAGGAATTCTCCTTTTCTGCTTTTGAAAACAACTCCCCATTTGGTCATCAGAAATTATATCTTCTTCACTAATGTATTTGGACTGCTTGCCTTTGGAAGTATTCCTATGCAGCTGAAGAGATCCAACATCCAAAGAATCCTCTGAAATTGCATCTCTCTCTGTATCTTCAACATGCTTGCTGCCAAGCTCTTCCCTCTGCTGCCAATCAGAATCATAGTCCATTGTATCATTTGAAACCACATTATTGTCAATAACTTCATCTTCTTCAACATTAGCATTTCTCCTATGCTGCATGTGATCATCATCATCAAGTGAATCTTCAGAAACCGCATCACTTTCAGTGTAGCTTGTTTGCTTGTTCTTAGCTTTTATATGATAACATGGAGGAGGATAATCCCCTTTCAAAGAAGTGCGGTTTCTCTCAATATGCCTGGCTTTCTTACATCTAAGAATCCTCCTTGGCTGTGTGTTGGGTTTATCTTCAGTGGAGTTATCTGAAACTACTTCTTTCTTAGCATAACTTCCTTTCCTGGTTCGTCCATTCTCTGATGTCAGTTTCCTTTTCTTTCCTGATTTTCGGCTAGTAGTTTCGCTTTTGGGGATACTTTCTGATTTCTCAATTTTCTCTTCAGGTAATATCCACCCAAGTAAGAGTTTCTCATCCTCAACATCTTCAGAATCTCTCTTTGCTAAAAGGGGATGGACTTGATTGGACATCCAAACTTTACCACACCATTTCCCAGCAACAACCTTTTTCTGCTTGTTGACCCTTCTTTGGTAAACCTTTGGCTCTGTGGGTGAGCTTGCCGGAGAGCTACAACCAAACGCATAGTATATAACAGAATTGTAAGGCATCTGTTTACTATAAAGAGGAGAGCGACTAAGATTTGCACTATAAAAGAGATTGATTCCTAGCTTTACAGCCCAGTCACCATTCCCAGGAATAGCTTCCTCACAATCCAGAGCTGACTGGATCCTCTCCTCATCATCCTTGGAAGCATGCCTGTATGCAATATTCTTCCATGTGTAATCCATCCCCAAATCTTCTGCCACTGATTTTGCTTCATCCTCTATCTTGGGATAATCTATAGAAATATGTAAAATAAACAATAAATGATTTGCAAATAGGAAAGCTAGTAACAGTAAGTTTACATAATTTTGAACCAGTAAAAATGATGTTAATCAGTGATCAATAATTCTATGCTGGCTACGGAAGATGAAGAAAATGATTATAACCATTAGTAATCAAGACCCTATAGTAAACATTAGATAAATACTGACACCCTTCATCACAAGACACTCATGTTTCATAACCATGGTTTCATTGTTTCCTGTGCAGTTTAAGCTCTCAATCCATTAAGTGTTTATTTCTATTCTCAAAGAAAAAAGAGCCGTAAATAGTGAAGTTGATTTTTTTTCTTGCAAGAACTGGGCATGAGATAAACAATACAGCATAGAATGAATAGTTAATCAACCCACAAACCTGGATGACATAGGAGGAATATGTGGGCTCCACCTATTGGGCAAAGTCGCTGCTCTGCTTCTGCAGCATGCTCTAGACAAAAAACATGCATTCTGGATGAGTCTTCGTTAGATTGTAGCACCATTGAAGCATTTTCATGACCAAAGGGAACCATAGACTTGTTAGACAATGACCTTTCAGCATCATGGGTGTCTTGGGAACAATTAGAGGTGGAATTAGGCAGTGTCCTTGTATTATCACTCAAATTAGCCTCAAATTTATGATGCACCATTAAGTCCATACAACTGGTACTCTTTGAAGGAATATCATCTCCCCTATCAAGTGCATTCAAGGGACTAGCATGGGAATCTTGAGTATGAGAAAGTAAACTTTCTGAAGCAGAGTTTATCACATTTGATTCATGACTGTCAACTGCAATCTGTTCTTCTTCAGAGTCAGAAGAATTTCCATATGCTGAAGCCAATAATGCAAGAGCTGTATTGCCATTATCACTTTCAGTATTTAAAGCATCCCGAGAAGAATGAATAGGAACATCATGTATACCATCTTGGAGATTCTTTTTCATCCACCCTGCATGACAGAACAATAAGGATCAGTACTTTTAAGTTTTACCTAAATCCTAGCCAAGACTGAAACAGTGGAAGTATATATGGCAAACTTTTGAGAGATAAAGCAAAGGAGATATAGAAGGATTTAGCTGCTTAGATACCTTAATTGTGTTTTCATATGATCATAAAAGCATAGTATAGGGCCCTAGTGTATGTTCCCGTTCTCCTATATTATCCTAACTAAAAATTTATCATCATGAGGTTTGTAACTAAAGACAAGTATGACACTGATGTTATGATGACTCAAAGCTTATTCAACCATCACACAGGGCATGACACTATAGGCTTATGGAGTTCAGGATTTGAATATTAGAACTAAATCCACTAACAATTTCCGTGGTATACTAAAGTACCACAGGATCCAAACCAACCTTCTGAACAGAAGATAAATAAGTAGGTTAAAATGTCAACTGCAATCTGTTTCTCCTTCAGAGTCAGAAGCATTTCCATATGCTGAAGCCAATAAGCAAGAGCTGTATTGCCATTTTCACTTTCTGTATTTAAAGCATCCCAAGAAGAATGAACAGGAAAATCACGTACACCATCTTGGAGATTCATTTTCATCCACATGGGGCATGACACTATAGGCTTATGGAGTTTAGGATTTGAATATTAGAACTAAATCCACAAACAATTTCCATGGTATACTAAAGTACCACAGGATACAAACCAACCTTCTGAACCCCAAATAATATCAAAAAGACGAGAAAATTAAAACAGATGAAGATAAATAAGTAGGCTAAGCTCAGACCCATTAGCTAATTTATAAATCATCAATATCTCAAAAAAAAAGAAAGATTTATAAAAACAGAAATAAAGGGGAAATGATAGTCCCAGTCCATGCCAATGCAGAGACAGGTCATAACCTACAAGCACCACATTTTTGGGATTTATCATGATCGGGTGGCCATTCAAGCTCATCTCTTACACACAGAAAGACAAAATACCTAGAATGTGAATAAGATCTATAGACTAAGAATTTTTTATACAATATGAAACTAAAGTATGAAATAATAGAAAAAGAACTTGCAAAACCTGCCTGTGTACATATTTGGCTCAGGAATAGCTGCATTTTCAGAAGTAAATTTATTGCTAGATACTCCAGAACCAGCAGCCCAATCATCAAAGAAGCTGCAATCGGCTGACATAAGATATCTAGCTGCTGGTTCTCTAGGCTGTACAATAGCAACACAGGAAAAGCTTAATATTCCACATGTGACACATGAGAACAGTCTCTGATCGGACAACCCATCTCCTTGACTAGTTTCTCTTTCAATATGCCTTGGATGTGGCTCAGACCTTGAAGTGCTTATGTTACCATTTAAATCAAAAGAGGAAATTCTATTCCCTTCACTCATCATAGTAAACTTGTCTTTCACAGAATAGAAACTTCTTTCTTGCTTGATTCCATTACTCCTGTTGAATACCAAATCATCAGAAACAAAACTTTTTGAGGAATGCATTCCCTCAGAATTGCTTACATTGATGGATTGTTTGGATCCAACACGTAATTTTGAGCAGACAGAAATGTCAACTGAGCTACGAGGCAGAAGTACTACAGCAGATCCTTTCCCAAGTATATGAAGCAGATCATTATTCTGTAACACATCTTGGACAAATAGTTCTTTAATTACATTTTCTCCTTCACCCTTCTTCTTATCTTTAAGACGAGAGCTACGAGGTTCAACACTGATGCCTGCAGGTATTCTGTATGGAGAAAACAGAATATATTTATGGGAGTATATTTTAGAACAGATCATACGGTCTTCAGAATCATTGTATTACATGAAATTCTGAACAAGGAAAGCCTAAAAAGCAAATGAACAATATTTATAAACATAAATAAATATAAATTTATATCTAGAACCAGAATGATTCATCCACACTTTTCGAATTGGAGAATAAAATTCCATCTTGAAACTCAATTAAGTCTTATAAGCTATTATTAATAATTGCATCAACCTACTAACAAAAAGAAAACAAAAGATAGTGGCACACTCTTATAACCAATTATTAGAAACAAAAATAGTAAAAAGACCAACCTAGAACACAAAGCTAAGGCAAGGTCATAAAGTAACTGGAAATGTGAAACCATGGGAGGATAATTCAATGAAGCCCTCCGAATAGCAGCATCTTTAGCAACCCTCAACCACTCAGGTGTGGCAATGTTTGCTGCCTCTCCACAATTAAAACCTACACAGCATATATTCAAAGCATTAGAAACATTCAACTATTGACTGAAACAATAACAAGTATCACCACCACCACCACCCAAAAAAAAAAAAAATCATTGGGCTTGAGAGTAAGGTGTCTTACCATGACTAAACCCTGAGTGATAGGCTCTTGGAAACGTCACAACAAATTCCCCAGCATTCTGCACTAACCTGATTCCAAGAAATTGAATGTTAAAGTAACAGATACACATAAACCACCATACAAAGTCACAGAAAGAAAATAACATCTAATAATTGCAATGATTGTTACTAACATCCATTTGGTTTCCAACAAAAATTAGATAAAACAGGGTAAAAACAACTATGAAGAGGATACATTTGATATTCTTTTAAGCAGAAATGGGGACTTTCATCCTGTCTCTCTACTATCAGAAATGGGGACTCCCCTGAAACAGCCATAGCAGATACCAGAGGACAGAGGACAGAGAGAAGACATTAAACAATCCAATGAAGTCAAATATAGAGGACAAGAGAAGCCCTTAAAGATAAGAATATTTCACTCCAAATAAACAACAAAACAATGCCACACCATTGTGGTTCCCTTGGTTCTACCAAAACCTTCAAAACTAACCATCAGAAACTGCTTCTAGGCTCCAAGTGAAAGATTTCAAAATGTTCATTTGGTAGTAGACAAATGATTTCAAAATGAAATAGCCACACAACAATTGAAAAATGGAAAAAAATTATTCCCAATGGAAATGGAAGCTGTAATGATCAATTCCAATTAATGACAGTTAAAAAAATCACATGTTTTGACTAGGTATACATCTCTGGAAAGGTTGTATTTCACACTGCAACTGAGATTCAACAGCTTTGAAGTTAAAATTGATTTGTGTGTGTAGGACAAAATCAGACAGTAATTCAAAGTAATAGCACCACTTACAGGCCAGATCAAAACTGGTAGTGTAAGTCATTAACCTTTGAGATTAATCCATAGGATATACCAAATAAGATCACAAAAGTAGAGTATGACTTTCATAAATCTTAGTACCTGCAGCATGGAACACCTGCACTAACAAATACTTCAGGCGACATCACTGTGGTTTTCTCACCAAGAGTAGCAAAAGTAACTGTTGAAGGGAAAAAAGACAAATGTTAGTTTGTAATATGTGGATCTATATATAAACACAAAGTATCCACCCTATTAACATATTGAAATCATTGTTATTCCTCAGCTATCCCTGTCCCAATATCTTCCATTCCTCATTAATTGAAAAATAAAACATGATACATAGAAGGTCCTAATATCTTGAATTAAAATGGTGTTCAACCATTAGAAACATCCACCGCCTCCAAAACAATGAATTGGCATCCTAAATCAACTAGGTAAAAACCTAAATTGTCATCTTTCATTGTAACATTCAAAATTTCACCCAATTTTAACTAGCTGAGATTAAAAAAGAGGACTAAAAACAAAGGAGTAAAACTTAAATCATAAACTCCTAGGGTTTCAGCAGTGAAACCTGTTTTCAAAATCATGCCTTGATATGAAACTCATGATTGTGAGAGGAAGGCACAATAGAAGCATGCATCCTACAACTTACAAAATGCAAAATCAGACAGAAAAAGAATGAAACAAACTATATGGTCATTTACTAGTAAAAGAGTGGAAGATTACAGGAACATATGTCAACAGTTCCCATCACCATGAATATCTCCACATCTCACCGACAATACCAACAAGCAGGACATCCCATACCAGAGCCAGGACAAATGATTCTCCAAACAACTCTCTCCCTCAGAAATGAACTACAAACAACAATTTAACATGCGTATTTATTTAAGACCAAAACTGACAGAAACAGAAAACACACTTTCGAGTGCATGTTTTATAGAGGGAAATTACTATTCCTTTTCAACCAAACTAACATTTATCCAGTGTTATAATTTTCCCAATAAAACAAACTGTTCAAATCCATGCCTTCTATGGATAAGAAGGTAAAATGAATTATAAGCTCTCCCATAAGTTAAATTTAGCTTCCGCATAAGCTAATTTACAAAAACTCCCTTATTCAACTTCTCCCAAAACTAACTCTAACTTAAACTTATGCATAACCTAATTTTAACTTAGAAGAACTTATTCACAAGTTTATGAAAATGACCTCAGTCAGAAACCACAAAGTCGTAAATGTTATGCTCTGTTTAATTAACATCAATCAATAATAACCCCAAAATAAAAAAGAACCTCATAAACTCGATCCTGGAGAAGCAGAAAACAACGGAAAGACACACCATAAGCTCCAAACAAAAAAGTCAACATTTTAAAAACAGAGCAAGTCAACACTAAATTGAGCAATATCCTAAAAGTAAAAGGCAATCTCACCGAGTGGGTTAATCTCTCCGCCGTAGCCGTGAACTCTAACAACCTCCTCGAAGGCGACGGCGGCGTCGCGGGGGACGCCATACCAGGTTTTTCCGGCACCCATGTGGAGGTAGTTCAAGCTATGCAAGTCATGGTCCTCGACATGCCAGGCGAACCAGCTGAAGAGCATGGCCACGTACACCATAGGTGAAGTAACGCCGGGAATCTCCTCCTTCATGAACCGCAAGAGCGAACCATTCGCCCTAGAAACCGCACGCATGTTCCACGCAGTGTCGGCGAGGGAGCCAGGATCCCCTGCGTTGCGGCATTGGGGAGCGAAAGCTGAACCCGGCATGTCGTTGGCGTACTCAACGGAGAAGGGTTTGTCCAACGTCGCCTTCCAGAACATGGTTTCGGTCTCTAATGGGCCGAGGCCCAGGCCCGAACCTTTTTTAGTGTGGCGTTTGAGATACGTTTTCTCAAACGACTTGGCCTTGGACTCGAACTCCTGGAAAGTGTAGTGGTCGCCGCTCTGCCAAACGGGGCGTTGCACGGGCCTTGGCCTGCGGGGGCAGAACCCGATCTGCTGCTGCCGCGTCGTGAATGTGGAACCGGAAACCGCCAGTGACCGGTTGAGGTTTGCGATTGCGGTTTTCTTCGAGGAAGGTGGAAACGGAGGGATGATTTTGCAGATTCCGTACTTTGAAGCTTCCTTCTCGATCTTGAATATGTAACCGATTGGATCTTGGAACTCCGCTGCGGTTGGGCGGTACTCCGGCGCCACCGGTAGGGATTTTAGCCATGGCAAAACGTCGCCGTTTCCCTCTAAACTTCCTCCCATTATTGATTTTCACTGCTTCTCATTGAACAAACAAACAAACAAAGATTGTTATTATTCAGACTTTACTTAACTTAACTCCTCTCACTCACTCACTAGCTCGCTTTTATTTTTTTTTATTTTTTTTTCTTCCTCTGTTTCCAGAGGAAGAAAATTGTTATTGAGAAATGAAAATTTGGGGCAGAGGAATGAAGCAGAGCAGGAGCAGGGGTTAGTAGAATTAAGAAGTAGAGTAATAGAGTAGTGTGGGGGGTGTTTTATTGTGTGACTTGGTTTTGAATAAATGCCATTGGTTTCTGGTGTTATTTACGAAGACTGCCATTTTCTCTTTCATCCTCGTATGTATACTCGCGTTTGTGATTAATTGTTTTTTGGCGTTTTTCTGTTTATAGATAGATAATTTTACGAAAATAATAAATTAGGGGATGATGCTTTTGCAGATGAGCCCTTTTCTGCCGCTTCATGTTTTTTGTTATTCTATTTTTGCCCCCGGAAGGGTTTGGTATTTTCGGATTGGGTTGGCTTATGACGTCACTGCTGATGACGTGGACAGATGGGTCTGAAGCGGCTCCAGGAGAGTCAAAGACGACCCACCAAGTGTTGACACGTCAGAGGTTGACATAGACGCGTGTCGAAATTTTATTGGTTGTGTTTGGAGTATTTTGCATGAGGAAACTAATTTCTCAAGACGGTCTTGGATAAAAAGGAAAGTCATGCGTATTAGACCCTTCTTTGACGTATAATTGGATTGAAAATATTGTAATAACCAGATATTTACAAAATTATTCACAAAATATATAAAAAAAAAGTTAATTAAAAAATACGTAGACATGTGATTATACGTATCAATAACAAATACTTTTAAGAAATGATAACAACTTTGTAGCTAAATTGCAAGTCAAACGTTAAGGACCTTGAATTGTTATCCGTTTCATTTTTTCATTTTGATTGCAGGGCCATTCGGTGAGAGGGTCAGGGCATGTGACATGGAAAATGACTCCAATTCAAGGTACGTAATTACTAATGACATGGAAAATGCACTAGATTTAATTTACTTTAATTTATGCATATTTGTTTTAATTCAGAGAATAATATTTTTTATAATTTCTTCTGTACCATGACAAGATCTATTAAAAAAAAAAAAGTAACATCATCCGTACGTACATATGGATCCTAGATTTCGTAGCCATCCTTTTACAACATTTCACGTACTCCGTGATATTTTTCGTAGGTTAACAACAATATCGAAAAAAATTTATTATTTTGCGTGGCTAAAATGAGTTTAAATAGAATCTTGTTCCTTTTTGTCGGAAGCTTGAACGTAGACCTCTCGTTATTTATAAAATGCCTATATTCTCTATCTACCATTCGTTCACAAACAATAGTTTTAAACAGAATTACTTTCCCATAAACATAATTGGGTATCGAAAATATATATTGCAAGAATCATGCAAGCATGATACTTTGTATTATTATTGTTATTTGTTTTTGTTAACACAAACGGAAAAGAAAAAACATTTATTGATGCACTTTTAAGGTAAGAACGTGATTGCTAGTGGTCCAACATCCATTAGAGTAATTTTAATGGCGTGGGTTATTTAAATATTTTATGAACCTCACCATTATACATCAATAATTTTTATATTTTACAATTTAACAACTTCCAATGATACTTAAAAAAACAACTTTCAATGATATCCTAAAAAATAATTCAATGATATAACTCTATCATTTCACAAATCACGGTAAACGTCTATAGGGGAAGCTGCTTAATAACTTACCAAATTACTTAATTGATCAATATTCTCTTTCATTCTCTATACTTAATTGAAAATTAAGCAATTAATAATAATATATATTTATATAAATAATTATTTTAAATTTTAGACAGTTCAAAATCATATTTGACACATTGGAACAATATGTTGTATGAGTAACTTATTAAATAGCTCCCTTTGTGGATGCTTTTAAAAAGTGATATAACATTTGTCACAAAATTATGCTATCCCAAACTTACACCGTATCTTAAAAGTTCTTTCTACTTGAAAATAAATTCTTTCGGAAAAAATTCGCATTTTCTGAACTCATGCCTATTAGCATAGAGTTCAATTTTATTTATCTAGTCCAACAATCTGCCTCAAACTATGTTATCATATCACCCTTTTATAAAATTAGTTCAATATGCTCTCCTGTTTTAATTTTCTTAAAAAAATATTCTTACCTTTTTCTTTTTTGTGGTATACCGAAAACATCCTCCAACCAACCAACATATATATATATATATATATATATATATATATATATATATATATATATATATTACATAAAACCTCTTCCAAACAATTTATGCTTCAGCAATACAAGATTAATAATTTAAAGAAGAAAAAGGTTGACTTATGAATCTCTTAAATCATTTTTGTTTATAATTATACACAAACGCCTCATTAAGCGTGATTCAACAATCAGGTTGATGCAATTTCATAAAGGTCTCATGCCTATGAAGAAAAAGAGAAGTCTCTCCCTCACTCCTTGAATATAAACACAAAAATCGTATATGTTAATTTTAAATATAAATAAATTTCAAGTAATTTTAATTTATTTGATTTAATGTTATTATCCTCAAAATACTCTTCATTTAAATGACATCTTATTTTTTTTATTACTCTTTATTTTTCATATTATGAAAAAAAAAGATTTTTAATTAAAATTAATGTAATGAAACAATGTTTACATAACTACCTAAACCATCATAAACTAATTTTTTTCATTTATATTTTTTGGGTATATATTTATTTTTTTCATTTATATTTTTCTGGGTAACAAGGAAATAAAACCATATCCGACAACGACAACTGACATTAAACGATAATATGCTCAGCATTAAGTTATAGTTTTTGCATGCTAGGCCCCTGCACCATTTTAATGTCGATATGTCGGCAAAATTAATGAACCCAACTACTTATATTTTTCTTTCTATTCTTCTCAAGAATGGCCACCATTTGCTGCAATGCTACTTAGTATTCTAGTGTTGGAGGTAGTGTCCAATTTCTTTGCAAAATAATCAAGAGATCAGCCATGGTGAACCAACTAACTAATCAACACTACACCAATAAACAGTTGATTCATGCCAAAGAAACATGGCCAAAAATAGCTTCTCATAATGGAAACATTCATCACCCAGAGTCCAGACACTAGAGAAATAATAAGAAAAAAAAAAATGAAGTAGCTTTGTAACATAGACACTTCTTAGGTTCTTATATTGGATCCTCGTTCTGAGAGTTCAAACTGGGAGAGAGCTCTAAGGTAACTGGACAATGATCACTTCCATAGAAGCCTGTAGAGACAAGAACAAGGTCATGCTTGTTAAAACATGAAGTTTGTGAGTGAGCACCAATTACCACAAGCTGCGGTTTGGTTTCAGAAAGAGTCCACAGATAATGTACAGGATGAGTTAAAAGTAAAACCATATTTGTGTCATGAGTTTCACATTATTTTTTTTGAACAAGTAACTGAAAAAGTAGTATCAACTGCATGAGTAGACACACTTACCTTCTAACTCTATCCCGTGTCCATGCATTTCACATGCAACAATCCTTTCTTTTAGTTTTTCTGAAACTAAAAAATAGTCTATTCTCATCCGTTTTCCACGATACCTTCAAAGAAGAAAACATTGTAAGAACTAACATTTAATTTAGAAATTATCATAACTTAAATAGTTAAGAAACCCAGTTCTTATATTTACCACATGTCACAAATTTTAATAGCTGTTACAGAAGATTCCCTTCACAGTTTACAAGGGTTTGTAAAAGGAAAAAAGCTCCAGAGAAAAGACCAAAAATGTGTGAAATTATTCAAGTGCATTGCCTCAACATAATAGCTAATTGGCATTTAGTTGAGAATCAATTCTTCCATTATAAAGAGCTCAAAATAAAAACAATTCATTACCTTCCAACTGGATTTCCAGACCATGAGAAACCTCGCTCCATGTCCTTATCCTTGTGCAGAAATCTGTAGGCATCTATCAGCTTTCCCCTGGAGCATGCTTGACAATATCAGCTATTAAGACGTAAAAAATAAATAAGTAATTCAAAAGGAAAAGGTAAAAGGAGGTAACAAGTAGTCACCACAACCAGAAATGAGTAAACTATTGTCTTGGGTTGCAATGTTCAAGAAAATTTAGAAGAGTACTCTATAAAGAACAAATAAACGTTCAATTTCTCCCAGTCTTCCAATACCAAGTCACTTTTACTCAGAAAATTGACTAAAAATCAGCTATTACTATATATAAAAAATCACTTCCTAAACTTGACATATTAAGACAGAACAAACATCTGCAAGAAACAAACTTCTCACATCACAGTTTTGGATGCAAGGAACAGGAAATATGAATTACTAACCAATCCAAGCATGATAACAACTAGAAGGTAACTTTGCCCATGTTGATGTTTTAGGTAACAGAAATCAATAAACAAAAAGAAGAATAATGAGATCACTCACTCTCTTAAGATGGTACCAAATCGTCTTCTTTCAGACAAGGTAAACCCAGGCTGCCCACAATCCTGCATAAAGTCATATAATATAATCAGATGTTTAATTACTATTTGTGTGACAGAGAACTACTAAACTACCTAATACCAACTGTTAAAGTGAAATAAAACTCTAAGAAATGTGGATTAAGAGTCTAACTAAACCTTATAAAACTGGTTTGTGAGGTGAGAGTTGACCCCACTTATATACACAAAACAGACCATATCTCTGTAGGATCTCCAACACACTCCCCTCATGTCGAAGGAAATCTTGAGCATGAAAACTAATCAACAGGCGGTCCGATAATAACCCAATAGTGGATGGCATGATAGGCCCAACAACAACAAAAATCAATCCTTGGATAGACTCTCATACCATCTTGGAAATATGGGTTAAGGGCCTAACTCAACCTTACATCACTGGCTAAGATGAGGGTTGACCCCACTTATATACACTAAATAAATCATATCTCTAAACAATATAGGATCTCCAACAAAAAACCATAAGTGGGCCTCTACCTAATAGATTAGGCTTTAGCAGAGGTGGTACTAGACAATGCACTGAATCCTCTAATATTTTGATCCTTGCTGAAACCATTCTTCAAAATTAAATTAAAGTCCAGCAAAAGGTAAAGTAAGCCTACGCATTGCCAAAACTTAAAGCCTATACAGCTCAAGCATGGGGGGACATGTTAGTTTTAAAGACATAAAATCATTTCTAGTCTCCACTTAATAGGCCATAAGGCTAATAGCAAAGCTTTTAGGAGACAAATATATTGAAATTAAAAGGGATGAATCAATATTAAAAGGAACTTAAAAAGAAAATTGCTTAGACCTCTTTGTTTGGGGGAATATAACCATTTTGCTTTGCTGCACTGAAAAACTCTGGATGACTCACATCGATCTCTTCATGGCTGCAAACAATGAATATATATTTAAAGCTCTTTCTTAGAGAGTGTAGATGCATTAGACACAGTCACACAGCTCATAATGAAGATCTTTATAAAAACCCAGAAAAATTCTCACAACATCTAAAACAATCTTCTCGTATTGACAGTACACTACAATTAGAAAAAGAAAAACCAAAATTATTTTCATTTGTAAGAGTTAAAGCTCATAACAAGTAGACAAAAATTAATGCTTTTGGGTTAGGTAAAACTACATCTAAAAGTTAATCAGAAGGAAAGTGTAGCTTCGATGAATTAGTTTCATATAAAGTATACAGTTCCGCCACATTAAAATAAAACATAAATCTTAGTGATCCTCTCAAACTGTAGGATTTTTGCTATGTTCATCACTAGATGAAACCAACAACTGAGCTTGACTCATTACCAGAACTTAATGACAAAAGAATGAAGAGATAAAAGCATGTTGTCAAACAAAGGGGACAGAACTAATCAGTCCTATATCCCCAAAGCCCAAAGAAAAATGGAGATTAGC
Source organism: Hylodesmum podocarpum (assembly GCA_026586105.1). Classification (NCBI taxonomy): domain Eukaryota; kingdom Viridiplantae; phylum Streptophyta; class Magnoliopsida; order Fabales; family Fabaceae; genus Hylodesmum; species Hylodesmum podocarpum. Next base: position 14,435,384 of record JALJEV010000623.1, on the reverse strand, counting down.
TACCTGACATTCAGATCACCGCACCATATTAACGGCTTGTCTGAATTTTGTGTGACAAATTCCAGAATTCTTTTGTCCCACTTTCTTCTCCTTTGAAATGAGTTTTCCTCCTCTTTCCATCCATTGTTTGGTACGTATGTATTCAATAAACGAAGTGTGTCAAATTCAGCTAGGATTACACGACCATCTGGTTCATGCTTTGAAGCTAACAAGAAAAACAAGATTAAGGATCCATCAGCAGCAAACAAAACGTGGAATATAATTCAAACAATTCTTATTTGACCAAGAGTCTTCACTAGGTATGTTATGTTGATGTTTTTCAGCAAAATAATAACAACAACATTAATATCAGACATTTGAATGCTGAAAATATTTATATAAGCGAACAAAATGTTCAATTCCATAAATACAATAAGAAAAACCTGCAAAGGAGGATACCTATTTTCTCAAGATTGAAAACAACCCTTTTTGGCTTGAAGCATTTTTTGACCAGTAGAGCTGTCCCTGCATACTTTGAATCTGCGAGAGACCACCAAACATGATAGTTCCCAAATGGTGGAGCAGAAAGTGCACGCATCAATATCTGCATAAGTTTTGAACAAGTATGTGTTCTAAAATATTAGAAAGTAACATGATGATTATATAAATTTAACATAACAGTATATTTTGGTTCATGTTTTGGTGCATAAGTAATGCTAATACATTAGAGATGTCATAAAGCCATTTATGAGCCTTCACCTAATAGCTTATACTGCTTAAATCTGTTTTTTAGTTCATGCAGATAAGGCTAAATTTGTTTTAGTCCTCCAAAAGCTTGGCGCCAATGGCCAACTGTGGAATGCAAGGAAGCAAGAGGCAATGCAGTGCATTTAGTTAAGTGAGATGTAAGATCAGGATGGGTTGAGATGTATGATCTAGGAAACTAGCATTATCTGCAACAAGGACGCTATGTTCAAGGATTGCATTGGCTAGGGGCTTCAAATCGGCCACCATAGTTGCAGAAGTGAAGCTGCAAAATGGAGAAAAAGAGGGCTTTTAATACGAATCGTATCCATACAATCTATTCATCAAGATCTGGGTCTAGTCAAGAGCAGAGAAACAGAGCAAGACAGGTAGTGCATCTAGAGCCATCAAGGTGCTCTTCAACCTTCCTGTAGTTGGTTACAATGAAGATGCTGAAGATGGGTAAAATGGAGTCGTCAATGGAAGGAGGGATATCAAAGATGAGTGTGCATTTCAACTAACCAGTTGAAGATCATAACCCATTAGTTGAACCACTAAAATAGTTTGGTGTGGGTTTTGCAAAATACAATTGGTTCAGTTTGCATTTGCTCATGTTTTATTTCAGGAAGCTCTGAGGAAATTGATCATTGAAAATGCATACCATTACATGAAGAATTTGGCCCACCCCTTCTGACTAAAGTGATTCAAGACCAATTAAAGAACTTCAACGGTTAAATTCAAGTTATCATACTATTCCGTTCTACTAAAAGAGCTTCACATGTTCATAATTTCACATCTTAAGGAAACTGATCATACATTTTAAGGTAGCTCTCTTTCTTAATCACTCACAGCATTAGTGCCACTTGGTTAGTTCAGACAATTGTAATGGGGTCTGGTTAGTTCATAGCTGTAATTAGTTAGTTAGGATCCCAGTACCACTATAAATATTCAATGTATCAGATGCCAATAGTAACAGTCATTTTGGGATATCAGTTCTTTCATTCTCTCAATTGTAAGATGGCGTGTGGAGAGCTTGTTCCATCTGCCACCATTTTCTGGTAGCTTGAAGGGTAGTTGGTTTAATGAAAATGTTTCTAATAGCACACCTAAGACATGCTTACCTATCCCCACCCCAAGCCCCCAAAGCTATGATTTTTAAAGGGTCCATTACATGATTCCACTTTCCACACATTCCATTTATAATTATTACCAAAGAAGGTGATTGCTAATAGCAATCATCTTCTGTAATGTTTGATTTCAAACCACAAAAGTTGTTCACAATTTTACTTGGTGTTCTCAATGGTAACCCTATTGTGTCTTTAAACTGCACCTGCATTGAGAGAATTCCCAGATAATGCTAGTTTCCTAGATCATACCTGAAGATGATCAAGCTCATCCCAGTAACCCCATCCGCATTTTCTTTTTTCTTTTATCAATTCACTTCATTTAATCTAACTACATAAAAGTTATAACACACACAAATTCACAGTCCCAACAACACATGATGAGGCACAATCAGCACCAGAACAGAAAGGTACCTTCTTTTCTTCCCTGGCAGCACTTGTATCATCCTTTATTTCTCCCTGACTTTTAGATGCACCCTTGGCTCCAGCAGCAGGCATCCTCACTTCCTAATGAAGATTCCATGTCACACCAAATTTCTTAATACTAGCATAAATATGCAGTGCAATGTAAAATTCAAGTCTTTGGGTAAAACAATTTGGCTTCAATTAAAATCATTTCCATTCCATACTCCTCCAAATAGTTTAAGAAGTAATAGGAAAAAAAAAACACAAAAAAAAAACCAAAGAAAAGGGTTGCATGAAAAAGTAGCATACCTGTTAAGGGTTGCATGAAAGAGTAGCGTACCTGTATAGCAATGACATCAGGATCAAAAGTGGTGATGAAGCTGGTGAATTGGGGCCAGTTGTTTTTGACACGAAGGAGGAAGCTGTTGGCATTCCAAGTCAAGAACTTCAATGGCTCCTTCTTGTTATTGTCTTCAGACTCAGTTTTGGTCTCAGCGTCATTTTCTCTTGGCTTCTTCACAGACCCATCTGAATCTTTCTCAACTACTTTGAAAAAACGTTTCATTTCTTGTCCCTTGCCTCTTCAATCTTTGCTATCACTCTCAATGCAGTCTCTTGGTGGATTCTTCCCTTCCCCCAAAAACTCACTTCTTTCTCGTACACACTCACTTCTTTCTCGTACACACTCATTTCGCATCTTATTTTAATATATATTAAAAAGAAAATAAAAGCTACATATTTGAAATTGTTAAAATTATTAATTTGTTATCTAATTTTTTTTAATAAGTCTAAAGTTCGAAGGCTAGAGCTTTAACAACTCAATTCATCGTTTGATAATAATTGGATCCAAAAACAAGTCTTTAGATAAAAAAATACAATTCAACTTTTTTTAAAAAAAAAAATTGAAGACTGGTTTATATGACCAGCTAGTTTAAAAAACATTGTTACATGTAAATAATAACTTTTTAAAAAAATATTGTTATATGTGAATAATATTTTTCTTAGCTAGTTTGACCAATAATAATTATAAACCAATAATAATTAAAAATTATGTTAAGTCAGAATGACTTAACATCTTAATTTTGATAATTATAAGACAGATAGATGCATCAACATAAGCAGATGAAACAATGACCAGACAGACGGATCGTTATTTGCATAGACGAAAGATACACCATCAAAACATAAAAAGTTCCGGACGCAAAGTTCAAGTCGTCATGCTTCAAAGCAACTTTTCAAATATCAGACGGGGAGTGCGTCTCAAATTCAAGTCATGTGCTCAAGTGTGAAGATTTGAATACTAGAGTTGAAGACGAAGATTGAAGACAAACGAATGAATTCAACACACAACTCTTTATAATTATTCATTCGTCTAGCATTTTATGAAGTTTAAGACTTTGAGTAACACGTGCACTCATTTCAATTCAACCGTTACTCAGAATGTTCTATAGGTGGAAAGAGATTTCAAAATAAACCTCTGCAACACGAAAAATAGTTGTACATTTTAGTGAAATCTTTGAGCGAATCAAGTTAAAGGCAGATCTCACGCTGACAACTTCTGACTTTTCATTAAATGTCCTGATTGCTCACTCTGCCAGATGTGAAAGTACCCAAGACAAGGGCTAACATTAACTTCTACAATCTAACAGTTACTTCACGCAAACACCTATAAAAGGACTTCATCCCTGCGAGTTCAACTTGGCGAACTACTCTGATCAAGACCATATACATACTCACTTAAGCTCTCAAGAAAACAAGTTTGCTCGTCACAAACTTAGAATAGAATTCTCATTATAAAATCTTTTTCTGCGTAGAGGATATTTTCTATTTGAACTTAATTGTAAGTCACCGTTGTGATAATCTTTGTAACCTGAGGAGAGTAAGCGTTTAAAGAATACCTTGAATCTAGCCTACGAGGCTGAGGTCCAAATAATATTGTGAGTCTAGCTTGTGGAGGCTGAAATCCAAATAATATCTTCTTTAGCCTGAGAAGGCTAAGTGTTGAAAGAATACTTTGGTAGTCTGTGGAGGTTGTGTTGAAAAAATACCTAGGTTTAGTCTGCGGAGGCTGGGGTCAAAGAATACCGATTTAGCCTGAGAAGGTTGTGTTTTGTTAGTCAGGAGTGGTTGTGTTCAAAGAATACTCTTAGTGGAACCTCAGCAAGTTGTTTGGTAACTGGACGTAGTCTTGAATAGACGAATCAGTATAAAAATATTATTGCTTTAATTATTTTAACTTTTTACTAATTGGGAATAATAACTTAAACTGCAAATTTAATTAAAATCAATCTTTGAAGAACAAGTTTAAGTTTGTATCTGATCTAAATAATTTTATACAGATGCAAAACACATCGTCTAGAAAAGATTTAATTGAAAAACACAATTCAACCCCTTCTTGTATATTTATATTTTACAATTAGTACATTAATAAAATGTCATAATTAATAAAATTATATATTAAAAAATGTATATAATTAATGAAAGCTACATTAGACAAATTGATGTAATTACTCAATTTCAAATTGATATAATCTCAAATATTTTCACAACGAACTCACTTTTAGATGTGATGACTTTAAGTGAAAGAAGGGTTGCACATATGCATGAAAAGATTGGTTAAAGATGTTGAAAAGAGGGGAAAAAAAATTAATTTGCAGCTTGTTAAGTTTCATTTTGTTAAATAACTTTTCTCAATGGAAGATGTAAAAGACTCTAGGATGATCATGCAACCTGGAGAATGTTGGGAGATGTTTAGGGATGGTGCTCTATAGTTGAAAATATTTATTATTCGTATCTTGAATTTGACTTGTAGTTCTTTTAGGCATAAGTGTAATTTAAGCTAGTTGAGATGGTAAGTAAAGTTTATGAATTATGGCCATAATTATATTGTTAATTTTAGTTATTTTTTTGTTACATGGTTGATGACAATTAAAAATGTTATTATTAATTATAGGTTCATACAAAGCGAAGAAACTGTTTACATGACTTGGTTTATGTAATGTAATTTGAAGTTGAAAAGTAAACAACAAAATAAAAAAAGTACTTCTCTTCCATGTGATGAAATTGAGTCTAATGATAAATGGATAACTGAAGAGTAGATATAACAGAGTTTAAACTTCCTAATGGTGATAGTGACAATTATATTATTGAATTGGTGAGAGATGTTGGAGGAAGAGGTTCAAGTGATCCAATTGTAGATTATTTTGATTTAGATAATATGGTTTTTATGAACCGGAAGATAACGATAGTGATGAAGATGGTGGAGATATTGATGATGTAAAAGATGATCTCCAGGATGATGTCATGAGAGGATTAGACATGGATATTTGATAGTTTATTACTTATATTTATATTTGTAAGTTATAACTAGATGAATTTGATAAACTAGATGTAAGGTTTTGATGATGTTGTCATGTTGATGAATTTGATATGTATCTTTTTGAAAACATGTAACAAGTTTGTATGGAAATTTCATTTTTTTATGGGAAACTTTTAATTTTTTCTTAAAAAGTAGACTTTTATGAGTCTATGGATACGAGTCAAGTTTCTACTACTGTCACGAATCTACGTAGACTCCAGAGTCTAACAACCTTGATCTACACCAAGAGATAAAAGTTGGTTAGAATATAACGTAAGGAAAAACAACAAGGAAACCAAGAAAATTACCTAAAAACATTATTTCGGGGTCTTCGACAAAACAAGGAAACCAAGAAAATTACCTAAAAACATTAGTTTAGGGTCTTCAACCTCACGGAATCGAAGCATAGTTTCAATATCTATGGGCCAATTGGGCCCTTCAACCTCGCCACACTCCTTTTCTCATCCGAGAATAAATGGTTCTTAGACAAAGATTTGAATTTGTATGGGTGGTCCCAGTACAAAGAAAACAAGGGGACCATGGAAGAATAAAAAAGAAGTCTTTTTTTAGGACTCTTTAGAAGAAGGTTGGAGTTGGAAAAGACAGTCTTTAAAACCTTAAAAGACTGGGTGTAAGTGGAAAAAAGAGGGTCATGGCGAGCCTCATTTAAAGAAACTCAACCAACCCTAGCTCTGTGTTTGAGTTAGTAGAAATACATAAAGACGAGGTGAAAAAAAAGGATCTTAAGATATATAAAGAAGTTAGAACATTTTAAGGTGCGCCCAACTATTGGCTAGGAGCTACCTTTATAGCTTTGAGGACTTTGCACTTCAAAGAATAAAGGGGGAAGGTGTTAGATCAAGGAAAATTAACGCCTCAAGATTTTGATTATTACAAGACAGACGAAATCAAGCCACCAAGACTTGCTAAGACGAAACAGCACAGACGAAAGAAGACCCTTCAAAGTGAAGATTCTGCGTCTGTCCAAAAGCCAAGTCATCAGACGATACTTGCACAGACGAAAGAGGACTACTCAAGCTTAAGTTCTTCGTCTGTCCAAAGAGCGAAGTCTAAGACGATAGGATGAGACGAAACAACTACAACTGATCACACACATCATCTATCCAAAAGTGAAGTCAAAATTGGAGTCTCGCGCCAAGTTTTCAAATCTGAAGAAGTACTCAAGAGAAGCATCCAAGATCAGTATAGGGATTCGTACTTACACTCCAAGATCAAAAAGGTCTTCACCTTTTGTCACATCTCTGTACAAGTCAGAAAAAGTACTGCGCACACAACCTAGTCCGCTAAATCCGCTACGACTCTTATCAATCAATCAAATACAACTGACAACCTTTTTGGAAAGCTCTCTAGAAGATTTCTCAACGACTCTCAACGACATTCAAACGTGTCTAACGGCTATTTGAAGAAGATGCCTATAAAAGGACTTCACACCTTCAAGAATCAGTTGGCGAATACGCTTATCTTCATCTACCTCTTAAGGATTCGCTCAATATCTCTGATTGTGCTTTATTGTAAACACCTCTCTGCGTAGAGGAAAACTCTGTTTTTCAAAACATCTTTCAAAGTCCACTTGTGTGGCATTTTAGCCTGAGGAAGCTGTGTTCCAAAGAATACCTCTTGTATTAGCCTGTGGAGGCTGGGTTCAAAGAATACCTTGTTGGTTTAGCCTGAGAAGGCTGGGAGCAAAGAATATCTTGTAATAGCCAAAAGTGGCTGGGTTCAAACAATACTTGTAACCTTTTCACGGTTTGTAGTGAAAACTCAGTGATTGCTGAGTAACTGGACGTAGTCTTGAATAGACGAACCAGTTTAAAAATAACTGTGTTTATTTTTGTTTCGTCGATCAACTAACGAGGGATAATCATATCATAACGTCTGTTCATTAAAATCAATCTTTCAACATAAATTTTTGTTTCGTCTGAACAGCTTTGAAACCCACAGACGAAAGGGATAAAATTTTTAATTAACATAATTCAACCCCCCTTCTTGTGTTTATCTTTTACAGTTTGGTATCAGAGCTCAGCCTCTAAGGGTTGAGCGCCCTCCACACCGCTAGAGGAAAAGATCCAACATGGACTCACCAGGACCGTCGTTCTTATCCGGAGGAGCCTCCATGAACAAACCTCCGGCGTTCTGCGGAGATGATTATCCCTACTTGGGCCGACAGATGGAGATGTACATCAAGTCAACCCAATACGATTATGGAACATAATCACCACAAGAGATATCCCCATTGTAAAGCCTGAAGGAGAATGGGGAAATGAAGAATACTCTATGATGGAGCTGAACAACAAAGCAAGATATGCTCTTATGTGTGCTCTCTCCAGAACTGAGTATAATAGGTTCTGTGCCTATAAAACCGCTAAAGAACTATGGGATGCTCTCAAAATCTCATATGAAGGCACTGAAGATGTCAGAATGAGGAAGGCCGCCACTCTTCAAAGAGAATATGAAATGTTCTCTATGAAGAAAGTAGAATCAATAGATATGATGTTTGGAAGATTCCAAACCATATTAAATGGACTCACCGCTCTGGGAATCACCTTCACAAAGGCCCAGAATAACATGAAGATCTTGGACAGTCTCCCACCTCCTTGGGAAGTCATGTCCACAGCTATCTCTGTTGGAAAAGATATGGAGACATTAACTCTAGATGAGTTAATAGGAGCTCTAAGGGTACATGAGGTACTCTTATGTAAAAGGGAGAAGATCAAGGTTCAAGAACCTATAGCTCTTCCGTCCGTCAACAACACCCCTAAAGAAGAATCTGTTAAGAAGGACAGCAAAAAGAAAGCAAAGATTTTGAAGGCAGATTCAACTGAATCTGAATCGTCTGATGATTCGTCTGAAGATGAAGTCTCTCTCATGGCCAGACGATTTAAAAAGATGATGATGAAGAAAGGCAGAGGCCAACGCTTCTTCAAGGAAAAGGAGAAGAAGTTCCCTGAGAAGTCTTCAAGTAAAGAAGAAAGCTCTGAGATTGTCTGCTATGAGTGCAGAAAACCTGGGCACATGAGATCTGAATGCCCTAAGCTCAAAAAGAGGTGGAAATCTAGAAGAGATAAAGGTAAGAAGAGCTTACTGACTTGGGAAGACCTTGACAGTGAAAGCTCAGAAGAATCCTCTGAAGGAGAAGAAACAGCAAACATATGTTTCATGGCTGGAGATCATGTCTCAACAGAGGTAAATTATAACGAAACTTCTTCATCCTCCTCTTCTGAGTCTGAGTCAGAATCAGAAGAAATGTCATATGATACACTACTAGCTCACTCTCATTTTATTGCTCAGCAATACAAAACCTGCAAAACCAAGCTTAGACAAGCTCTGGAAGAAAATGCAGTTTTGAAATCTGAAATAGAGTCTTTAGACAAGAAAGTATCAAGTGATGTTTCGTCTGAGTCTGAAAAGGACAGTTTCATTCTTGAAATCGAAAGATTAAAGAAAGAAAATGAGTCCTTACTCAATGACTTAACCAAGTTTACTAAGGGATCCTCCATCCTTGAAAATATTTTAAAATATGGGAGATCGCCAAAAGATAAAAGTGGACTTGGTTATGTTGAGCAGACAGACGAAAGGAAAAACAAACCTGTTTTGTCTGATCAAAAGAAGAGGAATTACAACAAGGTTCCTAATATCTACAAAAAGACTCAAAACAAAAAGAAACCTTTTGTAACTAACAAGAAAGGACCCAAAAAGATTTGGGTACCAAAGCCACTTATTGTTCCTGTTGCAGATATCCTCAATGGGAAGAGACAAGACTTCAAGCTGGTACCTGGACAGTGGATGCTCACGACACATGACGGGAGACCTGTCTATGTTCCAAGACCTCAGACCAAGTAAAGGGTCTGTCTCATAAGGGTCTGGAAAAGGTAAAATTCTTGGCATTGAGACTGTTGGTAAGACACCCAATACCCTTATCCAGAACGTTTCATATGTTAAAGGTCTTAACTTCAATCTACTTAGCATAAGTCAATTTTGTGACAGTGGATATGAAGTAGCTTTTAACTCTGACGAGTGTATAGTAAAGAACAAAGATAAATCCATTCTTTTCATTAGGAAAAGAAAGAATAACCTTTATGAAGTCTGTCTTTCTGACCTGAGTGATCAGAATGTAACATGTTTGATTTCAGCAGACGATGAACGAGATATTTGGCACAAAAAGCTTGGACATTTAAATCTCAAGTATATTTCAAAAATTTCTAAAAAAGGATCTCGTAAAAGGTTTGCCAAAAATATCTTGGAAAACCAATCGTCTGTGTGAATCTTGTCAGCATGGGAAACAACTCAAAGCTTCTTTCAAATTGAAAAATGTTGTTTCCACGACAAGACCATTAGAACTGTTACACATTGATCTCTTTGGACCCACTCAGACTAAAAGTCTTGGAGGGAAGAGATATGGATTTGTCATTATAGATGACTATGCTAGATTTACATGGGTATACTTCCTAGCCCATAAACATGAGTCATTTAAGGTTTTTGAAATATTCTGTAAACGTGTTCAAAAAGAAAAAGGAATATGTATTGCGTCTGTAAGAAGCGATCATGGAACAAAATTTGAAAATTCTGAGTTCAAAGTCTTCTGTTTTGAAAATGGTATATTTCACAATTTTTCGTCTCCAAGAACTCCTCAACAAAATGGAGTTGTGGAAAGGAAAAATCGTACTTTACAAGAAATGGCTAGAACTATGTTGCATGAAAGCTCTCTCCCTAAATATTATTGGGCAGAAGCAGTTAATACTTCCTGTTATATTCAAAACAGAATATTGATAAGACCAATAGTGAATAAGACTCCATATGAACTATGGAAAGGAAGAAGACCCAATATTTCTTATTTCCATCCTTTTGGATGTGAATGTTTTATCCTAAACACCAAAGATAAACTTGGAAAGTTTGATTCAAAGGTGGTTAAAGGAATTTTTCTTGGATATTCCAATACATCTAAGGCCTATAGAGTATTTAACTCTAAGGCGCAAGTTGTAGAAGAATCAATCCATGTAAAGTTCCAAGATAACTCAAAGGTGATAAAGAAATATCGAGACCTAGAAAATTTGTTTGATAATTTGCGGATTAACCCTTCTCGTCAAAATTCAAGACAAGAGGATAAACAAGGGTCGACGATACAAGGACGGACGATAGATGCACGGAACCCTCTTCGTCCGATACTCATCAACAGGGAAATCAAGTCCCTGCAAAAGCATGGAAGTTTGCATCAAACCATACAGAAGATCTCATCATTGGAGATAGATCCCAAGGTGTTCAAACAAGATCAAGAGTGAAGTATATCTCAAGCTACGCTCTTGTATCAGATATGAAGCCAAATAATATTGAAGATGCTCTTCAAGACAATGATTGGATTTTAGCTATGGAAGAAAAACTTAATCAGTTCACAAGGAATGATGTATGGATCCTTGTTGAAAGACCAAAGAATAAAAGCATCATCGGAACCAGATGGGTGTTCAGAAACAAGCTTGATGAAGCTGGAAAAGTGGTAAGAAACAAAGCAAGGTTAGTAGCACAAGGGTACAATCAACAAGAAGGTATTGATTTCTTCAAACCTTTGCACCTTTGTAGCTAGATTAGAAGCTATTAGAATATTACTTGCTTTTGCTGCTCACAAGAATATCGTTCTATATCAAATGGATGTAAAAAGTGTTTTTCTAAATGGTTTTATTGAAGAAGAAGTGTATGTGAAACAACCTCCTAGTTTTGAAAGTTTGTCTCAATCAGATCACGTTTTTAAACTCAAGAAAGCATTGTATGGTCTCAAACAAGCTCCTAGAGCTTGGTATGATAGACTCAGTTCTTTCCTTCTTAAAAATGGTTTTTCAAGAGGAAAGGTTGATGCAACTCTCTTCAAGAAAAGCGTTGCAAAAGACTTTATTATAGTCCAGATTTATGTAGACGATATAGTCTTTGGAGCTACTAACAACTCTCTTTGCAAGGATTTTTCAAAGCTAATGCAGTATGAGTTCGAAATGAGTATGATGGGAGAATTGAAGTTCTTTCTAGGACTTCAAATCAAACAAACAAAAGAAGGAATCTACATCCATCAACAGAAATACACAAAAGAACTTATCAAGAAGTTCAAGATGGAAAACGTCAAGCCTATGAAGACTCCAATGCATTCGTCTGGAGCAAATCTCAACAAGGATGAGTCAGGTAAGTCTGTTGATTAGACGGTATACAGAGGTATGATTGACTCACTCCTTTATTTAACTGCAAGCAGACCTGACATTATGTTTAGCGTTTGTCTATGTGCACATTTTCAATCTGATCCCAAAGAATCTCATTTACAATCTGTAAAGAGAATTCTTAGATATCTTGTTGGAACAACTAATCTCTCTCTGTTTTATAAGAAAAATAGTGATTTCAGTTTAAGAGGCTTTTGTGATGCTGATTATGCTGGAGATAAAGTGGAAAGAAAAAGCACAAGTGGTGGATGTCAATATCTCGGATCATCACTAATATCTTGGTCAAGCAAGAAACAAAACTCCATTGCACTTTCAACAACTCAAGTACATTGTTTGCGAGATGTTGCTCACAATTACTATGGATTAAACATCAACTTGAGGATTATTCCAGGTTTGAGAATCATATACCAGTATTTTGTGATAACACAAGTGCAATCAATCTCAGCAAAAATCCTATTCAACATTCTAAAGCCAAACATATTGAAATTCGTTTTCATTTTATAAGAAATTATGTTCAAAAAGGTATTTTCGATATACAGTTTGTGCAAACTAACTTTCAATTGGCAGATATATTTACAAAAGCTTTGGATGAAACACGATTCAATTTCATTAAAGAAAACCTTGGAATTATTTCTTTAAAAGATTGAAAATTGTTTCGTCTGAATTATTGATTGGACATGTTCCGTTTGTATTCCTTGTTCTGTATATATTGTTCCGTCTGTACATTACTTCGTGTTAAGACGAAACATTGCGTCTGATCAAGTTGAATAGTTACTGTGGTAAAATTCAACTGTTACTTTTTAATGAGTTTATCTCAAGTGTGCAGGGACAAATTAAAAGGAGCAATAAATATGTCTGTCATTTATTGCACTATTCTAGGACAATGATAAGCACGCACAAGGATCCATAACCTCCTCTATAATATCATCACGCCAAGGACTGGTTCAAGGGACAACGTTAGTGCTCGAGACAGATTCTGCATTTTCTACTGTCTGAGAAAAGCAAGGATGAGTCTCCCACATATCATCCTTGATCACTGGACAAGCGCGTTGAAGAACCGCAATATTCGTAGGAAAAGCAGCATCCCCTACGCCACCCTCTTCACAAAGATTATTATCAACCAAGGGTTTGATACTGCTGGTGTTATCTTTCACCAAGAGGGAAAGGAAGTGAAGGCTAGCACTTTCGCCAAAATGCATCTGACACCAAGCATTCTCCTTCACTCTCAAAAAGAGGATGTACCCCTCTCACCTATCACCAAAGACCCTCCTAACAAAGCTCGCATCAAGCGTGCAAAGCCATAAACACAACCCCAAACACAAACCAAAACACAACCACAAACACAAGCTCAAACACCGTCCAAAACACAACCCCAAATACTTTCACCTTCTCCTCTTCCCTCTGTAACTATATCTGAAGTTCCTTTTGAGGATGTTCTTGAGGAACCCCTCAAGAAAAAGAAAAGGACCATCATAATCAAACACGCAGGTGCTAAGTCAAAAGAACAGACGATATCCCCAAGTGAAGACGAAGGGGTCAACATTCCGTCTGAGAAAGTTCTGTCTGTGAAGATACTCACAGACGAAGACAAGCAGAGAAAAGCAGCTGAAGAGAAAGCTGAAGCAAGAAGAATTGCTCTTCAAAAGGCTGCTAAAGGCAAGGAGAAAATGAAGCAAAAGCTTGCGTCTGTTGTAGTAGGTGAGACAGACAAAGAAAAAGGGCTGAAAGAGGCTAAAAGACTCTCTATTTTGCTTCATGCTGAGAGAGAAAGGATCTTTCTCGAGAGCGTTCAAAGCATTGGATCGTCTGAGGGAGCATCTGCTCAAGCAACCTCAAAGGGCATGAACAGTGAAGAGACAGTCTAGATCCAGAAAGATAATGCCCAGCTTGCGGAGGAGTTGGAAACCATGCTGAGTGAGGAAGTCTCCACAATGGAAGTCTCTCCTTCACCCTTACTCCAAGACGAACTTAGGGAAAGCCCTATTGTTGCGTCTCCGCTGAACGTATCCCTTGCACAGACGCCACCTGCTGCGTCTGAGGAGGCATCACATCCACAGACGATGGATATTCCGTCTAAAGACCTAGTGCTGATTGAAGATGTTGATTCTTCGTCTGATGAAGATCAACTTGAGGTTTCAAAGGTCTCTGCCTCTTGGGAAAGGTGATAATCCATTTTATATACATTTTCCTTACTTTGTTTTCGGTTCAATTAGCTGTTATATGTGTCATATTTTGATAGTTTATCCTAGATATTGTGTTAGAGATATATTTTAGTAGTAGTAATAAATAATAGTTAAACCTCCATAAGTTCTTATGTTTTTATGCCAATTCATGTGCAGTTGCGTCTGGAGCTATGAGGAATGAAGAAGAGATAGGAGCAGGGAGGAGACTGAGTGCAAGGATGAAGCCCAAATCAAGATCAAAGCAAGCCAAGTGGAGCATTCAAAGCTGTGAAAACGCGCCAGGGCGCATTCCATTGACGCATTCAGACTTGCTTGCGGCACAAATCCGCCAGGGCGCGCTCAAGGGCGCGTCTCATGACTTATGAAAGCTCAACTGAAGGAATGGTCTGTAAGAACTCTTGTTGCGTCTTATGAGTTGCTTCGTCCGTGCTTGCCTCTCTTCCAAGTTGTTCGTCCCAGACTTGCTTCACCTGAGTTTGTTTCGTCCGATGAAGTAGTTTCGTCTAAGAAGTGAAGTGTTCCGTCTGTACTTGTTTTGTCTGAGTCTCCAGATTGATGTTTTCGTCTGTAGTCAATACAGACGACACCAAAGACAGACGATACAAGACCAAGACAGGTGGCGATACCCGGAGACCCACGATACAAAGTCCAATACGGCGATACACCAAAGACCAATACAGACGATACCAAGTTCGTACGATACCAAGTTCGAAAGACGATACGATACCAAGTTCGAACGACCTACGATACCAGGTTCGTACCAGGCGATACACCAAAGACAGACGATACAACTAGTGCAAATCTGCTTGTTTGTTGGACAAAGCGCGCCCGTAGCGCGTCCTACTTAAGTGGGTGGCGTTCCATCGCTTCCCTTGCTTTACAAACGCGCCAAGGCGCGAAATGGTTTAATGAGAGCGCGTTTCATCGTCTATATAATCATGCTTGGGGCGAAACTTAACAACTTTTTCGGACTTTTTCATAATTCGTTTTACGAGTGTCTTGTGCAAGTTTGAGTTGTGCGATTGCACAACTCTCTCTTCTCTCGTTTTCGTTCGTTTACATTCTCTCTTCTTCTCATACTTTACTTCTTCACTTTCAATATTCATGTATTCAATTTCTCTTCACACTTTGGATAATTGCAAGTGAATTCAGTTCTTGATTTTGATTAATTATTCTTCAATTCTACAACATTCCCCGATTCAATTTACTTCACGTTCTATTATGTTGTTCTTGATTGTTTAGGTTTCACGCTTTATGCTATTTGCGTTTGATTCCTTTTCTACAATTCTCTTCTGTTTAATTCGTTGTTTCAATTTGCTTAATTCCTTGCTTCGATTTGCATTTCTCTCCTCCTTTCAATTTCTGATTCTATTCGCGTTCACGCTAAGTGTTCCTTATCTTCTTCTGCTTTTGTCTTTTACGCAATTCATAATTTCGATTTATCTTCCTCCGCTTCGTCTTAAGCTCTCCGTTTCATAATTACACTTTCTCGTTTAGTTTTCTTTGCATCAATTCAATGAAAATCCCCTCCTAATTGTGATTAATTCTGAATTAAATAGATGTATGTCTTCCGAGAGATGACCTAGGTTGATTCCTCTATATTACAAATCTAATTGGGATAAATCTAGCTTTTGATAGTCATTTGACAAAGGTTATCAAAATGGCGCCGTTCTGTCGGGACATGCGTCGTTTGATTTGGAATTATCACCTGTATATAAACTGCTTGTGAATATTACATGTGTCTAGACTAACTATGAATTCATATAATAGTTTCTACTTTTAGTGTAGGTATTAACTGTTTTGTTGAGTTCCTGCATAGTTTCTAATTCTTTCTAGATAGTATTTCTGCTAGTTTTTCGAGGTTTGTGTAGTACATGACCAGATCTAGCTTAGATAATTCACTGAAATTTGATCCTGAAATTGAAAGAACAATTCATAGGCTGAAAAATCAAAATAAGAAAAGAAACCAAACTTCTCATTGTGACTCTGATTGTGATTCTGTTGCTGAAGAAATGACAAATCCAATGGAGAGAACTCTTAAGGAATTGGCTACACCTGACATTAACTATCAACCTTTGTGTATCCAATTTCCGATACCAGAAGGTGTCGTGAACTATGAATTGAAATCTGGACTGATTCATTTGTTGCCTAAGTTTTTAGGACTTGCAGGTGAAGATCCACATAAACATCTCAAGGAATTCCATGTGGTTTGTTCCACTATGAGGCCTAACGATATTCCTGAAGAGGCTGTCAAAATGAAGGCATTTCCATTCTCTTTGGATGGAGCCGCCAAGGATTGGTTGTACCTTCAACCAACACCTATTACCACATGGAATGACATGAAAAGAAGATTTCTGGAGAAATTCTTTCCTGCTTCTAGGACTGCAGCTATTAGGAAGGATATAAGCGGGATAAGACAACTGCAAGGAGAAACCTTATATGAGTATTGGGAGAGATTCAACAAGTTATGTTCCACATGTCCAAACCATCAAATAACTGAACAGCTCCTCATCCAATACTTCTATGAAGGACTCATGCCTATGGAGAGAAATATGATAGATGCAGCAAGTGGTGGAGCTTTGATGGACAAAACACCAGCTGCTGCACGATATTTGATTGCAAATATGGCAGAGAATTCTCAGCAGTTCAGTTCCAGAAATTCAACATCTTCCAAGCATGTAAATGAAGCTTCCATAGCTGCTGCTGATACATATAGGTTGGAAAACAAGCTAACAGAGTTAACCTCACTAGTGAGACAGTTAGCTTTGGGTCAATAACAAAGGCAATCGAATGTGAATGCAGTGAGCCAAATTAAGCAACTATGTGGCATTTGTAGTGGAGCTGAACATTCCACTGATGCTTGCCCTCAGCTGCAAGAAACTGAACAACAACAGCATTTTGTCCAACAAGCTGTGGATGTGGCTGGAATGTACTCCGGACAACAGTATAGACCTCCAACACAGCCGTACAACCCATATTCCAACACTTATAACCCTGGTTGGAGGGATCATCCTAACTTGAGATATGGTCCAGGACCTAGCCAACAGCAGCCACAACAACAGCAGCAAAGGTTTCAACCTCCTAACAAGTATCAACCTCCTCCCATGAGACAGCAACAAATGGTCCAACCTGCTCAACCACCACCTGAGAATAATGCTGGACCATCCTTAGAAGATTTAATGAAACAGATGGCAACTACCAATCTGCAGTTTCAGCAAAATGTGAATGCTTCTATCAGGATTTGAAAACTCAAATTGGACAGTTGGCCACCACCGTGAACCACTTGCAAGAACAAGGGTCTCTGGTAACATTCCTTCCCAAACCGTAGCTAATCCAATGGGGAATGTGAGTGCCATCACTTTGAGAGGTGGTAAGGAATTGCGACCAAATGTTCGGATCCCGAAAAATTACGGCGGATGAGGTAAACCAACTCCCTCTTCCTTTCCCTTCGTAAATATGCACCAAAGAAATTAGAATTAGAAAAAGAATTACTAGAAACATTCAGGGAAGGTAGAAGTTAATATTCCTCTGTTAGATGCTATTAAGCAAATTCCCAAGTATGCCAAATTTTTAAAAGAATTGTGCACTCATAAAAGGAGATTTAAAGGAAATGAAAAGGTAAACTTGGGAAGAAATGTTTCTGCACTTATACAAAGCACACATGTTTCTCCACTCCCTCCGTCTAACCTTCCACAAAAGTGCCAAGATCCGGGAACTTTTACAGTGCCTTGCACAATTGGGGATCGCACTTTTGTGGATGCCATGATAGACTTAGGAGCTTCCATTAATGTGATGCCTACTTCGATCTACAGTGTCATTACAGATTGGTGAGTTAAAACCAACTGGAGTTATTATTCACTTGCCAATAAGAGTGTTGTCCATCCACGTGGAGTCCTAGAGGATGTATTAGTTCGAGTTAACGAATTGATTTTTCCCCGCAGATTTTTACATTCTTGATATGCGGGATAGATCATCTTCACCTACATTGATCCTAGGGCGACCATTTTTGATGACCGCACGGACCAAGATTGATGTTCATTCCTAAGACACTCGTCTATGGAATTCGGAGATGATATTGTGAAGTTCAACATACTCGAAAGCATGAAACCGCTCGAAGAGCATTCTGCTTTTTCCATAGATTTAGTTGATGATTGCATAGATAGTTGTCGAGATATTGATTCTAACTTGATCTTGATTTTACTAATTTTTCGAATTAAATTCTCGATTTGGCTTGCTCTTGCTTTGTCATGATGGAGACACTTGTTTGTACTATATGTGCAGAGATTAATACTTGCCATTGCGGATGCAGGTTCTAACTTGCATGTTGCGGACCTTGGTCTACAGTTCTCGCATCTCGCGATATCGCAGCAAAACAAGCCAAAGATTACCTTCCATTGAACCACCACCAAGCTTGGAGTTGAAGCCACTGCCTAGTCACTTGAAGTATGCTTACTTAGACGATGCTCAGAAGCTTCCCGTTATCATTTCTAGTACTTTGCAAGATGAGCAAGAGGAGAAGCTGCTGAACATGTTGAAGGTGCACAAGAAAGCCATTGGATGGACATTAGCCGATCTTCCTGGAATTAATCCAGCCATTTGCATGCACCGAATACTACTAGAGGATGAGTCTAAGCCTGTAAGACAACCACAAAGGAGACTCAATCCTACCATTCTGGAGGTAGTAAAGAGAGAAGTCATGAAATTGCTTGCAGCTGGCATCATCTACCCCATTTCCGACAGCACATGGGTTTCACCTGTCCAAGTGGTCCCTAAGAAATCTGGCATAACTGTGGTGCAGAACAAGGACAATGAATTGGTTCCAACTAGAGTCACCAACAGTTGGAGGGTCTGTATTGATTATAGAAGACTCAACCAAGCCACCCGAAAGGATCACTTCCCTCTTCCATTCATTGATCAAGTCTTAGAGAAGTTGGCAGGTAAATCACATTACTGTTTTCTAGATGGATTTTCTGGATATATGCAAATTCACATTGCTCCAGAAGACCAGCACAAGACCACCTTCACCTGTCCATTTGGGACTTATGCTTACACCAGGATGCCCTTTGGCTTATGCAATGCACCTGGTACATTCCAAAGATGCATGGTGAGTATATTCTCTGACCTCCTAGAGAGTTGCATGGAGGTGTTTATGGATGATTTCACGGTATATGGTTCATCCTTTGACACATGTTTGGATAGTCTCTCTAGAGTTTTAAATAGATGTATTGAGACTAACTTGGTACTGAATTTTGAAAAATGCCATTTCATGGTTAATGAGGGTATAGTCTTAGGACATCTAGTTTCTAATAGAGGCATTGAAGTTGATAAGGCAAAAATAGATATTATTACTGCTCTGCCTTACCCCGCTTCTGTGCGGGAGGTGCGTTCTTTTCTTGGACATGCAGGGTTCTACAGGAGATTCATTCAAAATTTTAGCAAGATTGCCTTGCCATTATCCAAACTACTCCAAAAGGATGCAGAATTCTCTTTTGACCAAACATGCATGAAGGCCTTTGATGAACTGAAGATGAGGCTTACCACAAAGACCTATCAGTGCAGCCACCAGATTGGGAGCTTCCCTTTGAGTTAATGTGTGATGCCTCCAACTTTGCAGTTGGAGCAGTTTTAGCTCAAAGGGTGGATAGACTCTCTCATGTCATTGCATATGCTTCCCGTACATTGGATGCTGCCCAAGCAAACTACACCACTACTGAAAAAGAGCTTTTAGCAATTGTCTTTGCTTTAGATAAATTTCGTGCTTACTTGCTTGGCTCTAAAATCATTGTCTTCTCTGACCATGCGACTCCAAATTCTGTTGAAAAGGCCGATGCTAAACCAAGGTTGATTAGATGGATGCTTCTTCTTCAGGAATTTAATATAGAAATCAGAGACAAGAGTGGTGCAGAAAACCTGGTTGCTGATCACTTGAGTAGGATTGAGGGTAACCTTGATCTTTTGCCTATTAAGGATAATTTTCCTGATGAACATCTTATGCTTTTATACTCTTGTGATGTAGTACCTTGGTTTGCTAATATTGTTAATTACTTGGTTACATCTGCTGTACCTCCTAATGCATCTAAATCACAAATTGAGAAGTTGAAAAGTGATGCAAAATACTATGTCTGGGATGACCCTTATCTTTGGAGGTTTTGCAGTGATAGAATAATTCGCAGATGTATTCCAAGTCATGAGATCCAATCGGTCCTTCAATTTTGTCATACTTCACCAGTGGGAGGGCACTATGGACCTCAACGGACAGCCCGAAAAGTATTGGACAGCGGGTTCTATTGGCCTACTATCTTCAAAGATGCATATAAGCTTTTCAAAGACTTGTGAGCAATGTCGAGAGCCGAATGGCCATCACTCGAAGGCATGAGATGCCCCAACAACCTATCATTTTCTCAGAAGTATTTGATGTTTGGGGTATTGACTTCATGGGCCCCTTCCCTGTCTCCTCTGGTTATTCATACATTTTGTTAGCTGTTGATTATGTATCAAAGTGGGTTGAGGCTAAGGCCACCAGGACTAATGATTCTAAGGTTGTTGTGGATTTTGTTAGATCCAATATTTTTTGCAGGTTTGGTGTGCCTAAGGCCATTATCAGTGACAAAGGGAGCCATTTTTGCAATTTCAGCATGCGGTCGCTGCTACATAAGTATGGGGTTGTGCATAGAGTTTCCACAGCCTATCACCCTCAAACTAATGGTCAAGCTGAAGTGTTCAACAGAGATATCAAGCTCATGTTACAAAAGATGGTCCACCCTAACAGAAAAGGATTGAGCAAGCAACTTGAAGATGCTCTTTGGGCCCATAGAACCGCTTATAGAACACCGACTGGAATGTCTCCTTACAGGATGGTTTTTGGTAAAGGATGTCATCTACCTGTGGAGATTGAGCATTGTTCATATTGGGCTGTGAAGAAGTGTAACTTTGAAATTGACCAGGCTGGTGCACATAGGAAGCTTCAATTACAAGAACTTGAGGAGCTTCGATCGGAGGCTTACGAGAACTCTAAGATCTACAAGGAGAAAGTCAAGAAGTATCATGATAATATGATTCTAAGGAAGGAGTTCAAAGTAGGCCAGAAAGTGTTGTTATTCAATTCTCGTCTGAAGCTTATAGCCGGTAAACTTCGTTCTCGATGGGATGGCCCTTTCGTTATCACTAATGTCCTGTCCCATGGTGCAGTTGAGATAAAAGATGAAGTTACTGGTAAAATTTGGAAGGTAAATGGTCATCAACTCAAGGAATTCCATGAGAGTCCGAAAGCAGAAGAAGCTGAGGCAGAATTGTCCCCGGTAACCTAGCTGGCGGATGTGCAAATATTTGGCCCTTGAGGGAGTTTTCTATCTCCCTTCTGTCTTGAATTGCAGTTGACTTCATTGCTACATTTTATGTTACATTGAGGACAATGCAAATTTTAAGTGTGGGGGGGATTCGTCTGTCAATATTCAGTTTCGTCTGTCCCTTAGTCT
The DNA here is from genome assembly GCA_026586105.1 of Hylodesmum podocarpum. Taxonomy (NCBI): domain Eukaryota; kingdom Viridiplantae; phylum Streptophyta; class Magnoliopsida; order Fabales; family Fabaceae; genus Hylodesmum; species Hylodesmum podocarpum. The sequence continues at coordinate 14,413,904 of JALJEV010000623.1, read as the reverse complement.
GTCCTTTAAGTTTCGTCTGTCAAAGTTTCGTCTGTCCCTTAGTCTGTCCTTTAAGTTTCGTCTGTCAAAGTTTCGTCTGTCCCTTAGTCTGTCCTCTAAGTTTCGTCTGTCAAAATAAAAAAAAAAAAATAAATAAATAAATAAATAAATAATTAAATAAATAAATAAATAAAAATGTGAATCATGCCACTTCTTTGAAGTTACAGGTATATAAACTGTGGAATTTACAAACATTTTTAGTTGATAGATTTTTCAATCGTCTCATAACTTATGAGTGCATCTTTGAATTGCAATTGACTTGAAGCTAAAGTTTGGATAATCAGTGATAGAAAAATAAACCTTGTGAGAGGTTGAGCCTTATATGAAGGAACCATTATTCCTTCAGAATATTTCTTTCGTGTGTGACTACACTCATCTTGTTAGTAGCTCCGGATTTTTCCTTGACTCTAGCTGATATTTCTTGTTCACATGCATTATTGATATGATTTAGGCATTCCTTCTTGAGCTACTAGCCAAATTGGCCACCTTACATACTTTCCCTTTGTACTCCCCTTTGAGCCTTTATATCCCGTTCTTCAATTTTAAGCTCATTACAAACCGGAAAATGGAAAACAACGATGTAACCTGACCTGAGAGATTAAAGGAGCTTTGGAATTGTTTTGGGAATAGGTCCTAAATAAGTGTTGGGATATCGTTCAATAATCATTCAGGCTTCCGTCTCAGAGACAACAGACGGAATCAACAGACGGAACAAGCGCAGACGAAAGAAAAAAATATATAAAATAAAATAACCCCCCTCAGAACAAGTCTGGTATGTAAGCTAGTGAATGGATTGACAATAGCTATATAAAAGAAAACAAACATATAGAAAAGATACAAAGAAGAAAATACCAAAAGCTATAAGCAGGGAAATATAGAAAGGAAAAAGAAGCAAGAAAAGATACAGAAAAGAAAGTACCACAAGTAAAATAAAGCAAAGGGAAGAAAAAGGAAAAGAAACAGAAGAAAATGAAAATCCATTATGAAAATAAGTGGGAAACCAAAAAGAGGTGAATGCTAGGAGGGTAATTCTCATGCTTACTAGATTTATTCCCCATTGCTCCTCTTTTCTCTTGGTTATTAGCCTAAATGACCTTTCTTTAATCCCACCTTCACCTTGGCCACATTACAAGCTTAATAAAGACCTTTTGATCTTTAATTGCATGTGTTTCAAGTTATTGAAATTAGAGGCTTGTAAAAATCTGGTAGTTCTAACTTGTATGATGTGTTTGAGTGCAAATACAATCCTAAACACTTGAGAGTTAAGAGGAAACACTTACTTGTGAGGTTCTATCACTTTGAATTCATTCTTTAAATCAACTTGTCAAGTTGTTTGTTCTGGATGCACCTTAGACTTATGAATCGTTGTTAATCTTGATGCTCTGAATTTTGTCCCTTTCTCTTTATATGCATCTGTGGCTCAACTGGAATTGGTTCAGTGCACATAGCATCAACCCTTCTTTTAGTAAGTTTTGCCCCGGAGTGCAAAAGAATAAGTGTGGGGGTATTTGATAATCCATTTTATATACATTTTCCTTACTTTGTTTTCGGTTCAATTAGCTGTTATATGTGTCATATTTTGATAGTTTATCCTAGATATTGTGTTAGAGATATATTTTAGTAGTAGTAATAAATAATAGTTAAACCTCTATAAGTTCTTATGTTTTTATGCCAATTCATGTGCAGTTGCGTCTGGAGCTATGAGGAATGAAGAAGAGATAGGAGCAGGGAGGAGACTGAGTGCAAGGATGAAGCCCAAATCAAGATCAAAGCAAGCCAAGTGGAGCATTCAAAGCTGTGAAAACGCGCCAGGGCGCATTCCATTGACGCATTCAGACTTGCTTGCGGCACAAATGCGCCGGGCGCTCGTGGCGCGTCTCATGACTTATGAAAGCTCAACTGAAGGAATGGTCTGTAAGAACTCTTGTTGCGTCTTATGAGTTGCTTCGTCTGTGCTTGCCTCTTCCAAGTTGTTCCGTCTGTACTTGCTTCACCTGAGTTTGTTTCGTCCGATGAAGTAGTTTCGTCTAAGAAGTGAAGTGTTCCGTCTCAGATGAGTTCCACTTGTTTTGTCTGAGTCTCCAGATTGATGTTTTCGTCTGTAGTCAATACAGACGACACCAAAGACAGACGATACAAGACCAAGACAGACGATACCCCAGGACAGACGATACAAAGTCCAATACAGACGATACACCAAAGACAGACGATACCAAGTTCAGACGATACCAAGTTCAGACAGACGATACCAAGTTCAGACAGACGATACCAAGTTTCGGACGGACGATACACCAAAGACGGACGATACAACTAGTGCAAATCTTTTTGCTTGTTTGTTGGACAAGCGCGCGAGCGTCCTACTTAAGTGGGTGGCGCGTTCCATCGCTTCCCTTGCTTTACAAGCGCGCCAAGCGCGAAATGGTTTAATGAGAGGCGCGTTTCATCGTCATATAATCATGCTTGGGGCGCGAAACTTAACAACTTTTTCGTTTTTTCATAATTCTGTTTTACAGTGTCTTGTGCAAGTTTGAGTTGTGCGATTGCACAACTCTCTCTTCTCTCGTTTCGTTCTGTTCTGTTCTCTCTTCTTCTCATACTTTACTTCTTCACTTTCAATATTCATGTATTCAATTTCTCTTCACACTTTGGATAATTGCGCAAGTGAATTCAGTTCTTGATTTTGATTGCGTTATTCTTCAATTCTACAACAGATTCCTGATTCAATTTACTTCACGTTCTATTATGTTGTTCTTGATTGTTTAGGTTTCACGCTTTATGCTACTGCGTTTGATTCCTTTTCTACAATTCTCTTCTGTTTAATTCGTTGTTTCAATTTGCTTAATTCCTTGCTTCGATTTGCATTTCTCTGTTCTCCTTTCAATTTCTGATTCTATTCGCGTTCACGCTAAGTGTTCCTTATCTTCTTCTGCTCTTGTCTTTTACGCAATTCATAATTTCGATTTATCTTCCTCCGCTTCGTCTTAAGCTCTCCGTTTCATAATTACACTTTCTGTTTAGTTTTGCTGCATCAATTCAATGAAAATCCCCCTCCTAATTGTGATTAATTCTGAATTAAATAGATGTATGTCTTCTGAGAGATGACCTAGGTTGATTCCTCTATATTACAAATCTAATTGGGGATAAATCTAGCTTTTGATAGTCATTCGACAGTGGTTATCAAAAGGTCACATGCTGAAGTGATTAATCCAGAAGACTTACCCCTAAAGCACAAGATGGACTATTCGTTCCTAAACGAATTAGTCATGAGAAGATTTGTCGAGAGCACCTGTGCTGAAAGACCAATCAAGCAAGATTGGATCATTGGAGCGAAGTTTGATGAAGCCTCCAATGAAGCCGAATCGTGAGCCTCAGCTTCATTAGCGACGATGAAGACTTGTACATACGAATACACCATACATAGAGCTGAAGAACCCTTATCAGTACAGAGGAAAGAAGGGATTCCAGCTGAAGAAATCTAAAAACCCCATTCTTTACAATAAGTCTCTGAAGTCAGAAGATTTTAATGAAGATTTTGTCTATTCACCAGAGGAGCAACGCAATTGGTTGAAGTGTCTGCCCTGGGACAAACTGGCATCGCTAAATATCAAGGGACTAGAGAAAATAAAAAAATACAAGGATCATCTTATTTGCGTCTCGAGATTGAAGGACCAAGATTGGCTATGAACCTCACATCCCATAAAGAAAGAATCCAAGATGGAAGGTTCAGATCGAAATGAACGCTCCAGTTCTTCATCACTATAGATTTGGAGACGATGAATGCAGCCGTTATGAGCCAAAAGATTGCACACATTGGCATCTTGACGCTCTAACTAGCCATGATCCCTTAAAGTTCACAATTCCACTCAACCAAACAGAGTATGTTGGTTTAAGCCACACTCTAGGAATTGTGCTCCCATGGACGAGACCCCATTGCTCCGAGATTCATCCAAGATACTCCCTGCTCCTTGATGAAAGAGAAGACCCTGAGGAGTTCGCTCACTCCCTACCTGAAGACTACAATATCCCCTTCCAGTTGATGGCCAATGCTTATAGGAGAGAAGTTAAAGAAAGAAACATCTCTTTTCTCCATAGAGCGACAAGCTGAGAAGAACTACAAAAATCATCCTCTTTTGATTGGATCTCAGTTTTCTTCTTTGGTGACTGAAGAAACCAAATACTTCATCATCTTAGACAGAAAAAGGTCGTGCTTGGTAAAATACTTGGCTAAAGGAAAAGAGAAAAAGCATTCGTCTGAAGCCGCGTTCCAACATTGCTCTGGAACTGCTTATGATGAGAATGATTCTTCAGTCTGTGGCAAAGTGTTCCCTGAAAGTGCATTCGTCTACTCTCAGGAACAGCCACTTCTTGAAGTATCCATTCCAACAAAGTGGTGCACTTATCAATGGGAGCGGAACTTCACTGCCTACCTAGTTCTTCCACTTTTTACATTACGTTTGAAGAAGACCACACCAATGATCATTATTAATGACACTGAACCCATTGTGGAGTACCCTCAAACACCACTGATGATTGAAGATGTGGTTGCGGATGTGGAAAGAGCTGAGGTTGATGGATCAACTACAAAGGCTGATATTACAGACGCGGAAGAGTATAAGACTCTGAAGCGTAAATATAGTGCCTTGGAAGAAGATTGCGAGCACTTGAAAGCAAAGAACAGAGAACTTGAAGAAAATCAAGCTTCTCTATCATCTAAAGTGCAACAGCTTACAGATGTTGTGATGACCTCGCTCAACAAAAAATCAAACCTTCTCCTTGATCATCTTTTGATGACTTACAAATTTTTAAGGGGAGAAAATATAAAAGAATATAGTCCAGGGGGAAAGCATCATCTGAGGGGGAGCAAGAGCAAGCGAGCAAGAGCATCGTCTGAAGAAGGGAGCAAATAAGATAAAGCATCGTCTGAGGGGGAGCAAGAGCAAGCGAACAAGAGCATCGTCTGAAGAAGGGAGTCACTATACTTGTTGTAACAATGTATTTTATTTACTTATTGTTTTTAGTATAGAAAATACATTGTAATTCTTTATTGATTATTCTTTATTGGTTTTCTGTCTATACCAATGTAATTGTACACACAGATTACATCACATTGATGTAACAATCTATATAAAGAGGTATTATTCAGAAAACATCGTCTTGATGTAAATCTGGCTTGCTTAAGATTGTTTGTTTCTGTCTAACCATGTCTTGTGCAGATTTTCATGGTATGGTCTGTAATCATCAAAAAGGGGGAGATTGTTAGATCAAGGAAAATTAACGCCTCAAGATTTTGATTATTACAAGACAGACGAAATCAAGCCACCAAGACTTGCTAAGACGAAACCAGCACAGACGAAAGAAGACCCTTCAAAGTGAAGATTCTGCGTCTGTCCAAAAGCCAAGTCATCAGACGATACTTGCACAGACGAAAGAGGACTACTCAAGCTTAAGTTATTCGTTTGTCCAAAGAGCGAAGTCTAAGACGATAGGATGAGACGAAACAACTACACTGATCACACACATCGTCTATCCAAAAGTGAAGTCAAAATTGGAGTCTCGTGCCAAGTTTTCAAATCTGAAGAAGTACTCAAGAGAAGCATCCAAGATCAGTATAGAGATTCGTACTTACACTCCAAGATCAAAAAGGTCTTCACCTTTTGTCACATCTCTGTACAAGTCAGAAAAAGTACTGCGCGCACAACCTAGTCCGCTAAATCTGATGCGACTCTTATCAATCAATCAAATACAACTGACAACCTTTTTGGAAAGCTCTCTAGAAGATTTCTCAACGACTCTCAACGGCATTCAAACGTGTCTAACGGCTATTTGAAGAAGATGCCTATAAAAGGACTTCACACCTTCAAGAATCAGTTGGCGAATACGCTTATCTTCATCTACCTCTTAAGGATTCGCTCAATATCTCCGATTGTGCTTTATTGTAAACACCTCTCTGCGTAGAGGAAAACTCTGTTTTTCAAAACATCTTTCAAAGTCCACTTGTGTGGCATTTTAGCCTGAGGAGGCTGTGTTCCAAAGAATACCTCTTGTATTAGCCTGTGGAGGCTGGGTTCAAAGAATACCTTGTTGGTTTAGCCTGAGAAGGCTGGGAGCAAAGAATATCTTGTAATAGCCAGAAGTGGCTGGGTTCAAACAAGTATTGTAACCTTTTCACGGTTTGTAGTGAAAACTCAGTGGTTGCTGAGTAACTGGACGTAGTCTTGAATAGACGAACCAGTATAAAAATAACTGTGTTTATTTTTGTTTCGTCTGATCAACTAACAGGGGATAATCATATCATAACGTCTGTTCATTAAAATCAATCTTTCAACATAAATTTTTGTTTCGTCTGAACATAATTCAACCCCCCTTCTTGTGTTTATCTTTTACAGAAGGTTACGTCCAACTTTTTGAAAAAAAATATTTGTAGACATAAACAAAGCACAAAGTAAACCCGCTCGGAACGTGTGCATGGTTTAGCAAGCACAAAGTCCTCTAAATATTCTAAGCACACAGAATAAGAAGAAACGAATTTGTTAATGATTTGTTTGGAAAAGGTTAACAAAGAGGAATAGTCAATGACCTCTTCAAGTACCTATTGGTACTCACGGTCAGAGATGGGAAAGACTCTCCTAACTCTAACGGTTTTTTACTTGCCTTGAGATAGTGACACCGTGGTAACTACCCTAGAAGTGGCGCCACTGATAGCGGTGCCACGAGGAGGAGAAACGTTCCCTTCACGGGGAGGTGAAGGAAATGGACTTAAGGAGACTTCCCCATCAAGAGGAGTAATCTCCCTATGGAGCATACTTGGACCCTCACCGGAGCGCTCAGAATCAGAATAAGAAGAGTAGGAGGCCATAGAAGACATAGCCCTTGAGGAGGAAGCTTGGTGAAAAGAGGTAATTGGAGAACCAGAGATTGGAAGACACCACATGAGTAGAGAGAAAAATATGAGAAACAAGAACAGGAAAGCAAGAGTAGAATGAAGAAAGGAGGAGGAAGAGGGTATTTATAACCCTCGAAAGTCAGAAATATGAAGGGGTGATTTCAAAACGACACCACCTTTAGGGTTTTGTGCCAACCCAAAAGGCATGTCATTTTGCGTTTGCATGCGCTACGAGGCGTCACTAATGATTACCTTATAATAACCCTCATTTAAAGCATTAAATCCCTCATTAAATGCTTGGTAGTAATGAAACCCATCATTAAAACCGTGCTAAGTAACAATTACCACATGACTCCTCAACAAGTCAACTCTATCACTCCCTCACTTCAAGTTGACACTCTTAAGCTCGACATCCCTCACAAGTTCACATTCCTTAGATTGAGGGCTTATGTATAGTGTCGAGGTGATATGACATCAGTGTCACATTATCATTAATATATTGCGTCTGTCATGAACTTAGGGCTAGCCTACATGGCTTACGTAACCCTAAGAAGCCAATCAACATTAGACACATATTCCATTACCTACACGAGGTGCTAACCCTTCAATACTATCATTACCTGCAAAGACGACCGATTACCCCAATCATAGCTAAACACATGAGCTTAATGTGTGGCCCAAGACCACTTGCATACTCCACTTGGTCAACTCATTAACCTATAAATACCTTATTCACTACCAGAAAATATCTTTAGACTCTTATACTCACTTATACTTCTCTCTCTCACTTTAAAAGATTTCTCTCTCTGTCTCACTCATAGTCAAGTTTTCCGAATGTGTTTTGTAGGTACCACTCTCTCTTTTCAAAGACAACGCTAACAAGTTCTCTTCATCATGCTAACACTTACCACAAATCTAAGGACCTATACCCATATCATATTGGTTGAAACCCATGACTCGAACTTGGAAGGAATATTGGTCATATTTAACTTGAATAAAATTTATAATACTCATTTTAAAATCTTGGTTTATATTTTCTCAAAGATTTACTAGTGATAAATAGAAAGACACTAAAATAAGGGATGACAACAGAGAATAAAAAAAAAAAAAGACAAGTTGTTGTATTGGTCAAGAAGATCAATTGATGCACCTATACCAAACTTAATATAGTCTTCATTAAACAAATAAAAAAAAAAAAAAGTTATATCTAAGTTTTATCCTTTACACATTAACCCATGGAAAGTCAAATCAGTAAAAATTTGATATATAATATATAAAACTCCTTGAATAAGATATCCTATTACGTAAAACAATATCATTTACTATTTTCATAATATATGCTTTAATTAGATGAAAAAAAAATATTTAATAAATAATTGTGATGAATAGAAAATTAAATAATTAATTATAAAATATATAAAAATTAATAATATATATATATATATATATATATATATATAAATAAAAGTTGACCAGTTATGTGATTATAAAATAAAATTATTTTTTTTTTAAAGGTGCAAACACGCAATTATTCCAATATTAGTTTAAAAAGTTAAATAAAAGGGGATAGATTTTTCACTTTCTCCGTCCACTTCTTTTTGCAATTTCATTTTCTACTCCGAAGCAACATCTTTGGAGCACTTGCTCTCGTAATTGAAATAGCATCAGGAATACATTAGTTATCTACGCACTTTCTCATCGTGTTGCCGCGTCCAGCGTCCGACGGTGAATCATTTAAAATTAAAATAGTACCATAAAATCGCAATGTCAGTCATAATTTAGTTTTCCAATAAAAAATAATGAAATTCTTAACTTTTACTATTTGTCAGAAATTTTGCTCTTACCGATGTCATCCGGACAAAACTAAAATAATAAATAAATGTAAAAATTAGATATCATAAATTTGCATAGTTAATGAACTAAAATAATTAAATCATAAAAATTAATAATTATATGACAAAAGGAAAAGACTTATTTAATAATTTTTAACATTATTAATTTTTATTTCACAACATCCGATTTCAAATTACATAATTTTAAATACTTTTCATGTAAAAATATTATACTCTTACATAATTTTAAATACTTTTATGTCACTTTTTCCTACAAGATAAGAGTATAATATTTTCTATATTTCAAAAAATTAAAATTATGAAATTATAAAAATAATGCTCTCTCTAAATTATAAATTTTAAAAAATTAAATAAATAAATATTTCTATATAAAATGTTAAATAATTTTTCGTTGATAAATAACGAATATTCACAAACACACCTAATATGATATCCTTGTGTCTTGTTTACTAACATGTATTAAAAAAGTTTGTTTAAAATTTTTTTATACTATCTAAAATACTCATTTAAATATCTATCTTGTGTTTACGGTGAATTTTATTTGAAAATATCCACAAATGCAAATTTATTTGTCATTCCTGTTTGTGCCAACACCAACATTGTTTTGTTGTTTGAAAACCAGACTTATACTGTAATTTGGTCTTAAAATCTGACAACTATGCTTTTGAGTTTACTAGAGATTGAAGCTTTGATGTTTCCATCTATTGAGGGTTAATTTAAAATTTTAAGCCTCGTTCATTCTATTTATGTGAATAACAAAAAGAAAATTCTTGAAAAGAAATTAAGCTTAACAAGAAATGAAAGATTCTTTATTCCACCCATGGTGATTTTTTCATCAATGAAAAGAAAAGATAAGATGAATTGGGCTCTGAGAGAGAAATATTGAAGGAGACTTGAATCAAGAAAAAATCTAGCTCACGTATTGCTTCTTCTCAAGAAGGCTACTACAGAATGCCAAATCAAATCTCTCCTCTGGAGGGTCACCAATGCAGTCAAACACTGCATCTGCATTTAAGAAATCTTCATCTGCTGTATAGCTGCATGCATTGGGGTGAAAATGTCAGTGAAAAGTAAACTCGTGTTTACAAAAACCATTGGCATTTAAGAATGTTACTGAGAAAGTAAACATAGCTGTCACTGCTGCTACAAAGCTTTAAAGTTGGCACAAACATCTAAGAGGTATCAGGAGCCAAAAAATGTCTTAGAAAATTATATTGAGCATGCATCTACCTTTTCTCATGTATCCTTTTTCATTTTTGTTTTCGAAGAGAGAACTTTTGTCAGTAAGCAAAGATTAATATTCTAATATTGAAAATCTATTTAAAAAATTGACCACCCTTCATAAATATTTTTTTTATACACACAAACCAGAAGTTAAATCCTTAATTATATATTTAAAAAATATAAGATTATTTATCATCTGTATCATATATTAATTCAGTTTCTTTATATTTTTCTGTACACACATTTTCACATCATGCCTAATATATGTCAATTTCTCTCTTCCTCTTTTTTCTTTTGTTTCTATGTCCTTTACCTTTCTACCTCATGCACCTTAAAAAATGTGGTGTACGTTTATCTTGGTTCAAAGCTATTGCATTAACATTGCATATGTCCAATTATAGATAAGGTAACCATAAAATTGAAGAAAAGATAAGTTCACCATAGAAGTTTATGAGAATTGACTAAGGTAAGCACATATGTCCAACAGTCCAAGCATTCATGTTGCCTATCAAGTAAGTAGAAACATACCCGCTCTTTGTTATTATACATGTCATTCCAGCTGCTTTAGCAGCTAGTAGGCCTATGGCACTGTCCTCCACTACAACACATCTGTGCAATTCAAAAAATTAATGACATTTCAATATTCAAATGTGGCATATATATGTTAAAAAAACTGAATGTAAAACACTTGGGTTAAGTCATCATAAAATACACCTTCTGTGTCAAATCTAACCAGCAACTGAAGAACTATATGGAATCTTATTTGAATAGTAATTTTAGCACAAGTATCACCTGACACTACTATAGTGAGATATACCTTGAAGGTTCAACGCCCAGAGTTTTGGCTGCTAGTAGATATATGGCCTGTCAGAGAGAGCATAATATATTCAGCTGCTTAGATCACGCCATATTGTGAATTCAGTTTAATTTGACCATAGTATCAGGTTGCTATACCAAAACAAAATTTTGTATAATAGATAAGAGTTACTGAAGATTCCATAACGCTAAATTGGATCTACCTAACTTCATATTTGGGGATAAAAGAAGTTCTGATCATTGATTTTCTTTTCAAATTGATTTAATTGAATGGAATGCATTTATGCAGGGCCATAAAATAGGACCAAATATTTTAATTGTGTTCTGAAAAACTACCAAATTAACATTAGAACTTAGAAGGATAAAATTCTTACTGGATCAGGCTTTTTAAGGGGAACCACATCCCCTGCGAATATCTGGATTTTTTCTGCCCTCTCTGGTCCCAGCAAGAATGATACTATTGCAGAGACCTAAAACCAACTCACAACTTAGGTCTAATGATGAAATAACAAATAAATGTGTATCTAATCACCAGAGCAATATGATTCATTCAGTGATAATTAATCTAATAAGCAATAACAATCTGAAGATTGACCAATTAAAAGCTCAAATTGAATGGATTTTGTTCATTAAAAATCATTCAGCAAATTCAATACATAACCATGAGGCAATAACTACTAGGAATCAGTGAGCCAATAAAAAGAATCATTTAAGGAATTGGATAGCTGATTATGCATACCGCCTTCTCATTGGAAGTGCTGCAAACTGCAACAGGGACTCCTTGAGCAAAAGCCTGATCGATTATCCTATACGTTTGATAAAAACGAAACATGCATTAAGATTAGGCACAGAGTTCACCTTTCCTGATAATAAATCATACAGTTTCTAATCATGCAATATATAACATGAAAGTTAGATTAAAATTGGGTGATGACATAAAAATGTTAGAAACAAGATCATGAATTCAAAATACAGGATATTTCACATGTTTTAAATCAACCATTTCCTCTTGAGTTTCAAGTTCGAGTAAAATTATGTAAAACAAACAATTCCCAAGTTGTTCTAAATTTAACTATGAAGAATGGAGGCAGCAAAAAAGCAAGTCCAGCAGAATCACTTGGACAACAAGGTTCCTATATCATGTCAAGAAACAAACCAATCCAATGCTCAAGCCATTATTATGTGGAGGCTAAGGAATGGTTTTATACATACTTCTAACAAAAACAAATATAGATAAACAATTTGGATAAAGATAACCAGATAGTAACCAACTTTGCAACACCTGGACGAAGAGGCAATAGTTTTTTCTCAATAAGGGCCATAAATAGTTCTGTCTTTTGTTTGTGGAGTGAAGCTATGAATTCTTTTCTTTCTTTTTCACCTGTCGGTATAATTGCAGGCCAACCAGTCATGTTAAAGTAAGCTGTCATCCTAGTCAAAAAAAGAAGAAGAAAAGGCAGATGAAGTCTAACTTCAATTGCATTAAAATGAAGAATTCAACAATAGCAGTTCAAGTCCTTCTTTTTTGGTTTTAGGATAACGAAGGTTTTAAATTGCAGTCATGGTTATTTATTCCATAGTAGTAAGATATTGACTACTTGTTTTTGTCATAATCCAAAAAGCCTTTTTCAATGGATGTATTGTGTTTTTATATAAACCTACCTATACATAGGACTTTGATTATATTCTAACAGGTTTCTTAATGAGAGAAACAAGAAGACAAACCTTTCCTTTCCGCCTCCAATTTTGAGCAATTCCCCATACAAGTCCACATCCCAGGTAACGCCTAGTTCTCTCTGCGTGTTGAAAACCAAGAGAAGGCACACAACACATTTATGTTAAATTAAAAAGTGAACCAAGAAAGAAAGCATTGATCAAGAACCAGTTCAGCATCCCCAAGTGAAGTTGCTCATGGATTCTTAAACTTAAGAGTTAGTTCTTATGTAGTTTCATCAATGGAAATTGGAATAATTGGAGCGAAGTTCACTCTAATGATTGCTTGCACAAGAAACTTTCTTAACACGCATTCTATGTTCTTAAGAATCACATCCTTAGGTAGAAAATTTATTGAAGTTCTTAAATCTCATGTAAGGTAACAAAAGTGAGTTAAGCAACTCTCAAGATTACAAGAGAGTATGTATAAGTTATTTCAGTCAGTTGGCTCCTTAACTTTGTATCAGAGTTTACTGATTAGTTGACTGCATATGAGAATTGATTGCGTATGTGAATTGACTGATTAGCATTACTCTAGAATAAGTGTAGATACGTACCTCTTGGAAGGTTTGGTTGAAAGATATTCTATGTCCATCTTTCTCAGTATCCACAAGAACACCATCACAGTCAAATAGAAGAGCTGCTGGAAGAGTGGAAGAGGAAGATGCTGATGCTGAACAACTCAACCTACGAGAAGGAAGCCTTGTGGTTGTTGTTGGTCTTGATGATATCTTAAGAGAAGTGTGTGTTGATGTGAAGGATGATAGCGGAAGCTGATCATGGTGTTTGAGGAGGCATTGAGTTTTTGGTTGAGTTGTTGTTGGAGTGAAGAGAGAAGAAGAGGAGACGGAGATGATGCTACTTGTTGCCGCCATTAATTACAATTCACAAACTAAAGCTTCAGTTTTTCCTTCCATTCATGATCTTCATCTTATCTGGTTCGGTGTGGGACCGTTAAGTCCAACACACCATTCCAACTTCCAACGTCCAACACAAGTTTTGATTAGGTTCAGCTTTCTCAACACTCGCCACGTGGAACCATGACTTCTTTTCTTAAAACTGGTTTGAAATATTAATTTATTGGTCCCTCTTCCTAAATGTATTTTTTTTTTATGGAAATAGAATGCTTGTTATTTCTTTGCATTTATTTGCTTTTGTTGAATTTTGTTTGTTTTTCTTTTTGGTATTTAGCTGTTTGGGTTGGCAGATTATTACTTCTATTGAGTAATTTGGGTCATGAATAGTAAAATTATGAAATTTTGATTATCAGGGATTGAGTTATTTTTATAGCTTTTATGTTTGTTCCGTGATATGACATGAGCTCACATATGTTTTCTCTTTCAAGCAAATTAACTCTCAAGGGTTTGGTTTGTATAAATTTACATGTATATATAAATAAAAATAATATAGATAAATTAATATAATTACTATATATTTTAAATATTTGTATTGCATATGTAAATTAGTGTTTACGAGATATTATGTATAATTACATTAAACAAAATTATTATATATTACTTTTTATTGTAATTTAAAAAATCTTCATCTAATAATCTTTAATTTGTCGGGTAAAGTCATTTTTAACAATGCAATATATAAATTGTTAATGATTAAATTAGTTGTGACAAACATAATTTTATTAGTTCAATGATTGATTTTGATTTTGATTTATTGTGTAAAACATTTTTTTTAAAAAAATAGTTCATGAATTTTTTAAAGGATAACTTTTTATGAAAATAATTTGTATGTATAAAAAATCCTTTTAAGAAAAGTCATAGAAATAATTTATACAACGATTACAAGTAACAAGAAATCAATAGTATCATCAATTATTCATGTCTTGTTCTCTTAAGACTACATGATATATGCACTTCTACTATAATTTTATCATGCAATGTAGTATCATCCACTAGAATAGTCTAGGATATCTGATTCTCATACTTTAAAGATTCACTAAAGGTAGACATGTGATTCGCATACTTTAAAGATCCACTAAAGGTAGACATGTGATTCTCATATTTTAAAGATCCACTAAAGGTAGACATTCCCATACCTTAGCGTCCAACAAAACCACCCTTACTATGTGTGATCATCATGAGTAAGATAACTTCCCCACCAAAGACACCCCTAGTCCACAACATTCCATTCACACCGTTAGAACCCCTTTGAGAACTTACGAACTTGATCTATTACTATCTGGTCACCAACAATAAAGCAACATGTCATCCAAGTATAGAATTATGTAATGATTTCTCAATTTCTAAGGTGTTCTACTCAAATTAACTAGAACCCTCTTCCTTTAAATAATGTCAACCATCTAAACATTTTCAAAGTATTATTATATACTTCACATTCAAGTTCAACCGTACTTGTTTTCATTTATCATTCATTTTATGCAAAATCCTTCATTTACAATTATTACATTGCCTTAATTACTTAACGTATATCACCTACCATATACGAAGTCGTTCATAACATGCTATCGATTAAAAGTTAGTGTTTTAAGTACAAAAGAGATAGCAATACTTTATGATGGAAAAAAGATTGATGATCAAGTAATTTTAATCAAAAGCCAAACAAGAGTAAATAACAAATAAACACATTTCAATTGATTAAGCTTAAGGAAGAAATCACTTACTAGTTTCTCCTAAGCTTTTCTCTACTTTCTTTAGCTTCTTCTTTATTCTTTTAAGTCCTTTTGATATTCTCCCAAGTGACTTTCGTAGGATTCTTATTCTTGGCAATATAAGACTTTTACTTAGAATGGAAGAAAATGGGCAAGATTTGAGAAGGAAGCTTGGTGGACAATATAACATGTATACTAGGTTGTAGTGCCTTAGATGGATATCCCTAACCTTTATATATAGGCCTCAAGGTTAGCCATTGAAAGTTCCAGGAAAATCAAGAGAGAAAATTGTGATTTATGTTAAAAAATTTGCAATGTCGGTAATATATGACATTCTCGCTAGAGTAGGGAATCTTACTAAAGTGAGAAAGTTCTGAAGACTTCTAGAGTGCAATAGCTTGAGCGAGAAGCTCTCATTGGAACAAAAAGCTTTTGTTGGAACGAAAAGCCCTCGTTGGAACAAGAAGTTCTCGCTAGATTGAGATTCTTAAAAATTGTTTTCTGAATCTCTCACTCGAGCAAGATTCTCTCGCTTGAGCAAGGGTTCTCTAGTGAGTATTCTCACTTGGGCGAGAAATCTTTACCTAGGCGAAATTGATATGAATCCAAATCAGAATTAAGAAAAGATTTGAGATTTAGGAATTAAGGTTTAGAGTCGAATGAGAATTAGAGATTTTGATATAATAAAATGCAGAACATAAGAAAGAAAATAGATATGAAAAGGAAGGTGTCACAAACAAGTTTGTTAAATAAGTCAAGGATGATCGCCAAACAAGAATTAAAGAATTCTTGATAAGATTGAAGTTGCAAGGAAGAACCCTAGCAGAGCTTAAACTCACAGAAAATGAGTCTGGATAATAACTTACTTCTTTTCTCAATTCTAAAAGGTTTGATACAAATTAGATCTATGGGTTTACTTCATTTAGAAGTAAATAAAAGCAAATTAAAATATCTATTTCACCTGAAATGCTAAATTGTCTTAATGGTTAAGTGAGACATTCTGAATTTATGGTTCTAGCTTTAAAACTTATCCCAAGTTTTTTGAATTTCACCCCCTTTTCTCCTAATTTTCAAAATCAACCAATTCTTATTTTACCAAAAATCCTTTTTCCATTTATGTTATTTAAATATCGAGGATGTTACATATGCATTGAGACGATTAAGGTTGCATAAAGTAATCTATCTGATGCATGAACTTGAATCAGTAGTATTCGTTGCATTGAAGATTTGGAGGAACCATTTATATTTGGTAAGGTTTGATGCCTTTGATGATCACAAGAGTTTAAAGCACTTGTTTGACTAGAAGGAATTGGATATGAAGTAGAGAGTGTGGATGCATTTCTCAAGATTATAGTTTCAAGTTTTCATACTATCTGGGGAAGACGAACATTGTAATAAACACTTTAAGCATGAAATCATTGCAGGTAGACCATAATGGTGAAGAAGTTAGAATTGATTGAGAAGTATTGAGATTTGTAATTAGTAATAGATAAGAGACCAAAAGGTATTTGTCTTGGAGTGTTATAGCTCACTAATGAGCTTTTGTACAAGTTAGGGAGGTGCGTAGTAAGAATTAGATTTTATGGGATCAAACTCAACAAATGGTAGAATGAGGAAAATGAGAGTTTGAAAAAGATGCATCAGGGTTGATCAGATGCAAAAAGTGAGCACGTATACTAAAAAGTAAGGTGTTGAAGGGCACTATTCTAGAAGAGGCTAATAAAAGTAGCTTTAGTTTCCATCCTAGAACAATTAAGATATATCAAGATCTTAAGAAGAATTTTTTTGTAATGAATAAAAAAATACGCATTAGAGTTTGTAGCAAGGTGTTTGATATGCCAAAAAGCAAAGGTTGAGCATCAAAAATTGTCTGAGATTTATAGTCGTTGGAGATTTCATAATGAAAATGAGATAACATTTGTATGGCCTTTATCTATAGATTACCTAAAATAAGGCAAGAAAAGGACGTGATATGGGTGATAATGGGTAAATTGATAGAATCTACTCATTTTATAACAGTAAGCATGAAGTATAAGACGAGGAAGTTGACCAAGTTGTATAATGAAATATAATAAAGCTACACAGAACCTTTGAGTATTGTTTTGGATGGAGATTCATATTTCACTTCAAGATTATAGACTAGTTTGGAAGAAGCATTATGTAATAGGTTAAGGCTAAGTTTAACTTATTACCCACTAATTGATGGATAGACAAAATAATTTAGTTGTTAGAAGATTTATTAAGGGCATCTGTGTTGGAGCAAAAAAGTGAATGGAAGAATGTTTGGCTTTGATCAAATTCACATACAGCAATAACTTTCAAACAAGTATTGACATAACATCATTCAAAGCTTTATATGGAAGAATGTATAGAACACACCCCTGTGTTGATACGAAGACAATTAGTCTTTTTTAATAAGGCCAAGATGTGCATAAAGTGTCTAAACAAGTAAAGATGATCAAAGAGAAAATCAAGACATCTCGTACCATCAAAATAACTATAAAGATGAAAACTTGTATAATTTCAAACTAGTAATAATGTATTTTTTTGAATGTTACACTTATGACAGGAGTAGAATAAATTCTAAAATCTCATAAACTCACGTGCAAACTAATAATCATGTATTTTTGAATGTTACACTTGTGATAGGAGTAGAATGAATTCTAAAATAAATTCACCCATAAATTTACGAGACCTTTTTAAGTTCTACAAAGGATTAATACAGTGGCCTACCTCTAAATTATTTAAATCTACACATTTTCTTTCATGTTTATCAACTAAGATATTACAATTTAATAACAATATCTAATTTATTATTAAATATAATTTATTAATTTTTAGTCATGAACCGAAATGATATCATATGAAAAAAATCAAGTAAAATAATACTTCAATCTTATATTATATACTACATTTATTTTTAAAAAATAATAATAAGAGAAGTTAAAAGCACCAAAAATTGGAGGCACAAGAAACTTAAAAAGAGTTTTTGTTCCTGCATCATTCTTTTTTTCTTAGTACATCTTCCTTTTTATCATAATGCTAGAATTACACTTATGTATCAGACCAAGACCATTACTAGTTTTTGTACAAATTCCATTTCCAGATTTCCATAAATCCATACATATCTGATTTTAGAAAATCAGTAGGCAAAATTAGTTAGTTTTTTAACTACAAATTTAGTAAGTAAATCTGCAGGTTAAATTTTTAAAAAATTTAACTTATAGATTTTAGAAATTCATAGATTTAAGAAATTCGTAAATTAATTTTTTTTATAATAGTTTAATTTACCGATTTATGAAATCTGGAAGTTAAATTTAAAAAGAAATTATCTTACGGATTTAAAAAATCCATAAGTTAAACTTTTTTAAAGTAATTTAACTTTTGGTTTTATAAAATCCATAATTTAATTTTCTTAAAATTGTTTAACTTACGGATTTCTTAAATTTGTAAGTTAATTTCTTTTTAAATTAATCTCACAAATTTCATAAATTCGTAAATTAAATTTTTTTTTTAAAAAATATTTAACTTACGAAAAGTCTCGCTAATTTTATTTCTGATTTTGTAAAGAACGAAAAAAACATAAAAAATATCTTATGAATTTTTGGATTTCCTAGGGGATCATATTTTAGAAATTTATAGAGCTACGCGGTCTAAAGATTCGTATGATAATATTGGTTATAAATTTTTTAATTTTTTGTCTATGAAATTTTAGATTTTTATAATTCTACACATTTCTAAAATCTAGTAATTTATCAATTTTGTTTTATGGATTTTAAAAATCTGTGAAGATAGGGATCAGAAATCTGAAGGTATAAAAGTAAAAATTTGAAGCAGCTGAAAGTGGGAGAAGGGACAAGAGTGGATATGGATGACGGAACAATTATTTAATTACAGCTAAAACGGGGCTAAAATAGGTTGTAGCAGGAAAAAACGTAAGATGTTGGAAGAAAAACTCACTTAAAAAATTTAAGTAACGGAAGAAGATAAACACGAGATGAAAAAAACGTTGGGCCGGTTGGCCCATTTCTCCAAACCCTAATTGGGTAGCCTCGCAGAACACGTAAGCCAACAACAGAGAACTACTCTGTTACAGCGGCTCCAGCTCACAACGCAGATCGACAACACTCGTTAGGACCATTTTCCTTTCTTATTCTCATCCATTTCCTTTTTTCTTCTTCTTACTTCACTACACTGTATTACTATTACTAACTCACTCTGCACTCTGCACTCTGCACTCTGCACTCTGCACTAAACCTCCAAACCCGATTCGTATCCGATTAGGGTTCTTCGGATCTTTTCTTCCCCGATTCCTCTGATTCCTGTCTTGGCTCGACATCCGAGCCAAGCACGGGACTACAATCCGATTTAGATTTCCGTTTCCATCACTCTCTCTTCAGGTTCACATTTTCTTCTTCTTCTTCTTCTTTTTATTCCTTACTTCTCTTATTTTGTGGATGCGTTTTACGTTTTCAAATAAAACAATGTATTCGTGAGGTTACCAAGTGGAGCAGAAACAGTGCTAGCGCGTGGTACTTTTATTGAACGTCTTTTGAAAATCAAGCTAGTTATGCTTGAAGTGGAGTTTGTGAGTTTTGATATGGAGTGTAGTAGCATAATACTATTTTTTCTTGAACTTCCTCTGCTACCAAACGCGGTTTTTAAATAGTAGTAAATTACGTGGCATTAGCACCTTCTTTTTTATTTAATTTGCTGTAAAATTGCAGTGATTTTGATTGAAGCGCGTGTGATGGATCGTTGATGATGCGATAAGATTAATTTGGTGAAGGTGTTTGTGTTGTATTGTAGGGTTGGATTTTGCTTTGAACTTTTTACAACTCGTATTTTGCGTGTAAATGGCATCAAGCGAGGGGTTTCTGACCGATGGACAGAGAGAGATTCTGAAAATAGCGAGTCAGAATGTGGAGAATTTGTCTACCTCTCCGAGACCTGCATCCTCCTTGCTTGCTGAACATAATAATCATCATGTCAGAGCTCCTTCTGGGGGTGGTAAAGCACAAACTGCTGGCCATGCTGTCAAGCATGTGCGTCGTTCACACTCTGGCAAGTTTGGCCGGGTCAAGAAGGGTGAGTTCATGTAATTTTTTTTCTTCTCGAAATTTAACTTGCACTACCTTGTGGAGCACTCCACTAGTTAAATCAGCTTGAAGTTTCTAGGTTGTTGAATTTTGATTGGGATGCATGTCTTGCCGTGTGTCTTGTGTTGATTTTTTTTAACTTGGTTTAAAGGATTTGTCTGTGATATGTAATCAATTAGATCTTTGAGTGGTTTAGGGTGATGACTGATGATTTTTGTTTATAATCTTTGATTATAATTGTGATGTCAATTGGGTGCGTAGCTACCCTTTATGAGTAGTTTTCATGTGCAGAGTGAACGTTACAATTTACTTTTTTTAGGGTCTTTGTGTGGTAATTTGATGTAATGTATCTCTTGAATGCAGACGGTGCTGGTGGTAAAGGCACTTGGGGGAAGTTGCTTGATACGGATGGTGAATCCCATTTAGACAGGAATGATCCAAACTATGATAGTGGCGAGGTAAATTCCCTTTTCTAGTTTAGTTGGTTGTTTTCTTACAGCATGGTTAAGATTGAGCTGGGAGAAAATTTTGCATCTTGCTTTCTCTTCTTTTTCACATGATTTTGTGTAAAATGTAAATTGTATGGTTGTCTGCTTATTATCTTTGTTTTTGGTGGCTATTGCAAATTGGATGCATAAGCCAGTACATAATCTGTTTTTGTGTGCATACTCTTACTTTTTATAGGAACCTTATCAACTGGTTGGATCTACTGTTACTGATCCTTTAGATGAATTCAAGAAAGCTGTAGTTTCCATCATAGAGGAATATTTCAGTACTGGGGATGTGGACTTGGCTGCATCTGATCTTAGAGAACTTGGGTCAAATGAATATTATCCATACTTCATTAAGCGTCTTGTATCCATGGCCATGGATAGGCATGATAAAGAGAAAGAGATGGCTTCAGTTCTGCTTTCAGCATTGTATGCTGATGTCATCAGTCCTGCACAGATTAGAGATGGGTTTTTTATGCTTATTGAATCTGCTGATGATCTTGCAGTAGACATACTGGATGCAGTTGACATCCTTGCATTATTTCTGGCACGTGCTGTTGTGGATGACATCATTCCTCCAGCCTTTCTTGCCAGGGCTAGGAAGGCACTTTCAGATTCTTCCAAGGGAGTTCAAGTAATCCAGACTGCTGAAAAAAGTTATCTCTCAGCTCCACACCATGCAGAACTTGTGGAGAGGCGATGGGGTGGTAGTACTCACATCACTGTTGAAGATGTGAAGAAGAAGATTGCTGATTTACTGAGAGAGTATGTGGATAGTGGTGACACATTTGAAGCCTGCAGGTGTATACGTGAATTGGGGGTTTCGTTCTTCCACCATGAGGTCGTGAAGAGGGCTCTGATACTTTCTATGGAGAATCATTTAGCAGAACCTCTAATGTTGAAGTTATTGAAAGAAGCAGCAGAAGAAGGACTCATTAGTTCCAGCCAAATGGTTAAAGGATTTTCTCGTTTGGAAGAAGTCCTTGATGATCTTGCTCTTGATATTCCATCAGCTAAATCCCTGTTTCAGTCATTGGTGCCTAGAGCAATATCAGAAGGATGGCTTGATGCTTCATTTACAAAACCCTCTAGTGAAGATGGGGATATCATAGTGGAAGATGAAAAGTTGAGGAAATACAAGAAAGAGGTTGTAACTATAATTCATGAATATTTTCTCTCTGATAACATTCCTGAACTCATTCGAAGTCTTGAAGATCTTGGGGTACCTGAGTACAACCCAATATTTTTGAAGAAGCTAATAACTCTTGCCATGGATAGAAAGAACAGGGAAAAGGAAATGGCATCAGTATTGCTATCTGCTCTTCATATAGAGATCTTCTCAACTGAGGATATAGTTAATGGTTTTGTCATGCTTCTGGAAAGTGCAGAAGATACAGCACTCGATATATTGGATGCATCAAATGAGCTTGCTCTTTTTCTAGCCCGAGCTGTGATTGATGATGTATTGGCTCCTTTGAATTTAGAGGAAATTAGTGGCAGGTTGCCCCCAAAATGCAGCGGGAGTGAAACTGTGCGGATGGCTCGATCACTTGTTGCTGCTCGTCATGCTGGCGAGAGACTATTGAGATGTTGGGGTGGTGGGACTGGATGGGCTGTTGAAGATGCCAAGGACAAGATCATGAAGCTCTTGGAGGAGTATGAGAGTGGAGGTGTTGTGAGTGAAGCATGCCAGTGTATTCGTGACCTAGGAATGCCTTTCTTTAACCATGAGGTTGTGAAGAAAGCTTTGGTTATGGCCATGGAGAAGAAGAATGATAGGATGCTGGATCTGCTGCAGGAATGCTTTAGTGAAGGTCTGATCACCATAAATCAGATGACGAAAGGGTTCACCAGAATCAAGGAAAGTCTTGAAGATCTTGCTCTGGACATTCCAAATGCTGTGGAGAAATTCAGCTTTTATTTGGAGCATGCCCTGAGCAAGGGCTGGCTCCTACCATCTTTTGATTCCACTATCACAGATGTCTGAGTGCCCCAGGCTGCAGCTTCTTCAGGAGGACATATATTTTTCATTGTTTCTCTTGTATATGTTATTTCCCTTTAGCTCCCGCATAATGTGGATAAATCTGTGATGGTTGGACTTCTGATGATCCTTTGAATCTGTTTCGTTTAATTTTCCTTTCAAAATTACGCCGCCGACAGAGATCCTTATGAATATCATCAGGCTTTGTGTAATTTTGGTCGTATATTTCGTTGACAGCTTTTTAGAATGATGTCTCGTCAAGAAGTACGAATGAAATATAGTGTATTTTTCTTCCTTTACACTTTCATTATATTGATTTTTATGCTTTATCCGTCGATTCTATATACGTCGAACCTGTTAAAATGAAACTTGAAAATACTGACTATTGGCCATATTTAAATTAAGAATCTAGTGAACTGGGAAATCAATTTACAAATGGTAGCTGTGGTGAGTTTTGTGGCTTAAAAGTCGTTCTCCGTTTGACTGAATTCAACTTCGTTCTGTTGCAGGATTTGACGAAAACAAATTTGTGGCATTGCCCCCAACTTGCTATAACTAAAAGATTTGGAGCCTCCGTAGTGATGTCTGTTCCACATCAATGTGAGTCCGAGTGGCACCTTGTTTTGGTTTATGATTGCTCCTCCTTTTATTCAAAATCTGATGAAAACCATGTCAATGACTCGGAGATAGTAATGTGAAGTTTTTTTATGGATTTTGATTAGTGAAGACGTGTACTTCATAGGATGTGCAGTTCTTTTCTTTTTGTTTTGGGTTCAATAATTTGAAAGTCATTTTTTAATCATTATTTTTTAAGTGCATGTATAATTTTTAAGTTATTAAAATTTTAATATTAATTTTTTAATCGGTGGACAATAGTTGAAGTTTATTAAAATATTTTTTTTTGTCAAGTTTGCATTATTATAAATGTTTAAAACACGTACAATAATTTCAAAACCGGAACAAATTAGTTATTATAAAATTTTGTTTTTCCATATTAATAAATCTGATCTATGAGCCTATTTATTTAAACTTCTTATCTCTAAAACTCTAACTCAATAATGGTTATTTCTCCTCTACTTTTTAAGTTCCTTCTTTTAAAGTTCTCTTAGGTTTACATTCAATTCATTAGTGGTCAATTAATGAAAAACATTAAGTATAAAGAAAAAACTCACAATCATATAACTGAATAACATAAAAAATTATATTAGAATAAATTAAGGTTACATCGTTGATTTAATTCATGATAATCAAGAACACAACACAAGAATAATTAAAAGCAGAAGAATATATAGACAATCGAGTTCCCAAAAGGAATGAAGAATCTAAGTTATCCCTTTCTTTTTGTTCTCGCCTATGCTTGATATCGTTCTCTAACTCTTACTCTCTATCTCCTCGAATGAGTATAATTGAGCTCAGAAGCATCCAAGCATAATTGATATGAACATACTCTTCCTTTTTATAATTATTGCAGCTGGGCTTGGTCTTTACAAACTCAGCTTGCGTGAGCTATAAGACAAGCCGCGCGAGTTGAGGTTACAGTGGTATCCATTGGCCATGCTGAAGACTCAACTCACACAAGCTTTAGGGCATGTCGTGCGAGTCGGGGTTACAAAGAGGAATCATGCCTTGCAAGAAAGATCAGCTCGCATGAGTTGTAGGGCAAGCCGCGCGAGTTGCACTGGCATAGACAGATTATGTTTCACTGGGCTCTAGCTCACGTGAGCTGTAAGGCAAGCCACACGAGCTGAGTACTTCTGCACGTTTTCTTCCATATTTGGCTGTTTTTGAGCCTTAAAACACTTAAACAAACCATCAACACGTTCTATAACATAGTATTGCAATTCAACGCATTTAATGACTGTTTTGGCCTACTTAACACTGATTAAAGGACAAATTCTTAGTTGAAAAGTATATGCCGATAACTCTCTTTCACGAGTTATCACTATCCTCCCAAGGCCATCTGGGTTAAAATCATAAAAACATCTTGCCATCAAAATGCTTACCCGACATAAAACCCATCAGAACATTGTCATGCCCTTAAGTATCATCCAACACAATATTCGCTGATGGACCTCCACACTTCTACCATTCATCATATCACACTCTATGAGTAAATACTCATTATTCATCAATCAATTAATTACCGAGAAAGCATGGGGTCTCAAACACAATACATGAGAAAAACAATAACATCGTTCAAAGATTGTTTTTGCATCTTGGCCCGTGTGTCCATTAGTAGAGTGGAGTCACACATCTTGTCAACGTTCAGAGATCATTATCCATCATCATGTGACTGATGACAAGACTCAAGGAAGTCATAACTTCCTAATTCCATAGCAATTATCATATAGCACGAAAACAATGATACTCTAGCTTCTTGATATTTCAAAGAAGCTTAGAGAAATATCAAACAAAGGTTAACATAATTATCTCTCGTAAGAAGAAACTTCTTTTATTGTGAGATAGAGTTCCAAAAACATCAAATACATTCCTACATCACATTTCTCAATTGGACGTAACATGTATATTAAATTAAAATTTACATGATATAATATAGTAAAATATGAAAATATAAAAACAATGAAATATATACGCTAATATGTAATAACACTATTATTTATGTATCAATATACAAAAATATACAATGACAATATTATTTATATAATAACATACATCAACAACATTATTTATAACAACACTATTACACAGCAATATATAATAATAACATTGTTTAAATCTCTACTACTGGAATTAAATCTAATCCAAAAGGAGGAGTTTAAATCTTCATCAAAAGCAAGCTATGTTGTGGGATCGGATCTCATCCGAAGGTGAGATTTAATATTAAGGAGGCATGGGAAACATGACATGCTTATGTAGCCCCCAAACTCACCATACCCTGTCCAAACCTCTTCTAACCCTATTAGTATACAGAAGTCTTTCTTCTTCAACTCCTCTTACTATGATAAAGGCCTGCCATGTATGATTATATGCATACATGCCCTGTGTTACCATCCTCAAGTCAATCATTGTTTGTGAGTGGGTAGATATCCTTGTACAAGTGGCCCGCATAAGAAAACAATGAATAAATTTAATCATTTTACAAAAAGAAATAAATAATTAAAGGTACACAATAGTATTATGGATGACAACATACATTGTGTGTGGATGCTCATCAAGGACAACCCCAATAGTCATTGGTTGTGAAGGTCTAGATGATGAACTAAGAGAAGTGTATTGCTCTATCCCGAGGTAGCACAAATGGATGTGAGATCATGTAAAACCACTGAATATAACCTGGTCTAGTCTCAACAAGCGTAATGACATCAGCTGTAGTGGGTACAAGATGAGAAGAAAAATTCACCCATTTCTTAGGTTATCATACATATGGGTCAATGCATTTGCACTTAAGCATAACCTCCACAGGCATCCAAATTATGAAAGGCTTCCAAATAACACATAGTTACAATGATCAAACTTTTACATGTAAATATGGTGCACCCAACCAAGTGTAAAAGGTATGATTTTGCAACCTAAGTTTGTCACATTTGCTGACACCTACCAACATATCTTGCAACTAACTCAATCTAACATTTTAACATGTGATCCCCTACACTGTTAAGTCTCTGCAACTGGTTTGGCATAAGAAACCCCAAGCATGTCAATAAATTGATTAACTACCAAGTTTGAATCCATCGGCACATATAAATATATTGCTCTAGTGATAGATGAGTGTAAAAGAGATGACACGTCATCTAATGTAAGGGTCATCTCTTCTATAGGTAGGTGGAAGGAGTTTGTGTCCCTATGCCACCTCTCCACAAATGCCAACAACAACCCTTTGTCAGTAGTGTCCAAGCTACATGATATCAAAGGTAATAAACCTGAACCAATGGCCATATTCAGTATCTGTGCAGGTGATAAACCTGAACCAATAACCATATTACGTGAAAATGAAGGTTGTAGTGAGGAAGATAAGAGTCATAGGTTGTAAAGGAACCTTGACGGGAAGGGTGCTTGTTGAAAGGCGGAAGGAGGAAGCCGATGATGAGAAGAATAAGTAGTATAAATGGGAGAGGGTTTGTTTTTCAATTTGGTAAGGGATACATTAGGTAGTTCAAGTGCAAAATAGATGAAAATACTCTTCACAGTTCTGCATCTGATTGCTCAAATATAACGAAATGAAAAGGATATAAATGTTATTTTGTGTTTTATTTAATTTCTTAGGATAGAACAAAATAAAGGATAATAGTCAAAACAAAAAATTCAAAAACTTGTTTCAAAGAAATAGGAGTCTAGAGATTTTATACTAATAATAAATTTACATTCAAAAAAAAAATGTATATAATTCCATTTTGCCTCTAAATAATAATTGATATATTACAAATTTTACATGCATAAAACAAATTATTTGAGCTAAAAAAATAATTGTATTTTTTGGAATTAGTCTAGCTTTTGGAATATAACATTAACGAATTTAATGTGTTGCTTTTGGATTGTTTGTTGGTACTTTAACCATTATGTATGTCTTCTTATGTTCAAAACTTTTAACAATGATATTAGTCAGCTATGTTTTAAATTTGGTTTGCAGATATGAAACCTAATATAGTTTATTAGGGTGGTGCAACGTAAATACTCTCAAGTTTGTAATCAGACTCACTGTTTCGTATATTTTTCCTTGCTTTGTTTTGATCACGATCTAGTTGGTGGAGTGCATTGATTATCTTCCTGATAGTTCAAAAGGAGCAATAAAACTCAATATGTGCCTTTTTGAAGTCTCTTATAAACTCTTGAGTTTTGAATCAACTGAAGACAAAAACAATAAAAAAAATGAAAACCTGGACTTTGCTTCCTTCATTTTTTATTTGAAGATATTAGATAGGTTAGGTGTAGAACTTACATGTTAGAAAATCTTCAACGTGATACTCACTAAAAGTTGTTGCATCTCTGTTATATATTATAGATCCAATGATGATACATTACATATCTTAAGTTCTCTATGTACAAAGAATAAAACCATAACACATCACTGATATACAGATGATACAAAAATATTTACATTACTATAACACCAAAATTAAACAACTCCTCTTTCTTTGCTTACAACAACAAAAATTCTATATATGCTTACTTCCGGGGTTAGGGAAATAAAAAATGGCACTGAAGAAGAATCGGAATATTCACTTTGACTTAACAGAGCCACCTCAGTATACAAATTCTATGTCCCCTGAATTACCTTCACAACCAAGTTTTGTAGTTAACAATCCATCTTCAGGGTTGTAGGAGAATTCCTCCTCTTTCATGTCCACTATACAACGTTTTGGTCTAACGTTGGAGTAGGCTCCAAAACGGCCACAACCTCTGCTTTTGATTTTTATTATGCATCGTGAAGCATCGATGGTGAAGCAGTCTAGGGCTTCTACTGCTCCTCCTGAATTGTACATGTCAAGCAACCCTATTGGTGCAAATTGCACGTCATGACCAAACACCTAATCACACACACATTAACATATTTTCACATTAACACCTTAACAATTGTAAAGATGGTTTTTCACAAAAATGTCGACTTCAATATTAGCATACTGACCCTTATTGGAGATACCGTATATATTTCACATTGGAGAGTCTCGAGGGACATTTCTAGTTTTCCTTTCCTTGACACCTTGGAAAGTAAGCCTAGTATCGTACAATAGTTAGTTTTGGTAATTGTAGATACATGGATGTGTTTTAGGTTCTAAAAGGAAAGCATGTAATAAAATGTGATGCATTAATGCAGTAGAATTTGCACCTGCATTGAAGTCATAAACTATGCAATCTCCATTCCAATTTTCACCTGCAACATCTTCAAGAAATTCAACATCAAGGGGCCTCATTTTCCCTGAAATGGTTATGCGTGAGGGGGCAGCTTCCAATGATTTCAGTGGCCAACTTCCTGCTCCTTGGCAATTGAAGACTCCTACCACCCCGGTTAGATTGTTCAAATTCCAAATTTTCAGCAGACTGCAAATAATTAATAAGAATATGGCTTTTCAGTAAAGATTGAAAAGTATTCAGAAAATTCTGGTCATTCTTGGAGACAGATATTTGACTTACCTTTTCCCATCCATCACGGGGTCTTCAAACAAACAATCTCGAGTAGGCCGGCCAGCATATCTTGCTCTCAAGACTGATCCATCAGGTAGCACTAGCTTCTTGAGGATTTCAAAATCATGATTGCCAGGCTTGTCACTGTAATGTATCAAATTTGATAAATATTTTTTTCCCTTAAGAATGTAGTTCTGTTAGGAACCCAAAATTTAAGAGAGAAAGAAAAGAGAGATTTTATTGAATAGAACAAAAAATAATAAGGAATAGAGAGAGACTCCCTTCCTACTAATCTTCCCTATTTATACCAATAGAACTGATGGAGGACCTTCCCAATTTTCTTTTTGAAACCTTGACCAAATCTACATTCCAATCCATGGAGGTTTTAGTTGGAGAATTGAAGATTGGGATAACTTTGCCGAGCTTTGAGATGGAGCTTGTATCAAGAACCCCTCCAACTAACTAATATTCTAAACACCCTTATTCTTGTATCCTAACAGACAGACTTTCAAAGGGAAACCAGCAAGACCAAGACTTCTATCTACTTTATTGCCGTACCTGACATATACT
Source organism: Hylodesmum podocarpum (assembly GCA_026586105.1). Taxonomy (NCBI): domain Eukaryota; kingdom Viridiplantae; phylum Streptophyta; class Magnoliopsida; order Fabales; family Fabaceae; genus Hylodesmum; species Hylodesmum podocarpum. The sequence goes on along the minus strand of JALJEV010000623.1, from coordinate 14,384,528 downwards.
GCACAACCACCAATTGCTCTTGCTGCAGCATGGAACTCAGCTGTCGCGTGCTTGCTCTGAAATAGAGTCATTTAAGAATCATATCAAGAAATTCACTAACATGTTCATATGTGAAATATTTGGACAAGTATGAGAGAGGAATATTACATGGAACATGTCCCAGTCCGGCACAAATATCTCTCCCAGAAGAAGACTGTTAAAAGCAACAGAAGCAATGTGCAAGGTTTGAAATGTTGGTTCTTTTGGCATGAAATCCTCAGATGCTCTTGCTACTGCACTCTTCTTTGAACTGAAAATTGAGAATGTAGAAGAAACAACTAGGCAGAAAATGGTTCCAAACAAAATTTTAGATTATAGTTGCCTCTAACTAGATAGAACGCAAACCTGTAAATTGAATCGGAGTTGTGGCACATGCAACAAATGAGGTTGTTGTCCTTAAAGTTCTTTGTTACAGATTTCTCTAATGCTTCTTGATACTGTTTGGTCAATGAAACGCGTCCACCGTGTCCAGAACCCAATGTTTCTATCAAATTTTGGACATCTACCTTGACTCCATCGACGCCACAACTTACAAGGTAACTGTGATAGTCATTGTAAAAGTCATAGAGATTTTGTGGATCAATAATTCCTACTCCATATTTTTCTAAGCTGTCCATGGCTATATCTCTAAGGTTCCCTGTGTTACCAGGTGACTGAATAGGATATGCAAGTTTTGGATTGTATTTCTTCATTGCATCTGATGATGGGAGTACACCTCCCCAATAACCAGCTAAAGCATGCCACATGTAAACGTATCTGCATAGTGAATGGTACTTATTTATCAGTTCTTAAATTTCTATCAATCAGGTAATGAGGAACAATGCATAATCCTTATTGGGGTCAGATTACTTACTTTACATTCATATTCTGTTTGATAGAGTCAACAAAATCGTGGAGATTGTTACAAGAATTTCCGGAGCCTGCATTGGTGAACTTTTTGTTTTCTTTAATGTCTACCAGTCTTGTTGCAAACCTAACAGTTCAAGAAAGATTTGAGCATGATGATAACTAGGGCTATGTTTAGATTTCCATTACAAAAGTACATTTGAGGCAAAAGTAATTTGTCGATGGATTAGGATCCTTGCTTTTTGTTTATTTTGCTTTCATTCATTGGATTTGCATTGGAACATGCGCATAACATTTTTAACCACATTCCAAACATACACTAAGAAATGGAAGAAAAAGTATGTGGCTTAAATTGAAAAGAGAAACTTACTGGGTTCCCTCAATTATTGGTTCACCTTCTTTGTGAAACGTATTGAGAGTCTCTTGCCATCCATCATCAATGATGATAAACTTCGGTGAACAACCTCCATTTGAGAAACTGTTTTAATAAAAGGCAAAAATTTGTCATTGCCATTGACATCTTCAAAGCTTGCACTTTGCAGGCTATCTATCGCAGGTGGAATTAGTTGACAATGATTATGTGTATATTGTACCTTTGAAGGCCCTCTCTTACTCCTTGTGGACTCACTTCAGAGTAAAAAGCATCCCAAGTGCACCATCCAAACCAGTCAAGATGTGAAGGAATCCTCTTGTTTTTAAGATGACAGAAAGTTCCTTTGTGTTTCTCCAATATACTATGTCATTGTAAATTGAAAATATAATGTCTCCTGACTTCTAACATGTAACCAATTAAAGAAAAGAACATTCCTGAACAAGAAACATACTTGATAGAATCGGTGATCAACTGAAATGGATTGTCCCCTGAATTTACAAATACTGCTTCTAGTGATTGGGAAGTTTGAACATGGGCATCTCCTGGAGCATTAAAAAGTCTAAAATTATACTCATTTCAATCAAACAATGCTGAGGATGATAAAAATGATGAATCTTTACTTTCTTTTTGTAAGAGAAGCAAAAGAAAAAGTAAAAGAGTGAACTAACGAACCACTTTCAATGCAGAACTGGAGCTGGTTTGATTGAGTTCCTTGCAATGTTGCACGAAATTGTCCATCCAAAACAGGCAAGAATAGAATGTAGAAAGTGTAGTCTGTAGTTGGTTCATCAGAGTCAGAAGAAAACTCATCCTCAAGAGCAGAGTCATCTCTTGCTTCTAGGAGCAGAAATTGGGTTTCCATTGGAACATCACTTGCAGATCTCCCTAAACGTGGTATCATCCACCAGATTTTCACTCTGAACAAAGATAGCAACTTATATCCCCTGCATGTTTGTTTTCCAAAATAAGTTTCTGTGAACAATTCTCATTAAATTTAATGCAGTGTAATGTTTGCTGTTGCTAGTAGATAGAGCAAAATAAATAGCGATACAATCAGAATTAATTAATATGCAATCAGAATCTATCAGAATTAATTACTTATATACAAACAGAATCAATGTTCTGCACTATTAAAAATCAATAAATATCGAAAAAGTTATGATCTATGAATACTTTTCATTTAATGTTTAGAAACTAAAAAAATTTGTTAACACTAAAATTACATAAAATCATATATTCAAAGCCGTTATGTATGAATCTGGAAGGTTCTGGTGGGCAACGAGAAATGAAAATGGGACGAGAGACTCACCGGAGAGTGCCAAGATCGAAAACATGACGCGAACTTGAGACAGTTGAAGTTGCACCCAAGAAAGCGGACTCTGAAGCTGTTCCAACCGGAGAAACGACAACGTTTTGCGGGACATGTGTCAAAATTACCTTGTTCCTCACCATAAGGCACCCATCCTTCACCGCTGGCACTGCCGTGATCGTCATGTTCGTAGCTGAAGAACAGAGAAGACTTGAAGACCGAACAAATGAGATAGTTGAAGTAACAACAGAACGCGTGTGAAACAGAGCAACGATGAAGTTGAGAATGTGTTGTATGAATCAGAATGAATTTGAATTAGCAAGGTTCGGTAACAATTTACTGGGGAATAGTATATATTTTATCAACTTTACTATGCTATTGCAATATAATATACTGTCAATCACAAAATAACTAAGCTCTTAACATTTTATACTGATACTTAGATTGTCTGCGTATCGCATGTACCAACTATTTTTCATATTTTATAGTTCGGGAGAAGAAGTTTTAAGCCTCCGCGGATAGGAACAGAACAGAATGAGTTCTTAACCTACGCGATGCCTCGTCAAGGATGAGTCAGCTTACGTTATATATATATATACATAACGTGGAAAAAATTGTCTTCAAGAGTAGTCTAGATAACAATTATAAAATATATCACTTGGAAAATTAAAAAAGATATATTTTTAAATTAGAAGAATGGAAATAAGAGAAAAATTTAAAGGAGTAAAAATAAAATTTAAAAACTTAGAAGGACAAAATAAAGTATATTTTAATATATATATATATAATACGATTTTATTTCGCTAAGTAATAATAAATATATTTTATAATAATTTAAAATGCAACTTTATCAAGGATAAAATATATTTTTAGTCTATCGTGATTTTAAATTTTAAATTTTAATTGTTTCCATTTAATTGATAGTTTATAGTCAAGTTTAATTAATTTATTTTATGATTTTAGTCCTTCTCATTTTAGTTGATCACTTGTAATCTTTGAAATTTCACATGTTTTTAATGGTAATTGTCAAATAATTATGATAAATAATGGTGAGATAATTCTACAGTGGTTAAACATAGTTAAAAATATAACTTTAATTATTAAAAAATTATTTAAATTATTTACAGGATTTGTTATCAGATTCCCTGCTCTGGTATCATTCACCTACATTCCACTTATGTATAAATTAAAACTTCCCCCGAAACGGTGTATTCGAGAGGTTGTTCTGGAATGTCTTTTTCAAGAAGTTACAGATTATAGAATTCATAGATCTATATATATATAAAAAAATTGTCTACGTTACCGATATAAGGAGCCACTATGTAACAATCCCTCTTATTTCTATTAATAATTTTAAATTTAATTTAGCGATAAAATGATAAATGAGAAGAACTTTTAAAAAATAAGGCTTCATTACATAATATTACATAACATGATATTCAAAATATATGTATTATTTATATACTAATCCCTCACAAAATAGGATAGTATCACATTTAGAAATCATTGCTTGAGCAGACTTTGTTCCGGATTATTTTATATTTTACCCCTTTCTCTCTTATTTTTCAAAATTTACCCAATTCTCCTTTTATCAAAAATCATTTTCCATTTATTTAAAAAATCTAAGATGTTACCAACTTTGAAATGCCTTCTAAAAGGCAACTACTAAACAAATCTAATAGTAAAACACATGCAAAGGGATCAAGATGCTGCCTGGAACTCAAATTGAACAATAGACTACTATGGGCCATTTACCATAACATGTTTAACATTAAAAGAAATCCACATCTTATTTTTGTCTTTCCAATGTGGAATAGGGCACAACAAGAAAAGAAAAAAAAAAAAAAACACACACACACACACACATTAGTGCTGGAAGAAAAGCAGGTCGAAAGAGAGTGCAAAGCCCATGTGAGAAGCCCACACATGCATGGTATTAAATTTTTGTTGGAAGATATTTTTGACAGCAAAACCCTTTTCCTTTTCCTTCTACTTGTCTCAATTCCTTATCCATTTTCTTGCTCTACATCATCACATCGTTTTAAACCCTTCACTCTCTCACACAGTCATCTTACATGTCTATCACTGCGACTGCATTCAAGTCTCTCACCATGGCCGAGTCGTGCCTTCTCTCTTCCCCATCTTCACTCTTCTACACAAAAACCAAACCCCCTCTCTTCTCCCTTCCTTCCAAACCCCTCACACTCCAATTCTCCAACTCTTCTCCTTCCCTCTCTCTCTCCCTCGCCTCTCGGGCCCACCGTTCTCCCGTCCTGACGCACGTGGCCCAAACCTCCGACTGGGCCCAACAAGAAGAAGACGAACAACAACAGGGCCTCAGCGAAACTGAAGCCAGCCTCTCCGAGTGGGAGCCCAACACCGCTGAAGAAGACGGCTTCGTTGAACCTCCCGAAGAGGCCAAACTCTTCGTTGGGAACTTGTCTTACGACGTTGATAGCCAGAAATTGGCCATGCTTTTCGAACAAGCTGGAACCGTTGAAATTGCCGAGGTGAGTTTGAGACTCTCTTTGATCTCAATTATTGTCTTTGGTATGGTTGATTTTAACGTATTCGTGGTTTTTAGGTTATTTATAATAGGGAAACTGACCAGAGTCGTGGATTTGGCTTTGTCACCATGAGTACTGTGGAAGAAGCTGAGAGCGCTGTCGAGAAATTCAACCGTTATGTAAGTTGACATTACTTATTTTGTATTCTCATATTTGTGACTGGAATTTTGAAATTATGGGTCAAAATTTTAGTTTGTTTTTGTATTGCCTGTAGTGAATCCTTCTTTTGTTTTGTGTTTAGTCTGTGAATTGTGTTGTTTTTGTGACTGTTGAAAGTATGTTGAAAACTAGTGAACATGTCTTGGAAAAAATTAGGTATTTGAATACCTAAATATGTGCAGGGTTGTCAAGCACTGACTCTATTTCGCGTGATAGTCTTCAAATGCAATAACACCAATGTTCCAAAATCCAGCACAGTGCAAAAAAATGTGTTGAAAACCCAGTAAACATGTCTTGGAAAAAATGTGGTATTTACCTCAATATGTGGAGTTGTCAAGTGATGACTCTTAAGTTGCGTGCTAGTTGTCAACTGCGTGAATACATTGCAGGACAAGGATTTGGCTTGGACACAACATGCCATGAATATTAACATCATAACACCAATGTTCCAAAAGCCAGCACAGTGAGTGCATGTGGCTTCCACCGAATAGGGTTTGGAGAGGATATTGCAACCTTACCCCTGTAAGCAAAATGGCCATTCCAAGGATTTGAACCTATACACATTATTTGTCCAATTATTGTGGCATTTCATCTACATTGTAAAAGAACTAAAATAACATAAAAAAATGTAAGATATGAGCTAACAAATGAGTGTCCAAAAAGTATTTAAATTAGATGCTTATCTAATTTCAGTATGACATAGACATTTTGAAGTGTTTGTGCTTCCTCCTCTACATCTCTGGACCTGCAAGACTTCATTTGTGTGTTTGAGCTCAATTTATCCCATTGAGAAGGATGAATGGTACTTCAGTTGATCTGCTAGCAGCACTGGCTTCATAACTGATAGTAAAAAGACGAGGTGGTTTGTGCCTACTCCATTTTAAATATCTTGTAAAATATATAATTACATTATCTTATAAAATATATAAATACATTTCAAATTTGCTAGTAGCGACCGATACAACTAACTGTAATATTTTTCCATGTGAGCTGCAACTGTCTTGATGTTTCACTGAATTAAATCCAACAGAACCTTTAAAAGTTTGCACTTTTGGTATATTTCTTGTTACAGCAGAAGCTTTTTTGCATAAGGAGTTTTGAGCTTGGACCATTTTTTTCTTTTAATATAAAGTCAAAAAGCATGTGTGTTGTCATTAATATTTATAATTCCTTTTATTGTGTTCGTCATGTTGTTCTCGTGGATCTAATTCATATTTTCTAATGACAGGATTTTGAAGGAAGACTGTTGACTGTCAATAAGGCTTCTCCCAGAGGAACTCGACCTGAACGCCAGCCTCGCCGGACCTTTGAGTCTACCCCATCAGTCTATGTTGGTAATTTGCCATGGGATGTTGATAATACCAGGCTGGAGCAAATTTTCAGTGAACATGGTAAGGTCTTGAGTGCTAGGGTAGTCTATGACAGGGACACTGGGCGATCACGTGGCTTTGGTTTTGTCACAATGTCCGATGAGACAGAAGTGAATGATGCCGTAGCTGCTCTTGACGGTCAGGTATTTCTCTAGTTCTTTGTTAAATTATCAATGGTTACAAGCGTTGATAATTAAATAAGCTGAAAGGGAACAGGATTGTTTTGGGTTATGTTCATAGGGAAAATGGTTTTAGCCTGAAAAGTACAGATTCTGAAATTGCCTCTATTGTGCATTACTTTGAGGTCTGAGTGAAACATTGTATCAAAATTGACAACTTTTATGGTTTGTTTTTGGATGAATTTCTGATATGGTGGTTTCGCTATTACAGAATTTGGACGGAAGGTCAATTAAGGTAAGTGTTGCTGAGGACAGGCCAAGGCGTAGCTCCTATTAAGCCGTACCCGAGGTAGACCCCATGTCAGCTTCTGGAGTTGTCTTGAATTTTTCTAATAGCTGAGGATATAGTGTCAATTTTTCTTTGAAGGAAATTCCCTTATTGGTCCCCAATTTCATATTAGATTTATGTATCCTGCTGTTATTGATTTAATGTCCAGATGAAAAGTTGTAATTCCTACTCCTGAGATTTTGAGGAAAGTTTACTTTGTTGCCTTTTACTCTTGGGTCATATGTTATATAATTTATGAAACGGATAAACAGGGAAAAGGCGGTTCTGTTGCGACTGGTTTGTTCGATTTGTACTTAAAAATTTCAACTGTTCTGTTGCGACTATTACGAACTGGTTTGTTCGATTGTACTTAAAAATTTCAACTGAATAAATTGCATATTATTTCCATAGTCACAGGTATATGATTATATATATTGGTTGAAATGGCTAAAGATCTATTCATTTTTAATAATTGATGCGGGCAACTGGGACAATTCAGCGCTGTTTCTTTGTGTTTTTTAAACAAAAATGTTAGAATTTCCTATGTAAATGGATAAGTATTTTTAGTTAAGTTTCAATTGTTTGTTAAAAGTTTTTAAAAAATAGCACAGAAGATCCAATTTAATAGGTACGTATTGTTAATAGAAACCTACAGATACAAATACTTGAAATCAAAATTATTATTCATGCACAACAATGAACATGAATTTATCCACTAAGCCGAACATTAACTATATACAGATATACAGATTCTACAAGAACATGGGTACATTCATGTTCCAACTACCGGTACCTGTAATGTAACTGTAAAGCGTTAACCATACAAAATTCAGGGAACTTTAAAAAAGACAAATTCAAAGGGCATCTGTACATCCAAGATCCAAACAATGACATCTGAAGCATTAGCCTTCCAAAATTCAGGATAGTGGCTCCATTTTAGTTACCTCGCAGTTGAGCTTCTCGACTAGTGAGGGGTACATAACGAACGGACGTCTCAGTGCGGACACTTATAGAACCATCAGAATTCTTATCAACCACCTTTAAATCTTGAAATACATTTCCAACAGGAATCACCATTCTACCACCAGGCTTCAACTGGTCAATAAGTGGTTGGGGAATTTCTGGTGCTGCTGCTCCAACGTGAATTGCATCATAAGGTGCAAACTCTGCCCAACCTTGCCTTCCATCTGTCAACACAACAATTATCAATTTGCTAATCCAAAAATTCCAACTAGATATTCATTTTACTCGTCATGAAAAATTAATATAATCATACATCTATAGTAGATCCATTAGATTCAATTGTCCCGTATACAGACAGTATCATGCAGGTATTTCAGATCACCTGATACTGTCAGGATTTGCAATTAGTGGACTTGGTCACCTCGAATAAATTGCAAATCCTGAGAATATCAGGTTATGTTTTCACCATTCAACATAAGTAAAAGTTTCAACCTTTGGAATTTTGTGTTTGTCACCTTTGCTTGAAACAATGACTACATTCAACTGATGAGCTAAAATGAATAGCTTCAATCTTTCAGATTCAATTCAAAAGAAATTTAAGAAACCATACCACCAGCATGAACAGAAAGAGAACCATCCTTCAAAAGTGTAGCTGCAGCACTTTTCTGAATATTCTCTTTTGAAAGAGAAACCAATTCAGGAATATGCTCCACACCAACAGCTCGGCCTTGGGGTCCAACCATCAAGGCAAAGCATGCAGTTAGATACCCTGTTCCTGTACATAGGTCGCCCAAATGTGGAAATTGTGAACATCTACTAAAGATAACAATGTTACAATGAGAAAAGCAAAAAAATGTGTTGAAACAGAACAACAGTTGATCCATATAGCACAGCACACCCTAGAACCTCCAGAATATTCATCCACTTCTAATTGCCTTTCAACAAACAATCGTGGCTCTACTACTTGACACCATCTTGCTATGCATGCCTATATAACTCCTCCAAGGAAGGAAAGTGACTAGGACTAAGAAATTTAGAAACTCCTCTTCATACGCATTTTATGCAATCCATTGTTCAAGCAATCATATCAAGCCTCTTCAATTCACCCTTATTGTTACAACTTATAAACAATTTGCACAACGATGTTCTATTCTATCATCTATCTTAAATTCTTAACAATCAGATTCGTTAACACAGGATAGTAACTTATTCATATTACCTAGAGAAATTTTCACCTCATCCCTACAAATCGAATACACACACATACACATAGGAATGAAACACCTAAAGAAACTACATTGACTAACAGCACGTACATACTTCTCTTAAATGTGTTTGAATGAAAATAGAAAACAAGAAATTTTCTAATTCAACCATAATAGGTTAATTTGAAGGACCACATACCAGAGCCAACGTCCAAAGCATGCATCCCAGGCTGCAAATTCTCCTCCAGCAACTGAAGACACATGGCATGCATATGCGGTGCAGATATAGTAGCATTGTACCCTATGGCCACGGGGCTGTCATCATAAGGTGAAGCTCCATCAGGTACAAACAAGGCTCTATCAACTGTCTCAATTACTTCAGCCACTTTATTCGATGTGATCACCCCATACCGCTGCAACCTCTCCACCATTGCTTTGTTCTTACTCATGCCACTCACAGAGCAAAACCGCTGCAATTTTTTCTTCTAATTCAGAAAACTTATTTTGGATACAATAATTATTTTACATCAGAAAAATACAGAGGACATGATTAAGAAACACAAGTAACAGTACTGCATGGTTTTTATCCATTTCTCTTTTCTTTCTCCTCTTGATGAGAGAAAATAAACAGTATAAACTAACGTCATAGACTTCTCTCATGAATTAAAATTAACTTATACATAGTGAAAAAATCAATTTGGAGAAACGTAATTTTAACTTAAAACCTTTTTTTTTTTTTTTTTTTCGTTTTTTCTTCTTACTCATAAAATGGTAAAAATAATAATACGACTTTGAATCAATCGCCAGCTAACTTTGTGCAATTACATTTCTATGATTTATTGCTTAATTGAATGAATATTCGGTGATAACAAAAAAGAAAAAGGCAGAAACATAAGATTGCATAAAGCTGAAGAAATAGCGTGCATGGGTTGAATAAAATTACTTGCATCCTGAGGAAGAGAGTGTTGCCCGTGAGAAAATTGAAATTAGGGTTTTGGAAGAAGAGATTGGTGATGATGGAGATGGTGGAAGAGGGAGATTGTGAAAGGAGAAAGCGACGATGGTTGGAGAAGGTTAGAGAGTGAGAAAAAGAATGAGTGGGTTTTGATGAAAATGTATAACAGTAGCGGGAACCAAACGCATACGCCACTGGGAAAGGGTAGTAGTGGTAGTGCAAACTCATTTCTTTCTTTTCTTTACTATTCTTGATCTTTCTTTCAAGCCTTTTTCCTTCACACGCTCTCCTCATATATCACCCACACGTGTCAACCCATTCTGGATTACATTTGGTTCATGACCCCATCGGCGCATTCATAGATAATCGGTTAGGTTCTTTAGGATTTTCATTGCTACGGTCACAAAATCAATTTAATAATTTTGAATATTTAAACCAAATTAATTAAGTTAGTTTAAAGTTTTCTATTAATCGAAGTTAATTTAAATTAAATTAAATTAATCATTAATTAGTTTAGATATTGAATTGTAATGTTAACTCTAAATCAAATTAAATATATATCATTCATTATTATATTACTATTATAGAATTTTATCGAATAACTTTATTTTTTTATATTATTAGTCATTTTGAATTTATTATATAAAATATATTATTATATCTTTTCAATGATAAAGTTTAGATATTTTTTTAAAAAAATAGTGTATTTTTCTTTAAAAAAAAGTTACATTTATAAATGAAAAAAATCGATTAACTAACTTATTCATAATTAAGTTGATTTAGTTTATGCAATTAAAATAGCTTGTTTATGAAGTTTTAGTATATTTTATATTGTATTTCAGATATATTGTGAGAGCTTAGATTGTTCTAGGGTAGCGATAAAGTTAGACTTTTCAGAATTACATTGTTTATAAAGGAACCTATATATTTACATAATTAAAAGAAAAAAGGCAAAGTAGTTTCTTCAACATTGTTTTTATTTTTGCTTTATATTTAAGGTGGTACCAGAGCAGGAACGATCATGCTCAATGCCACCATCATCCGCCGCCGCTTGTCGTCGACCACTGTCGCCAACTACCCTTTTTTTCTTCGACGAGTTTGGTGCACCTTGTCAAGCGCGACCTGTCTCCATCAACTCCGACGTCATCTGGAGCGTCATGCGCCATCATGCGCTAAATCTGCTTCTGTTTGGTGGGTATTGTTCATGCACTCTTGTAATTGTTTGTAAAGGAACCTATATATTTACATAATGAAAAGAGAAAAAGACAAAGCAATTTCTTCAACACTTTTTTTTTTCTTCATATTCAAGTTGGTATTAGAGTAGGAACAATCACGCTTAGCGCCACCACCGTCTGTTGTCGCCTATCGTTGACCATTGTTGCCGACCGCCATTATTTTTCTCCGGCGAACCAAGGGTTTGGGGCACCTTGTCAAGCGTGACCTGTCTCCATCAACTCCGGTGTCATCCGAAGCATCACACGCCACCATGCGCTAAATCTGCTTCTGTTTGGTGCATATTGTTCATGCACCACTCTCTGCCCGTCGGAATTTGTCGTTTCCAGCACCACCGTGCTCCTCGGAGTCTTCCGAGTTCATTCCTTTTTTGGTTGTTGTGTGGATAGTGGGTCTGTTGTTGTTCCTCCCTCTAGTCTCCTTCTATGACCTCTTTAGGCCCCATATTACCTATTTTTGATACCCCAACCATAACCACGTAGAAACTAAATGGTAAAAACTTTCTATTGTGGGCTGCCTCTGTGGAACAATGGTTCCTTGGTCAAGGGTACCACAACCACTTGGAAGGGGAAGATATTGAAGGTTCAAACAAAAGGAAGGGCAAATGGAAGATGTAACATTCCCAATTTTAGAGTAGGGGCAAAATGGTCATTTTTCCATCTTCTCTGCAAATTAAGATTTAAAATATGATATTTTATTCTAGTAGCATTTAGAGGTTATTTAGTATGGGGAATAAGATATAAGTAGTAAAAACATAACACTTTCACTTTCTTCTTCCCTTCACTTTCTTCTTTTTCTTCTTCTCTTCTTCTCCTCTTCTCCTTCTTCACTCACGCTGACTACCATGCCCAACTACACGGTCAGCCACCACCGAACCTCTTCTGCCACCGCTCAAGGGGAAAGCTTCCTCTTGTCTTCTCCGAAGTTCACTTCTAAGCTTCACTCAAGGTATGGGGGGTTTCTGTTTTCAAAGAGTGAATTCGTACTTGTCTCTTTACTATTCACCATCTTTTGCTTCGTTTTTGTTGTGCAACCAAAACCCTAGAGTGGTGACCGAAGTTTTGAGCTTGAGTTCTCTGTGAGACAACCTTAATGGAAGTCTAACAACTAAAATACTACGAAAATGACTTAGTGTAAGAGGAATCTGAACTTGGATGTTGGAAAAGAATGAACTTGAGTAAAAAGGAATGAGTTTTAAGTTAAAATATGAGTGCTCTAATAATAAAACGTGATTACAAAGCAAAAAGGATAAACTAGGACTTGTAGAATATATGAAATTGTGAAGTTGATGATTATTAGTGTAAATTGGGATTGTCTTGATGGTATGTGAAAATATGTAGTGTACATAAGTTAGAGGTTATTGGATGATTTTAATTATGCAGATGGAAGTATGCTCTTAATAGGTGGGATTGTAATTGTAATGCATATTGTATGGGTGGAATATGTAGCCATAAACATAGGCCCTATCTTGAGTTGGTATTGGTGTCATTATCATATGATGGGGGTGTTTTATCATGATTTTCGTATGAAAAGAGGGTGTCCTATTTTCTAAGTATTTACGAGACATGTTAAGGTCAAAGTGATGTACAATGGATGCCTAAAGAATGATTGAACTCAAAGAACTTTGTTTCATGAAATTTGAGAGCTATAGTGATTTAATTCTATTTGAGAATGGATTAAGTGAACTCAAAATGTTCTACTTGTGGTGTGAAACAATTCTATACCAAGAGATTGCTTTGTTTACATGATTTATAGTTAGTTGTTCCACTATGCAGCACCTTATATGCCTAATGCAATTAATTTGGTTCTCTTGGTCATATCTTGCAACCTTGGACCATTAAAGCATTACAATGTGTAATTCCACTAATCAAACATCATCTAATGGACTATAAGGATCATAAGACACTTAGGAATAGAATGAGGCTATTGGAGAGTGAATTGGTCTAATAAAACATGTCAAAATGAGAATTATGCAGCAAAATGCATGCCCTGGTAGTCAACTTGTGCGAGTTGACAGTACACCTTGCGCAAGTTACAATAGCAACTCTGAGCAACGTTTTTAAAATGCTTCCCTTGAACTCATTAACCGTTGGATGATTTCCAAATATTTACAGAACCTTTATAACACATAGATAGTAACATCCAACGGTGAGTTTTGTGAAATAACACCATTAGCTAGATATATAAAGATAAAATGACAGAAGTGTGAGATGAGCTCCAACTCTGGGGTCTCTGGAGCTCCAACTCACGCGAGTTGAGTGCAATCTGTGCGAGTTAAGGTAGCCGAGACATTTTTGTGGTCTCTAGAACCCCAATTTGCGCGAGTTAGGTCCCACCTCACGCGAGTCACATCCAGAATCATGTTTTTGCTTCTTTTCTTACTTCTTTGGATGTTGGAAGTGTTTGAATGCATATATCTTTGCTCTATTAGTGGGTAAAACTCCTGGGGTTGCCTAAGCAACCATAATGGAGCTAATTTGTGTTGGACTTGAAGCTGAAGAAGCCATCCCTAGTTTTAGTTTTGATATACTTGTACTTTTGATCTTTGTGATAGATTGTATATAGGAGTTTAAAATGTATTGATTGTTTTAGTTTAGGCTTTGAGTGTGGTTTTTATTCAATCATTTCATAGAAAATTTGTTTTTACTCTTGTGATTTGAGCTAGAGAAGTTTTGGAACCCCATTTTATTTGAAAGAAATCAAAAACTTTGGTTTAAAAAGGTTTTGAGCTGAAGTAATCGATTACCATATAGCTGTAATCGATTACCAACAGATTCAGAAAACAGGGGAACCCAAACTGCTCTGGAGTAATCGATTACCACTCCATAGTAATCGATTACTTCGTGCTTGAAGAAACAGGGGAAGACAAATTTCTATGGAGTAATCGATTACCACAATCCAGTAATCGATTACCACACCAGAATTCATCTCAAATGATTTTGAAACTGCTTTAAATTGAAAACTCTTTGAATTGTTTTAGAAGAGAGATCTTTTTGAGTTTTCCAAGAAAGAAAGGAAGAGCGAAACACTAGTTTTTACAAGAATTCTCTTCAAAGTTTCAAAGATTTCTCTTGAGATGAAGACTGTGTGAATGGTTGGAATGTTTTTGGATGATATCATTGATCAGTGCATACACAAAAGGTGTAATCTTATCTGATCTTTATCTTTTGTAATCTTTTTGGTTTAAACTCTAAAGAGAAAGGTATTCTCTTGGAAGAGTAGATGAGTTTTTGAGAGAGGTACTCTCAAAGGTTGATTCTTGAAGGGATCAAGGATCAAGATATGTTCTTAGATGAAGAACATATAGTTTTGAGTATTTGATTTGTTTTTGTGTTTGTGCAGTGTGGTTGTATTGAACACAGAATCTTTATAGTGGAAAACCGATCGCAACAGATTGTTGGGTTGGGACTGGATGTAGGCCGAAAGCCGAACCAGTATAAATCTCTGTCTAAACTCTCTTCTCTATCTTATCTCTTTTAATTCATTATTTTTTTGCTTTACAATTTTCCCTTGTTTTCCGCTGATTATATCTCTGATACGTTCTTGTAATTCAAGATAAAATTGAATCGGGAAAAAGTGAGAAAAAGTAAAATTAACAAGGGAACTTGAATCTATTCACCCCCCCTCTAGATTCATATAGGGACCAACAATTTGTAATTGAATTAAGAAGTGGTGACTTCCACAAGTTGTGTAATGAACGATAATGGGAGAGACCTACCAATGAACGTCAGCAAGACGTGTGGTTCCACTCGACACGTGGATACGCAGACGAGAAGCATGTGAGGAACTACGGGACAAGATGATGTATGTATTAAACATGATTGTTTGACTGATGAAAACTCCACATTCCCCTCTTTGAATGATTATGATTATGATGTGATAAATGAAAAATGAAAAATATTGTGAAAGGGAGAAGGTGTGGACGTTCCGTAGCGGATTTTATTTTTGAACGATACCCAAGGACATGACGATGCTTCGAGGGGTTTATTTTATGCCAAGTAGGCATTTACCGGGTAGGCATTTTATGGCAATGTGTTTTTATGATTATTGATACCCCAGATGGACTTGGGATGAAAGCCCTTAAAATACTTGTCGGTACCATGAAAATCCGCAGCGGAACAATGTTAATGATGAAACCACACAGTGAGGAGTGACGGTGAGATGAACCCTAGCCTATAATGGAAGATGGGTGACATTACATAGGTACGCGAATGAGAGCGCGTGTAAGTCGCTGGGGGAACAAGTTTGTTGGTCCCTATGTTGAATCTAGAGGGGGGGTGAATAGATTCAAGTTCCCGATGTTCAATTTTAACTTTTGTCAATTTCTTTCCCAATTCAATTTTATCTATATTAAGAATAACAGTTCAGAGAGATAGCAGCGGACATAGAAAGAAATTGATACACCTTTTCAAAAATTCTTTAAGAATGAATCAGTAAACGCAATTGTAGATTCAAATAAAGATAAAAGATAAGGTAGAGAGAAAGTTTGGATAGAGATTTATCCTGGTTCGGCGTTCGGCCTACGTCCAGTCTCAACCCAACAACTATTGCAATCGGTTTCCACTATAATGATTTCTTGTGTCTAATGCAAACACACTGCACAAACACAAACAAAATCAAAATAACCAAAACACATGTTCTTCTCCTAAGAACATATCTCTCTAATTCTTGAATCCTTCAAGAATCACCTTTGAGAGCACCTCTCTCAAATTCCTTAACTCTTCTTCTAGAGAACAACTTTCTCTTAAGAGTTTTGAACAAAAACAAATACAAAACAAGATAAAGATCAGTAAAGATTACACCTGATGTGTATGATCTGATCAAGATTATAACCAAGTATTCAATCCTTCAACACACTCTTCATCTCTAGAGAAAATCTTTTGAAATCTTGAAAAGAATTCTTAGAACTTGTGTTCTTTGTAAACTTAGTTTTTCGCTCTTCCTTTCTTCTTGAAAAAAAACTCAAAGATTTCTCTTGTTGAAAATCAATTCTAAGAGGTTTCAATTTAAAGCAGTTTAAAACCTTTTGAGATGAATTCTGGTGTGGGTAATCGATTACTAGAATGTGGTAATCGATTACTCCAGAGAGTTTTAGGCTCCTCTGTTATCTCAAGCACAAGGTAATCGATTACTAGGATGTGGTAATCGATTACTCCAAAGAGTTTTAGGATTCCCTGATTTCTCAAACTGTTGGTAGTCGATTACTAATATATGATAATCGATTACTTCAGCTTAAAACATTTTAAAAAACAGTTTTCAACTTGTCAAATCAAAATAGGGTTCCTAAACTTACTCTAGCTTGATTCTCAGAGTAGATTCAACTTCTCTATGAAGTGAAATTGAATAGAAACCACACTCAAAGCCTGTTCTAGAACAATCAATACAATTAAGCTCCTATTTACAATCTATCATTAAATTCAAGAGTACAAGTAGATCAAAACTAACAAACAAGAGACGACTTCTTCAGCTTCAAGTCCAACAATCTCCCCCTTTTTGGTTTTGATGTACCAAATCATAGTGTAGTCGAGGATCTAATGAAAAAGGCTTTGATGTGTCCTGAAATGTTAGTATCCTTTTACATACAACTTTCGAGTAATATACAATTCATATCACTTTCCAATTAACAGTAATATTATAGCATCTAAGTAATCAATTGCAAAGAAATTAAATCTAATGCTATTACAGTAATCCATAATTGTTCAAATTTTGATCTGCTCCCCCTAAGTAAAATACTTAAGAATTTACAGATTCAAATTTTTCAAAGATAATTCAAATAACATTCAAAAAAAAAATAATCAAACGAAAATATAAATGAAAACATATAATAACTACACTTCTACTACTCCCTCTATTTGGTATATCAAATAAGATTATGAGAGGTAGAGTTGAAGTTACTAATCTGTGTCATCCTAGTTGAGTCTTTCCATTATTGTCTCCATCAAATCTTTCATCTCTAGGAAGTGTAAGTCTTGACGTTTTCCTAAATCATCTATCCTTTTGTTGACAGTCTCTTCTAATTCATCCATTCTGTCAATCATGATGGATTCAAATCGAGATCTTGGAATGTACTCTCCAGATGCTAGATTGTCTTCATCTTCATCTTCGTTCTGTGCTCCTTCTTCTGGTTCTTCTAGTGGATTAGCTTATTGTTCTTCTCTGGTGATCCATCCTGCATCAGTTTTGATCAGCCTCATCATCTTTAAGGCTCTCTCACTGATCATGTGGACATCCTTGACTAATTCTCTGAATTCATCAGTTGTATCAATCTGAAAAATTTCAATTAGTCTAGAAATAAACAGAGAATATGGACATTTATTATCTAAAAGTCTTCTAGTCTTCAACATATTGTCCATTATGATGTGAGTCCAATCCACTTGAATCTCATTCTTTAGTGCTGCCATGAGTATCATGTCATCTTCACTGATTTGTGCATGGTTTGCTCCTCTTGCGGCTAGGATCCAGCAAATGGTGTAATGAAGTAGCCTATCATCAACATTTAGGCCTCCAATGTTGTATGTCACCTTTTTGCCTTGTGATCTCCTTGAATTCTTTTCATCTTCCCAATTCTGTAGGTTCCTCAGCATGCTCATATAGAAGGTGTCCTTTTGCAGATCAAATCCTTTCTCTCAGAGTTTGTCTACATGTGCAATGATTCCTTCTTTCCTGATACCAGCAATTTGAAGAAAATGTGCAGGGGTTAAAATCATTTTAATACCCTTAACTTCAGAACTTACAGTCATTCGTTCCATGTTTGGTTTGAGATTTGAATAGAAGACTCGATCCAAATCTTGGTAGATAAAGCCTTTTAATCCCACGAATCTCTCCAAATGTTGTTGCCTCAGGTAGGTTTGGAAGGCAAAACTCTGGTCATCTAGCCATCGTAGGTCTAGAATCTTTGGCGGAACAAGACCTTTGTTTGCGAAATCCAGATTGAATCTCGTTTCTTGTCCTTTGGTAGTGAACCATCAGTTGACAGTAGATTCAGGTGGAGGAGTTTGAGCTCTTTCTGGTTGAGCCGGTGAAGTAGGTTTCTTCCTTTTGGAGGATTCTCCTACCTTCTTTTTACCTTTTATCTCCTTTTGAGTGTATCTGTTGGCTCTCATCTTGATTCGTTTTCCCTTTCCTTGGTTTTCCATAGTTGCTGAGAGAGAGAGAGAGTGATTTCTTAGGGTTTTGGAGGAAGAAGATGAATAGTGAACTTGTAGGGTTTCACTTGCACTTCTTATAAGAGAGAAAAAGCCCAAGAAATTAGTCCAAGAACGAGGTAATAGATTATCAGCAGTTGGAAATCGATTATCTCAGTTCCTTATATAAAGAGAAGAAGGAAATTAAGAAAAACAGTCGTGGTAATCGATTAACCTTTTCTGGTAATCGATTACTTCAGAGGGGTTTGCAAAACCTTTATAACCTGGTTTCTGTGGTAATCGATTACGGGATCGTGGTAATCGACTACTACAGTGCCAATTTTTCTAAGAATGAAAAAGATTCGAAGTAATCGATTACATTTTTCTGGTAATCGATTATTTCTATCAGAAAAAGGTTTTCTTTGAAAAATTTTCACAAAAGCAATTTTTTGGATAAGTGTAATCAACTAGAAGGGTTTAGTTTAGATGTTCCTCACTCAAAATGTCGAGGTTTGATCTAAGTTTGTAAAACCTTTCTTTTGGTAATGCCTTGGTAAAAATGTCTACTAACTGATTTTCTGTATCTATGAATTCAATGTCACAATCTCCTTTTTCAACGTGGTCTCTGATAAAATGATATCTGACTTCATTGTGTTTTGTTCTTGAGTGCAATACATGATTTCTTGTGATACTTATAGCGCTTGTGTTGTCGCATTTCAAGGGAATATGATTTATCTTTAACCCGAAATCTTCTAGTTGATGCTTCAACCATATTGCTTGAGCACAACAGCTTCCCGCAGCTACATATTCAGCCTTCATTGCGTGACATCTGCTACACAAGCTTGTTTCTTGCTATGCCAAGATATTAAGCATTCTCCAAAAATGTGACATGTGCCACTAGTGCTCTTCCTATCTATTTTGCTACCTGCAAAATCAGAGTCACTGAAACCAACAAGTAATGGTGAGGTTCCTTTTGGATACCACAATCCACAACTTACAGTCCCTTTTAGGTATTTAAGAATCTTCTTTACTGTTAGCCAATGAGATTGCTTAGGTGTAGATTGAAATCTAGCACATAAACATACAACATACATAATATCCGGTCTACTGGCTGTAAGATATAGTAGAGATCCTATAACACCTCTGTATAAGGTAGTATCAACTTCATGACCTGCTTCATCAGTCTCAAGATAAGTGTTAGTAGAAATAGGTATATTTGACACTTTACAGTTTATCATATCATATTTCCTGAGTAATTCTTTAGTGTACTTAGCCTGGTGAATAAAAGTGCCACCATCCATTTGTTTGATTTGGAGTCCTAGAAAGAAGCTTAGTTCTCCTATCATGGACATGTCAAATTCTTCCTGCATATTGCTCACAAACTCTTCACAAAGTTGTTGGTTAGATGATCCAAAGATAATGTCATTAACATAAACTTGAACCAATAGAATGTAGTTAGATTTGTTCTTAATAAACAAAATCTTATTTACTTTACCTCTGTGGAATCCTTTTGATATGAGAAATTTACTCAATCTATCATACCATTGCCTGGGGGCTTGCTTTAACCCATATAAGGCTTTATGAAGTTTGTAAGCATGTGTAGGCCAAGTAGCGTCTGTGAAACCTGGTGGTTGTGCTACATAGACTTCTTCATTTATGTATCCATTTAGGAATGCACTCTTTACATCCATTTGGAATAACTTGAAGTTGTTGATACATGCATAGGCTAGGAGTAGTCTTACTGCTTCAAGTCTTGCAACAGGGGCAAAGGTTTTCTCAAAGTCAATTCCTTCCTGTTGATTGTAGCCTTTTGCCACAAATCTTGCTTTGTTTCTGACCACAACTCCATCTTCACTCAGTTTATTCTTGAATACCCATTTTGTGCCAATTATATTCATGTTGCCTTTGTCTAGAACAAGTTCCCATACTCCATTTCTTCTGAACTGGTTAAGTTCTTCTTGCATAGCCATGATCCAGAATTCATTGCTTAAGGCTTCTTCTATGCTGGAGGGTTTAACTTGTGATACAAAAGTAGTATTGTAGCAAAATAGATTTTGTGAGGATCTGGTAGTTACCCCCTTATGAATGTCACCAATGACATTGTCAAGTGATAGGTTCCTAGGTGTCCTCCATTCTTTTGCTTGATCAGACACTAGGGTTGTTTGATTTTGCTGATGCATATGATCAACTTCTATGCTTTCTTCACCTGTTTCATCATCATTACGTAGCAAGCTTTTCTTTTGGAAAGTGTTAGTTTCATCAAATCTAATATAGACAGATTCTACAATGCACATTGTTCTTTTGTTAAAGATCCTATATGCTCTTGTATTTGAATAACCAATGAAAATGGCTTCATCAGCCTTCGTATCAAATTTTCCAATAGGGTCCTTACCATTGTTTAAAACATAGCATTTGCATCCAAAAACTTTAAAGTAAGAAATATTTGGTTTTCTGCCATAGAAAAGCTCATAAGGGGTTTTCAACAAAATGGGTCTTATAGAAACTCTGTTGAGAACATAACATACAGTGTTCACAGCATCAGCCCAAAAATGCTTAGGCATCTTGTGCTCATTCAGCATAGTTCTCCCTAGCTCTATAAGTGACCTGTTTTTCCTCTCCACTACTCTATTTTGCTGAGGAGTTCTAGGAGCTGAAAAACAGTGTGATATCCCATGTTTTTCACAAAAGTTTTCAAAATAACTATTTTTAAATTCAGTACCATTGTCACTTCTCAAAGCTTTGATTTTCAAATCCTTTTTGTTTTAAATTTTCTTGGCAAGTACCTTAAAAAATCCAAAGGCTTGATCCTTTTTCTTGATAAACAAAACCCAAGTAAATCTTGAGTAGTCATCTACAATGACTAGTCCATACAGATTTCCACCGAAACTAGCTATCCTAGATGGACCAAATAAGTCTAAATGCAAGAGTTCAAGCGGTTGAGTTGTAGAAACATGTTTAATATTTTTGAAAGATGTTTTTGCCTGCTTGGACTTTTGACAAGCCTCACAAAGTCCTTCTTTGGAAAACTTCAGTTTAGGTAGACCAAAAACTAGCTCTTTAGATACAAGTTTATTCAAATGTAATACGTCAATATGTGCTATTCTCCTATGCAATATCCAAGACAGATTATCATTAGAAGTTAAGCATGTAGAGTAAGGAGATGAGTGATCTACTTCCAATATGTAGATGTTGTTTGACCTTTTGCCAACCATGAGAAGTTCATCTGAGTCTTTGTTGCTGATAAGACAATGCTCATCATCAAATGCAATTCTGTAGTTCTTGTCACACAGTTGACTAATACTCAGCAAGTTGAACTTCAATCCCTCAACCAGCAATACATCCTCTATCACTGTATTAGCTTTGTATCCAACTGTACCGTAGCCTAGTATTTTTCCTTTGTTGTTGTCTCCATATACAACTGATCCAGTTTCTCTTGGTGTGAAGGTGCTAAGATTCCTTCTATCACCTGTCATATGCCTTGAACAACCACTGTCTAAGTACCATATTTAGTTTCTGCTGTTTAGGCTTTCCTGCAAGAGAAAAAGAACTTATTTTGCAATTGGTACCCAGCTTCTCTTGGGTCTATGCAAGTTATGTTGGTCCCTATGTATGAATCTAGAGGGGGGGTGAATAGATTCTTGTTAAACTTTAACCCAAATTTGCGTGTTTCTAATTCCTTTTGATTCAACAGAAAGCTAATCTTAATTACCTATCAATTACCTTTCAATTACAGATTCAAATACAAGTTCAATTACTGATCCTATTTCTAAACCAATTAATGAGTTGATTATCAATACAGTTTCCCAAAACAGAGCAGAATATAATCAATATCAATATAGTGAAAACTGTAAAGAGAGTAAGGAAGAGAATGAGTGCACAGCGATATATACTGGTTCGGCCAACTGCCTACGTCCAGTCCCAACCCAACAACTGTTGCGATTGGCTTTCCACTATTAAATGATTTCTTTTGTATCCTTTTACATTCACTCTGCATCAAGCAATACAAACAGAAATCAAAACACCCAAAAACTGTTCTTCAACCTGAAGAACAGAACTTCCAAGATCTTGGCACCTCCAAGACCAAACTTTGAGAATCACTTCTCAAATACAATGCTCTATCTAGAGAGACCTCTCTCCTAGAGCAACAACCCAAAATTGAAATACAAAAGATCAAGAAAGAATACACCTTAAGTGCGAATCCGATCACAAACAAGCTCTATGAAAATCACCCAACAAGGATATGGATCAAGTTTCCCCTTGTCTTTGAAAACCTTGATAATCTCTAAGTTTAGAGCATATGAAAGTGTAGGAATGGTTTCAAGAAGTTAGGTTTTCAGCAATCTCATATGCTTCATCAAGGATGTACTTATAAACCAATTTGGAGGAGAAAACGTGCAAATTCAGCTATAACGGTCCATGTAATTGATCCCAAATGCATGTAATCGATTACACTAGCCGTTAGAACCCTCCAATTTGATTTTTTCCAGGCATGTAATCGATTACCACGAGCATGTAATCGATTACATTGAAGAGGGAAACCCAGAAAAGGTGAATTTCAAACCATGTAATCGATTACACCGGGATGTAATCGATTACACGAGAGCTTCTCAAGATGTAATCGATTACATCACCCATGTAATCGATTACACCAGAGAGCATGATCAATGTAATCGATTACACCAGGGCTGTAATCGATTACATCAGTGAAAAATGAATTTCCAAGGTTTTTCAAACTGTTTTTCTCAAATGGAAATCAATCATTCTTCACATGATCAATCATACACAAGTTATGCACATCTCTGGGGTTTTAAACAAAGAATTCAACACACAATACATAGTTATATCCTAGTTACATTCATCTATGGAAAACCGAAAATACATTCATCAAAACCAAAACACATAAGAGAGACACAAACTGCATTCTTCAAGCTTCAAGTCCAACAAGTTAGTGTTACAGTTTTCTTTCTTAACCCATCTATACTTACCACTGGAAATTCCTTTCTTTCTAATCATGCAATTAAAAGATTTGTCCTGTTTTCATGCAGTAGGTACAAGTGAGGTTAGCATGCTTAGAGTTTCCAGATTTCATGTTATCATGCCTTCTTATGTGAACACAGTTTGTAGGGGTGTTGAGTTCTTTTCTTAGTTTTGAAATATCATTTTCTAAATCGCATACTTTCTGGTTTAACAAGGATATTTGCTTTTTCAAAACTATGTTTTCTTTTTCAAATGTTTCAGCTTGATTGTAAAGCTCACAAAAAGCAGAATGTAGTTCATCATACTCATCCATGGTAGAGTTTGTTTCACTTACCTCATTGGATGATTTGACCATCAAGCACAAGTTTGCTTCCTCATTTTCACTTTCAGATGTTGAGTAGGTGTAGCCTTCATCCCAAGCTATGTAGGCTTTCTTTTTCTTCTTTTCTTTTCTGACATTTCTTTCGTGTTGGACTTGAAGCTGAAGAAGTCGCCTCTTGTTTTAGTTTTGATATACTTGTAATTTTGATCTTTATGATAGATTGTATATAAGAGCTTAATTGTATTGATTGTTTTAGAATAAGCTTTGAGTGTGGTTTTAATTCAATCTTTTTCATAGAGAATTTGAATCTACTCTTATGATTTGAGCTAGAGAAGTTTTGGAACCCCATTTTGTTTTGGAAAAGTCAAAAACTTTGGTTTAAAAAGGTTTTAAGTTGAAGTAATCGATTACCATATAGCTGTAATCGATTACTAACAGACTCAGAAAACAGGGGAACCCAAATTGCTCTGGATTAATCGTTTACCACTCCATAGTAATCGATTACTTCGTGCTTGAAGAAACAGAGAAGGCAAATTTCTCTGGAGTAATCGATTACCTCCATCCTGTAATCGATTACCACACCAGAATTCATCTCAAATAACTTTTGAAACTGCTTTAAATAGAAACCTTTTTTGAATTGTTTCATATATATAAAAATAATAAGGAAGAAAAGAAGAGAGATCTTTTGGAGTTTTTTTTGGAAGAAAAGAAGAGCAAAAACCAGTTTTACATAAGAATTCTCTTCAAAGTTTTTAAAGATTTTCTCTTGAGATGAAGGCTGTGTGATTGATTGAATTCATTGGATGCTATCTTGATCAGTGCATACACAACATGTGTACTCTTATCTGATCTTTATCTTTTGTATTCGATTTTGGTATAAGACTCTAAAGAGAAAGGAGTTCTCTAGAAGAGTGGAAGAGTTTTTGAGAGAGATACTTTCAAGGTTGGTTCTTGAAGGGATCAAGAATCAGGTTGATATGTTCTTAGGTGAAGAACATATGTTTTGATTATTTTGATTTGTTTTGTGTTTGTGCAACGTAATTGTATTAGACACAAAGAATCGTTATAGTGGAAAACCGATCGCAACAGATTGTTGGGTTGGGACTGGATGTAGGCCGAAAGCCGAACCAGGATAAATCTCTGTCTAAACTCTTTACTTTATCTTATCTCTTATAATTCATTGTTTTTCTCGCTGTTATCCGCTGTATATCTCTGATACTTACTTGTAACTAAGATAAAATTAAATCGGGAAAGAAAGTGAGAAAAGTTAAAAGTTGATATAGGGAACAAGAATCTATTCACCCCCCTCTAGATTCATATAGGGACCAACATTTCACTTTCAGATTTTCTTACTTCAGTGTTGTTGCTTCTTTTCAGACTTGGACAATCTGATCTATAGTGCCCAATCTTCCCACATTCATAACATGTTACTTTGACTGAAGTGTTGTCTTGCTTTTTGACTCCTTTTCTTGGTTGACCAAATTTCTTTTTAGAATTGTTCTTCATGAATTTTCTGAACTTCTTCACCATCAAATTCACTTGATCTTCCTGTGAGTCATTTCCGTCTTCAGAGGATTCAGATTCTGTTTCAGTATGCTCCATTTTGAGAGCAATTCCTTTGGCTCTTTTGTCCTTTTATTCCTCATCTGCCATGCGAGTCATATCCATTTCATACTCTCTAAGTTTGCCAAACAGTTCAGCACTGGTAATAGCAGCAAGGTTCTTTGATTCAGTTATGGCTGTCACAGTAGGTTGCCACTTTCTATTCAGAGATTTCAGAATCTTGACATTCACTTCTTCTTCAATGAAGTTCTTGCCAAGTCCTTTGAGATGGTTGATGATGTGTGTGAATCTCTTTTGCATTTCCATTATTGATTCTCCTTGGGACATTCTGAATGTTTCATATTCTTGAATGAATGTATTCTTTCTGGCTCTCCTGAATTCAGCAGTACCTTCATGTATTACCATGATGAGCTCTCATGCCTCTTTTGCTGTAGTACAGACAAAAATTCTAAAAAACTCATCAGAATTCAGGGCAGAGTGTATAATGTTTAAAGCTTTAGCATCGTTTTCAGCCCTCTTGATCTCATCTATATGTCAATCCTCAAATGGTTTTTCTATTTCATTTCCATTTTCTATTTTCATTGGAACTCTGTACTCATTTACCACAGCCTGCTAGATGCTTCTGTGAATAGATTCCATAAAGATTTTCATGCGGACTTTCCAGAATGGATAGTTATCACTGCAGAACAATGGAGGTCTATTTAAAGAAGCTCCTTTAGCGAAGGGTAAAAGATTACAAGCCATCACAGGGAATTATGTAGGATTACTAGATTGATTTACTAGTTTTAGCACTGGTACCAATTGTTGGTCCCTATGTTGAATCTAGAGGGGGGGGTGAATAGATTCAAGTTCCCGATGTTCAATTTTAGCTTTTGTCAATTTCTTTCCCAATTCAATTTTATCTATATTAAGAATAACAATTCAGAGAGATAGCAGCGGACATAGAAAGAAATTGATACACCTTTTCAAAATCTCTTTAAGAATGAATCAGTAAACGCAATTGTAGATTTAGATAAAGATAAGAGATAAGGTAAAGAGAAAGTTTGGATAGAGATTTATCCTGGTTCGGCGTTCGGCCTACGTCCAGTCCCAACCCAACAACTGTTGCGATCGGTTTCTACTATAATGATTTCTTGTGTCTAATACAAACACACTGCACAAACACAAACAAAATCAAAATAACCAAAACACATGTTCTTCTCCTAAGAACACATCTCTCTAATTCTTGAATCCTTCAAGAATCACCTTCGATAGCACCTCTCTCAAATTCCTTAACTCTTCTTCTAGAGAACAACTTTCTCTTAAGAGTTTTGAACAAAAACAAATACAAAACAAGATAAAGATCAGTAAAGATTACACCTAATGTGTATGATCTGATCAAGATTATAACCAAGTATTCAATCCTTCAACAAACTCTTCATCTCTAGAGAAAATCTTTTGAAATCTTGAAGAGAATTCTTAGAACTTGTGTTCTTTGTAAACTCAGTTTTTCGCTCTTCCTTTCTTCTTGAAAAAAAACTCAAAGATTTCTCTTGTTGAAAATCAATTCTAAGAGGTTTCAATTTAAAGCAGTTTAAAAACTTTTTGAGATGAATTCTGGTGTGGGTAATCGATTACTAGAATGTGGTAATCGATTAATCCAGAGAGTTTTAGGCTCCTCTGTTATCTCAAGCACGAGGTAATCGATTACTAGGATGTGGTAATCGATTACTCCAGAGAGTTTTAGGATTCCCTGATTTCTCAAACTGTTGGTAGTCGATTACTGATATATGGTAATCGATTACTTCAGCTTAAAACATTTTAAAAAACAGTTTACAACTTGTCAAATCAAAATAGGGTTCCCAAACTTACTCTAGCTTGATTCTCAGAGTAGATTCAACTTCTTTGTGAAGTGAAATTGAGTAGAAACCACACTCAAAGCCTATTCTAGAACAATCAATACAATTAAGCTCCTATTTACAATCTATCATTAAATTCAAGAGTACAAGTAGATCAAAACTAAAAAACAAGAGACGACTTCTTCAGCTTCAAGTCCAACAAAGTTGCTGAGTTTTGATACTCTAAAGGTGGAGGATTCATGTAACCGGCTCGGCATCCCTGACAAAGCTCCATATTTGCCAGACTGATGGAACACTTCCAGTCTTGTACCACCCAGAATGTTGTTGCCTCAGACATCACCCAGCAGTTTGAAGTGTAAAGACCTCGAGATAGTGAATCTGAGGCACGAGCTCGTACATGAAACCTTGAGTATTAGATTGGAAGTTGTAGGATAAGTGTTGAGTGGCTATTAGAGCAACGTTTGTTTGACGGGCTTTAGGCCCGATGTTTGTATTCGCTTCTTGTTGCAGGAACTCACCCAATACTCATGACAAATGATAAGAACTACTCGAGACGATGGACCCGATGCTGAGACTGGTAATCATACCAGAGATGGGCTGTTGGACCCACGATGAGCTTTTTGAGGAGGATACTTTTGTGGGAAGCGTACGCTTCCTATTGTGAGCGGGTGCCGCCAATGGACCTCTCCAGTACTTTCCTTTTACTCTTCCCGTGATTCTCACCTTCCCCCAGGTGCCCGGATACGTGTGGGTTGGGACTTCTCCCCCATATGTCTCTTCATCATCTTCCGAGGATACTACGGTGCCCGACTCAGCTGATGTCCCGACAGATGCAATCTCCCAAACTGGCGCGATACCTCTCTCCGCTTATCCCCCTTATGATCCTGCGACGGGGATTGGTTTTCTGTTACTCAGACATCCCATGGACTACTCTGGAATTTTAAGGGATGATGCTACTTCTCGAGAGAAGACTTTTGTGGTTCCACCATCGGCCCCGGTGGAGGCAGCTGGGTAGGATGATGAGTCAGAGAAGAGTGATCCCTCCGAGGAAACTCACTAGATGGGCAGAGTTGTGGGTAGTATAGGTATACAACTGACTCTGACAGTAGTTATGTTTGCTCTAATGTAGACTCGTTTCCCTTGTTTGTATTTTATGGGATGGGTAGTCTACTTTTCTTGGTATCTTACGCAAATGTAATTAACTGTATCTCCTAACATACTATTCCTTTTGTGTATGGTTGTATATTTTTGTGGTCCGAGATCACAAATTATGATACTCTATGGCGGTAACCTTGATACCTCTATTAAATCTAATTTAATGCATTCATGTTCACTATTTCAATTGATTGCGACGCCAATACTATTATTTTGAAATTATAACCATTTTAGTAAATTTATAACCGTTGCAGATCAAGTAACATAGTTTTATTTGCGTATGCTGATTCAAAGTATCTCGTTAATGATTTGTTTTGAGAATATTCGGGTATGTATATTAAATTGACGAAGTTGTCGAGAATAAATATTTAAATATATCTGATTTTACAAGTTTATGCTTTTGACCTCGCCTTTAAAAATAAATCTACCGCCAGAATTATAAATGATGTATTATTGACTAATTTCCGCAAGTATATATATATAAAATTTACACTCCTTTTCAATGTATTAAAAAGGGGCGTTACAGAAGAAGCTTGAATTTTAGCTTTGTGTCGTATTATGGTAGTCTGTTAAAATAAACATTTTGGGAACACTCAAGGCATTCAAAACTTGTCATTCTTTTTGGAAAAAGGCCTAAGATATTTATGCAAGTGATATTAAGAGGTTGTATGATGCTACTCAGAGGATAGCATCCTTGAAACAGACTAATCATGAAATGATATTTCATATTGTTGAAGCCAAAGCTGTTGTAGAAGAACTAAAAATGTTCCTCACTAATAACTCACTAGAAGGAATAAATAAGAAACTTGACAGGTTCTATATGGTATTGATCCTCAGAACTCTACATTCAAATTTTAATCATTTTTATGACCAGATTTTTATGTGTGGGAAAATAAAGTCTTTCTTAAACCAATAACACAACGACTAAAACAATCCCGAGAAGATAAAAAGGAGCAAACATTCCAAGGATGTGACTATAATTTCAAATATAACAAGCATAAGGGTTTGTAGGATGGATATTGGTGTTTATTAGTTAAAGTTGTAAGAGAGTAGTATGTATTTGTATATAAAAGCAAAATTGAGCCTTGATCTCATATTGTTAAATGAGAAGGTAGATTTACGTGTGTATATATATATATATATATATATATATATATATATATATATATATATTTTCAACATTTAGTTTATTTTTTGTTGATTTGTTAAGATCTTTAATATTTGGTTTTTTTTATTTTAATCTAATTAAACATGTAAGAGTTTAAGGGCCTATGACGAAAGAACAAAGAAAATACAAAAAAAAAAAAAAATTGGTTGATTGAATCTTCTAAAGATTTTCGCAATTAAAATTTTCTAGACATTTTCTAAAGTAAAGGTAGAGTTTTAATAAGATCATCCAATGAGTTTTTTCAAAAGGCAAAGATATAGGATAAAAATAATCTACCTCATTTTCTTCATCTAAAGATCATTAGAAAAGCTTGGCTCATTTTCTCCTTTTACATATGCCATGAGACACAAGTTGGCTTCATCTTCACCACTTTCTTTTTCTAAAGTAGTGTCGTCACCAAGATCTTACAATGTTTTCATAAGAATTTTTTTCTTCTTCTCAAAAAAGCTTTTCTTTTCCCCTTTCTAAAGATCTAGACATTTAGACTTAAAATATCCAAGTTTCTTGCATTCATAGAAAACAATAGGATTTTTTTCCTTCTTATATTTAAGGAACCTTTTGTTGAACTTGTTGCAGCATACATCTCCTTTGTTTCTCCACATAGCACAAATCATGATATGAAGAAGATTCCATCTTCATTAGATTCAAAGTCTTCCTCTTCTTCTTTTGAAGATTTGTCCACCATCATGGCTTGGGATGAAGACTCTTTTCTGAAACTTCTAGAGTAAGTTATATGTGTGTGGGTGATTATATGATGGAAATCGCAAGTTTAAAGCCTTTGTAGGTGCTTTTGTGTTTTGTGCTCTCGCTTAAGCAAAAAGAGTTTTTGATTGCTCTAGTGAGATATTGTTTTGTGTTCTCTGAGACTTCGAGTTTGGTATGTTATTATTCTAATCACTTTTCTAATTCTTAATAATAATAGTAGTCAATGAGTGTGTTTTAGATCATTTATGATGTAAGGATTAATTGGGTCTTAAGTGCAATTTTCATTGTAATTTAGTTGCCAATTTCTAATTTGCACAATTTTCGTATTTTGAACATAACTTTTGCTACAAAACTCTGATTGAGTTAATCTTGGTGTAGTTTTGGAGATGACTTAGAGATCTATAACTGTTATTAGAAGGCTCAAGGCCAAATTTGGAATACAAGTATGGTGAAAATCAACTTGAACTTAGCATTCCAAACTTGGACTGATGTTGGCAGATTTCGAGTTGTCTTGCAATCTTGGGTCCAATTCACATTTAATTGGTACATTAAATATTGCTTCTGGGACTCGAAGAGGGGCGCTCAACGCTTAAATAAGCATGTGACTAGTACATGAATTACTTAGTATAATACTGTAAAAGATAAAACACAAGAAGGGGGGTTGAATTGTGTTATTAAAATTTTTGGTCTTTTCGTCTGTTGGTTTAAAACAGGTTCAGACGAAACAATTCTTTATCTTCAAAGATTAGTTTTAATGAATAAACGTTATAAGTTGATTACTCCTGTTAGTTACAAACTCAAAGAAGCAAGTATTTTTATACTGGTTCGTCTATTCAAGACTACGTCTAGTTACCCAGCAACTACTGAGTTTTAACTATGAACCGTGAAATGGTTACAAGTATTATTTAAACCTAGCCACTTCTGGATATTACAAGATATTCTTTTAGTACATCCTTCTCAGGCTAAAAAACCAGGTATTCTTTGAACACACAGTCTCCTCAGGCTAAAACACCACACAAGTGGATTTACAAGGTTTTTTATGAAAGAAAAGTTTTCCTCTTCGCAGAGAGGGATATACAGTAAAGCACAAAAGTAGCAGTGAGCGAAATCACAATGACTTAGAAATTTAAGCGTGTTCGCCAACTGAAACTTGAGAGCATGAGGTCCTTATATAGGAAGATTCTTCAGATATCCGTTACAGACAGAAGAATGTAGTTGAGCTTTCTCTAAGTGCAGTCCAGAAAGGTGTCAGAGTGCAATCAAGTAATAGATAGCGTGTGCAGCGGATTAGATGGCATGCTCAGTTATTTTTCTGACTTGTACAGGGATTTTCTTGGAAAAAGAGGACTCTTTTCGTGTAGCATAGGTAAGGTCGAATCCTCATACTGATCTTGGAAGCTGTTAGATCAAGATGATTAACATCTCTAAAGTTTTGATTATTACAAGTCAGACAGAACATCTACAGACGGAACAACAAGTCAGACGAAACGAGCACAAACGGAAGATGACTCCTCAAAATTAAAGTCATTCGTCTGTCTCAAGTAAAGTCATCAGACGATAGGCTAAGACGAAAACTCTTAAGACTGAAGAAGTTCATCGTCTGCCAAAGAAGTGAAGCAAAGTATGAGTCACTCGCACCAAGATTTCAAATCTTAAGAAGTACTCTTTAGAAGCATCCAAGATCAGTATGGGGATTCACGCCTACATATGCAACTCGAAAAGGTCTTCACCTTTTTCTATCAAATCTCTGTACAAGTCAGAAAAAGTACTGTGCACGCTATCTATATCCTTTGCACATGTCATCAATCAATCAAGTGCTCTCTGACACCTTTTTGGACTTTGCTTGGAAAAAGCTCAACGACTTTCTTCTGTGTCTAACGGATATTTGAAGATTTTGCCTATTTAAAGACTTCGCTTCTTCAAAGTTCAGTTGGTGAACACGCTTCGATATTCTACCTTATTGTGAATTGCTCATCAAAAATTTCCACACTTCATGGAAGACAAATGTCAACACACCTTAAGAAGAAATTAAAGATCACTTGGGATTTTGCTCATGTCTTGAAGCAAAAATTATATTCTTCCCTAAATTCTCTTGATTGTATTAATGATATAAGTTTGATGGAGGATCATCTCCAAAAGCTCAACCAAACTCTCCAACCTTACTTTTCAATTTTGGGCTTCTAATAAAATTCGCTGCTGATTTTTACTGTCTGACCTGTTTCAGTATTTTGATCATAACTCGAGCTACACAAACCCAATTGAGGTGATCTTGGTTCCAAATTAAAGAAGACTTCAAGGAATACAAAATCTATGAAGACACCGAAACCCAGTTCGAACTACAACTAGTTGGAAAATGAGCTTGAAGTTAGCGTTGGAATACTTCCAGGAATTTTCAGCTAAATGTTTTAATGTTTAGGCTTATTAGTAGTTTTCTTTCAATTATGTAATTGTTTTAAGGATTTAATTTGGGCCTAAACTTGTAATAAACAAATAATTAGTAACCCTTAGATAGGATTCTAATCCAAGGGTTAAGCTTAGAAGCTTGGAGTGCAAGCTTGGCACCATGAGCATTAGATGAGGATACTAATCCAAGGGCTAAGCTTAGAAGCTTGGAGTGCAAGCTTGACGCCGTGACCATTGGATGAGGATCTACATCCAAGGGTGGAGGATTGATCCTTGTTCTCCAAGTTAATCAAACTTGCACCACAAGCTTCCTTCCGTGGCCATTAGATTAGAATTTAATCCAATGGTGGACATTAGTTCCTTGCATAGCAAGCTAGCTCCACACCTTAGTAGTATAAATAGGATTTCCTTTGTAATTCAAATACTTTTGATAAAATTTATGAATATTGAATTAAGCCAAGAGCTTATTCTTTGAGAGTATTCTCTCTTGTGTTCTTGTGAAGAACCTTGAATCTCATCAATGGCTTCCTTGTCCATTGTGGTGGTTCCACTTCTAGCTTATTGGCACTTGCCATGGCGCTTCCATCCCTAAACTCCTTCCGTTTTCTATTTCTTTTTCTCCTTGAGGCTGTGAGCTTCTTCTTCATTTGTCCAAGCCTCCATTGAAGCATGAAGATCCGCAACTTATATGCTCTTCTCCTTGAGGATTGCATCACTTGCGAAGAGGAAACTCTCTTTTTATAGAACTCTTTCAAATCCACTTGTGTGGTGTTTTAGCCTCTAGGAAAGCGCCAAGAGCTTCTAGGAAAGCAAATCAAAGACTTGGAAAGGAATCAGAATCTGCACTTCCTTGACATGAGGTCTTTGATGGAGACCATCATAGAGCGCCTCAATCAAGATGATGATGATGATGGCGATGATCAGTGATCTCTCTTTTTGGTTTGATATACCAAATAGGGGGAGAAATAGTTAGGTTATCCTAAGGAGAGTAACTAGATAGGGGGAGTTGAGAGTTGAAATTAGCTTTGTTAGGTTTTTAATGTCTTTATTGAACTATGTTACTGTTTTTGGATAATGAATAAAACTTGTTTTGAAATTCTATTATGATTCATTGGTCTTGATCTATATTTGTATTTGAATCATGTCATACATACTTGAATGAATGGTTAATTAGTAGTGCATATGCATTTTGTATTTTCTGGAAATTCTAACATATGCAGGACTTTCAAAGAACAACACATATCCTAAAAAGCTCTAGGAAAACCTCTTATGTGATTTGGTACATCAAAACCAAAAAGGGGGTGATTGTTGGACTTGAAGCTTGAAGAATGCAGTTTGTGTCTCTCTTATGTGTTTTGGTTTTGATGAATGTATTTTCGGTTTTCCATAGATGAATGTAACTAGGATATATCTTTGTATTGTGTGTTGAAATTCTTTGTTTAAGACCCCAGAGATGTGCATAACTTGTATATGATTGATCATGTGAAGAATGTTTGATTTCCATTTGAGAAAAACAGTTTGAAAAACCTTGAAATCCATTTTCATGATGTAATCGACATTACCTTGGTGTAATCGATTACATTGATCATGCTCTTTGGTGTAATCGATTACATGGATGATGTAATCGATTACATCTTGAAGAGTCTACGTGTAATCGATTACATCCCCTATGTAATCGATTACATGGTTTGAAAATCACCTATTTTGGGTTTCCCTCTTCAATGTAATCGATTACATGCTCGTGGTAATCGATTACATGCCTGGAAAAATCAAATTGGAGGGTTCTAACGGCTAGAGTAATCGATTACATGCTTTTGGGATCAA
Source organism: Hylodesmum podocarpum (assembly GCA_026586105.1). Lineage (NCBI taxonomy): Eukaryota > Viridiplantae > Streptophyta > Magnoliopsida > Fabales > Fabaceae > Hylodesmum > Hylodesmum podocarpum. Next base: position 14,349,983 of record JALJEV010000623.1, on the reverse strand, counting down.
TTACATGGACCGTTATAGCTCAGATTTGCACGTTTCCTCCCTCCAAAATTGATTCTATAAGTATATCTTTGATGAAGCATATGAGATGGCTGAAAACCTAACTTCTTGAATCCACTCCTACACTTTCATATGCTCTAAACTTAGAGTTCATCAAGGTTTTCAAAGACAAAGGGAAACTTGATCCATATCCTTGTTGGGTGAATTTCATAAAGCTTGTTTGTGATCAGATTCTGCACTTAAGGTGTATTCTTTACTGATCTTTTGTATTTCCAATTTTGGGTTGTTGCTCTAGGAGAGAGGTCTCTCTAGATAGAGCATTGTATTTGAGAAGTGATTCTCAAAGTTTGATCTTGAGGTGCCAAGGTCTTGGAAGTTCTTCTTTCTTCAGGTTGAAGAACAGTTTTGGGTGTTTTGATTTCTGTTTGTATTGCTTGTTGCAGAGTGAATGTAAAAGGATACAAAAGAAATCATTTGATAGTGGAAAGCCAATCGCAACAGTTGTTGGGTTGGGACTGGACGTAGGCGTTAAGCTTGGCCAAACAAGATATACATCATTGTGCACTCATTCTCTTCCTTACTTACTCTTTTACGCTTTTTCACTATATTGATATTGATTATATTTTGTTCTGTTTTGGGAAACTGTATTGATAATCAACTCATTAATTGGTTTAGAAATAGAATCAGTAATTGAACTTGTATTTGAATCTGAAATTGAAAGGTAATTGATAGGAAATCAAGATTAGCATACTGTTGAATTAAAAGGGAATTAGAAACACGAAAATTTGGGGTAAAGTTTAACAAGAATCTATTCACCCCCCCCTCTAGATTCATACATAGGGACCAACAATTGGTATCAGAGCTACTTCTAGTAAGTTGCTCTAGAATTTGATCCATAATGGCAAGTAATCAATTACCTTTTGCTGAAGGTGCCTCTATTAATAGACCTCCTCTGTTTTGTGGAGATAACTATCCATTTTGGAAAGTTAGAATGAAAATCTTTATGGAGTCTATAAATAGAAACATTTGGCAAGCTGTTGTAACTGATTTTAAAATCCCCACATATATAGTTGATGGAAATGAATTAGAAAAACCTTTTGATAAGTGGGAACCAAAGAAATTAGGAGAGCGAGAAAATGATGCTAAAGCTTTAAATATTATACATTCAAAGATTAAATTCTCGATGAATTCTTTAGAATTTCAGCTTGTACAACAAAGAAAGGAAGCATGGGATCTCATCATGGTGACTCATGAAGGTACTCCTGAGGTGAGAAGAGCTAGAAAGAACACACTCATCCAAGAGTATGAAATGTTCAGAATGGCACAAGGTGAGTCTATCATGGACATGCAGAAACGATTCACACACATTGTGAATCACCTCAAAGGACTCCTAAGGTCTTTGTTGAGGAAGAGGTAAATATAAAGGTGCTGAAGTCTCTAAGCGTAAAATGGCAACCAACAAGCATAAATGCCATTACGAATCAAAGAACTTGGCCTTAATGACAAGTGCTGAGTTGTTTGGTAAGCTGAGAGAATATGAGATGGATATGTCACGTATGGCTGATGAAGAGCAAAAAGACAAGAAGGCTAAAAGTTTAGCACTTAAAATGGAGGACACAAACTAGTGATAGTGATGCATCATCAAGTCAGAAAACGAATCGAGCAAGAAATGAATCTCATGGTCGAAAGTTCAAAAGGTTCATGAGGAAGAACAACAACAAGAAGAGATTCAACAATGCTAGAAAAGGATCATCTTCAAGGTCACATGCTATGAATGTGGCAAGGCTGACACTATAGATCGGAGTGTCCAAACTTGAAGAAATCAAGCAAAGAAGTGAGCCTAGAAGAGTGGAGCAAGAAGAAAAACCCAAGAAGGACCGATATCGAAGAAAAAGGCCTACATTGCTTGGGAAGAAAATGACTCAAGCTCATCATCTAGTGAAAGCGAAAATGAGGAAGCCAACTTATGTCTTATGGCTAAACCAGAATCGGATGATGAGGTAAGTGATTCTCGACTCCTCCAAAAATGATAATGATTATGATGAATTATATACTGCTTTTTGTGAGTTATTTAAAGAAGCGAAAAAAATTGAAAAACTGAGAGTAAGGTTTTGAAAAACAGAGTTGCCGATTTAGAAAAAGAAATTTCTGCTTTGAAAACCAATAATCAAGAATTAAAAGATGAAAATGATAAATTGAAATTGCCCTGTTCAAAGTGTAAATCTTTTACGCCCCTTTAAAGAATAATAAAAAAAAAGTTCCATACATTTAAACAAACCAGCAAGTATAGAAACTTCTCATGTAGTTATTGTATGCAATCTGACATAATCATTATAACTGCATGATTAGAAAGAAAGGCTTAGATAATGGATTGTTTAAATGGATAAAGAAAGATAGTCACAGTTCTAACATGAAAGGACCCAACAAGATTTGGGTACCAAAAACCAAATGATATCTTTCTTTGTGTAGGTGTGCTTGAGAGCCAAACACTCAACATGGTATTTGGATAAAGGTTGCTCAAGACATATGACGGTGACAAGAGTAATTTTATCTCCTTCAAATCCAAAGAATCTGGTTCAAAAGAGTATATGGAAATAATAACAAAGGCAAAATTCTGGGTATTGGTGATGTTGGAGACAAATCCAACTCCGTGATTGAAGATGTACCGCTTGTAGAAGGTTTGAAGTTTAATCTTCTCGAGTATTAGCCAATTATGCGACAAAGGCTATCAAGTTTCATTCGACAAAGACTCGCCGCAAGATCAATAACAACGAATCGAATGAGGTATTGATGGTAGGTAAGAGAAGAGGTAACATCTATACACTTGAACTTGATCATTCATCATCATATCATGCATGTCTTACGTCTAATGATGATCTATCTTGGCTTTGGCATAGACGTATAACATATTGATGTTCATCAACTTAATAAACTGTCATCTAAGAGCTTAGTAGAAGGACTACCTGAATTAAAGTTCAAAAGAGAAGGCCTATGTGATGCATGTCGAAAGGCAAGCAATCTAGAAACTCTTTCAAATCTAAAAATGTTGTTTCAACTTCTAGACCGCTTGAATTGCTGCACATGGATCTCTTTGGTCCATCTAGAACTGCTAGTTTAGGTGGAAATCTATATGGATTAGTTGTTGTAGATGACTACTACTCGCTTTTGCTTGGGTTACTTTTATACCAAGTAAAGACACCACTTTCAAAGTCTTCAAAATACTTGCTAAAAAGATTCAAAACGAAAAAGATTTGAAAATTAAGTCCATTAGAAGTGATCATGGAGGGGAATTTGAAAATGAACATTTTGAAAAGTTTTGTGAAAAATATGGAATCGATCAAAACTTTTCCGCTCCAAGAACTCCACAACAAAATGGGGTTGTTGAGAGGAAAAACAGATCTTTAGTAGAACTAGCAAGAACTATGTTGAATGAAAGTGATTTGCCTAAATATTTTTGGGTGATGCGCTTTCCAATCGCATGCTATGTTCTAAATAGAATTGTGATTCGACCTATTTTAAAGAAAACCCCTATGAACTCTATAAAGGCAAGAAACCCAATATCTCTCATTTTCGGGTATTTGGGTGTAAGTGTTTTGTCTTGAATAATAGCAAAGAGCCTATTGGTAAGTTTGATGCCAAGGCTGATGAGGGTGTGTTTATTGGGTATTCATCATCAAGTAAAGCATATATAGAGTCTTTAATAAAAGGAGAATGTGCATTGAGGAATCAGTGCATGTTAAGTTTGATGAAACTAACAATCCCCAAAAGGGAAGTGTATTTGTTGATGATGATGAGCATGTAGGTGAAGAAAGCATAAGCAAAGAAGAACAGCAAGAACCACCAACTACTTCTCATGAGCTTCCAAAAGAATGGAGGAAACCAAGAGATTTATCTCTTGATAACATCATTGGTGACATCCATAAGGGAGTATCTACTAGATCTACTCATAACATGTTTTGTGATGATTATGCATTTGTGTCTCAATTTGAACCTTCTTGTGTTGATGATGCTATAAATGATGAATATTGGATGAATGCTATGCAAGAAGAATTAAATCAGTTTAAAAGGAATAACGTATGGGAGTTAGTACCTTTTAAAAGAGATATGAATGTAATTGGAACAAAATGGGTGTTTAAGAATAAGTTAGATGAGAATGGAGTTGTGGTTAGAAATAAGGCTAGACTAGTAGCTAAGGGATATAATCAACAAGAAGGAATAGATTTTGGTGAAACATATGCCCCCGTTGCTAGACTAGAAGTCTGTTAGAGTTTTACTTGCTTTTGCCTCGCATACATGATTTCAAGTTGTTTCAAATGGATGTTAAAAGTGCTTTCTTGAATGGCTATATCAATGAAGAAGTTTTTGTTTCACAACCTCCTGGATTCACTGATTTCAGATTTCCTGAACATGTGTACAAACTCAAGAAGGCCTTATATGGTCTTAAACAAGCCCCTAGACAATGGTATGAAAGACTAAGTAAATTTCTTCTGTCAAAAGGGTTCTGCAGAGGTAATGTTGACAAAACTCTTTTCATAAGGAGGAAGTCAAACTGTATTTTGTTGGTTCAAGTTTATGTTGATGATATTATTTTTGGATCAACTAATAAATCTCTCGTGTGAAGAGTTTGTGAATAGCATGCAAGGAGTTTGACATGTCTATGATGGGAGAACTCAAATTCTTCCTAGGACTCGCAAGTCAAACAACCGAAAGATGGAATCTTTATTCATCAAGCAAAGTACACCAAGGAATTGTTGAAGAAATTCGACATGGAGAGTTGTAAGGTCTCAAACATTCCTATGTCAACTAATCTCTACTTGGATAGTGATGCAGCTGACAAAGTGTAGACCAATCAAGATATAGAGGATCATTGGATCACTCTTGTATCTCACACAAGTTAGTAGGCCAGATATCATGTTTAGTGTGTGTGTTTGTGCAAGATTCCAATCTGCACCAAAGGAATCACACATGACAAATTGTGAAGAAAATCTTGAAGTATCTCAAAGGAACTACGAATCTGTGGTTTGTGGTATCCAAAAGGTACACGTATCCCACATTGGTTGGTTTTAGTGATGCTGACTTTGCTTGGTTGTAAGACTGATAGGAAAAGCACAAGTGGTGTGTGTCATTTGTTTGGAGGAAGCTTGGTCTCATGGTATAGCAAGAAACAAGCCTGTAGCTCTTTCAACTCGCAGAGAGCAGAGTATATAGTCTGCAGTAGTCAGTTGTGCTCGGACCATTTGGTTGAAGCAACAACTGGAGGATTTTGACTTAAGCTTGATCATATTCCAATCAAGTGTGACAACACAAGTGCCATTAGTATCACGAAGAATCCAGTTTTACACTCAAGGACAAAGCACATCGAGGTGCGTCATCACTTCATTAGAGATCATGTTGAGAAGGGAGATGTTGAGATGGAATTCATTGACACAGAAAATCAACTCGCGGATATCTTCACCAAACCTCTGCCCAAGGAGAGGTTCTTCAAACTTAGAACCAATCTTGGTATACTAAGTGAAGAACATCTCACATAAGTAATGTAAGTATGAGAGTTTAATCATTCATTTATGATTAAGTTTGGTATGAATTCATTACATTATATGATCTTGACCTTTTATATGATGAATCAAAAGCTTTTCAATCATCCTATATGTGAAAATCATTAACATTGCAGTTCATAGATTTATTTCAACTTGATTTTTGATTTGCTATAGGGTGTAATCGATTACGGATGTATGTAATCGATTACAATAGATTTTGTTCAGTGTAATCGATTACATGGTACCAATGTAATCGATTACATGTGTCGAGGCTCGTAATCGATTACAGGCCCAATGTAATCGATTACAGTGTGTTTTCGCTCTGATGTAATCGATTACATCACGGTGTAATCGATTACATGAGCTCTGGAAGTGTTTTTCAGAGCTTTGTTCTTCGTTTTCTGGGCTTTGTGTTCCATGTTTTGAAAGCCCATTGCACACATTTATTGAACCTAGTCTTTTATGATCTATATTAGTGCTGTATTAGGGTTTTAGCTCTCACATTCCCATTCACATTCTCTAAACCCTAAGAATACCAAGAGCCACCTTTGAAATCACCTTTCTCTCTCGTCTCACCACCGTTCTTCATCTTCAAACCATGGACGGACAAGGAAGCAAAGAAAAGGATGAAAGCAAGGGCTAACCGTGATATCCAAGAAGAAAGACGTACCAAGAAGAGGGCGAAACCTCTTCCAAAAGGAAGACTCCTGAAGAATCTGCTCGTCACAATCCTTGGTTCACTTCGAAGGAACAAGAAATCCGTTTCTTCACTGATTTTGCAAATCGGGAACTCGTAGCCCCAAAGATTGTCAACTTCAGATGGTTAGACCATGAAGGATTTACCTTTCAATCGATGCTCCGAGATCAGAACTTGGAGAAATTCGTTGGGCTAAAGGGTCATATTTACCCTGATTTGGTAAGGGTATTTTATTCTAATCTGAAATATCAACCTGGAAAAATTTTATCTGAAGTTAAAGGAGTGAGTATTGCTCTGACTCACGATTTATTTTTCGAACTGGGTGGAATAACGAATGAGGGGATAGTTCCTACTTTGGAAAATCCCGAGGAAGGATTTGAACTTCAAAAGGATGCCTTTTACATGAGCATGTTGAAAAATCCCGAGTCTTGGGAGGCTGAAATGACAACAAGAAGAGAAAGAGGTATGAGGAAGACCTTTGGTATAGGTGGTCTCAACACTCGATGACCGTCTTCTTCATTATGTTATTTGTCGGGTATTGGTCGCTGAGGAACGAATCATGCTCAACTCATGGAAGAAGACATGCTTTTGATGTCGCCCTGAAGAATGGAATTCAGGTTGATTGGGGTCAAGTTATCATGGACAACATGACCAAAGTAAGGAAATTCCATGACTTCAAATGCCCTTATGGTCCTTCATATCACGTGTTCTTGAGAGATGTCAAGTGGATGTCTCCAATGAGCACGAGAATTGGCTAGGGATATTCATGTGCTTGGTGATATGATGTTGAAGAAGATGAGATTGACCAAGACATCCGAGGGCTTTGGGTATCTAGAGATGAAATTCAACAACAACAAAGAACAAGACCAACTACAACAAAGAAGAACAACCACAACATCCTCCTTCGATGATGATGGAGATTCACGGCCGGGAGTACACCCCTAAGTCTCGTTTTGAGTCCATTGTCCTGGATAGGCTAGGAAGAGATGGACAAGCGCCAAGAGCTTCTAGGAAAGCAAATCAAAGACTTGGAAAGGAATCGAATCTGCACTTCCTTGACATGAGGTCTTTGATGGAGACCATCATAGAGCGCCTCAATCAAGATGATGATGATGATGGCGATGATCGGTGATCTCTCTTTTTTGGTTTGATATACCAAATAGGGGAGAAATAGTTAGGTTATCCTAAGGAGAGTAACTAGATAGGGGAGTTGAGAGTTGAAATTAGCTTTGTTAGGTTTTTAATGTCTTTATTGAACTATGTTAAATTGTTTTTGGATAATGAATAAAACTTGTTTTGAAATTCTATTATGATTCATTGGTCTTGATCTATATTTGTATTTGAATCATGTCATACATACTTGAATGAATGGTTAATTAGTAGTGCATATGCATTTTGTATTTTCTCGAAATTCTAACATATGCAGGACTTTCAAAGAACAACACATATCCTAAAAAGCTCTAGGAAAACCTCTTATGTGATTTGGTACATCAAAACCAAAAAGGGGGAGATTGTTGGACTTGAAGCTTGAAGAATGCGTTTGTGTCTCTCTTATGTGTTTTGGTTTTGATGAATGTATTTTCGGTTTTCCATAGATGAATGTAACTAGGATATATCTTTGTATTGTGTGTTGAAATTCTTTGTTTAAGACCCCAGAGATGTGCATAACTTGTATATGATTGATCATGTGAAGAATGTTTGATTTCCATTTGAGAAAAACAGTTTGAAAAACCTTGGAAATCCATTTTCATCGATGTAATCGATTACAGACCTTGTGTAATCGATTACATTGATCATGCTCTCGTGTAATCGATTACATGGATGATGTAATCGATTACATCTTGAAGTTGGTGTAATCGATTACATCCCCTATGTAATCGATTACATGGTTTGAAAATCACCTATTTTGGGTTTCCCTCTTCAATGTAATCGATTACATGCTCGTGGTAATCGATTACATTCCTGGAAAAATCAAATTGGAGGGTTCTAACGGCTAGAGTAATCGATTACATGCTTTTGGGATCAATTACATGGACCGTTATAGCTCAGATTTGCACGTTTCCTCCCTCCAAAATTGATTCTATAAGTATATCTTTGATGAAGCATATGAGATGGCTGAAAACCTAACTTCTTGAATCCACTCCTACACTTTCATATGCTCTAAACTTAGAGTTCATCAAGGTTTTCAAAGACAAAGGGAAACTTGATCCATATCCTTGTTGGGTGAATTTCATAAAGCTTGTTTGTGATCGATTCTCGCACTTAAGGTGTATTCTTTACTGATCTTTTGTATTTCCAATTTTGGGTTGTTGCTCTAGGAGAGAGGTCTCTCTAGATAGAGCATTGTATTTGAGAAGTGATTCTCAAAGTTTGATCTTGGAGGTGCCAAGGTCTTGGAAGTTCTTCTTGAGGTTGAAGAACAGTTTTGGGTGTTTTGATTTCTGTTTGTATTGCTTGTTGCAGAGTGAATGTAAAAGGATACGAAAGAAATCATTTGATAGTGGAAAGCCAATCGCAACAGTTGTTGGGTTGGGACTGGACGTAGGCAGTTGGCCGAACCAATATACATCGCTGTGCACTCATTCTCTTCCTTACTCTCTTTACAGTTTTTCACTATATTGATATTGATTATATTTTGTTCTGTTTTGGGAAACTGTATTGATAATCAACTCATTAATTGGTTTAGAAATAGAATCAGTAATTGAACTTGTATTTGAATCTGAAATTGAAAGGTAATTGATAGGAAATCAAGATTAGCATACTGTTGAATTAAAAGGGAATTAGAAACACGAAAATTTGGGGTAAAGTTTAACAAGAATCTATTCACCCCCCCTCTAGATTCATACATAGGGACCAACAGTGATGACTATCCCTACTGGGCTGATCGGATGGAGATGTACATCAAATCCACCCAGTACAGACTTTGGAACATCATAACTCAAGGAGATATCCCTATTGTCAAACCCGAGGTTGAATGGGGAAATGAAGAATACTCGTTTATGGAACTCAACAACAAAGCCAGATATGCCATCATGTGTGCATTATCAAGGACAGAATACAACAGATTCTGTGCCTACGAAACTGCTAAAGAACTTTGGGATGCCCTCAAGATTTCATATGAAGGAACTGAGGATGTGCGTATGAGGAAAGCTGCCACTCTTTAAAGAGAATATGAGATGTTCTCAATGAAGAAAGGAGAATCTATTGACATGATGTTTGGAAGATTCCAAATAATATTAAATGGACTCACTGCGCTGGACATTACATTCACCAAGGCACAGAACAACATGAAAATATTGGATAGTCTTCCTCCTCCATGGGAAGCTATGTCTACTGTCATCTCAGTTGGGCACGATATGAAGACATTAACTCTTGATGAGTTAATAGGAGCCTTGAGAGTACATGAGGTACTTCTGTGTAAGAGAGACAAGATCAAAGTTCAAGAGCCCATAGCTCTTCCAACTGTCAACAACGTGTCGAATGAGGAAAATCCTAAAAAGGAAAGAAAGAAGAAGCACAAAGTTCTGAAAGCTGAAACTACTGAGTCTGATTCGTCTAACGGATTGTCTGATGATGAGATTTCCCTCATGGCCAGACGCTTTAAAAGATGATGATGAAAAAGGGGAGAGGTCAACGCTTCTTCAAGAAGAAGGAAAAGAAGCTCACTGAAAAACCTTGGAGTAAGGAGGAGAGCTCAGAAGTTATCTGCTACGAATGTAGAAAACCTGGACACATGAGATCAGAGTGTCCAAGGTTAAAGAGAAGATGGAATTCTCGCAAAGACAAGGGAAAGAAGAGTCTGGTGACTTGGGAAGACCTTAATAGTGAAAGTTCAGAATAATCCACTGAAGAGGAAGAGACTGCAAATATCTGTCTCATGGCTGGAGATTCTGTCTCATCAGAGGTAATTGAATCTGAAACTTCTTCATCCTCTTCATCTGAGTCTGAGTCAGAATCAGAAGAAATTTCATATGATACACTTTTGGCTAACTCACATTTTATTGCTGAGCAATACAGAGTATGCAAAGCCAAGTTGAAACAAACTTTGGAAGAAAATGCTACTTTGAGAACTGAAAACGAGTTGCTACAAAAGGAAGTATTAGATGAAAAATAATCTGAGTCTGAAAATGATACGTTTATTTCTGAAATAAAAAAATTGAAGAAAGAAAATGAATACTTACTCCAAGTTAAAACAAACTTTGGAAGAAAATGTTACTTTGAGAACTGAAAACGAGTTGCTACAAAAGGAAGTATTAGATGAAAAATAATCTGAGTCTGAAAATGATACGTTTATTTCTGAAATAAAAAAATTGAAGAAAGAAAATGAATACTTACTCAAAGACTTAACCAAGTTCACTAAGGGATCCTCAATGCTAGAAAATATTTTAAAATATGGGATGTCTCCGTCTGATAAGAGTGGACTTAGTTATGTTGAAGAGTCAGACAAAAAGAAAAACATATTTTTTTCGTCTGCTCATAAGAAGAAGAACAAAAATTACAACAAGGTTATAAACAACTATATAAAAGATAAAAGAACCTTAAACAAAAAGAAATCTTCTTCTACTAACGAAAGAGGACCCAAAAAGATTTGGGTACCAAAATCACTTATTATTCCTGTTGCAGACATCCTTAATAGGAAAACAGAGGACTTCAAGTTGGTACCTGGACAGTGGGTGCTCATAACACATGACGGGAGACCTGTCTATGTTCCAAGACCTCAGACCAAGTAAAGGGTTTGTATCATATGGTTCAGGGAAAGGTAAAATCCTAGGTATTGGGACTGTTGGTAAGACACTCAATCCTCTTATCCAAAATGTATCTTATGTTAAAGGTCTCAACTTCAATCTGCTTAGCATAAGTCAATTTTGTGACAGTGGATATGAAGTAGCTTTTAACTCTGATGAATGTATAGTCAAGAACAAAGACAAATCCATTCTGTTTGTTGGGAAAAGAAGGAATAATCTCTATGAGGTTTGTCTTTCTGACCTTAGTGATTAGAATGTGACATATTTGATTTCAGCAGATGATGAACGAGATATTTGGCACAAAAATCTTGGACATTTAAGTCTCAAGTATATTTCGAAAATTTCTAAAAAGGATCTTGTGAAAGGTTTGCCAAAAATATCTTGGAAATCCAATCGTCTGTGTGAATCTTGTCAGCATGGGAAACAACTCAAAGCATCTTTTAAATCAAAAAATGTTGTTTCCACGACAAGACCTCTAGAACTGTTACATATTGATCTCTTTGGACCTACTTAGACTGAAAGTCTTAGAGGAAAGAGATATGGATTTGTGATTGTGGATGACTATACTAACAGCTATAAACGAAGGTCCTTGAGACTCCATTTTGGATATTTTCCTTTAGCAGCTATAAAGCGTTCAACCCTTAGAGGCTGAGCTCTAATACCAAACTGTAAAAGATAGAACACAAGAAAGGGGGTTGAATTGTGTTACTTAAAAAAATTTGTTTCGTCTGTGTGTTTAAATATATTCAGACGAAACAATCTTAATCTTCAAAGGTTGATTTTAATAAACAGACGTTATGGTTTAATTATCCCTGTTAGTCAAATACTTAATAGCACAAATACACAAGTATTTTTATACTGATTCGTCTATGCAAGACTACGTCCAGTTACCCAGTATCAACTGAGTTTTCACTACAAACCGTGAAAAGGTTACAAGTATTATTTGCCCCAGCCACTTCTGGCTATAACACGATATTCTTTGAACACAGCCTTCGCAGGCTAAACAACAAAGGTATTCTTTGAAAAACCAGCCTCCTCAGGCTAAAACACCACACAAGTGGATTTGAAAGAGATCTATAAAAGAGAGTTTCCTCTTCGCAGAGAGAGTTTTACAAATGAAGAACAAAAGTAACAGAGAGAGAAATCACAATGAAATAGAATATTGAAGCGTGTTCGTCAACTGAACTTTGAAGAAGTGAAGTCTTTAAATAGGCAAAATCTTCAGATATCCGTTAGACACAGAAGAAAGTCGTTGAGCGTTTTCCAAGCAAAGTTCAAAAAGGTGTCAGAGAGCACTTGATTGATTGATGGCGTGTGCAACGGATATAGATAGCGTGCGCAGTACTTTTTCTGACTTGTACAGAGATTTGATAGAAAAAGGTGAAGACCTTTTCGAGTTGCATATGTAGGCGTGAATCCCCATACTGATCTTGGATGCTTCTAAAGAGTACTTCTTAAGATTTGAAATCTTGGCGCGAGTGACTCATACTTTTCTTCACTTCTTTGGAAGATGATGAACTTCTTTAGTCTTAAGAGTTTTCGTCTTAGCTTATCGTCTGATGACTTTACTTGAGACAGACGAATGACTTCAATTTTGAGGAGTCATCTTCCGTCTATGCTCGTTGCGTCTGACTTGATGTTCCGTCTGACTTGTAATAATCAAAACTTTAGAGATGTTAATCATCTTGATCTAACACTAAGATTAGAGACATCTTCAGTCTGATCTTTTAATAACCAATTTGGCTTGATTGGTCTTTTTGCACAAGAGCTTTCAGCAAATCTCTTCATGACTAATTTGTTGAGAAACGAATAGTCTGTCTTGTGCTTCAGTGAAAGATCTTCAGGATTCAGCAACTCAGCATGAGATCTTACCAAAGGCTGAACAAGCCTTTTTATTTCAACATGTTCCTCATCAGATGAAGAACATGTGTCATCTTCAATGATGACCACAGACGAAATCTCCATCATTTGTAAGCAGGAAGTTTCTTCAGACGCTGCATCCATCATCTGATGACAAGGTATTTCTTCAGACGCAGTAGGTATCGTCTGATTAAAGGCGGCATTGAAAGGAGACGCAACAATAGGATCAGTGCTAGCATTTCTATTTTCGTCTTGGAGTAAGGATTCTGAAACCTCCATGGTTGGAGCCTCGTCATTTAACATGGTCTCCAATTCCTCTACTAGTTGAGCATTGTCCTTTTGGATCTGGGCGGTTTCTTCACTATTCATGCCTTCTGAAGTTGCTGGTGCAAGAGCAGCTCCAGACGATCCAATGCCTATGATGCTTTCTTGGAACAGATGTTCCCTTTCAGCTTCAAGCATGATAGAGACTCTTCTGGCCTCTCTTAATTGCTTAGCTTCGTCTAACTCGCCAACAACGATAGACGCAAGCCTCTGCTTCTACTTCAACTTTTCCTTGCCTTTAGCAGCCTTTTGTAGAGTAATCTCCCTTGCTCTAGCTTTTTCTTCAGATATCTTCCTTTGATTTTCCTCATCTGTCAAGATTCTAACAGACGAAGCATCCTCAGACGCTTTAGTTACCCCTTCATCTTCACTTGGGGAAACTTCTTTTTCTTGCGTCGTAGACGCAGCATATTTGATTCTTATGTTCCTTTTTCTTCTAAGGGGTTCAAATACAACATCCTCAAAAGGAACTTCTGTTATGGAGACAGGTGGTTGAGACGATAGGATTGGTGTTTGGGCTTTAGAGCCGCTTGGTCTGGAACACTTGATGCAAGCTCTGTGAGGATGTTCTTGGGTCATAGGAGAGAGAGGTTCTTCTTCTCCACTTTTAAAATGAAGAAAACCAGGAGCTAGATGCATCTTTGCAAAGGTGCTTCCTTTAACTTCTTTCCCTTCACTGTGACAGACTACTCCAGTGGCATCAAAACCTTGATTGATGATGATTTGAGAGAAAAGAGTAGCGTAAGGAATGTTGTTCTTCCTTCAAATATTTCTATTCTTCAAAGCACTCACCCAATGATCTAGGATGATGAGAGGTAGGCTCATCTTCACCTTCCTGAGAAAATAGTACATGCAGAAACGGTCTCGATGGCTCACATTGTCCCTTGAACATGTTCGAGTCGTGAAAACGTTTTAAAGGAGATTACGAATGACTCTACATGTTGGGTAGAGGTTTCCAGATCTCAAAAACTTAGGATCTTCAGGATCGCGAATCTTTCCATAGAGCATTTTATCAACATGCTCCTCATATTCGATCTTCATCCAGTCTGCACTGTAGAAACGACCTTCAGCTTTGCACTTCCCAGCCTCAGCAATGGTTTCAGCAGTGATGATGTACTCCATGCTGTCAATGGTGCCAACGATACCATCATCAAATTCTTTGGCATCGCTCCAGAACTCAGCATAAGTCTCCATCAGTCGTGGACCCTTCCATTCGGCGAAGTCTATCCATCCATGGAAGAATAACATTCTTGACACGCGGTTTGAAACACCTAAGAGTGTGGATTTTGTGACCCACTTGCTTGGTAAGAAAAGATCTTTCGCGAAGAAAGTCTCTTCTGAAGTCTTAGTTTTCTTGGCGGCCATTTTCTAGGTTAGAAAGAGAAAGACTTTTGTGAGTTTTATATTTTTAGAGAGAAGGTAAAGTTTCAGAGAGAATAGAGTACTGTAAAGAATTAAAAGAGTAAACTTTACAGTATTTATAGTCAAACATTAAAACAGTTATAATCTATTAGACGAAAGAAGTTGAAACTGCCCCTGATTTGACGTTGCCTCATGATTGTCTTTTTAATGATTGATTTGACCTCTGCAATTCATTGTGCGTGCTTCTCAACGTCCTAGAATAGTGTAATAAATAACAGACACATTTAATGCTGCATTTATTTTGTCCCTGCACAATAAACTTTAAAATTAATTAAATAATAACCTTGCGTCTGTTGAATTTCCTCAGAATAATTCAACTTGATCAGACGCAATGTTTCGTCTTAACACGAATAAACTGGACAGACGAAATAGACAGTTAAAAGGTACAGACGAAATAACCTAGTCAATTAAAGAAACAATTCCTAAATTTTCGTTAATGAAGTTAAAGCGAGTTTCGTCTAAAGCTTTTGTGAAAATATCTGCCCATTGAAAATTAGTTTGAACAAACTGTATATCAAAAATACCTTTTTGAACATAATCTCTTATGAAATGAAATTTGATTTCAATATGTTTGGCTTTTGAATGTTGAATAGGGTTTTTGCTGAGATTAATTGCACTTGTATTATCACAAAATACTGGTATTTGGGTCTCAAACCTAGTCCTCAAGTTGATGTTTTACCCAAAGTAATTGTGAACAACATCCAGCTGCAACAATATACTCTACTTCAGTTGTTGAGAGTGTAATGGAGTTTTGCTTTTTGCTTGACCAAGAGATGAGTGATGTGCCACGAAAATGACATCCACCACTTGTGCTTTTCCTTTCCACTTTATCTCCAGCATAATCAGCATCGCAATAGCCACTAAGATTGAAATCAATGTTTTTCTTATAGAACAAGGAGAGATTAGTAGTTCCAATAAGATATCTTAAGATACGTTTTACAGCTTGCAAATGAGATTCTCTAGGATCAGATTGGAAACGTGCACATAGACAAACACTAAACATTATGTCAGGTCTATTAGCAGTGAGATAGAGTAGAGAGCTAATCATACCTCTGTATACCGTCTGATCCACGGTCTTACCTGATTCATCCTTGTTGAGGCTTGCACCAGACGAATGCATTGGTGTTTTCATAGGCTTAGCATTCTCCATTTTGAACTTCTTTAGAAGCTCCTTGGTGTACTTCTGTTGATGAATGTAGATGCCTTGTTTCGTTTGCTTGATTTGAAGTCCTAGAAAGAACTTTAATTCTCCCATCATACTCATTTCAAACTCATCCTGCATCATCTTAGAAAAATCCTTGCACAGGATTTCGTTAGTTGCTCCAAAGACTATATTGTCTACATAAATTTGAACAATGATAAAGTCCTTAGAAACATTTTTCTTGAAGAGAGTTGTATCAACCTTTCCTCTTGAAAATCCATTTTTGATAAGAAAAGAACTTAGTCTTTCGTACCAAGCTCTAGGAGCTTGTTTAAGACCATAAAGTGTTTTCTTCAATTTGAAAACATGATATGGTTGAGATTGACTCTTAAAATCGGGAGGTTGTTTAACATACACTTCTTCTTCAATAAAACCATTTAAAAAGGCACTTTTCACATCCATTTGATATAGAACGATATTCGTGAGCGGTAAAAAAGCTAGTAAAATTCGAATTGTTTCTAATCTAGCTACAGGTGCAAAAGTTTCAGTAAAATCAATACCTTCTTGTTGGTTATAGCCTTAAGCTACTAACCTTGCCTTGTTTCTTACAACTTTTCCATCTTCATCAAGCTTATTTCTAAATACCCATTTCGTTCCAATGATGCTTTTATTCCTTGGTCTTTCTACAAGAGTCCATACATCATTCCTTGTGAACTGGTTCAGCTTTTCTTCCATAGCTAAGATTTACTCATTATCTTGTAGAGCTTCTTCAATATCTTTGGGCTCTATATTAGACGCAATAGCATATCCGAAACATCTCTCCTGTCTGGATCTAGTTTGAAATCCTTGATGTCTATCTCCAATGATCAGATATTCGGTGTGGTTTGAGGCAAAATTCCAAGTTCTGATAGGTACATGGTCATCTTGATGTTGAGCAGATGATGAGGGTTCGTCTGTGCTGGGAGACGTCCTTTCGTCTGTGCTTATGTCTGAGCAGGATTGGACAAATGGATCAACATTTTGACCAGAGGAGTTATCTTGCAAGTTATTAAATAAATTTTCCACGTCTGATATTTCTTTATCAGCCTTTGAGTTATCTTGGAATTTTACATGAATAGATTCCTGAAAAACTTGCGTTTTAGAGTTGAAAACTCTATAGGCTTTAGAAGTATTAGAGTATCCAAGTAAAAATCCTTTCACAACCTTTGAATCAAACTTCCCAAGTTGATCCTTAGTATTTAAAATAAAGCATTCACATCCAAAATGATGGAAATATGAAATGTTGGGTCTTCTTCCTTTCCATAGTTCATATAGATTCTTATTCAATATTGGTCTTATTAATATTCTGTTTTAAATATAATAGGAAGTATTAATTGCTTCTGCCCAGTAATATTTTGGAAGAGCTTTCATGCAACAAATTTCTAGACATTTCCTGTAAGGTACGATTTATCCTTTCCACAACCCCATTTTGTTGAGGAGTTCTTGGAGATGAAAAATTGTGAAAGATACCATTTTCAAAATAGAAGGCATTGAACTCAGAATTTTCAAATTCTGTTCCATGATCACTCCTAACAGACGCAATGCAAATTCCTTTTTCTTTTTGAACACGTTTGCAAAATATTTCAAAGATACTGAATGACTCATGTTTATGGGCTAGGAAGTATACAATGACTCATGTTTATGGGCTAGGAAGTATACGCATGTGAATCTAGTATAATCATCCATAATTACAAATTCATATCTCTTTCCACCAAGACTTTCTGTTTGAGCGGGTCCGAAAATATCTATATGCAACAGTTCTAAGGGTCTTGTCGTGGAAACAACATTTTTAGATTTAAAAGAAGCTTTAAGTTGTTTCCCATGCTGACAAGATTTACACAGACGATTGGATTTCCAAGATATTTTTGGCAAACTTTTCACAAGATCATTTTTAGAAATTTTTGTGCCAAATATCTCGTTCATCATCTGCTGAAATTAAACATGTTACATTCTGATAACTAAGGTTAGAAAGGCAAACCTCATAGAGATTGTTCTTTCTTTTCCCAACAAACAGAATGGATTTGTCTTTGTTCTTGACTATACACTCATCAGAGTTAAAAGCTACTTCATATCCACTGTCACAAAATTGACTTATGCTAAGTAGATTGAAGTTGAGACCTTTAACATAAGACACATTTTGGATAAGAGGATTGAGTGTCTTACCAACAGTCCCAATACCAAGAATTTTACCTTTCCCTGAACCATATGATACAAACCCTTTACGTGGTCTGAGGTATTAGAACTTAGACAAGTCTCCCGTCATGTGTCGTGAGCACCCACTGTCCAGGTACCAGCTTGAATATAGGAATAATAAGTGACTTTGGTACCTAAATCTCTTTGGGTCCTTCTTTGTTAGTTGAAGAAGGTTTCTTTTTGTTTAAGGTTCTTGTGTTCTTTCTATAATCATTTGGAACCTTACTGTAGCTTTTGTTCTTCTTCTTATGAGCAAACAAAACAAATTTGTTTTTCTTTTCGTCTGACTATTAAACATAACCAAGTCCACTTTTGTCAGATGGAGACATCCCATATTTTAAAATATTTTCAAGCATGGAGGATCCTTTAGTGAACTTTGTTAAGTCTTTGAGTTAAGATTCATTTTCTTTCTTTAATCTCTCGATTTCAAGAATGAAAATGTTATTCTCAGATTTAGATGATACTTTATCTGATACTTTCTTTTGAAGCAACTCTTTTTCAGATCTCAAAGTAACATTTTCTTCCAAAGTTTGCTTTAACTTTGCTTTGCATACTTTGTATTTCTCAACAATAAAATGTGAGTTTGCTAAAAGTGTATCATATGATATCTCTTCTGTTTCTAACTCAGACTCAGAGGAAGTTTGAGACTCAATTACCTCAGATGAAACAACATCTCCGGCCATGAGACATATATTTGTTGTTTCTTCTTCTTCTTCTGTGGATTTCTCTGAACTTTCACTGTCAAGGTCTTCCCAAGTCAACAAGCTCTTCTTACCCTTGTCTTTGCGAGGATTCCATTTCTTCTTCAACCTTGAACATTCAGATCTCATGTGTCTAGGTTTTCTGCATTCATAGCAGACAATCTCTGAGCTTTCCTCCTTGCTTGAGGGCTTCTCGGGGAACTTTTTTTCTTTCTTCTTGAAGAAAAGTTGACTTCTTCCCTTCTTCATTGACACACGCGTCGAACGTGCGTCAAATAATACCAAAGTCTAGCCACTACTTTGCAGTAATAGTGGACTTGGATCGTTTCCCTACGGATTACTTTGTTACTTCTCTCTGTAGCCTAAATTTTAAATGCAATTTTTTTGGGGGGTTTTGTGTAGAAGGAAAATTAAAGGCAATTCAATAGTAAACATTAACCAATGACAGTAATTAAACAATAATTAAAAAACAATTAATAGATTATTAAAAAGCACCAATTCGATCTCTGTCAGATCCCAATTTCCCTCATTGGTTCAACAAAATAAAGGCACTCATCTATGCAGTGCATTAAAACCGAGATCTTTGCATGTCAACACTAAACTAACGCTCTAAGATCTTAGAGAATTATCATCGAACACTTGGTGGCCTTTAAACTCACACAATCACATGAGAGCACACAACTTGGTTTCGAATCATATAATTAGTTCTCTGCATTCATTATCAATCAATAATGACAGAATCAACAATCTAAATCCAAAATATTAATCAACATAATGGAATTAAAATTATAGAATCCAAAACGAGTACTCATGCAATTGAAAACGGAGAACCTAAGGAAATTAGGGATCCTATTGAGATCGAATTGGTTGAAGAAATTAGTTGCGCATAATTGAAATTAAACTAAGCACAGATTGGGATTGCATATTAGAAGAATTAAATTGCAAGAAGGGAGAGAGAACGAGAATTGGAATGGCAAACCTGAAAACTCTAGCAGAGCGACTTGAAAGGAAAAGAGTAATGCTAAAAATTGAAATTGATTGAAAGGTAAAAACTGTGCTACAATTTTCTGAATTAGGGTATTTATAATAAGTGAGTCATGTGCTAGTCACATGAATTTAAGTGACTTAGGGTGCAGGGTTTAAAGCCCACTCAATACAAACATTTAAATGGTCCAATTACATGATTTGAAATGGGCCTACATTAATTCTTCACGCTGGAATTCCCGCATCAATTCCGTGCATCACTTTCAAGGCAATTTTCACCCCAGATGAGGTCCGAATTGGCTCTTCATGTCTCATAGATTTTGTACCTCTTTCAGTCCTCTTTAATTTGACATATAATGGAGCTCAAATAGAGTTCTGTAGTGAGAGTTATGCCTTTTTTAGTGAACCTTGTCAAAACTGGAAATTTTAGTGAATTAGAACAAAAATAAGCACTTAAGGCTCAAATGAGTCCAAACTCATAAATGCATTAAATCATGCTAATTGACCATTAATAATGTTGTAATATGATGTATTGAATGCATAGAAATTGATTAAAATAATGATTCATCAAATTCCCCCACACTTATCCTTTTGCACTCCTAGGCAAAACTAAGTCTTAATGAAAATGTTAAATTAAATGCAAAATTTCATCTGGTTTAAGTTATTTCATACTCTACAAAATAGTCATCAATGCCTCATAATTGAACATAGCGATCAGAGCACAATCAATCTAATAATTACATATTACAGTATTAAACAATTCCTGCTTCAGATAGGACCAATCAGACAGTGAATTAATCATGCAAGTTAATTATAAGCAATGACCTCACCAGAAGTGTATCACTCAAACTCTCAAGTGTATTAGGCAAGTGTTTACTCTCAAACCATTAAAGTGAACATCATTTTACCATAGGCTTGCAATCATTCTAGCTCTCTACTACCAACAATCACAGTCATACATGATTCAAGAGGACTTACAAAGGATGTAACGAGGCCAAGGATAAAGGTTTGATGAATTTGGTCAAGTGACTACTATTTCACAGATATTGAAATCAACATCAACAGATTGCAAAAGATATCAAAATTACATAATAAATCTGCAAAATTGTTATTTCAACAACTACTTAAGTACTCAACTCATTTTGCACACTTATTCAAATTAAAATTTTGCTATTTTGCTCTTATTTCTTTTTCTTTTTCCATATATTTTTTCCAATTTTTTTCTTGTCTTTTTTTCAATTTTTTTGTACTTATTTTCCTTTTTCATCCATATCAGTCTCAAATAACAAAATAGCACTAAGATAACATTTACACAATTGTGTTGGTCAAAAAGCAACCAAAATGTATCAATTTTAAAACTCAGACACAAATCATACTAATTGTAATATTCCACCCCCCCTACACTTATTTTTTCTGCACGTCCTGAGCAGACACCCTTACACTTATCTGCTTCACATAACCAAAAGATGAACAATTAACTCAATATCTGCGAAATCAAGACAACATTATTTTATTCTTAAGGCTTGTAATGTAGGTAGTGAAAGAAATGGTTTCAGGCACAAAGGGGCTAGCAAGGGATAAAATGCAAGGTAGGCTATTTGGTCAAGTGGGGAAAATAGAAATGAATGTCTCAATCATGATCATGCACTAAGTGATAAAATGTAGCTTTGAAAAGAATAAAAGCAAGTTCTAAAAAACAACATCCACTAATGGCATATATCACACCGAAAGAAAGAGAATGGCATGCAGATGAATCCATTCAAAACAGGCCCAAAGACTCACAGGTTCAATATTTCCAAATACTTATCAGAAACATCTAGTCCAATTCATACAAACTAGTCCAACATCTATCAGAGGAATATATCAATACCATAAAATAATAAATAAAAAATTAACTCAGCTCAAATTCTAGTTCAGATTCTCAACATATAAACCATAATGCAGATGTACTAATAATCAGACCAGAATCACAAAATCTCCAATTCATAAAAATAAAATGAAACAAAGCATGGAAATCCTAATTACTCCTAATTAAAGAAGGTGGAAAGATAGGAAATGAATGAAAACAAAACGGAAAAGAGTGGAGGGAGAAGAGAAAAACTCCCTCGGCCACTCAAAGCGGCAGTGCGTCTGCAAGTGTGATAATCTCCAGCTCTGCGGGCTGCTTGATGGAGCTCTCATGATAGTGCTTTAAGCGCTGCCCGTTCACCATGAATGTATCCTTGGTACCTACTACAAGAAACAAATACCCACCTGGATCAAATATCACAAAATCATCTACAATAATATGTAAGTCATTCTTTATCAGTGCAAATGATTCAGGGTGTAGGTATGTTTTTGTGCTATAATCAATGCATGGTGGTGGTAGGAATAAGTTGAATGTCATAATCATAATTCTCCATTTGTTCATTTTAATCTTGGCATCTAAATTGAACAATTCACATGTTTCACTTATTGTCAAATCAAAGAACATGGAATAATGAACTCTAACATCAATAACACAATTTAAAAGAGAGAGTAAAAAATTAGAGTGTTTCAAGGTAGCATGATTATTCTCTACTCCATCTATAATGTGTTTAGGCATTGGTTCGCCAATAATTGTAGAAGTTTGCACTTAGCTCTCCACTGTTAACTTCTCTAACGACCTATATGTAACATCATGAGAACAAAAGCCATTAGGAACAACTAAGAGGTTCAAATAAGCAAACTCAATGATAGTCCAGACTTTAATTTCATAAGAGTCTAAAGTGAAACATTTAGTGTTGTTCATACTGCAATTATAAAGAGTATCAAATGATAAAGAAATCTCCCCTAATGGTTGCTCTGATTTCCTGGATACTTCACTCTTTCCACAGTGTTTGTTCCAAGGAAACTTTATGGACAATTCTTCACTAGATACCAAGACATGAGGATTTTTGTAAGGAGGAGGGTCACAAATAGTTTCACCGTGTGCTTTAAGTTCTTTCTTTTCTACGTAAACATCTTCACACAAAAAGTTGTTATCTTGTATTTCTTTCTTAGGACTCACTCCTACATCACCTATCAAAAGAGAATCAACATAAACAAAGGAAGGATTAGTATAAACAATTAAATCATCACATTTTTCCTTCTCTTGTTTATCTGTCACTTTTTCTTCCATGTCTTGTTCTTTCAAATCTTGTTCTTGCAACTCTTTCTCTTTAGCTACAACCTCCATGGTAATTGTCTTTTCTGGTTGTACAGTAGGTTCCACTATTTGCTTGCCAGACCCCAAAGTAATACCACTCACATTCTTATCATTATCATTCAAATTGGAAATTGCTTGTGAGGGTAGACTAATGGATGTTTGAGGTTGGTTCTGACTAATTGCATTGGATAACTGCTCAGTATGAGTTTGGATACTCTGAAGGTTAGTCTCAGTTATCTGCTGAAATTGCAAGTTGTTGGTGGCCATCTGCTTGATTAATTGTTCCAAGGAAGGACCCTCTTGTGGTTGGGCTAGTGGTTGTGTAAGATGTTGTTGAAAAGATGATATATGATGATTGAAATTTTGTTGCCAATTTTATGTCGGATGGAAAGTAGAATAGTCAAGTGAACTCTGATAAATCTGATCTCTCCATCCAGGATTGTAGGAGCTGGAATATGGGTTGTACTGCTACTAAGGTATGGTATGAAAAACTCCTGTTTCTGTAAAAGTTGGATCACTAAAACTCCTCTCCTACTGCAATAGTTCCCTAATAGTCCTATTATCCATGTTAGCCTAAATGAATGTAAATCAGCACCTCACTAGTTCATCAGATTCAACAATAGCCAAAAAACAGCAATATACAACACAAATCAGCATAAACAACACTAACTAACAACACTCAGTAGGATATCACTGTCAGCATGCACCAGATGACCAAAATAAACTTTCAAAATAGTATCAAATGATTTTTAAAATTTATAGGACTGCCACAGGTCAATTATAAACAATCCCGGGACCCCAAAAATATAATGTAAAATTTTAAAAAAAATTAAAAAGAGGGTCTAAACGATGGAATTTGGTCTCGATAGGGTGGTGCCTCGTGCAAAGCACGAGGTTATACCCAATACCTCAAAAACTACCACCCTGCAAAATTTCGTAACCAACGTTTCCTACGTCTTAATCTTTAACCATTCATAATGGAAACTTCACAACTTCCTTTAGGTCCATTGACATTCTATCTCTTGCCCATCTGTTTCATGTAGACCTTGTTCTTATGCCTTTTTTTAGTGAACCTTGTCAAAATTGGAAATTTTAGTGAATTAGAACAAAAATAAGCACTTAAGGCCCAAATGAGCCCAAACTCATAAATGCACTAAATCATGTTAATTAACCATTAATAATGTTGTAATATGATGTATTAAATGCAGAGAAATTGATTAAAATAATGATTCATCATTCATCATCATCTTCTTGAAGCGTTTAGCTATGAGAGAAATCTCATCGTCAAACGATTCATCAGACAAATCAGACTCGATGGTGTTAGCTTTCAAGACTTTATGTTTCTTCTTTCTTTCTTTCTTGGTAGACTCCTCCTTTGGAGCTATGTTGACAGACGGAAGAGCTATGGGCTCTTGAACCTTGATTTTTTCTCTTTTACAAAGAAGTACCTCATATACTCTTAAGGCACCGATTAACTCATCAAGAGTTAATATCTTCATATCACGTCCAACTGAAATGGCAGTGGACATAGCTTCCCATGGGGGAGGAAGACTGTCCAGAATCTTCATATTGTTCTGGGCTTTGGTGAACGTGATTCCCAACGAAGTAAGTCCATTTAATATGGTTTGGAATCTTCCAAACATCATATCAATAGATTCTCCTTTCTTCATAGAAAACATCTCATATTCCCTTTGAAGAGTGGCAGCTTTCCTCATTCTGACATCTTCAGTCCCTTCATAGGAAATCTTGAGGGCGTCCCAGAGCTCCTTTGCAGTTTTGTAGGCATAGAATTTGTTGTATTCTGTCCTTGAAAGAGCGCACATAAGGGCATATCTGGCTTTGTTATTGAGCTCCATGAGTGAATATTCTTCACTTCCCCATTCAACTTCAGGTTTAACAATAGGGATATCTCCTTGGGTAATGATGTTGCACAGTCTGTACTGGGTAGACTTGATGTACATCTCCATTCTGTCAGCCCAATAAGGATAGTCATCACCATAGAATGCTGGCGGCTTGTTCATGGATGACCCACCGGACAAGAACGAGGGTCCTTGTGATTCCATCTTCAATCTTTTCCTCTAGCAGCTGTTAAGCGCTCAACCCTTAGAGGCTGAGCTCTGACACCAAACTGTAAAAGATAAAACACAAGAAGGGGGGTTGAATTGTGTTATTAAAATTTTTAGTCTTTTCGTCTGTTGGTTTAAAACAGGTTCAGACGAAACAATTCTTTATCTTCAAATATTAGTTTTAATGAATAAACGTTATAAGTTGATTACCTCTGTTAGTTACAAACTCAAAGAAGATAAACACAAGTATCTTTATACTGGTTCGTCTATTCAAGACTACGTCCAGTTATCCAGCAACTACTGAGTTTTCACTACGAACCATGAAATGGTTACAAGTATTATTTGAACCCAGCCACTTCTGGCTATTACAAGATATTCTTTGAGTACAGCCTTCTCAGACTAAACAACCAGGTATTCTTTGAACACACAGCCTCCTCAGGCTAAAACACCACACAAGTGGATTTACAAGGTTTTCTATGAAAGAAAAGTTTTCCTCTTTGTAGAGGGGGATATACAGTAAAGCACAAAAGTAGTAGTGAGCGAAATCACAATGACTTAGAAATTTAAGCGTGTTCGCCAACTGAAACTTGAGAGAGTGAGGTCCTTATATAGGCAGATTTTTCAAATATCCGTTATAGACAGAAGATTGTCGTTGAGCTTTCTCCAAGTGTAGTCCAAAAAGGTGTCAGAGTGCAATCAAGTGATAGATAGCATGTGCAGCGGATTAGATGGCATGCTCAGTCCTTTTTCTGACTTGTACATAGATTTTCTTGGAAAAAGAGAACTCTTTTCGTGTAGTATAGGTAAGCTCGAATCCCCATACTGATCTTAGAAACTCTGATGAGTACTTTAGCATATTTGAAAAATTGGTTCGAGTTACTCAACTGTATTTCACTCTTGTGACAGACAATGCAGATCTTCAGTCTTAAGATTGGTTTGAAAGTTCCGTCTGAAGAATTTCATTTATCCTTCCGTATGAAGACTTGACTTTGTGACAGACGAATGGCCTTACTTTTGAGGGGTCATCTTCCATCTGTGGCTTGTTCCATCGACTTTGCTTGTAACACTTTGTCTGAGGTGTTCCGTCCGTCTTGTAATAAATCAAAACTTAGAGTCGTTAATCTCTCTTGATCTAACAAATACTTCAAGTCATATTTTGTATTTTGTTCATATTATTCCCACTCCACGTATGTGTGCTTTACACTTCAAGAGTAGAATTGTAGTGATCCAATTGTTGCAACAATATGTGTTTTTCCTAGCAGACTTCAGCAACAGTATAATCCCTACTCCAATTCTTATAATCCTGGTTTGAGAGATCATCTAAACCTAAGATGGGGGAATCTCAGCCTCAACATTCCCAAAATTCTTCAAACCATCAAAATTCATTTCAACAACATCAAAATTGGCAGCAACATTCCAACCAAGACCTCTGTTTCAACATCATAGAGAGCCAAATCAGGCTTTTGTGTAGCCACCACCTTCAATACAACCACCATCACTACCACCAATCCAACTCCAACAAAGTGGTCGTCCTCTAGAAGAGTTGATGAAACAGATGACCACCAATAACTTGCAGTTTCAATAACGCATAAATGCCACCATTAAGAGTCTTTAAGCACAAATAGGAATATTGCACATAATCTTTTGGTAAATAAATTATCTTTTATGCATACGAGTCATAAGGTGAGACTAACATCTTTGTCTCCAAGTGAAGCTTGTAAAGATCAATTTCAGTTGCGAATGAAGATAAGAAAAAAAAAGAAAAGAAAAAGAGTTAAAAAAATGGAAATGGAAATAAAAGAAAAGAAATTGAGAAACGAAGAAAAAAAATGATAAAAGAAGAAAAAATGGCACAACATTCTTGCTTTTACACTAACCCTTTCAACTATATAAGTTCGTTTGCCTTAATGCCTAAGAAAAAATTACACATTAAGATCCAATGAACAAAACAATTTATTAAGGTAGTTTATTCATACACAGAGCCAAGATACAAAAACCATGAATTTGATTCAAAATGCATCTATAGGCTAGAGTGTATTTGATTTGATTACATAACTTTTGACTTGAAGAAAGAATAAGGTTCATTTTCTAATTATTTATGAATTTTCATTTTATTTTTCATATAATTAGATCATATGACTTTTCATAGTCTGGAAGTTAGATTTTTGTGCTCTTAATCCATTATGATGACCATGGGAATTAATGTGTCATTTTGAAGGTGAGTGGAAGAGTATTTCCCAGTGCAAAATAAACATTTAGTGTCAAGGATATATTATAGGATAATTAATGTTTAATAGGAAACACATGCTAGATAGTGAGAAGTAAGTATTAGTGAGAATGTAGTACATGTTCTCCTATAAATGTTTTATTTAATTTACAAATAGAAACTTTTTATTTAAAATTAATCAAAATATGAATTTTCTACCGTTTCCTCTTTATTCTTGTACAATACATTAAATTTAATCTTATAAAATAACATATTATAATCAATTTTATAACTTATTACTCACATCTCTCATAAATATGACATTATTATCTAAAAAAAATTAAATAATCTCTTCTTCAAATTTTTCAACGTGATCTAGCACCACGGATTTATATTTAACACAACTAAAGAAATTACCCATGGATGACTATTTCATGACTCTAAATATAATATCCTTCCATATACAAATTTAAATTCTCCTAAATTTAATTCCAATCCCTACAATTATGATAAAAGAAATTACAGCAATTATTTGTTGTATTTAGCTACGTTCAAATCCAAACATTAATTCATAAAGAAAATCGTGAACTTTTCAAAAAATAAATAAAAAATTAACCAAAATCAATATATTTTAAATTTCCTGGAATGTTTTTCCAATTAAATTTATGAATCGGATTTTAAATCGATTCAAACTAAACTAAATCACAATTATAACTTCTAAAAACACCTTCATTCTATAAATTTCCTAGAAGTATATAATATTCACTTATTAATAATATGGTGAGTGTAATAATTGGTAGATACGATGAGTTAATTATCCCTATCTTCTGTTCATTATAACTTAGCGATTGGAAATCTAAAATATTTGTTTTATCCCTAGTTTCTTTTTTCTTAGTTTTGAGAAATGATTAAGATAAAAATTAAATTATCTAAACAAACCAAATCAAACTACGTTAAATTATATCACATTGGATCTATTTAAAATAAAAATAAAAATAAAAATCATTCGGACCGAAGCAAACTACAAGCCTTTTAAATTTTGACTGAAAATTTTTTTAGTTCAAGATCGATTTAACCGGATTCATAAACACTCCTGATTACTATAATAAACTTCACCGTGACTTTTTAATTATTTTTTAGAAATTAAAAGCTAATCAAATCATTTAAGATGTTTAATTTTAATTAAGGGCAACACCTTTTATCGCTGTCGCTGATATATAAAATCAAGTTGTACTTCAAAATTAAAAATACAACTGTTACTCATAAAAGTATATACTTACTACAGATTGTATATATAATTAATAAAAATAAAGTATATGATACACAAGAATCTTTGTAGCTTTATGTGCTTTAAAATTAAATACACATATTTATATTTTACAAAACCGTCATTTTCTTTTTCTTTTTCTTTTTCTTTTTCTATTTTTAAACTCCATGTTGCCTTCAGTAATGATACTGATTTATAATAATCATCAAAGTATTCCTCTTGTCCCTTTATACATAAATAACCCCAACGTTCTGAACATCTTCTAAAATAAGCTCCTTTTGATAAATAAAAATAAAGATGGGTATTATAACAAAATAAAAAGTAGAATTAATTAGAATATACAGGTATTAAAAGTAATTTTATACTGTTATTTAGTAATAAAATAAAATTTCTTAAATTTATAATTGCCAAAAATCATACCCAAGTTTAAACAGAACTGTTGTTAATAGAGAATACATATGACTCTATACTAAAACATTTACTTTAAACTTCATATTTAAGGTTATTTTAATTAGTTAAAAGCATTTGTGTCAAAACAAGAAGTTAAAAGCATATAAATCTTTAAACTCTTAAAAATGAAATTATTAAAAATAAAAACTAACAAAATTAGCAATTGTAGTTGCAGTAACTAGTGTGGTCGTAAAAAATTGAACATTCATTTTTGTTTTTATCAAATCACCCGTTTTAGTCTCGTTATGTGTGGGTAATTTAATTTCTTAAGGATAAATTATAATAAAATAATTTATACATATAATATATTTATTATCTAATTTTTAAAAGATATCTGTTATCATTTTTCTCTTGTGAAATATGTTATTTACTTTATTTTAATCTTCAATTCATAAATAAAAGTAAGAATAAGTAATTAAATTTAAAAATTAAAATAATAATAAATGATTAAATTTATAAACTAAAATGACGATAAATATTTTTTAAAATTTATTTTAATATTTTCTTAAAAAATTTATAATACCTTATATTTTAATGGATGAAAATATACTTAACTTCTTTTGTTTCAATAGCTAGTTGCTTTCTTTTGAATCTAACTCTTTTTCTTTATAAGTGTACTGTTAGGCGGTTAAAAACCTAATACCCCTGTTATGTTTAAAAGATGGTTAAAAGAAATAAAGTTAAAAAGAAAATAAGAATTAAAATATTATTTTAATGCACATTATACTATATATATTTTAAAAAATATTAATTAAATTTTATTTATTTTTTGAATGAGTAAATTAATAGTTTATATTTCAGATATATTTTAAAAAATTATAATTATAATTTATTATCTTATTTCTTTTACAAAATATTTTATTATAAACAAGTAAACTTTTTGTTAATTTATACTCATTTGTTTTTTATTTTTATAATAATTATGTAAATGAATTTAATCTTAGATTATATTTTAAGAGAAATTAGTAATAGTTAATAACTTATTGTTTCTAAATAAAAAGTATATATGTACGAGTGCGAATAAAAATGTTAGGTCATACATTTTCCATAAATAGATTTTTATTAAAGTTTGATCTATTCCTTTAAAATTTTTGTCTGACTTGATAGCCTAAGGGCCGTCCTATATTTTTTCACTAAGGGCTCACAAGAAAATTTATTATTATTATTATTATTAAAACTTGTAAATAAAGTAATAAATCAATATTTAATAAACTAATAATTCAAATTTTACATAATCCAACATGTTAAAAAAATTATCAAGTATAATTTTAGATTTATTAAATAATATATCACAATATCACACTGTAGTATATATAAATTATATTCAAATATAAATTTTATATAATTTCTAAATATAATAATAATTGGAATGATAATTTACCATTATATTAAAAAAATTACATTGTTAAATAACATAAAAAACATATATTCTAAAGTTAAACTGCATAATTAACTTTAATCACTATTATAGGCATTAATTTATTTTATAATAAAGATATCAATATTTAATATCATTAAAAAAACATACACATATATCTACTAGTTATTTGTAGTATTGAGATAATAAATATGTTGCTAGACTTTTATAAACCTGAACCTGAGTACCTGACTAATTTAATTAATAGATTTAGTTAAAAGTTTAAACATAGCTTCTTATTAAATAGATTAGGTTGAATTTTTATGATATATTCAAATATTTTAAAAAATATTTATTTCATATTTAAGTACATATTTAAATACGATTAATTTATTTCATAAATAATTATTAGTATTATAAAGTTGTTAATTATCTGTGAGATAAAATAACAATATATATTTAATTGCATGGACTGATCAATAGACTCAAAATATTAAACATATTTTATATTAGCAATTATAATTATTTATATATATGATAAAAAAAAAAAAACTAACCATATCTATATACGTAATTGGTCATGATTTATTGGTGTAAAAATTAGTTGTACGGATATGAGTGCTGTAAAAAATTTAACAGATAATGACGTAGGACCTATTTGATCAAATTTTACTTTTAGTTCTCCACCCACCTGGCCTACACTAAATTTCTTTTTCCCTTTGATTTTAACTCAACTTTAATTTGAGGAATGGAACATATCCTAGGTAGGTTGGCATGATACGATTGGAATATCTTAAAGAGATATACATGAACTACCATTTTAATGTGTAAAGTAAAATAATTACTTATTTTATCTAACTAAAATTTATAATAAATAAATACTTTTAATTATAATTTTTTTTAATTATTGATAATTTATTTTAAAAAATATTGAAATATAATTTGAGTAAAATAAAATAATATATTAAAACATAAGAATTTAACAAAACCCTTAAAAATTGTTCTCATTAAATAAAAAATAATTAAAAACTCGTTGAAGAATTGTGACTAAAAACACACTCATGCAAACTTCTAAATTTTATACGTTGAAAGATGGGTGATTATTTCGACACAATCACTGATTTTCTCTTTTTATCACGTTACATTATTAATTATTGAATACTTGTTTTTCTTTCATTTTAATTCTCTAAACACTTAAGGAATTTTTTTCTTATACTAATTATATATGTGGGTCTAATTTAGTTGATTGAATAATGTGTACGAGTTAATGAAAATCTTTTATATCTATAAAGATGAAAAATATTCTTACCTACCAATAGAAGGTGATGATTGATAAAACTTAATCAAATTACTGAGGTAAGCCTAGTGACTTGGCATCTCTGATGTCACAAAAGCTCTAGGTACGTAGCAAGATCTCACTTTTTCCCCATATACTTAAAGCAATGTTTATGTTAAGTGCTAAGGTTAATTATCTTTGGATAGAACGATAAACGAAACGTTCACTTTGTCTAACTATGGTTGGAGATGTGCATGCAATGCAAAATACAAGGTAGGGGCCACACGACTAATAATTAAGTGACGTGTATTCTTATCCTAAGAAATAGGATGATCACTTTAGCTTTTGTTTTATACCCTCTCCAAGCAAGGTACTTGTTCAATCAAACTTTATTCCACTTCATGTTTCTATATATAAACATGTGTGCAACAAGTACAACCACAAACACTCAAGACAAACAAAGTAAGTAACATAATTTCCCTCCCATTGAGTGTTTTGATATCTATCTTGAGCCATTTCAGGAATATGAGCACTACTCGGCAGCTGGTACCTGCAGCAGCTACCCCTAAGACGGTGGTGCAAAAGAAGGAACGACGCATGTTCTCCAATTCTGATGACAATGCTATGACCAAACAAGTTCAGGCCACACATGCCCCTGATGGTCGTGAAATTGATGTCAAACCCATTCTTCAAATCGTCGACGAAATCTTAGTTCGCTTCATTGCCCGTACTGTTGAGGGTCGTCAAGTAAGAATTATATTAATTATGTACAATACAATCATGCTTATATATGTATTCTATAACATACATCAGAGGGATTTGGACCATATGGTTATTAATTAATTATGCTATGTGGTGATTTAATTGTGGTCCATTTGGCAGGTACAACAAGATCAAGATGCATTGGAGATGACTGCTGCTCTCGTTGAATTTGACATGCTTGACTCCCTGGCTTATATCATAAACAAAATTTCATGCGAGGTTATAGTTTTAAAAAATATCTTAACTTTTATCAAAGTTATTTTTACTGTTATCAAGGATAAAATGTGTTTCCTTATTTCGTATAATACTAAATGTGTCTGCGCTCGAAAAGATTGATTTCTTTCTTTATTTTAGTTCACTGCATAGAATATACTTATCTTTCAACTTTGATCAACCCTTGTCATACTGCACCTCATTTTTAAATCCACCTCACACACCCTTTTTAAATTTCTTTCTAGTTATATTTTTATCCGCTTATTATACCATAAAAATTTGTAAACAATCAACCATTATTAATTTCTGAAATGTATACTATTTAAAATAATAAAACAAAATAAAATATTCTTAAAAATATATAATTTTAAGATTAATTGGCCATATAAAAAAATATATCAATTAAATCTTTATATATTATAAATATGTATTTATTTTTATTCACCTTATTTCTATATCGTTTTATTTAAATCTCTTTTTCTCTCGCACCACTTATCAAATCTCACTCACTCACTCCCACTCTCTCTTCTCTTTCTTTTTCTCTTTTCCTATCACCCAAATTATCCCAAGTTAATATTTTTTGTTTTTATCCAAGTACTTATATTCGTATATGCAATATCTTTTCCATCACATTTCTACCTCAGTTTATTCTTTATTTCCTTTTTATTGTTATCACATTATTTATCATATTTATTAATTACTTTGTTTTTTATTTTTATTTTTTTTCTCTCAAAACTCACTTTGAAATAAGATGAATATATATATATATATATATATATATTGGTAAATCTTAACCCATGTTTCAAGAACAACGCGGTTAAGTGAAAGAAGAAAATTTTATTTTGAGATGCGTAAATTCTTTTAACGTTCACTTATAACTTAAAATACTTTCTCACTTTTTTTTTTTCAATCAATCAATACGAATAAAGTCTTTTGTTTTAAATTTTGGTCCATACTAAACACTATTCAATAGTTGGAGAGAATAAAAAGAGAAATATAAATATAATAATGGGTGGTATAATGTGGTGGAGTATATTATATATATATAATAACTATTCATAAATCATCACCCCTTTTTTTATATATCCCACTGCAAAATAAAAATAACTTAACCTCGTCAGTATTAATGCATTGTCAGAGAGTAGTTCATTATTGAACTAATGATCTATGAACATCCATGTCTATAAACATCCAAAAGAGAGAAAAAGATGAAATTATCTAATTTATTCTAAATAATGTACAAAGCAATTTGATATAATTGATACAATGCTCCTGTATAATGTAAGATAGTTGGTTGCAGACATTAGTTGAATTACTCAATTTTATGAGATTGTTTAACCATATTTTTTAGGTAAGTTAGAGAATCTTGAAAAAAATATGACAACCTTGTTCATACATCATCTCAACATGTTCTATATGTACAGCCTTTGGTTTCGTCTTTTGGAATTCTTTGAAATATTTAACTCACCATGTGATTCTTGCACATTCTTGTTCATTTTGATCAAAATTTTCCATCTCTGAACTCTAAAATTCTTGAGTATATTGGCAGCTATCATGCAAGTGCTCGGGAGGGGGAGATGCACATTCCTCAGCGATGGTGGTACTGAATTACATGTCTAACTATGCATGGCATGCGAAAGTGGTGTTAACCTTAGCAGCCTTTGCTGTTATCTTTGGAGAGTTCTGGCTTGTTGCTCAATCGAGTGCTGAAAACACACTTGCAAAGTCTGTGGCTCTCCTTAAGCAACTGCCAGACATTGCAGAGAATTTTGTGTCCTTGAAACCCCAATTTGAAGCACTTGTTAAGCTAGTGAAAGCAGTGATGGATGTAACCATGTGCATTGTTAAATTCAAGGAACTACCATCTGAACACATTTCAGAGGATACACCTCCTATGTCTGTTGCCAGCAGTCACATTCCTATTGCTTCCTATTGGGTCATCCGAAGTGTTGTGGCTTGTGCCACACAAATTGCTAGTCTCATAGGCACCAGAAATGATCAGTAAGCATAGCTCCTTTCCATCACATACATAAGAGTAAAGTATCATTTTTAGTCTTTAATATCTGGGACCGGTGTTATTTTAGTCCCTAATTCTTACAAACAAACATATATGTCTCTAACTTTCACATTAATTATTCAATCTGATTGTTAAAACTATAAGTGCTATCTAAAAGAACTTTGAAATCAGATTGAACAATAAATATAAAAGTCAAGAACTTATTTTTTTCATTTCTAAAAGTCGGAAACTAAAATAATATCATCCCAAAATTCAGGGACTAAAGTGTTACTTCACTCCATACATCAATTATTATTTTCTTTAAAATAGTAGTGACAACCCCATTTTTTTTATTGCAGGTCGATTTCATCGGCCACAGAGGCATGGGAATTAACTAGTCTGGCTCACAAAGTTAATAGTATCCATGAGAACCTCAAGAACCATCTGGTTCTTTGCTACCAATATATTGGTGAGTACCCTACTTACTGAGAATTATAAGGACAAAACTTATAGTATAGTTCTATTGGTACTTTTTATGATGTTCACCAATTGAATTCAAGATTTACCTCAATAGTCCACAAAATAAATATTTTCTTTTAATATTGATATGGATTAGTAAAATGAAACTCCAGTTCTACTCGGAGAATAACATCACAAGTACCTATAAAACTGTACCTGAATTTTTTCCAAAAAATTAAAATTAGTAACTTAAATTTATCTATCTGTAACCTGAACTCTAGATTATTCTTCATACAGAGTTGGACTAATTAAAGGGTTTTGAATGTGCATATTTGACAATTATATATCCTTAAACTGGTGCAGATGAGAAGAGGAACATGGAGGCCTTCCTTTATCTGAAACGTCTTTTCGAGACAGCCCATGTAGACAACATGAAAATTCTCAAAGCACTGATATATGCAAAGGATGATATTCTTCCACTTGTAGATGGAAATACAAAATCAAGGGTTTGATTTTAGTAACACACTGTAGTTCATATGTAAATGAATCTTATTAATTTGCACTATGGTTTAAAACATTGGCTTATTGACAAACAGGTTAGTCTGGAAGTACTGAGGAGGAAACATGTGTTGCTGCTCATATCTGATCTTGATCTTTCACAAGAAGAGATCCTGGTACTTGATAACTTGTACAAAGATGCAAGAGCAAGGGATATACACTATGAGATGGTGTGGATCCCAGTTGTGGACAGATCAGTCTGGAATGATGTGAATAAACAGAAGTTTGAGTATTTGCAATCATTGATGGCATGGTACAGTGTCTGTGATCCTTTCATTATTGAACCATCAACAATTAGGTATATCAAAGAAGTGTGGAATTTCTCAAAGACAGCTATTTTAGTGGCCCTTGATCCACAAGGCAAATTGTGCTCCCCTAATGCTGTCCATATGATGTGGATTTGGGGAAATTTGGCCTTCCCCTTCACAAGTGAGAAAGAAGAATCCCTGTGGAAGCAAGAGAGTTGGAACCTTGAGCTGCTTATTGATGGCATTGATCCTACAGTTTTAGAATGGGTAACAACATCCTCCTTCTCATTTTATTTATCTCTTTTCAAATTATTTGTTACTTTATAGTATCAAAAATGTATTAATTATAATTTTCCAATAATACTCCCAAAGAATTAATACACTAATATACAATGTAGTTAACAAGAATATTTTAGTCAAATACAATTATTTTAAGAAAAACTTCAGTCTGATGAATGATGATATCCTGGATTGAAAATAGAAGTTTGATGCTATTATTTCATCCAAAATAAATTTTTATATTGTTTGAGAAATAAATTTGTGGTACAGATGGCAGAGGGAAAACTGATATGTCTGTATGGAGGTGAAGATCTGGAGTGGATTGAGAAATTCACAAGCACGGCAAGAAGTGTTGCTAAAGCTGGAAAGTTTGAACTAGAGATGGCGTATGCTGGAAAGAGCAAAGCCAAAGAGAGGATGCAGAAAATGATAAACACTTTCGGAGCGAGAAAGTTCAGTTACTATTGGCCTAATGTGACATCCATATGGTTCTTCTGGACACGTTTGGAGAGCATGCTGTACTCCAAGATGCAGCATGGAAAGACAGTAGAAAGTGATGAAATCATGAGTGAAGTCATGACTGTGCTCAGCTTCGATGGCAGTGATCGAGGGTGGGCTATTTTCTGCAGAGGTGCAACTGAGATGGCCAGAGCCAAAGGTGATTCATTTGTTGACTGTTTGAATGATTTTGATAAGTGGAGTGGTGAAATTGATGAAAAAGGTGTGGTGGGAGCAATGAATGATTATTTGAATAAAAACAAGACTCCACATCACTGCAATCGCTTGATCCTTCCTGGGACTACTGGTGGCATACCCCAGAAGGTTGTGTGTGCTGAATGTGGCCGCCAAATGGAGAAGTACTTTATGTACCGCTGTTGCGTTGAGTAATACATAGGGAATTTCATGCATTCAAGCGTTCATGTGTGTTTTTAATTATGTCCTATTACAAATTGTTGCTCCTATACATGCCTAATGTTGGTTTGAGATTTTTCTTTTTTTAATGTTTTGTTGTGTTGTAAGTTCTGGCTTTATGACATATGTAGGGACATGTGACAGGGTGAGAAGATAATGTTTATGTATTCTAGCTGGTACTCTTGGGCCGGAGATGCACCATATGTTTGGGCAGCTGAGTCTTTGCTATTAAAGTGTGCTGTAGCTAGAACTTTTATGTTACAATAGTGTTTAATATTATGTTTGTTGTAAAAATATGTTTAAGGTAAAAGTTATTTTACTAATGAATTAAAATTTGTATTTTCATATTTTCTTTAATATGTTATTGAAATATTCATATAACATTTCAACTTATATATAATTGTGAAAATAATTGTGAAAATGTTTAATTACCAACTCTAATACCAGACAACTTGAAATAAAAGAAATATAAAAACATATATATTCTATAAATTAATTAATCACGTATTAATATTAATTTAAATGAATTGATTACATGCATGTTAATATTAATTTAACTGATTATCTCTTTATTATAGTTAAAGTAACATTAGTCATAAGTCTAAGTCGTGAAACAAGTAAAGTTGTGACACAAGTTGCACATGTAAACATTTTTATTTTTGTCTGATTGGTCCTTCGTTTTCATTTCGTCCAGGAATGAAAACAATGGCAGTCAGAGTCACAGAGGAAAAAGGAGGAACCGTGAAAGATAACATGAATAATAGAATGGGGACAGTGAGTAATGGAGGAGAGTTTTTCAAAATAAATCTAATGGATATCACTTTTTGTCCACAAAGCACCAATCTGACCGAGTCAGTTTGATTTTGAGAATAAAATAAATCTAAGAATAAGGTTAAACTTTTAAAGACTTGACTTTTAATTTATTACGTTTGTAGAATTGTGATTCATGCCCAAACCATACGTCGGGGACCACACATTCTGACTTGTGACTTTGAACCACTTTCAGTTTAACATTTTAATGAATCTAATTACAGGGCAAGGTAAAATTTGTTTACATTTCATTTCATCTAGTTACAGGTTCAAATGTACTATTAAGCTAGTTGAGTTTTATAATAATTATTTTGAGTAACTTTTAATTAGCTAATTGAGTACAAATATTTATACAATAATAGATAAGAATTAAATTCTTTCAATTGGTTTAGCCTAAGTATTATTGATAATTTTCACATTTCTCAAAACATATTTTAGTCCATACATTGCAAATATACAATTTTTATTTTTATATGATTAAAATTTATTACAAATAAGTTCAAAAGGCTATCTAGTGGAACTTTATTCATTTTTCTTTTGTGCAGTATTTTTCTTTTAAATCTATTAAGTTGTCTGTTTCTTTTTCAAGTCAAATAATATGTTTCATGATTATATCTTAATCATTTAGATATTGGGCGATTTATTTTTATTTATAAGCTTAAAAAAAGTAAAAACTGTTTATTAATTTCTATTATTTAAGATTAAAAACTCTATTTGAGTTAAAAGTGAGTTGAATAATTGAGTGTATTCTAAAAGTCATTGTTTTGTTATTATTTTACTCTTTAAAAATAAGAAATTTTTGTAAAGAAATTTTTGTAAAGAAATTTTATTATAAAATGTTTAATCCAACTTTTACTTATAAATAACTTTAGGGAAAAAAACAGCGCCAAATACTGCCTTAATCAATGAGAGTTTGTGTTCTAGTAAAAGAGATTATTCTCCCACGAAAAACTAAAACAAGGATTGAATTTTTACAGAGAAAAATGTTTGCATTCAATATTGAACAATACTTGAAATATCTTTTGACACGTGCACTAATTATTATCGATCATAGATAAAATTTATTTTAATAATATCTGCATTTTAAAAAAGTTAAATTTATTTCAGAAAATACATTAATATAGTGAAAATAAGTACTTATATGTGTGTGATCATTAATATAATACTTTTTCATGAACATCCTGCTAGACATTTGATTTAACTAAGATCACTACAATTTTAAGTTAAATTAAAGGGTAACTAATAACCAATTCTCTTATGCCAGAATCATTTGCCTAAACTAAAATAAGAGTTTTTCTTGCATATTTTTCTTGCATCCTATTTTTATAGGATTATCTGATTTTATTTTTCAATTTTCTTAACATATGAAGTGTGGGTGTTGTATATTTTCGTAGGATAAATTCATAAGTTAAATTTTTTTACTTACAAATTAGTTGAATCTATGAGTTAATTTTTTCTATAGAAATTTATTAAATTTATAAGTTAAATTTGTATATAATAAAGATATTTAACTTACGGAGTAAAAAAAAAAATGTAACTTACGGATTTTGATATTTTGATAAATCTGTAAGCTAAAAATTTAACTTATGGTCTTAAGTAAAAAAAAAAAAAAAATAACGTACAGATTTAAGAAATTTGTAAATCAAAATTTAACTTATAGATTTGTTGGTTAGTTAAAATTTTATTTTAATAATTTTGTAAGTAAAAAATTTAAGTTATGAGTTCGATAAATTCCTAAGAAAAGAAAACTTAAAATTTATCAAATTTATAAGAAAAGAAAATTAAAAAAGTTTTGACTTACGGATCTAAGAATTCAATCGGTTAAATTTTCTTACATTTTTAACTCACAGATGTTTAAACCCCACCATGGATTTTGACATCCCCAACACCTATAAATGCACAATTTTTACTTAAGGTGGGTAAAATAGAAATAAAAATAAAAATAAGATACACGGAGAAACGTAAGAAGAAAAACTGCTAAATAAGATAAATTCTACTATATTATTTTTTTAATAGATGACATTGTACAAATCACTTCACTATTAATAATTATGTATATTTTTTATATTTAAAAAAAAATTAAAAACTTAAAAAATAACTAAAAAAAGTTGAAACAGTATTAAATAACAAATAATACCACGACAAACTCCTTAAAATAATTTACCACCATAACATATTTGAAAATCTTCCGTACGTTGCACATGTTTTTCAATACAAAGAATATTCTGTGAATCATACAAGTTTTATAAGTTTAATGTTACATTTATAATTATTATTAGTAGATGTCCCTCATAAATACGAAGTTAAAGTGACTTAGATGTAAAAAAAAAAAATAAAAAAAAAATAACAAATGACTTACTGAAAACTTCAAATAAATTAGTCTTTAAAGACTTAAAGACTTAACTACAAAATTTTGAATTATAAATACAGCCACAGGGTCTTTGAAATATAAAAGCTGGAAAAGCTTTTTTTGTCAATAAGTTATATTTAGAAAAATTATATATTTCTATTAATGTATTTTCTATTACTACGTCACAGAATGTGATATTCTCGTAGAATATAAGAAACTATTTTCTATATTATTATAACTATTATTGTATTTGTTTTTTTTTTTTATTTTAATTTTTCAAATATATTTTTAAAAATACTAAAATATCAATAAACATATTTAGTAAAACATACCCAAAAATATTTTTCTTCTATTATATTTCTAAACGTAACATTCCAAAAATGTAAAAAAGAAAAATCCACTGAAGAAATTAACATGAGGTTTAATTTTAGTAATAACCGTTTACTTAATTTGTAGAATCATTCAATCACTGTCATTTGTCAAGCGAGTAACCCGTAATAACAACGAAATGATGCATATATAATTTTAATTTAAAATTCCTTAATTTGACCTATCAGACTTGAGGGAT
Source organism: Hylodesmum podocarpum (assembly GCA_026586105.1). NCBI lineage: Eukaryota > Viridiplantae > Streptophyta > Magnoliopsida > Fabales > Fabaceae > Hylodesmum > Hylodesmum podocarpum. Next base: position 14,309,400 of record JALJEV010000623.1, on the reverse strand, counting down.
TATCGTAATATTGTTTTTTCTCCATTGCTGAAAGAAGACCCAATAGGAGTGAAAACGACAGTCAACTAAAGCGTAGAATAAATAAATAAATAAATAAATAAATAAATAATATAAAGAGAAAAACAAATAAAATAAATATAAACCAATAAAAAAAATTAAGCAGAAAATGTACATGCTGGAGCCATGGAAGAAAATTCAAAGAAAGAGACTGAGTGCAAAATTTTCCACACGGTTTGCCGCTATAAGAGTAAACAAAACGATGTAGCTACAACTCAGTACCGTTACCAGGCGTAACCAAAAGTTGAACGGTAATGGCCGGGAAAACTCAGTTCCTTCTACTCTTTTTTTCATTCTTTTCTCTTCTCTTTTCCACCCACGCCAAACTCGATCTTTACCCTTCAGATTTTAGAGCTCTCTTAACTCTACATAAAGACCTCGGTGTCAACGGTCAACTCGACACAACATCGGCTTGCAACGCTGATGGCGTTTTCTGCGAGAGAAGACTCTCCGCCAAGGAAACCTACGTCCTCCGTATAACAAGACTTGTTTTCAAAAACAACAACCTTAACGGTTTTCTGTCCCCTGCAATAGGACGTTTGACAGAGCTAAAAGAGCTTTCACTCTCTAACAACAAACTCGTTGACCGAGTCCCTCCTCAAATCGTTGACTGCAGAAAACTTGAAATCCTTGACCTATCTAATAACCAATTCTCCGGCGAAGTCCCGTCTGAACTCTCCTCCCTGACGCGCCTCCGCGTGTTGGATATCTCCTCCAACAAACTCTCCGGCAACCTGAATTTCCTGAAATACTTCCCCAACCTGGAAACTCTTTCCGTCGCTAACAACCTCTTCACCGGAAGAGTCCCTCCCTCCGTCCGCTCCTTCCGTAATCTCAGACATTTCAATATCTCCGGTAACCGCTTCCTTGATTCATCGCTCTCACAAACTCTCCCACACCGTTACGTCTTAGAGGAAACAAGAAACGACGACGATGACAACGCTCGTTCTCCTGTCCCTGCCTCTGCCCCTGCTTCGCACCCAAAAAAGAACAGTTCCAATACTGCCGCGGCCGCACCTGGTCCTTCACCTCATCACCATAATCACAAGTCCAGCAAGCAAAAAATCTTAGGGTGGGTTCTCGGGTTTATAGCAGGAGCAGTGGCTGGAACCTTATCAGGATTCGTGTTTTCTTTGTTGTTCAAGCTGGCTTTAGCTTTACTCAAAAGAAGAGGAAGAAAAGGTGGTCCTGATATTTATAGTCCTTTGATTAAAAAAGCAGAGGATTTGGCGTTCTTGGAGAAAGAAGATGGACTTGCGTCGTTGGAGATTATCGGACGCGGTGGTTGTGGAGAGGTATATAAGGCAGAATTACCCGGAAGTAACGGTAAGTTAATTGCTATAAAGAAAGTTGTTCAACCTCCGAAAGAAGGTATTGAGTTACAAGAAGAGGATAGCAAGCTTCTGCATAAGAAAATGAGGCAAATTAAGTCTGAGATTAGCACTGTTGGACAGATTAGACACAGGAACCTACTTCCTCTTCTTGCGCACGTATCTAGGCCTGATTGTCACTATCTTGTGTATGAATTCATGAAGAATGGAAGCTTACAGGATATGCTTAGCAAGGTTGAGAGGGGCGAAGGGGAGTTGGATTGGTTGGCACGTCACAAGGTTGCGCTGGGTGTGGCTTCGGGACTGGAGTACCTTCACATGAGTCATAACCCGCGTATAATTCATAGGGATCTCAAGCCTGCGAATATTCTTCTTGACGATGACATGGAAGCGCGCATTGCTGATTTTGGCCTGGCCAAGGCTATGCCCGATTACAAGACTCACATAACAACTTCTAATGTGGCTGGCACTGTTGGCTATATTGCTCCTGAGTATCATCAGATTCTTAAGTTCACTGATAAATGTGATATTTATAGCTTTGGAGTTATACTTGGGGTTTTGGTCATTGGCAAGCTTCCTTCTGATGAGTTTTTTCAACAGACTGATGAGATGAGTTTGGTCAAGTGGATGAAGAGGGTCATAAGTTCCGACAATCCCTCTCAGGCCATTGATGAGAAGCTTCGCGACAATGGCTATCAGGAGCAGATGCTTCTCGTTTTGAAGATTGCTTGCTTTTGTACTCTTGATGATCCCAAGGAGAGGCCTAACAGTAAGGAGGTTAGGTGCATGTTGTCTCAGATTAAGCACTGAACCACTCAGTTAAATATGTCAAGTAATGTGTAATATGTTTGAGCTAAAATGTGTGTTTCATTACGTAATTAATGAACCCTTGTCTTTTTGTTTCCTTCATCACAGATTGCTGAATTTCCTCAAAGCAGAAAAATATTCAGCACTTTGATCATCTATGTATAATATAGTCTGTCACAACTAGTTTGCTATATATATTTTTATATATGTTTTCATCCTGGAAATAAAATAATTTCATGTTTTACATGTCTTCTCATTTCACCACTGTTCTTATTGTTAGTCTGTTATTCTTCCACAAAGCTATACCTTCTTCAATTGAGCACAAGTTTTGAAGTATATCTCATCCTGTAATAAAAGGGCTGCGAGGGAGCTCCAAATCAAATAAAAAAATAAAAAAGAAGAAATAATTGAGATTTTTTTAAGTCGTCAATTTGGACAAAAAGTTGAACGGAAAGGACACTTTAGAGCAATACACACTCGTGCATTTTAGAGCAATACAAACTCATGCATAAGAATAAGTTTTCCAATAGATATCTCATATTTTAAGGAGACATATGTCGGTGTTCTATGTATATTCTAGAGATAAATCTTGTTGGTTGCATATATATAAGGGTGGAACAATCTTTAACTTATAAGTTGCTTCCGTGGGATTGATTTAGGCTCATACTCATATTTCAAATGTGGTATCAGAATAAATCTTAAGATTGTTTGTAGATGTTGAGACACCTGTTGTAAATTAATATAATATTTGACCACCCATTTAATTAATCTTTATATCTCGAATCTAATCTCTCGCTTAGAAATATAATCGGTTGCATTTATATATAATAAACCTTATCTTATAATCCAGTTTTGAATGATTGAATTAATTTCATAATCCGCTTTTCTAACCCTCTCCACCGTATTTATGCAAAGGAAAGCACAAACTTACAAATAATTATCTCCTAGGATGTCTTGAAAATCTAAAAATAAACAAGAATATTCTCCTTTTAATTAGCTTATATGTAAATTTCCTTTTTTCTTTACAATGACGACAGTGAGTTTTAAATTTCAGACTTCTCACAAATTTCCTAAACCTTCACTACTTGACTGACTCGTAGGTCTTTTGTGAACAATACATTCTCCCTCTGCAATTGTCCCACACGCTAAACAGTTTCTGCGTCAACAGTCAAGAACATGTACAATGTAAATGCAAGTCAAGAGTCAACGCGTTCATGGTCTGTAAGGGTGCCAAATGTGTTTCTCGCTTGGGATTGGTGTGCCTGTCACAAAGTATTCAATCAATAGCTACTCATTTGAGCAATATAATAATTCATACAATTTGACAAAACCATGAATAATATAATGAAGGGAGAAATTGAACAAGAAATTCTTGGACGCGCAAAATAGAATTTGTGAATATATATATGTTTAAGAAAAATAAATATCCCTGGCCAAAAATATTCTGGGGAAGAAGCATTACACGGTACATAACATCGTATTAAATCACAGTGACCTTAATCATTCACTTAGCTTTTTATACTTTTCCTTTACGCTAGCTTTTTTTACGTGTAAAGGACTAACAGGAGAGCAGAGGAAAAAGGAAAGATGAGTTTTTAGGGCAAAAGTTGGTGTAAAAGGAAAGATATGAAAATAAGAACAAAATTTGTGTAACACGGAATGCATTGCAATAAAACGACGAGACAGCTCTTCGGGCAGTGCTATTACTTTTCATTTCACACGGACGAAAGAAATTATTCTGGCTTACTAAAGATTAAGCCCGGTGATACTTCGGTTAATAAGGCGTGATTGTCCTGAAAGTGGGTAAGTGAAGGTGGGACCTATTTCAAGAGGTATAAATAAGAAATTTGGACATATGAATATGTTTGTTTTTATTTTTCTTAATCATTCAAAATTGTTACAAATACGACAATAAGTTGATTGATAGAATGCCTTTTTAAATATACTAACCATTTGAATGAACCGAACACTAAGAAGACTTGAGGATTTATCTCATCCCGTAGAGAAGACTGGACTAAGGAATGTTTTGTAAGTATATTTTGGCATCTACTGTGGGATATGGTAAAACATTGTCCGACCCGGCTGAGATAATGAGCCTACGATGGTGACGACAAAGAGCAGAGCAGAAGATTAACCCATCAAAGAGATGTCCATGTACTAAATCATATTTGTTAAAGGCAAATTATATTAATAAAATTTTGATAATTATAAATTAACATGATAAAAGTATGAATTATAAGATAAATTTGTTTTTAGACTTTTTAGACACAATTGATCTCTGACTAAACAAAGTCAATGTTTTAGCAGACAAATATAATTATCAGATGATCCAAAATAGACTAATGAAATGATAAATGCATAACAAACTAAAAGATGATTATCATTTTATCTTTCTTTTTGTTACATAAACACTCTAACTTCAATAAATTGTCTATGCAAAGTCTTAATATTCAACAACGTAAGACAACATTTAAGTAAATGAAATCTCTTCTATAAAGTTGTACTCAACGAGTAAAAGAGGATGTTCTCTAATACAAGAGGTTTGTAGCAGAAAGTACATTCACTTTTCTAAAGCTCTAAAAATTGTATCAGAACAACTTTTTGCTGTAATGTTGATAAGCCCGGACATCATAAATGCTAAAGAACATTCAGCTGTTGTTATTGATTTAAAGTGAAGAATTCGAAGTTGTTGAATCTAACAACCACTTTGAATATACGTCTATAAAAAGGCTGAATAATCCACACTTTGTATATATTAACATGGGCTTCTCTAGACTGCAAAACAGCACCCCTTCTTTCTCGGCATTGTGGAAGCATCATTGCCATCTGGATGGAAGCCTCTGGCCTAGAAAGATACAACGGGACACATATGTAACCCAAGTGGGTCTGTACACCTCCGACAAGGTTATATTATGTCGGGTTTTCCTGACATCTCTGCAAGGGCAAGCCCTTAATTGATCCACTAGCCTACCACCAAATTCCATCAAGTCTTTTGATCAGCTTTTTTGATTGAAAAAGATAGCCAAACTTGATGAGCATCTCTTCCTAACATATAAAACATAAGTTATAGAAAGAGATGATATTTTATAGTTATTGCTAAGATTATGAACAAAACTACTTTGAGTTTTAATCTCCTTTCCACAAGGTGTAGACAATTCTTTTTCACCAAGTGTGAAGGCAAATGAACGAGATGTTGATAATATGTGTTCCTTCCTAAACCATCACCATTCATTGGTATTTCTCTCTTTTGATCTTTCTAGGAAGACTTGTAGTAGTGGAGACTTTTCTTTGGAACCTCTTCTTTTCAATTGGGCTTCAATCTTCATTGCCTTATGCACCATCTCCAAGGTCGTTAGGTGTAGAGCTTCAATATGTCTTGTATGTGGCACCATCTCCAAGGTCGTTAGGTGTAGAGCTTCAGTATGTCTTGTATGTGTCAGATTAAACCACAAAGGAAACATGACATTGTAGCTTCATTATCTTGATTGGTTTGAGCCCTTGACATAGTAACTTCCATATCTTGATGGTACTCTTCCATACTTCTATTTCATTGGTACATTTGTTGAAGCTTGTGATGGAGGTCTCTTGCATGCTTGTGATGGAGGTCTCTTGCATAGGATTGTGGAACAAAATGATCTCTCATGGTCTTTTTTAAGTCTCCCCATGTATAGATTCTAGTCCTTCTACCTCTATCCATATCAATTTGCAATTGGTTCCACCATAATATCATTATGTAGCCTTCAAACTCCAATGTAGTAAAAGTTAACTTTTTTCTTCACTTATGTGGTACTTGGTCCAACTTCATCTCCCAATCTAAGTATGTCTCAATATTACTTGTTCCAAGGAAATTTGGGAGATTTATCTTTTCATGTCTTGTTTCGTCCTTTGGTTCTCTCCTAGCTTATTTCCTATCTCTTGAGTTTCTTCTAGGAGGATAGTAGTCTTCATCACTTCCATTTGTTGAATAGTAATCTCTCTCACAGTTTCTTCTTTCATGTCTTAGCTTCCTTTCTAATTCATCTCTAGTTCTCCTTTCATCATCTTCTTTTTCTCTCCTCTCAACCCTTTCATTGATCTTTCATAAAGCTTCCATTACTTCTTGTAGCATTCTTTCATTTGTAGCCTTATCTACACCTCCAACACTTCCCATGCTTTTAGTCATGGCTCTATAAAGAGGGTTAGTAACAAGAAATTCAAAGGATGCCAGAAGATACAAGTGAGGTATCTCAACACAAGAAGAGTTGAAATTTATCAAGTCCAAAAATTGGAAACAACTCACGTTATGCAGCAAAATAGAGGAACTGATGATGATTGCACAAGAACTTAGAAGAAACCGAGATGCACACACAAGGATAACTATGTTTTCAATTGGAAACAGAAATTCGAAATGCAAACAAAAGTTTTACGCAGCAAAACATCCAAGGGACAATGGCATTGACGCTGGAAGGTGATGTAGAAAATGAAGTGAACGCAATGCTGGAATTGTTACAATGATTTACTGCAATTTAATGTGAAGGAAACCAGCCAAATCATGCATACCAAGAGGAAAAATAATGCTGGAAACAAGGTCTATGGAGCACGAAATTAGATGATGAATTAGCAGCCAAACGTGAAACACAGATGCTGGAACTGCAACCAAGATGCAGCAGAAAATTTTGCAGCTAGTAATGCAGCAAGACCATCACAAAACAGCTAAAATTGTACAGCTAACTAACGATAAATGGTGCTGGAATTGCAAACAACAAAACAGCAAAAGGGAGTGCGCAGCAGCTGGAAATTCATGCAGCAGAAAATCAATTTATGCAGCAAAGGAAAACTTACAACAAAGAATTTATGCAGCAAAGGGCACGTGCTTAAAGTAAGCAATTCATTCACAAAACAGCTGAATTGGAAGGCAAACCAACAGGAACTTGATTCTGGAATTTTAAGGAAAACGTGCAGCAGTAAAATTGCAGCAATGAAATTTTACTAATTACACCTAATATTTTTATATTTTTTTAGTATTAATTTTACTTTTTTTTAAGAGATTTGAATGTAATGATTTTAAAAAAAAAATTAACAGTATGAGCGTAATGTATAAAGAGTATTATGTAAAAATTGAAAATGATATTCAAGTAATTTCATAACATCTCCAAAATATTTATGTAATTTATTAAAAATAATTAATAAAAATAACATAATAATGTTATTTAATTTGTTATTTGCTGATATCCACAAAATATTAAATAAAATTGCTATTAATCCTACTGAACATATTATTAAAATCGTATTCTATTATCTTATAAATACCATCAAACTTAAACCATGACAATAGCATGTAACAGTCAAGAAAGACATTACAAAATTAACAGCCCTGAAAGGAAGTGATGGGTATATTGAGAGAAAGAACAAAAACAAACGTTAAGAAAATTGGCAAACTGTACATAGTAAAGGAAACACCTATTTTGATCATAAATAAAGGATATTAATAACAAGAGAAGTTACTGTTGAAGAGAAAGATCCTGTGAATCATAAATAAAGGAAATTAACCGCAGGTTAGCACAGCAAAACAGTGTGGTATTGTTCTTGCCACGCTCCAATGTCTTCACAAACAATTCTTGTTCTGACACTTGTTTTGTCTCATACAATGACATGGGTCCATGCCACACCCACCACTATGGAACACTGCCTAAGGCTACAACTGACACCCACTTCTCCTCCACCCGCAAGTGCAGGATATCTTACTCGCATCGTGTGCAGGGACATGTTTCGTAGCGTAACCATTTCCATTCGTATAACAGGGAAATTGCCTTTGGATTACCTTACAGCACTTTGCAACATATATGATAACAATGAGCACAAGGTTGAGAGTTATGTCACAAGCACATTCAGAAACTACGATTTACAAAAGCTTATGGCAGGTCGCAATTGTGACAACATCCGAAATATGCAACACCCCAACCCACCACCCTCACCTTTGTTTACAGTTTAGAATGTTACACTTTGATATAGCTAGCAATTCATCATTCTGGTGAACAATAAATTAATGGGTCTATTGGATTTGTCATTGAACAATTACATGTTATTTTTTGTTTATTTTTTAATGTAGAAAATTTTTATTTGAAATTTTTCTTTCCTGTTTATTATCACAGACATAGTCAATCAATTGAATCATTAATCAAATCAACCAATTCGATCACGTGAGCTCATCTTTAACATTTGACACTAAATTTTTGTTTCGAGAAAACATATAATGTAATTAAAGTTGTAATTTTGTTTAATTTCATTTTTCTTTTTATAATGTAATTAAAAGTGTAATTTTATTTCAGTAGTTTTTATAATAAATATCGCTTTGCATGTATTAATTTGAAAAACTATTTATACTTGGGACGTTACATTTTTCTCGTTTTTATAGTGAAATTTGAATTATAATCTTTTCTAACTTGTATTATCACTTTTTTATCTTAAAATTTGATTTCACTATCTATATTTTTTATTTTTCTCAGCCTCTTTTATTTTTTTCAATCTCTTTTTAAATAAAATATATATATATTATCTTCTTAGAGTTAGTTTAAGAGAATTATTTTTTATTTTTATTTTAATAGTATTATTCAATTAATGTTTTATGTCATAAAAAAAATTTAAGAAAAAAATTTCTATAAATAAAATATAAAATTTTATATAAATTTTTTAAGTTTGTCACAGTATCTTTTAACATAATATTTATTGATTTTAATTAGAGATAAAATAGTAAATCCCATTAAATATCAACTCAAACTACTGGTGAAATTCTAATCCTTACTACAGAACTGTATTAAAAAATATTTATAGAAGTGCATAGATAATTGAGATTTTGGTATTAATGTACTAATGTAAGTTGTGATAAGTTGGTAATCTATATTTGTGCCAAATACCATATACACCTTTTCCGATTCTCTTGCAGTTAGTTAAGAGAACCCCATGGCCGGTGACTAAGGCTATAGTGGGTCCTTGTGTGGTTTCTTTCTCAACACAGGAATACACTATTCCCCCTAAGCCATATGTTATTTAGGCCCATGTGGTTATTTATTGTTGGGCCTATGTGAGTCACACCTTCTCTCTTTTTTATTAAATCTTTATTCATATAAATTTTATCAATAATTTACATAGTTTTATCTCAAAAATACCCAAGTATTTTTATTTTGATTATTCAAAGAAATAAGATTATAATTTTTTTAAAAAAATTGATATTTTATCATTTATTTTACTTTCTTAATAATATTTATTATTTAAAATTATGTTTCTCTTTATTGATTAGTTGCATGTGTTCCCATTTTTCTTTTTCTTTTTTCTCTCTTCGCATAGATAGTTACCGCTACACCCCATAAGCTTCCCGCAAATGGTAGTTGATGCAGCTCATTCGTGTTGTCATGCCATATATGCTTCCCACGAGGGGTACTTGCATCTTCACCTTCTCGCAATTTGTACCTGCAACATGTTATAAAAATAATCATATCTAATTTATTTCAAAAGAGACTCAAAATATTAAAAACAAAACTTATCTTAAGGATGCAAAATTAGAAATGGTCATAATATTAAAACTCGAGGAAACGAACATAGAAGCTCATGAGCAAACAAAACTTATACTCATGAGTACGAGTAAATGAAGTTATTAGACGAAACAAGATTTTTTTTAAGTATTTAACTTTAACTTCACTTTATCTATTTTTAGGATTTTCTAAAAGCACAGAAAATTAATCAGTGTTTATTTACTTTCTTGACGTAAGTCAATCTCTAAGTTTCACTAATTTATCTTAATTTTCATTCTTGAACCAGAAACTCTTTAATATTTATAATAATAGAAACCAAAAAAAAAAACAAAAGTAGAAAGTTTTAATATATAGAATCATTACATTAATATTAGAAGTTATTGATTTGTGATAGTTAATCTAAAGAGACTTAGATCAAATAATTTAAATATAGTTTAAAAATGTTAAATATAAAAAATGCTTAAGTGTTTAATAAGAAGATGTTAAGTTTAAATAATATTTAAGTTTATTAATTTGAAAATATTGAATTCAAAATAGAAATAATTAATATTAAATAATACTTTATTTTTCACTCAACGAATTAATATAAATCTATTTATATTCTCTTTATTAATTTATTGTTTATGACTAACCGAGGTTGCAAAACAAAATTTTTTAGGTGAAATAGTCTAAGATAAAGATAAAAGAACATAAAAAAATTAATAATTAGATATATTTTTATTTATTTTAAAATAAATAGAGATCATTTCCTTATTTTAAATTTTATTTTAAATTTAAAAATATATATTATTTACTCATCAGATAATTTTAACATTTCCAACTTATATTGATTATAATATAAATTTATTAATTTAATTGAAAAAAATATAATTTCAATTAAGCTACTTTTAAATTCTAAAATTTTTAAAATTATAAAATTTAAAACTAAAATTAAATTAATATTTTTCTAAATTTAAAATCATTTTAAAATTATTAATCAAAGCATTTAAACACATGTAATTATCATTAATTAATTTAAATCACACAAAATATGCAATAAAAGAAGAGAAGATATTTTGGTGATTGATGTCTGCCATCGTGTGTCCATTTCACTTCAGTTGTAATTTATTTAGGATATTTTTTATCCTTATATTTTTATTAGTTTTTGCTTTTGGTTTTTAATATGTGTTTTATTTACTTTTAATTTCGGTAAGTTTATCATGTTTTGGTTTTGATTTCAATTTAATTTCTTCATAAATTTGGATATATGATAGTCAATTTTTATATAAAAAAAATAATTTTGAAAATCAATTTCTATTGATATGATTTGTAAAAACCATTTTTTTCATGCCCAATATCATCCATTAATAAATTAAGGAATCACCCATGCATCTCTTTTTGATGTCTATCTCAATAACACCAAAATTAGTTAATAAACTCACATTTGCACTTACACTCCACTTTCACTCTCTATTCATCAATTTTTTTTATAAATTTAGTCTTCCTTCCAATGAATAAATTATTTCATCCCAACATCCTTAAATTCAAAAAATGATGTTAATTCCACAATTATTTTTGTATTATGATTGTACTATTTTAGTTTTTTACATAAATTGACTACCATTATGAAATCATAGCTAAACTTATGAAGAGGTTAGATAAGGATAAAAATAAAATATGGTAAAAGTACAAGGATTAAAAACAAATCAAATACAAATTTTAGAGATCAGAAGAAAAAATTAATAATAGTATAAAATCAAAATATCTTAAATAAATTATAAATGAAGTTAAATAAACCTGTGACAAAGATGACTGTTTGCCATGTACGATTTTATTAATAAAGTTAGATGGTAAGTACAAAATAAAATACGATAAAAATATAAGGATTAAAAGTAAATAAATAAAATGAGTTAAGTACAACCTAAAAAAAAGTGTGGGAAAAAATATATTTAATTTTTTTTTTGATAATGCACGCACAAAGTTTAAATTGAAGATTTTGCATATATTATTTTAATTTTTCGTTATTAGGCGACTCTTGTGATTCATTTCTTTCTTATTGTTTCACGACACATATTTCACACAATTTAGTTTCAAGAGTTGCAATAGTGGCATTTATAAAAAAACAGTATTAATGCAAAAGTAATGAATAATAAAAAATTTAGATGTATATAAGAGAAAAATGATTATTATTTCACATGCATTGCAATTATTTTTGTGATTGTAACCTGTTATCGATCAAATATTAAATGTGTTAATTTAATTAAATGTGTTAAATTACATAAACTAACGAAATGGCTAAATTCGTTCACAATTTATAATTTTAACAATCATTTTACTCAGTAAAACAACGAACCATCTTATTATATTTGTTAATTTTTTATATTAATTTAACTGATTATTAAAATTTTAGGGACTAAACCAATACATGTTGTCACAATTTATAGAATATTTATTGCAATTAAATAGTCTAATAATCAATTTCTAATCAATTTATATAAGGGATAGACTATATAAAAAAGAAACAGCCATATATTATTCAAGATTTCTGATGAAAATAATAATTATTTTTGATAAATTCTTGATATTATTGTTATATAGTTAAATATCAATATTGTATAGTTAAATTAATAACTTATTATATTAATATCTACATCAGAAGATTAACAAATTGGCACACGAAAAATGAAAGATTAAGATAAATGGACACGTGTTATTGATTGTTTTTGTCTTGCTTGTGATAAACACCAATGCATGCATGTCACGCAAAGCCTCATTTAATTGTTTTGGCAAATGCAAAATGTTAAGCATATTCCGTAGTACTATCACTGCAACTCGCTGCACGTAGCCCTTGTTATAGCTCTACATACATTCAGTGTTTCTTCAATAACCACACCTTAATTGTTAACTGTTACTCTCATTAAAACGTTAAAAAGTGCACATGTTTGGTCACTTAATTATTTGGAAAGTTTTAAAATGAATGAGATTTTAAGTTTAGCTTTCGATCACTGCTGTCTTTATAAAAAAAAATGAATACAAAAATGGGAAAAAAACATAATTTCAACTGATTTTATTTAATTCTTTGTTTTGGTATATGATACTTAAATTCTTCGTGTTGTAAATGATAATTAATTTTTTTGAAGCATGGTAGAAGTTAGTAGTATTTTAATTGTATTGATTTGTCTCAGTACCCTGCCTGGTTGTATGTTTCCAGTTGACAGCCTGAACATATTGTTCGAAGCAAGGTGGGCCCCACAGTCCGAACCTTGTGGCTTCAGATACTGAGATTCAAGACAATTGGAGCAATTGATGGACCTTCATTACCCTAAACGAGGTTCTTTGCTGAATAAATTCCCAACAAAGATTCTTTTAAGTCTATTTAAATAAAAACATGAAAATTGTAGAATGAAGAATTAATCGTTAATTAAGTAACATGTTAGTATATGTTACTACATGGCATTGGAAATAGAAAAGTGTAATTTTTTTTTTTCAAAAATAGTATTGATATAAATATTAATTTATAAGTATTTTTTTAATATAGTCTATTACATATTTAATTAGTCAAATTTAAATTTAAAGAGATTCATATGGTTATATATATATATTAAAATGGTTTAGAAATAGAGAGATAGGGAATGTGGGTATAAAGAGGACATAGTGAAAGGGTGAGGTCCGAATTGGTCCAAAAGAAAGAGAATGGTGAAAAAGGGGATTGTTGATTGTTTTAGGGAGGGAAATGATGATGATGGTAATGGAGAAGCAGGCCTGAGTTTGACATGAACATGGGACAACCTGTTGTTGCTGCAAGAAATGATTTAACTAATTGATACTCTTTCTACTTTTATGTTTTTCTACTCCACCCTTCCTCCCCTACTCATTCTCTCATGCTTCACTGCTCTCCACCCAAACAAATCATTAACCTCTTCCATTATAAAATTCATTTCCCCTTTTTCATTCTTCTTTTTTTTTTTTTTATCATTATCCCAACACATCTTCCTAATTTGTATTTATCCTATTCTTTTTTAATAAACCATTATCATTGTTTTATTTATCATAATTTTAAATTAAAATAACGAGAATTTGAAATATGTATTATTTGTATTTAAGTTTTTAAAATATAATTAGACTTGTTTTTAATTCTTTATATATGTTTTTTTACTAATTTTAATCCTGATAATTCTTTAAATTATTACTATTATAAACATGTTATTATTATTATTATTATTGTTTTTTTTAATAACAATGAGTGCGATGCATTTAAGCATATCACGATATCATTAAGTTACAGTAATAATATATTTGAATACAATATCAATAAATGATGACAGAGATCATTTAAAAAAATTAGAATATAAAAACTTAAAAGTTTAATTGTTCTGTGTTCTTAGCATATTTTTTTCACAATGTGTATAATTATTTTGAATAAATTTACTATTTTTTAATTTTTTAATTATATTTATAGAAATTACAATTATAGTTGTTTATGGATTGAATGGTTCTAGTTTGAAGATAAACTTAGTTTTAATTAATATTTGTTTCATAAATTACATATATTTTTTGCAGAAATAATTTTATTTAAATAGAATAAAGTGGTTTTAGATAACAAAATTCTTTCTTTAAATGTATAAAAAAAATCTCCGTACTTGGCATTCAATTCAAAATTATTAATTAAATTAAAATAAACTTATACCATTTCATCTACTTCTCCATAATGAACCAATCATATTTAACATAGTTTAATTTGAGTTTTCAAAAATTTCCAACGAACACAAATCAAACGAATTCAGTCCAAAATTATTATTTAAATTAAAATAAACTTATACCATTTCATCCACTTACTCGACAATGAAAAATCATATTTAATTAAATTAGTTTAATTTGAGTTTTAAAAAATTTCCAGCAAACACAAATCAAACGAATTCAATTAAGATTGAGTTGGGTGGTTTAAACTAGAGTTATAAAGCATACAAAATTATGATATTTTCTTAAATTATATTTTTACTCATAGTCTAGTTTGCATAAATTAATATTTAAATTTATATTAATGAAAAGTGAAAATATTAGCTACTTTTAAAGATTAATTATTTATTTCATTTAATATTTCATTTCTTATTATGTTTACTTTATATCTAATTAATTTCTTTACGTAAATAAGTTAAAAAAATATATTATGATAAACATGATTGGATTTAGATACTTGATAATATTATAAAACAAAAGAAAAAGAAAGAAAAACTAAAATAATTAAAAAAAAAATGTATCGATCTAACGGTCAAAATGTTATTGATTGATTGGATTAGCATGGATTAAAAATACTAAATCCCATAAATGGATTAATTATAATGAATTAATTTAATTTTAAAGTAGAAAATAAATAGATCAAACTAAATTAACTTGATTTAATTTTGAATTGAATACTCCCAACCTTATCAAATCCTGAAATATAGTTATAATTTCCTTCTGAAGTGACTAGTCCATGATATTTAAGATTTTAAAATAGATATTAAAGAATATAATTAATATTAAATATTTAAAAAATTATCATTCAAATTTTTATTATATTCTTTCTCTTTAATGTCATTTAATTATTTTTTAATTTCATAATAAATATTTAATAATTGGAAAATTATATTTAATATCTCCTTAATTAATTATTAAAAGTAATAAATATAAAATAATTATTTAGTGAAGAGAGCGTAGAGAGAGAGAGAGAGAAGGATGATGTTGGAAAGTGAAAAAAGAGAGACCACGAAGAAGAGAAGAGAAACATCAGGCCAAAAGGACAACACGTGGAACTGTACATGAGACAACTAATTAATAGATAGAGATAGACAGATATAATAGGAATGAATAGACGAACGAATTAGAAAGAATATTGGAATAATAAGAACCCAAGACTGCGACTATTGTTTTCCCCCAAACTAATCCATAAGTAATTAATAATTTCCATATTTAATAAATAAAAACCCAAAGAGTGAGGCAACCAAGCTTCATTTCATTTCCTTTCATTTCATTTCATGTCATTTAATTTCATTTAATTTCATTGAGGTTGAGTTCAGAGTTCAGACGGAAAAAGGTGAATGTGAACGAAGATGGGTGGCGTGACTTCATCGATGGCGGCCAAGTTGGCGTTTTTTCCGCCGTCTCCGGCGTCGTACAAGGTGGTGAAGGAAGAAGCGACGGGGTTGTTGCTGATGGAGCCATTTCCGCACCGGGAGAATGTTGAAGTTCTCAAGTTCCCCAACCGGCGAGGCACGGAGATCGTGGCCATGTACGTGCGACATCCCATGGCTAAAACCACTGTGCTTTACTCTCACGGTAATGCCGCTGATATTGGTCAGATGTATGAACTCTTCGTCGAGTTGAGCATCCACTTACGCGTTAATCTCATGGGGTATGTATGTTTGTTGCTTAGTTACTCAACTCTTGTTTCTTCAATTTTTCACTGTTATGTGTTTCTGTGTTTGGGTTGTTTGTTGATTCGGTGGATGGTGATGGGTTTCTTGCTCATACATCAGGGGTAGTTTCGTCATGTTCTCAATTTTATTTGTTTCGGTAATGGGTAATGGGCAATGGGTATGGGGTTTCATAATTTCTGGTTAAAGTTGTTATTGTTGTTGGTTTGTGGTTCTTACTCGACAGATCAGATGAATTTGGGAGTTTGCTATTCCGTTGTTTTCGTTTTTTTCAGCATACTTACCATCACTCTATGTCAGCAGAATTGGATTTTTGGGTATTAGAAAAATGGGATGATTGTGAAGTTTTGCTTTTAGGATTTAGCTAGAACTTTGTGTGTGGCTCTCACTTTCGGATGGGTTTTTCTTTACCATAGTGTGAATTTGGTAATAAGAGGCTTAGCTTGTTCAAGAAATTGATGTGTGACATTGATTATGCTCGATGGACTTTTTTTCCTTTTTTCCCAATTTTTTGGTTCTTCCGGAAGTAGCCATGTTTTTAGTCTGCAGTGTGAATAAAGCTTATGTTTTATCTCTAGTATTAGCGAATCTCGCTGCTGTTATAAGTTATAAGTGGTCTGTAAGAAGTAACCACTGATATCCTCTGGCATGTTATAA
The DNA here is from genome assembly GCA_026586105.1 of Hylodesmum podocarpum. Taxonomy (NCBI): domain Eukaryota; kingdom Viridiplantae; phylum Streptophyta; class Magnoliopsida; order Fabales; family Fabaceae; genus Hylodesmum; species Hylodesmum podocarpum. Next base: position 14,292,648 of record JALJEV010000623.1, on the reverse strand, counting down.
GTGATGTTGAAATTGGTTGATATGGTTAGTTTGTTACTATCTAAACTTCCCTATTAGCCCCATCAAGCACTTGACTTCAATTCTGTATGGTGTGATTGTTTACTGCCAATTCAGAGATTATAGCAACACCTTAGTGCCCAATAACCAAAGAGATTGCAAACTCTGGTGGATTAATTTAGGAATAATGATGGAGGAAGTTCATAACTGAGTTGCCTTGACATACTAATTCTATACATCAAACATCAGAGATTGCCAGATCAGATGCTAGTATATTATTTTCACTTTTTCCCACGTAATTTCCGTAGTGTTTTCTCCTTTTTGAGTGTTGCTTTTTATGTAGTAAAAGAAACTTTTGCACCAGAGATGGTTTATTGAGGCATAAATTAGGAGGTCACATGATCAACAATCATGTTTTAGACTGTACTTTGTAGACTCTCACCTGATAAAATTAATCTAAAGGACAACCCCTCTCCCCCTCCCAAAAATAAATTAATAAAATGATAAAAGTGCTTGAAGTACTATGCCTGTTATTTGTAAGTTGTACGCTACTGATGTTTTTAGGTAACAATGTATATGCAGATACGATTACTCTGGGTATGGACAGTCGTCAGGGAAGGTAACAATTGTTTCTGGATTATTTGATTTTTTTTGTTCTTAGCAGCCACAGGCATATTATGAAAAAACTAATCTGGATTGTTTTGAACAGCCAAGTGAGCATAATACTTATGCTGACATTGAAGCTGCATATAAGTATCTTGAAGAGAACTATGGTGTAAAGCAGGATGACATCATCCTTTATGGTCAATCTGTTGGAAGTGGTCCTACTGTGGATCTTGCTTCCCGTTTACCCCGACTAAGGGCTGTTGTTCTCCACAGTCCTATACTATCAGGGTTGAGAGTCATGTACCCTGTGAAACGGACATACTGGTTTGACATTTATAAGGTTAAAATTTGCATTGTTCTTTTTGGTTAATGTCATCTGATTTGAAAATCATGCATACGTGATGTATTTAAACTTAGTTCTGTATTACTGTTTTGCAGAATATTGATAAAATTCCATTGGTGAAGTGTCCAGTGCTAGTAATTCATGTAAGTATTCCTTGTTTATTGTGTTGGATTTCCCACTTACTAATTTTTTGTCATCATGATTTCAGTCATTACTATAACTGGTATCCATCTAACAACTATAATGGTTGTAGCCCTTAAGGTCTGTGTTCACTGTGCTAGCTTGGGGTTTCAAGAGAAATGACAAATAGGATCTCTTTTAATAAGAACAGCTAGTATGCTATTTTCTAGTATCTTCCTTTTTCATCTTATTATTTAGTATTCAAGTAGAAATTTGTTCACTGTGGCTGATTTTACTGCATAAAATTTTAAGAGAAATCAGCTTTTTTAAAATGATATAAAGTTTTAAAATTGTATTCTTGAGAATATGGAAACTTAGTTTAGAAAATGTTTCTTTTTTGTAGCCATTGTTTTGGCTTCAAAGCATTTCACCCAACTTTATTAATTTGACATCATTTCCATACTTTCTTCAGGGAACTGCTGATGAGGTTGTTGATTGCTCTCATGGCAAGCAGTTGTGGGAACTGTGTCAACAGAAATATGAACCTTTATGGCTCAAAGGAGGAAATCACTGTAATTTGGAACTCTACCCAGAATACCTTCGTCATCTCAGAAAATTCATAACCTCAGTAGAAAAGCCACCATCACAAAGAGTGAGTTTCAGGAGAAGCATTGAACAATCCAGAGGAAGTACTGATTGCTTTGAAATGCCGAGGAAGAGTACTGATCAGAGAGAGAAGCCACGGAAGAGTACTGATAGGACAGAAAAACTGAAATATCATGAATTCAAATTCAGCAACACCGAAAAGTTAGAGAAGATAAGAGTCCAATTTGATCAGATGGAGAGATCACGAAGAAGCGTTGAGTACAGTGATAAATCAAGAGGCATTGAGTTCCAAGACAAATCAAGGAGAAGCGTCGATGTTCAGTTTGAGAGGCCGCGGAAGAGCATTGATTGGCTTGATAGAATTCGAGCTAGCTGAACCTCTTGAAGCATGTGTATTATTGGTGCTGGGTTTACTGCTACATGGGAGGAAAAGCTAAAAGGTATAAAGATACAGACACAGTTACTTACACTGGAGTTTTAACTTATGGTTTGCAGAATGCATATGTTGCAGTTTCATACTTTCATTGCAATGTTCATGTAGATTTGGATATGTTGGGATTTGATATTCTTAGTTTTTTTCATTGTTATTATTATTTTCATTTCAAGCGACTCTAACCTTGTCTTGGTCATGAAAGGAAACGAACATCATATGAAAGGTAGCTGTTGCTATAATCTATAAAAATTCAAATGAATTCAATATCCTTATTTATTTTACTACTTTTTTACGGTGTTTCAGATTGACTCAATTGTGTCGATGCTTTTTTCACTGTTTGCCAAGAAGAAAATAATAAGAAAAGGTAGAATTCATTGATGTAGTCATAAAAGTTTATGTTGTCGTACTATAATTATTTGGATTCATTAGAAATGAGGTAAAATGCACGCTAACCCTTTAAACTTTTGACTGATTTGAAAATAGTCACCTTTATGAAAGATAATGAATCCTATGAATGTCCCTTAACTTAGGCTTTTGTTATAGACTCATAATAATAGATTCTTCCAACTAATATCAGTTAATATTTTTTAAGGCTACAGTTTTTGTCTGACAAGTACTCGACCTTAGTGTGTACTTTTAAAATATTTTTTCATTTATTTAAACTAACCTTTCATGTTCATGCGTACACAAATATATATATATATATATATATATATATATATATATATAAATGAATAAAACTCTAGAAGAAATCCAAATCCATCCGCGTGATGGTCTTAGCTTTTTGATCCAACAATACCTAAATAATGCAGTGTAGAAACATCATGGTTTTTTTACAGCATAGCATGAAGCTGGCATTTGTATGTATTTTTTAATGCAGCACAATTTTTCTAGTCCAACATGTGAGACTAATTTGCATTTTTTATTTCATTTGAAAGCTGGTTTTCAAAATTATTTTATTCTTCATGTGTCATCATCATCTTAATACCTCAGGAATTGTACAAAAATGAATGTAGCAATCATTGTTTTTGTTTTTTATTTTAATGAGAGGTGTCAATTGAACTACTTGTCTTCATCCAGTGGATCCAGAGAATTTATGCAACAGTGACTTGAGAATTTTATTAAATGTTTTTCTTTTTTTTTTTTAAAAAAAAAAATTTGAGCGGTTCGCTTACTAGTCACTCAAATTTTATTTTACTTGGTCCGTTTAGAGGATACAATTTTAAAAATTTAAATTTTGATGATTTCAAAATGTTAAGTTAATTAGTTAAACATAAATTTAAAATGTTTAAAATAAATTGTTTATTTTTAAAAGTTATTTTGAAAAATTTTATAAACATAAATTGATTTTTAAGCTAATGCTAAAACTAAGTGAATTGTATTAACGGGAAGAGACACATTTTTCTAATATATTTTTCTTTTTTTTTTTTCTAATAAATTCACGTTTTTAATTTGTTTACATCCGATTGAGTATTCTAAAAATGCTTTTTGGAACACGCTGCAAATTAAGTGAATTGTATTCACCAAAAGACTCGGAGTTGTATGCAACACAAAATTTCATTTTACAAAAAAATTTATAAGTTCATATTTAGTGGACTTCATAAAGAAATTTTCAGCAGAATTTATACATAAATAATCTCTAGTATCAGTAATACGTTATGCCGTTTAAATGTATGGACAAAAGAAAAGGATATATACAGGGCGCGGAGTCACAATTTTGGGATTGGAAGGACCAATTTTTTTTTTAATATTTTTATTTTACTTTTTCTCATTTTAATTTATTATCTTTTATATTTTTTATTTAATTTCTTTAGAATGAGATACTGTGTTTGTAAAAAATAAGTTAAAATTATTTTAGTTTATTTAATTATAATTTTTGGATAATATAATAAAAAATTCATCTTTAATGATTAAAAATTGTTATTATGATCAAAAATTTATTAAATAAATATATAATATAGCGATAAAATTTTAAAATTAAAGATAAATATTAAAAATTTTAGTTATAATTTTTAGGTAAAGTAAAAAAAGTATACATCATTAATAGTTAAAATTATTATTTTAATAAAAAATTTCTTAAATAAATATATAATATAGCAGTAAAATTTTAAAACTAAAGATGAATATTAAAAATTTTAAAACTAAAAATTATTTAGAAGAGATTTTAAAATTAAAGATAAATATTAAAAATTTTAAAATTAAAAATTATTTAAATAGAAATCTTAAACCTGTATGTTTTCAGATGTAAAATTATAAATCAAAAACAAAAAATTGTAAAAAATAAAAATTTATTATTATTATTATTATATAATATATATTATTTATTATTATAAATTATTATTTAAAATAATTATTTTAAGAATGCTATAATTATAATTATTTATTTAAAATTATAAAACTAAAATTATAATTTATTTAAAATTATAAAACCAAAATCATAATTATTTATTTAAAATAATTATTATATATATATATATATATATATATATATATAAATTAAAAAAAAAAAAAATTTGGGGGCCATAACCCTTTCCATCAAACGTGGCTCCGCCACCGGATATACAAAAATATTTAGATTAAAATATAAATATAAATTTAATAATATGTTAACCACCATTTAAAAATTTTCGTTAATTTTCAGGGCCTAATTAAGGGAATTTGAAGTTATAGAAAAAATAATATTAAAATTTAAATTCCTTTTGATGGTGTAAAAAAATATTTTTAAAAAATTAAAATTAACTTTCTTAATTTTGTTATGTAAAATTGACTATTAAATTTGTATAGTAAAATTTAGAAACTAAATCATTTCCGGTTGATAAAATAGCTAAAATATTTAAATTTTCTTGAGACACAATTCATGCAAATGAGATTTCATAAAGTTAATTTAAAAACTTAGTTTTCACTAAATCTATAGTAACAAATAATTAATATTATTTTTGTTCCTTCATATAAGAAACAAATAATACATTTTCTTAACACTATCGTTTGTTATTTAGGGGCTAACCCAATTAATTGAGTAAAGTGTTTGTTGTAAGCTTTTCAGCATTCATATTCAATTTTTACGGATAAAAAAATTACTATCATTTGTTTCTTATATAAAAGATCAAGTTAGCATTAATTTTTAAATTAGCTTCGGGTAATACTGTTTTTTATTTTAAAGCAATGTTTGGACTTGTTGAATGTTACTCGGTGCAAAATTTGAGTGGACTGTAGACCCTCTTACCCAAGAGACACACGGGGTGAACTTGTGTTATCTTCTTCAGAGTTGAATATCTGTCAAAGTGGAGATTATTATGCATGACTTATATTCTATGGATAGAGCAAATGTTTTGGACTTGGATTATTTATATTTAAGTGACAGAGCAAATGTTTTAGGCTTGGATTACTTATTGTTTGGTTACAACATAAGTTAGGGGCATTGGGTAAAACCCATCACTGTATTATACAAGGCTATATTGTAATTTATATTGTAGGTTTATTCTATATAAATTGATGTAACCCTACATGCTAATCAATAATAAAAACAACTACTCTACTATTAAGGATTTAAGCACACTTGGCAAACTTTGTTAAATCTTGTATCATATTACCCTGATCTCTTTAGATTTCTGGTTGCTATTCCTAACAAAATGCTAAAAGAATTTAGACTTCCCTCCAACCACACTATAGGACACATGTGACATTAATGTTATCAAAGTATGATAATGAATTTTCAATATGGTAGAATAAAAGCCTATGTAAATTTGTTTTAGTTGACATATTGTAACACTCACGACATTATACCATTGAATTTTATTTGATAAGTTATGTTTGCTGTTTTGCTTGTTTAACTCCTTTTTATACCTTGTTATGCATTGATTTGGTTTTATTCAAGTTTAATAATTCTGGGTTAATTAAGTTTTTGATCTTTGAACTTTCTAGGGTTTTATGTTCTAGACCCTATAAAATTTTTTGACAACAAATGGTCCTCACTTAATTTTTCATCAGCAAAAATAGTCCTTTACGTTAAGTTTGTTCCGTTAAGTGATGAATTATCTTGTTAAGCGTGTGTTTTGATGCCTATTAGATATCTCGTGTGTGGACACGTCATTATGATATGCCAAACAATTTTTTTCATGATCTTTAAGTCATGAAGATCAACCATGTCGAGTTTCGCAGAGTGCATAGCAAAGAACATGACATCAACGATGGGCGACACAAGCAGAGTGGAGTATTGACTAATAATTTCACTTTTCAATGAGGTGTTCGCAGATTTTATGAGGGAATCACGATTGGAGAGTTCCACCTGCACCACCATAGTAGTGAAGACATCGAAGACTTTCATAACAACTTGGTGGAGATGATGATTAGGTGGATACTGTAAGAGAAGAGGAAGAACCGTTTGAGGAAGGTATTAGCGATGATGATATTAAAATGTTGAAAAAGTAAATGGTAGGATAATGATCCTATAACCTACCATTTACTTTCTCAACATTTTAACATGATATCAAAGTCTATTCTAGTAATATTTGTAGGTGTTGAGCTACCCGTTGAATAGTCTCTACGCTTGAGAAGTCCAATCCTCGGACGTGAAGGGGTGTGTTAGAACAATCTTCACCTTATAAGTCAATTTGTAGAATTGAGTTAGACCCATAACTCACATTCCTAACATGATATGATATAAATCGGTATAAACCTTCTACCAACATTTGAGATGGTATAGACCGATACAACTCCAATCCGTATTTCACAATAATATTTTATTAATGTCCTTCAAAACTAAATTAATCATTTTCCTATCAACCTTGTATAAAAAGAGAGCATTAGGATGTTCTTGAGTACTAAGGGTATATATTTAAATCCAAAATAAAATTTTAAATAACATACTGTCATTTAAAGTTTTATTAAGGAAAAATTAAAATACCATTATACATCCATTTTTTTTTCTCTCTTCCCCTTCTTCAATTACATGTATCCCTCATCCTTCTCTATAATTCTTTCACCCTCATCCTTACTATCTCAATCCCCTCTCTTCAAAAGTATCTCAATCGAGACGTAGCTCCTCCTTTTTTATTTTCATTTAATTTCTTATCCTTATTATTTTGAATACAAACCTACTCATTCTTCTCTTTATATTCAGCATCATCATCACCTTCCAAACCCATTGCGTATGATAAATTCTACGGTATCATCATTATTAAGTGAGTGATATTATATTGTTATTATATAGATCAAGTAATTACTAATAAATATATATAACTTTTTTATGTTTTTTAAAAAATAACTAAGAAAAACATAAATGTACAATACCATAAAGTAATGGGTGACACCGTAAACCAAAAAAAAAAAAAAATATTATATAACATAAGCACATTTTCATAGAGAGTATTCTTGTCAAAAACAAAAAATTAAAATAAGTTGAGTGTGAATTTACAAAGCTTTGGGTGAACATAACAACTCTTCTTGATAATATGACCATGTGATAAGTGTAAGCCCATGACCAAAACAAAATGCGACAATGCCTAACCATTTTGTTTTTTAGGCTTTACCATTTTGTTTTTTTAGGCTTTGCATAACCATACTTTTTGGTTTTACCCACAATTCGTTGGACACACATGAGCCGTTGAAAAGTTCTTCTGAATTGTGGTAATCTAAAAGATGTGAATAACAGCAACGACCTTAACTCCAGGCAAAGCTTGTAAATTTCAATAGTTGAGGTACAAGTCGGAGCTCTTTCAGTTGATATTAAGAAAATATTAAAAAAAATGAAAAATAATAAAAGAAGAAAAAAATCTTTTGAAGAAACACGCGACGGATGATCCTCATATTCTCAAGACAGAGAATAAATATGAAAAATTGACCATATAAGCTGATACTTAAGCTAAAAGGCCACATAAAAAAGGCTAATAAGATACATTATTGCTTATAAAAATAACCAATTAATAAAAAGAATACATTATTTAAATTTATTGGTGGTGCCCGATGCATTACGCTATTGTAATCCTTTACAACAAGCAAGAACGTGATGCCGGAGTCTGGAGTCAAATGATAACTACCGAACAATACAAAAATTGTAAAACTTTCTTTCACGTTGCTTTTGCCGAATGGAACCTTTGCCAAATTTAAAAAACAATCTCACTCTCTAGGCCTTTGCCAAATTAACTTACCAACTTCTAATCAAAATTCTAGGTTACAACAATAACATCTTATCTTAGAAAATCACATCTATGCATGATGGACAAAATTAAGTTAGAAAAAAGAAGGTGCATAAAGATTAATTCGCATAAAAATATGTGTCGTGTATGTTACACCTAAACTAAACCACACTGAATATTCAATAAGTTACACAAGTTTTTGTCATGACATTTTACGTTTGATAAACCACTCACATGTTAGATTAATTACATGATGAGAAGTTAGAAGTGTACAAGTCTGACCCTATTCAGAAATAAATTAATTAGACTGCACTTTTTTTTCACACAACTCTTACCCCTTTCGGTACATTCTCACTTTTTTTCCAACCCTTTAAAAAACATGCCTTATCGGTTATACAAGATAAAATCAGTTACAATAATGATTCAGAATTATCAGAATGTTGCACTCCACTTGCAGCAACACATGATAACTATGTTCCTCACTCTCCTCCTGGTTAATATGATAGCGTGATCAGCATGCAAGAGAAAGATGATCCTTGAAGCATACAATAACAGAAATAGCATGACACAACAAAAACTATGTGACACAGCTTCAGGGTCGGCACCTAACTGACACTTCTTAAAAAAATAAAATTATACAAAAGAAAATTTCTCAAGTTTCTTTTGGTTATTGAATGATTGGAATCCTTTTGCTTCCATAATTCAGCAACACAAGCATATCCTAATTCCTATCTCTCCTCCACAATTCTTTAACTGCCACATCTTGGCATCTTCATCATTGCTATTGTTGATGCTTACAAAGAACCTGTAACTTGCTCATTTATTTTTCTATTTGTTTTTTCTTTCTTTCTAACTTATTAGCTTATCACTTCCCTATATAAAGCCTCCTTTGTCCTCTTTTCTCCCCATCTTTCATTCAATTAATATTCCAAATACAAACATGGCAATGAAGAAGCTCTTGTTGATTGTGCTTTCCCTTTCTCTGGTTCTCGGAATAGCCAATGCCTTTGATTTTCACGAGAATGATTTGGCATCTGAGGAAAGCTTGTGGGACTTGTACGAGAGATGGAGGAGCCACCACACGGTTTCTCGAAGCCTCGATGACAAGCGCAAGCGGTTTAACGTGTTCACAGCAAATGTTATGCATGTCCATAACACTAATAAGATGAATAAGCCTTACAAGCTGAAACTGAACAAGTTTGCTGACATGACAAACCATGAATTCAGGAGTACCTATGCTGGATCAAAGATTAATCACCACAGAATGTTCAGAGGTACACCGCATGGGAATGGGACCTTCATGTATGAGAAGGTTGGCACTGTGCCTTCTTCTATGGATTGGAGGCAGAAAGGTGCTGTCACTGCTGTGAAGAATCAAGGCCAATGTGGTAAGCTACATGATCACTAGTCAACCTAGTTCCTACTATGTGTCTGGATGATCGTTAACAATATTGATTTTGAATGGAATTGATTTTACTTCACTACGGAGATAAATTGATAGGTGAATAATATGTAGGTTACTTCACTAGGAGATAAGACATCTGTTGTTGTATAAATTGATAGGCAATAGCTTCTAACATTGTTGTTTGTCTCTAAGCCTCAATTTATGGAAATTTTCTTCATTAATGTCTGTAGGCAGCTGCTGGGCGTTTTCAACTGTTGTAGCTGTTGAAGGCATTAACCAAATCAAGACAAATAAGCTAGTCTCTTTGTCTGAACAAGAGCTGGTGGATTGTGACAACAAAGAAAATTCAGGATGCAATGGTGGGTTAATGGAACAAGCTTTTGAGTTTATCAAGGAAAATGGAGGCATAACAACTGAAAGCAATTACCCTTACAGAGCACAAGATGGAACCTGTGATGCATCAAAGGTGTGTATGCTAAACTAAAGTTTTATAAAGCCAATTTAATTGACAGATAAAAGGAACTTAAAATGCAAAAACTATTCATTTCACAGGCGAATGACCAAGCTGTGTCAATTGATGGCCACGAGAATGTCCCTGTTAATGATGAAAATGCATTACTCAAAGCAGTTGCAAACCAACCTGTTTCTGTAGCCATAGATGCTGGGGGGTCTGATTTCCAGTTCTACTCTGAGGTAAATATCTAATTCATCTATTCAATGTAATATTTTTCAAAAGTAGTTAGAAGCAGATAATTAGTTACTACCACCAAACATGTTCCCTGGCCTGTTAGCTGTAAACAGTGAAACAAAATAGTATCTGAATTCTATATACGAATGATTACAGGGAGTGTTTACTGGTGAATGTGGAACGGAGCTAAATCATGGTGTAGCAGTTGTGGGTTATGGAACAACTGTTGATGGGACAAGTTATTGGATAGTGAGGAACTCTTGGGGACCAGAATGGGGAGAACAGGGTTACATCAGAATCCAAAGGAACATATCTAAGAAGGAGGGACTCTGTGGCATAGCTATGATGGCTTCCTACCCAATCAAAAACTCCTCCAACAATCCAGGAGACTCTTCATCATCACTTAAAGATGAACTTTAAATGCTTTGCTTACCACAAAGCTAAACTCTCTTCAGTCTTGGTTGTTGCTTTCTAGCATGTTGGAAATTACCCATGTTCATGTGAACTGATATACGTATTCATAAAACAGTTATGCTTATGACATCACAAAGAAATAAATATTACAATTTGATTTTGATTGCAAGCAATTTCTCGTGAACAAAAAATTATTAGTTAGCACAGGACTACCAGTTATCCCATAATCTTTTACAATTTACGAGAATTAGTTAATAACATCTGATTATATATTATGTGAAGATTAATGGAGACTAGTCGGAGTAGACCAACCAATAATTCTTCATGTACCCTCGCTTTTGTGGTCAAGAGTTTCATGCAAAAAGTGATAACTTTAAGCTTTTATATAAATAGTAGTTGATCAACTAGAATCCAGATTGCAAATGAACTTTGAATAATACACCATGACTTTTTTATTTATGAAAATATATTGTATTGGAATGCACAATAGAAGGCATAGACATGGTGAATATGTAGCAAGTGATGATGATCAGCCATAGCACCTGATGGGATCAGTGCACCCTTTTGCTGCAGACTGTTTGTTGCCATGACCTCCACCCTTCTCCAGATATTGTTGGTGATATTCCTCTGCTCTGTAAAACCTCTTAGCTGGAAGTATTTCTGTCACAATCTTCTCCTTCAATTCCAACTGTTTTGCTTCTTTTGATTCCTGGGCTAAACGAGCCTGAGTTTCGTTGTAGTAGTATATTCCTGATCTGTACTGTGCGCCCACATCATTGCCCTGACACATATACAGACATGAATAAATAACCTAGAACAAGAATACCATTAACAAAGGACAAAATTTAGATACATTTGTTTAAGACTTTAAGTAAACAAGTGTTTTTCCTGATGCTTCTCAACGAGAATTGATGTTTCACTTAAATAAGTTATATAATAAAGATTTATATTAAAAGCTAACATTGGATATACGGATCAAATTCTAATTTTAATCAAAAAATAAAACCAAAAGTACATAACAAGCTACAAAAATACATAAGAAATTGTAATTACATAAGAAACTACCAAAAGTAAATAACATATTGTACTAAATTTTGTCTCTCCACTAGTGTACATAACTATAAAATTAAAGTTAGATGCACCAAAGGGATTACATCCTGGAATAACAAAACTTAGATGTAATTTTGGAAGTGTTTCCTTGTCACTCTCCTATTAAAATTAAAGTTCTATCTTAATTATTTATGTACTAAAAGATTTGCATAAAAATTAATATATTTTACCAAAGTCTACAACTTGGTGGAACAGTTTGCTTAGAGCAGCACCCTTACTGTTCTTAGGTAGGAGACATGGTATACACAAAGATAACACAGGGTAATTAACTTGTGGGACCCTTATTTCAAACTTCTCCTGGGCATTTATTTCAAAACAAATGACGTGTTTGTGTTCAATTTGAGCATAGGTCTGTTTTGGGTGAAGTTGTTCACCCACTCAATGACTTCAATTGATGTTAACGACTTTAAAGTAATAAGAATTTTTTGAAACATTTTTTACATCCGTTAAAATTATAACCAATATAAAATTCTCATTAAATCTACGTATCGAGGTAGAAAGTGAAGTGTTGGGCAATATAGTAGAGTGAAGTCTCTTTGGGGCAACCCAATGACTTCACTGTAACATACCCATTTTAATTTATTATATATAACTGAACCTAAATCAATAAATTGAAATCTAACTAGACCCTATAAGTCAATAACACATCATCTATGTGTTCTCACTCCTCAAAGTATGCATAGCTACAAAATTCCAAGTAACTCAGTAGCTTCAAAGATCCAGCCACGAAGATTATAATTTTGTCATAATATAATAATAAAAATGCTTGAAAAAGGAAAACAAAAAAATCAATGAACCACATGAAATGGTAGAATAATTTTGCGTGGGTGATGTTAACTAATTTACGTACCTGGCGATTGATAGAAGTGGGGTCATGACGAGACCAAAAGAGAGCAAGGAGATCAGTGTAGGGGCTAACTTTGGGGTCAAACTGGACCCGAACCACTTCAACATGGTTAGTGGTTCCAGTGCAAACCAGTTTGTAATTCGGATCCGGGTGATGACCCTGAGAATATCCAACCTCACTCTTCACCACTCCCGGAACTCTCTGAAAGGCCAATTCCACGCCCCAGAAACAACCCGCCCCGAACTCAGCAAACTCGTGATCCGGATTATCAGGAGTATCCAAATCCGGGTCAAGGGCAGGGTTATTCTTCTCCTCGACTCCTCCTCCACTCGTAGCCATTGCACTTCACCAATACTGTCACAGATTGATGTGTTTAGTAGATGGGGAGAACAACAATGTTGAATATTAATTTATAATAATACAAATTGATACTATAGATTAATTAATAATTAATTGATGTTGATATTGACCCAAGCTCATGCCAGAAGCACAAGTTGTGACTGAGAGTGAATGAAATTGAAAATGAAACTAGACTCCAATATTGGGTGGGTGCATTGCATCACGTTACTGGTTCTGAATATTAATATATAATTTATTTATTAATTCAGGACCACCCAGTAACTCTTCTTCTTCATGGGATGTTTCTTGCTGATATCGTAAATTACCCTTTTGGTGATGAATGTGTGAATGGCCTTCCTTCATCAATCAGAATGTAAGACATATAAGAAAAATATATATTTCATATTAAGGAATATCATTTAATTTTTTTATTTAAAAATTAATTTGTATTTTCTAAATTATCTTTATCTAATATATTAGATACACTGCATACATTAAAAATTCAAATTAGTTTAATATTACTTTTAAATTAAAGATCTTAAATAGAGTTGAGTCGATTAAATTTTACTCATTTTAATTTTAAAAACTTATTTTTTATTTATATAAATCAAGAGAGAATTATTTAATCAAAATCATCCCAATTAAAACTTAAAGTGTACCGCAGTTTTAAACCATTATCTAACTTATCAATTATCATAAACCATATTGGAGACCAATCGATTTAGAGTTGCTCCTATATGCCATTATTGGTGTGTTGATTTTATTGATCACTAATTATATTGGTGTAGCTAGCTTTTCTACAAATCAGGTTTTTTTTTTTTTAGTTTGACTTGACTCAAAATTTTGATCAAGTCATATTTTTTAATTTTAACATGATCAAATTAATACCAAACATATGAGACAATATAATAATTATTAGATGTTTTAATATAATAAAATCAATATTAACATTATTACTAGTTAATTAATTATATGATAAAAAATATAGACTTAGACTAGCGTATAATTTTAATATATATTAAAGTAAATAATATAATCATAAATATAATAACATATTACATAAAACATTATCTATTAAATATTTTTATCATTATTTGTACACAATTGTTAATGCAAAAGATAAATATGAATGACAATTTTAAATGGTTTAATAATATAATACAATCACAAATAATTATTTATAGTAAGTTGCTTAACTATTTCAAAATTATCTTAAAAATAATACTAGTGGTAGCATGTATTAATGATAATATTAAACTATTACAATTAAACTAATTTTCTAAAACTTTATATATTTTAAAGAATATAAAATACTAAATCTGATCTAGATGATTTGAAGTCCTAGACATATATTAAATCTAGTTTCAAGTCTCAACTCATTCAAATTATCTTCCTTAGAACCAATAATCATCTTTGATGTTTATGATGCCATGTTCAAAATTTACGTTGATCTTTATCATAATTTTATTTGAATTTTTATAAATTTAATTTTATTGATCTCAAAATATGAACAAGTTTAATATTTTTTTTTTTAATTGTGATAACGTGTTAAACATAATTTCTAAATGTATTATTTGTCAAATAAAAGCATAAAACTCAATTTTTTTTATAACAATTAACATTGATGGAAGAAAACATACTTAGCGGAGACATAATAAACACAACGCACATTGTAAATATATAGATAATACATAGGGATAAATTATAATTAAAATATTTTTGGAACCAAAACAATAAATGATAGAACCCAAGATTACAACAAAGGAAACAAGTCAGGATATTGACTTAATTACCCACCAAGAAGACGTATATCAAAAGAAAAGGAGAGATAAACTTATAAGCTAGAATGAATCTTCTTACCCAAAATTTAATTCCTATAAACTATCTATAAAGAAATACTCTTAGGAAACATGATTACAAGAATAAACAAAGATACATTTGGAAGAATCCTCCTCACTATTAGTCTCTATTATTTGACTGCTCAGAAGAATTCTCTTCACTATTAGTCTCGATCATTTGACTGCCTCCAATAGAAGCTGACCCTTCACTAGGATTAGTTATCTCCTCAAATGGGATGATCCTTGTAACACCTCATTCTAACACACCCAAAAAACTCTAATTTTTCTGATACTATTATAATGACCCGACTATGTCATCACAAAAATATTTCATTTTTCCATTTAAAACAATATTAATTTTTCAATAACGTACTTATGAAAATATCATCATTTGAAATTTAAAATTTCAACTTTATCATCACCAATATACTTTGTAATTTCTCTTTTTACCTGAAAAAACATTTATTTTCTGAAGATCTATTTATGAATATTCAAAATTTCTCATAAATAATTTTTTCGTATCACATCATGCTGAATATTACGACATGCGCGATTCATCATCACTAAAATACTCAGATTCTATTTGTTCCTTTATTTTTAACAAAAACATTTATTTTCTTAAAACGTTATTTAAATTTAATTGAATAAATTTCATGATAAAAATCACGTTTTCTAAAAAAAAATATTTACCATATTTTTTTTCTTAGAAATAAACTTTATCAATTAATATATCATCGTACTGAATTAAAAATTCCTCAAAGATATTCATAAAAATATTGAACGTCCATCACTAGCAAATAATTTACAAACAACCATCCAATTTTCACATAAAACCTATCTTTAAGCAATCCATTTTCCGCACAAAATCTAACCCGTCAATCTGCTACCCTGAATAAAATCCAGGATTATCGCAAGTATCAAACTACAAACATAAACAAGTAAGGGTAAGTTCTTTACAGATAATAAATCTTATAAAATATATATCCATCAAATAAATAATTCTTTCGTTTAAATGATGCCTAGATGATAATTTTCTATATGCACTGGTGCAAATACAATTTACTACGTCTCTTTTTTAACAGCAGGTAAAGGAAGACCCGCCATTGTAGTATTTTTAGTGGCGGTTAATACAACACCCGTTGTTATAAATCATTTTTAACAGCGGGTGTTCAAACACCCGCTGTTAAAAATGATTTATAACAACAAGTGTTGTATTAACCACCGTTAAAAATACAACTTAATATGCTGGTACCCTCGGCCTTCACTATGCATTCGCATTTTTTTTCCTTCGTCTCTTTCATGCGTTGTTCTTCGTTTTCGCGCCTCTCTCTTCTATTTGCTTCCATATGAATTTGAGGCCATCATTTGCATTCCTATGTTGCATTGAAATTCCATTCTTCTTCGTTTGAACCTACATTTTAGTTTGAGCTTCAATTTTTGCTGTCCGAAAGGGGTTTTTTGCATTTAGGGGTTTTTGGGTTTTTTTGAATTCAATAACATCAATTTTTCTAGTTGTTGTGCCGTTGCTGTTCCCTTCGAGCTTGTCCGCCGTTTGAGGGTTTCGTGAGGTTTGGAGGGTTTCGTGAGGTTTGGAGGGTTGCGTCTTCATCTAACGGTAAGGTAATTAGACTCTGATACTTTGATTTACAATGTTGTTCCTCTCTAATAATTTGATTTACAATGTTGTTCCTCTCTAACTTGTCTCTGACAGAAATTTTTGATTTGATATTTGTATGTTATTGATTTACAATGTTATTGATTTGATTTGATTTACAATGTTGTTCCTTAATTAGCATGTATTTAACCAAATAATGTTATTGATGAAAGATTGAATCACTTGTTGAAATTGGAAGGAACGTGAGTTAGTTAAATTAGTCTTACATACTTAAGGTGTAGTGTAAAAGAGGGCAAACAGTAATTGATCTTGGTGAATAGGGTACCAAGTGGTAATTGTTGACAAAATCATTGCCTCCAAGAGTGATGAGTACAAGTGCTCTGTTTACTAGGTTTTTGGCTCGTACAACGTGTTTGTTTTTGCATCTTCACAGATTTTACACGTGTCCCTCAACAACTTCCCTCTTATAAACAAGGGAGATGAATTTTGTTAGTTGAGAACATGATTCTATGCAGTTTCTATTACAAGTTACAATAAATTAATTGACGTACAAGATAACCACACTGTCGAATGACTATCAAAAGCTAGATTTATCCCCAATTAAATTTGTAATATAGAGGAATCAACCTAGGTCATCTCTCAAAAGACATACATGCATTCAATTCGGAATTGCTCAGTATTGGAAGGGGGATTTTCATTGAACAATTCAGCAAAACTAAATGAAACTGAGATTATAAAATCAAACGAAAGGCTACAAACGGAAGTATAAAGCGAGAACAGAACAAGAAATGTAAATTGAATTAACGACTTGAACAAAAGATAAGAGCAAAAAAAACTGTGAATAATCGCAAAGAGAAATTGAAATCGAAACGAGAACAGTGATACGTAAATCGCAGCAACGAATTAAACGAAAATTAAAATCAGAAGATGAATAATGAACAACGACATGCAATAAAACTAATACAATTAAGAATCAAATAACAGCGCGGAAAACTAGGTTGAACTGGAAATCTAATAGGAAATTCGAGACTAGAGAAATCTGAATCAAAGATCAATTCAATTACTGCAGTGGTGAAAGCTAAGGAGAAGAGAGGATCGCGCAATCGCGCGAAAGAGGAGAACAAAGAGAAGAGGAAGAAGAGAGAATTGCGCAATCGCGCAACTCCCATATGCAGAGGAAGAAAAATTGAATTATGAAAAGTATCAAAAAGTTGTTAAGTTTCGCGCCCCGAGCAGCTTTTATAGATGGAGAATGCGCGTCGCCACTAAGGAGGGACGCGCCCTGGCGCGCTTGATCAGGGAAGAAAAAGCGAACAATGTAAGTAATAGTTTGATCATTCGTCTGTTGTATCGTCTGTCTTCATGTCGTCTGTATTGTCTTTGTATCGTCTGTCTTGGACTTTGTATCGTTTGTCTTGGGTGTCGTCTGTATTAGACTTTGTATCGTCTGTCTTGGTCTTGGTATTTTGGTATCGTCTGTCTTGGGACTTTCTTGTATCGTCTGTCTGAACTTGGTATCGTCTGTATTGGACTTGGTATCGTCTGTCTGAACTTGGTATCGTCTGTCTTTGGTGTCGTCTGTATTGACTACAGACGAAAACATCAATCTGGAGACTCAGACAAAACAAGTACAGACGGAACAACTTAGAAGAAGTCAACACAGACGAAACACTCATTCTTGGCGTTAGACGACACTCATCCATAAGATGGAACAAGCACAGACGGAACATTTCACTTCTTAGACGAAACTACTTCATCAGACGAAACAAACTCAGGTGAAGCAAGTACAGACGAAACTCTTACTCTGGACGAGACTACTTCATCAGACGAAACAAACTCAGGTGAAGTAAGCACAGACGAAGCAACTCATAAGACGCAAGCACAGACGGAGCAACTCCATAAGATGGAACAAGAGTTCCTACAGACGATTCCTTCAGTTGAGCTTTCATAAGTCATGAGACGCGCCCTCGAAATGGCGCCCAGCGCATTTTCACCGCAAGCAAGGCTGAATGCGTCAATGGAATGCGCCCTGGCGCGTTTGTGCCGCAAGGAATGCTCAACTTGGCTTGCTCTGATCTTGATTTGGGCTCTCATTCTTGCACTCAATCTCCTCCCTGCTCCTATCTCTTCTTCATTCCTCATAGCTCCAGACGCAACTGCACCTAAATTGGCATAAAAACATAAGAACTTATGGAGATTTAACTATTATTTACTACTAGTACTAAAATATGCCTCTAACACAAATCTATGATAAACTACCAAAATATGACACACATAACAACTAATTGATCCGAAAACAAAGTAAAGAAAATGTATATAAAATGTATTATCAAATACCCCCACACTTATTCTTTTGCACTCCGGGGCAAAACTTACTAAAAGAGGAATTGATGCTATGTGAACTGAACCACTTCCAATTGAGCCACAGATGCATATAAAGAGAAAGGGACAAAATCCAGAGCATCAAGATCAACAACGATTCATAAGTCTAAGGTGCATCCAGAACAAACAACTTGACAAGTTGATTTAAAGAATGAATTCAAAGTGATAGAACCTCACAAGTAAGTGTTTCCTCTTAACTCTCAAGTGTTTAGGATTGTATTTGCACTCAAACACATCATACAAGTTAGAACTACCAGATTTTTTACAAGCCTCTAATTTCAATAACTTGAAACACATGCAATTAAAGATCAAAAGGTCTTTATTAAGCTTGTAATGTGGCCAAGGTGCAGGTGGGATAAAAGAAGGATTATTTAGGCTAATAACCAAGAGAAAAGAGGAGCAATGGGGAATAAATCTTATAAGCATGAAGATTACCCTTCTAGCACTTACCTCTTTTTAGTTTCCCACTTATTTCCATCCTGGATTTTCATTTCCTTCTGTTTCTCTTTTTCTCTCTTCTTTCTTGCTTTCTTATAACTTTTGGTGCTTTCTTTTCTTCTTTCTTTTGCTTTCTTTTCTTTTTTTTTTCTTTTTCTAGATTTCCTTCTTTGCAGCTTTTGGTATTTTATTCTTTGTATCTTTTTCTATATATACATATACATTTTTCTGTGTAGTTGTTTTCTTTTGCATAACCAATGCCAATCCATTCATCAACTCACATATCAGAATTGTCCTAAAGGGTTATACCCCCACACTTATTTAAAACTTATTCCCAAAACAATTCCAAAGCTCCTTTAATCCCTAAAGTTAGGGGGCATCATTGTTTTCCATTTTTCGGCTTGTAATGAGCTTAAAATTGAAGAAAGGGAAATAAAGGCTCAAAAGGGGATGACAAGGGACAAATATGTAAGGTAGGCTCATTTGGCTAGTGGCTTAAGAAGAAATTTGCCTAGATCATTTCAATAATGCATGTGATCAAGAAATATCAGCAAGAGTCAAGTAAAAATCTAGAGCAACTAATAAGATGAGTGTAATCACACAAGAAAGAATTTTTGAAGGAGAAAATGGTTCCTCCATATAAGGCTCAAATTCTCACAAAGTTTATTTTTCTATCACTAATTATCCAAACTTTAGCTTCAAGTCAATTGCAATTCAAAGATGCACACATAGGTTATGAGAAGATTGAAAAATCTATCAACTAAAAATGTTTGTAACTTTCACAGTTTATACACCTATAACTTCAAAGAAAAGGTATGTTTCACATTTACTATTATTTTCTTTTTTCATATACATATTTTCCTTTCAATACTCAAACAGAACAAAAACAGAACAAAGAATTAAAGAAAACAGATCAGAAAACATAACATTCAAACAGAACAAAGAATTAAAGAAAGCGAGCGAAAAAACATAACAGCTTGAAAAATATTCACACAATTCCCCCCCCACACTTAAAATTTGCATTGTCCTCAATGTAACATAAAGTGCATCAATGAAGTCATTACCAGCAATTCAAGACAGGAGGAGAAATAGAAAACTCCCTAATTACGTCCTACTTACTTCTTATTACTACTTCCTAATTACGAGAAGATGGATAGACGGGAAATGAATGAAAATAGAACGGAAAAGAGTGGAGGAGAAAAGAAAACTCCTCGGCTTCTTCGAGCAGCAAGGTCTTTGTGGGCTTCTCAATGATGCTCTGTGACAGTCTTTGCCCTTGTGTCGATAAGAAACAAACATCCACCTGGATCAAATATCGTCCAATCATCTACAATAATATGTAAATCATTATTTATGAGTGCGAGATGATTTAAAGTGCATGCGTGTTCTATAATCAATGCAAGTGCACGGTGGTAGAGATAAATTGAATGCCATAATCAATATCTTCCATTTATTCATTTTAATATTGGCATTTAATTTGAAATTGTAGTGAGAAAGAGTGTCAAGAGATAAAGAAATCTTCTCTAGTGGTGACTACAATTCTTGGATACTTCATTTTTTTCATGGTGTTTGCTCCAAGGAAACTCTATGGACAATTCTCCACTAGGTATCAAGACATGAGGATTTTTGTAAGTAAGAGAGTCTCGAAACAACTGCACCTTGTGCTTTTAGTTCTCCTACATCACCATCAAAGGAGATCGCATAAACAATTAAATCATCACATGATTCCTTCTCTTGCTTATCTCATTACTCTCCCTTCTTCCATGTCTTGCTCTCTCAAATGTTGTTCTCTAAACTCTTTCTCTTTAGTCACAACCTCCATGGAACTTGTCTTTTCTCGTTGTCGCGAGGTTCCACCTCTAAGCTTGGCGACGCACAATGGAAGGTGACAATGGCTTGTTCACCGCAATGTCGAGTAGATGCAAGAACCCGTAGACCAAAATCTGCGATCTGTAAATTAAGATCTGCACTGCAATGGCGGTATTCATCTCTTGCACATATGGTACAAACAATGGCATCATCATTACAAACACTAGCCAAATCATTATTGAAATTAGAAAAATTAGTCAATTGATTCAAATTCGAGTTAAAATCTGTACAATTATCTACAAAATTATCAACTAAATCTAAAGAGGAAGCAAAATGCTCTTGATTAGGTAGTTTCATGCTTATGAGGGATGCTTGAGGTTGGTTCCCGACTAATTGCATTTGATAACGCTCAATCCGAGTTTGAATACTCGAAGGTCAACCTCAAACATCTGCTGAAATTGTAAGTTGTTGGTGGCCATCTGGTTGATTAATTCTTCCAAGGAAGGACTACCTTGTGGTTGAGCTAGTGGTGGTGGTGGTGCAACATGCTGAAACGATGGTGGTATATAACGGTTGGACTGTTGCTACCAATCTTGTGTTGGATGGGAATAGTCATGTGAATGCTGATAGCTCTGATCTCCCCATCCAAGACTGTAGGAGCTAGAATAAGGATCGTATTGCTGCTGAGGCATGGTATGAAAAACTTTTGCCTCTTCAAAAGTTGACTCATTGAAATCCTGCTGCAATAGTTCCCTAATAGTCCTATTATCCATGGTAGCCTAAAGGAATGTAAATCAACACCTCTCTAGTTCATCATATTCAACAATAGCCACCAAAAACACCAATATACAACACAAATTAGCATGAACAACACCGACTAACACAGACTTCAAGAAAATATCATTTAAGCACTAACTAACTAGCATCAATGATATCTACAAAGAATTAAAACCTATGCAAAAACTCAACAAAATAGTCAGTACCTACACTAGAAACAACAACTGTTATATGGATTTATTATTATTATTATTTTTTTTTTTTTTTAGTACAAACAACTACTATTACATGGAATTATGGTTAGTCTATACAATTGCAATATTCACAAACAATTTATTTACATGAGAAGTGATAATTCCAAACTGAATGACGCATGTCCCCGGCAACGGCGCCATTTTGATAACCACTGTCGAATGACTATCAAAAGCTAGATTTATCCCCAATTAAATTTGTAATATAGAGGAATCAACTAGGTCATCTCTCAGAAGACATACATGCATTCAATTCGGAATTGCTCACTATTGGAAGGGGGATTTTCATTGAACAATTCAAAGAAAACTAAATGAAACCGAGATTATAAAATCAAACGAAAGGCTACGAGATGGAAGTATAAAGCGAAAAACGAAACAAGAAATGTAAATTGAATTAACGACTTGAACAAAAGATAAGAGCGAGAAAAAAACGTGAATAATCGCAAAGAGAAATTGAAATCGAAACGAAAACGATGATACGTAAATGCGAAACGAATTAAACGAAAATTAAAATCAGAAGATGAATAATGAACAACGACATGCAATAAAACTAATACAATTAAGAATCAAATAACAGCGCGGAAAACTAGGTTGAACTGGAAATCTAATAGGAAATTCGAGACTAGAGAAATCTGAATCAAAGATCAATTCAATTACTGCAGTGGTTAAAGCTAAGGAGAAGAGAGGATCGCGCAATCGCGCGAAAGAGGAGAACAAAGAGAAGAGGAAGAAGAGAGAATTGCGCAATCGCGCAACTCCCATATGCAGAGGAAGAAAAATTGAATTATGAAAAGTATCAAAAAGTTGTTAAGTTTCGCGCCCCGAGCAGCTTTTATAGATGGAGAATGCGCGTCGCCACTAAGGAGGGAGGCGCCCGGGCGCGCTTGATCGAGGAAGAAAAGCAACAATGTAAGTAATAGTTTGATCATTCGTCTGTTGTATCGCCTGGTCTTCATGTCGCCTGTTGTTGTCTTTGTATCGTCCGTCTTGGACTTTGTATCGTTTGTCTTGGGTGTCGTCTGTATTAGACTTTGTATCGTCTGTCTTGGTCTTGGTATTTTGGTATCGTCTGTCTGAACTTGGTATCGTCTGTATTGGACTTGGTATCGTCTGTCTGAACTTGGTATCGTCTGAACTTGGTATCGTCTGTCTTTGGTGTCGTCTGTATTGACTACAGACGAAAACATCAATCTGGAGACTCAGACAAAACAAGTACGACGAACAACTTAGAAGAAGTCAACACGAGACGAAAACACTCATTCTTGGCGTTAGACGACACTCATCCATAAGATGGAACAAGCACGAGACGGAACATTTCACTTCTTAGACGAAACTACTTCATCGATTTAAACAAACTCGGGTGAAGCAAGTACGGACGAAACTCTTACTCGACGAGACTACTTCGTCAGACGAAACAAACTCAGGTGAAGTAAGCACAGACGAAGCAACTCATAAGACGCAAGCACAGACGGAGCAACTCCATAAGATGGAACAAGAGTTCCTACAGACGATTCCTTCAGTTGAGCTTTCATAAGTCATGAGACGCGCCCCTGAGCGCGCCCTGGCGCATTTTCACCGCAAGCAAGGCTGAATGCGTCAATGGAATGCGCCCTGGCGCGTTTGTGCCGCAAGGAATGCTCAACTTGGCTTGCTCTGATCTTGATTTGGGCTCTCATTCTTGCACTCAATCTCCTCCCTGCTCCTATCTCTTCTTCATTCCTCATAGCTCCAGACGCAACTGCACCTAAATTGGCATAAAAACATAAGAACTTATGGAGATTTAACTATTATTTACTACTAGTACTAAAATATGCCTCTAACACAAATCTATGATAAACTACCAAAATATGACACACATAACAACTAATTGATCCGAAAACAAAGTAAAGAAAATGTATATAAAATGTATTATCAACAACCCCAAATCCAGTGTTTGTATCCTAAAGGTTTTTAGTCTCATCATTGTATTATTTTCATGTTCTGGTCAAGTGATTAATTGAAGCTCTAGTTATTGCAGCATGATGCTTGCAATTACTATGCATAGACTGTTAAATTCACTAAATGAAAGAAACTAAAGTAAAAAAGGACACGTAGGTTATGCAAAAAAATAACAAAACAGACTTTATGTTCTTTGTATCCTAAAGGTTATCTCCTTAATGCTTTTGTAGCCTGTTTCTTCGTAATGTTAATGCTCTTGTATGTTATATCCTTTCCTTTTGGTTTATTTTTTAAATAACTTTATTGGATCCTAAGCATTTAGTTAGAGAGGTACTTGCTTTTCCTCCGATCTCTGGAATCAAAGTCTGCTTTGAAGGAGAAAAAGTTGTCCATTCAGTAATTTATAGCAAATCAATTGAATCCAAAAACCATGCTTGAGCATTGCACCATAATAAACATGTAATATATGGATTGAGTATCTCTATTTAAATATTTATCTCATATTCAATTTGAGAATGGGTTTTACACTTGACGGTGGTTGCACTAAGTTTTAAAATTTTAAGTGTGATACCATGAGCTAAGCATTGCACCTTAGCGACATTAATTGTCTTGGCCTGTACATCTCATAAATTTTATGGTACAATATACCAAAAGCTATATAGTTAATAATGACTGCCCCATTTGAAATTTTATTAAAAATAATTACCGCAAGCTCTTTATCTACTCTCATGCGCACATTATATATATATATATATATATATATATATATATATATATATATATATATATATATATATGTTCTCGCTGGATTACGAGGTGGCCCGAGCTCGCTCGACCGAGATTTCAGCGGCGTGAAGGTGGGAACCCTCGTTAATTTGTATGAGTAATTTAGGTTTTATTTTGTATGTTGATTTTTAGTCCTCTATTGGTATTTATAGGGATCATGATTAAGGTTCCATATTCGTGGATTTCGTGGGAAAGGTTTCTCCAGGCCCAAGAATCCCGAAATATCGAGGAAGAGATATTGTCCGATTTGTTCGTTTATGTTAAGCTCGGTCCGGTCGGTGAGGTGAGCTCGGCATCATTGGGGATGAGCTCGGTGCCCATCCTCGGCCCGTTACAATATATATATATATATATATATATATATATATATATATATATATATATATATATATATATATATATAGCTATGTACAATTCAAATCCTTATAATCGATTTCTTTAGGATACATATTATGAGATATATTATAACGGGAAAAAAGTTTTTTTAAAAATATATCCTAGCTCAGCTCCTTATAATCGATTTCTTTAAGATACATATGTATGAGATATATTATAACAGGAAAAAAGTTATTTTAAAAATATATCCTAAAGAAATCGATTATAATGAGCTAAGTTGTACATAACTTTCTCTCTCTCTCTCTATATATATATATATATATATATATATATATATAGAGTTATGTACAGCTCATCTCCTTATAATCGATTTCTTTAGGATATATTTTTCAAAAAAGAAAAATTAAATACATATGTATGGGATATATTGTAACAGGAAAAAAAAGTTGTATGAATTGGCATGACACTAAAGAAGATTTAAATGGAGGAATTTGGTTGTTTGCATTCCTTTTCTCACCCACTGTGGTACTATGAATGTAGTATACGATTAAGGGATTAGGGTGTCCTCTAATATATATTCCAATCACATTTCTTATTTTTGGCATTGCACATAATATCAACTCGATTGGAAGTATACAATCAATTGTTGTATAATAGAGTCCTAAATATAAAAAATGTATAGTTGCTGTTGAAATGTTTTATATCTGGTATGAAATGTTTGAAAATGATATTATATGTTTTAAATACTTTCCTATGTTTTAAATGCTTTACTATGTCTTAAATCTGCTATGAAATGAAGACACTATCTTTATATATAACATCCCTTCCTCTTGCGTTATAATAGGTGTGGACATTGCAAAAAGCTTAATCCATAATACGAAAAGCTTGTTAGCAGCTTCAGAAACCCAAATCTATTTTGATTGGCAAGGTTAACTCCATCTAATTGTGGTATTTTCTAAGCTTGAGGCTTTTGTTGACTTTTAAAAATATACGTGTGTCAATCTTTCGGCAAGTGTACCGGTCGTCACAAGTTTAGAAATAGTGAGAAAAGGATGTCGAACCACAGAGACTAGTTGTGAATTATCGAATGCTTAATATGCTTGCTATTAGGACGAACAGTTAAGTGAATCATGTGTGTGAACTAAGTAATTATGTAAAAAGACAATTTACTGTAAAACAAGAAATGGAAAGCAATAAATGTTCAAGTTTCAGAGATGATGGAAACAGTTAGGGAATAGGTTCATTCAATTCCTTCTCTCAAGTAATTACTTCCTATGTCAATTTCACAGTTATCAATCAATTGGAGACTAGAATTTGTGATACCTTAGACTAATCCTATTCCTAGGTCATTAGTCACTTTGAATGACTTCTATAATCTCTAATTCCTTAGGTGAAAATAGAAACTCATTCAAGAAGCGAAACAGATAAATTCACAATGTCTCATATCATGCAAGTTCTATTCCTAGACTCATGCAAAGGTATAATGATGCACTTCTTCTCCTAGTTCAATTATCAATCTTCCAAAGGCATAATTGAAATGAGAAACAAAAACTCAAGGAACAGTTCAATCCAATTCAAGCAGTTAATATTCCTATCACTATTTGAACTTCATGAATTAAACCTCAAGAAATTGCATTAAGTAAGAAGAGATCAATCAATCAACTGAAATTACAATTAAATCAACATAGAAATTCATTACAAACATTCTGGAATCGAAATCCCCTTCCCTAACCTAAGAATTTAGCCTAACATGGAAATAGAAAAAGAAAGAACGAAAACAGAAATCAAAACCGAGAGAAGCTCCATGAATCTTTAGATCTTGCTTCCACAAGCTCCAAATCTTCAAGAATCCTCTTGGTTTGATGGAGAAGGAAGGAGAACGAAGTGGATAAGAGAGAAAACGAGCGAAGCGTGCACGAGAAGCAACAAGAAAAACTGAAATATGAATTCCCCCCCTCTAATTTTCGCGCCCAACATGTATATATAGAACCAGAAATCGTGCCACCCACTCAAGATGGACGCGCCCTGGCGCGTTTTGAGCGGGGAAGAAAGTATGAACACGCCCTTGTGTGCGCCCTGGCGCGTTTGTCCAACAAATAAACAGTATTTACATTAGTTGTATCGTCTGTCTTCATGTCGTCTGTATTTGGGATCGTCTGTCTGAACTTGTTGTCTTGGTGTCGTCTGTCTTGGTCTTGTTATTTTGGTGTCGTCTGTCTTGGTGTCGTATGTCTTTGGACTTTGTATCATCTGTCTTGAACTTGGTATCGTCTGTCTTTGGTGTCGTCTGTATTGGCTACAGACGAAAGCATCAATCTGGAGACTCAGACAAAACAAGTACAGACGGAACAACTTAGAAGAAGCAAGCTCAGACGAAGCAACTCCCTAAGAAGCAAGCGCAGACGAAACAAATCTTAAAAGAATCAAACACAGACGAAGCAACTCCATAAGAAGCAAGTACAGACGGATAACTCAGATGAGGCAAGCACAGACGATTCCTTCAGTTGAGCTTTCATAAGTCATGAGACGCGCCCTAGCGCATTTTTGCCGCAAGCAGAGCATGAAGGCGCCCCATGAATGCGCCCTGGCGCGTGTGCGCCCTTGTACAGCCATGGATGATCACTTATGACTTGGTTTGCTCTGCTTGTTAACTTGGGTTTCCCTTCTTGTTCTTCTTGATGGCCTCTTCATCTTATTTCCATGGTTTTCATTCCAAGCTTCTAACTTCTCTTCAATGAACCTAAAATCAATCAAAGAATGATTAAGATGACTTAAAAACTCAAGAAAACTTGTAAAATTAACAAAACACTAACTCAAGAACTAACACTAAGCAAACATGGTATTTTCATTGTTTTCTTTATCTAAACTATAGCTAAAACTAGTAAAATCGAATGGAAATGAGCTTAAAACACCTAGAAGAACATGTATAATTTAGCACTTATCAGCTTTTTATCTTTCTATGATTGTTTGCACTATAAATTTTTTAGGACAACCATGCAAATAAAATCTGACATGTTCATGCCAGTACCATAAGTAGATGTGATTTAAATATGACAATATTCACCTAGTTTAAGAGATTTACTTCTGAAAAAGTAAGTCACAAGATGTTGAACATGCAGAAATTAGATTTGCCTTTGGCTCTTTGCCATCAAGTAATTTGTTTGTTGGTATTTTCTAAGCTTAAGGCTTTTTATTTTTCTAAACTTCTACAATTTGAGTATGTTTATTAATTTGTTGGAAGTATCAAATTATTAAGGAGACTCTGCCTAATTTTTTTTATTTGGTTAATTTAGAGTATTTCACTCTTCTAATAATTTAGAGTTTTATATTATTTGATTTTAATTTATTGAAGAGTCATACAATGAGGAAACAATGTCCTTGATTTTTATTATATGAATTTATAATTTCTGTTGGAAATATGAAATTGTTTCACATGAAATGCATATTATCCAGGTTATAATAATAAAATAAAGGAATAAATAAAATAATTATTTTTTAAAAAAACCCTATTTTAATGGCGGCTATCCAATACAACCGCTGTTAAAAATAACAATTTTTTTTTTAAAAAAATATTTTTAACGGCGGTAAAGATCCTTTTTGCACTAGTGATGATGCATGATTTCTCCACAACTTACTCATTATATAACGTGGTACCATCTCATCAGATAATACGATCTCTTATCGTAAAACTTATCGACCAATCAGGGTCTTCTAGTTCCGCGTAGAATATCATAAACAATATGATCATCATGAGTAAAATGATTTCTCACTATCTCAAAGACTCCCAGTACTAAGCATCACACTTCGACGCACACATTAAATTATTATCTGCACCTCGTACTCAAACCCACCTCTATTCAAGGCTATGCACATTTTCTCCTCTCTCAAAACATGTATGGTTATTATTAATTTTAGTCTTTCACAAATCCGTTGTATGGATCATAAAGTCATAAGCTCAATTTATATCATAGGTTAATAATTTATAGTCCAAACTATCCAAGTTTACAACACAAGACATCTAAGTTCAAAACATAGGTAATCAATCACAACCCAAATCATCATCCAAGTTCACAACATAGGTCTTCTAAGTTCAAAGCATAGGTAATCAAACACAGTCCAAATCATCATCCAAATTTACAACACAGTACATCCAAGTTCACTGCTTAGGAAATTAATTGTTATAAACATAGAATTTTAACATTTTATTTTAAAACCATTCTTTAATTATAATTCTTTGGTGTTTGCCATTTTTATTGGTTTAGTATGTCTTGACAGACTTGTTTTAAGTACCAAATCACTTTGAAACCATATTAATCATCTTTTATTAACAAATTTTCCAATTACACTTGAAAAACTTTAGAAACTTGGATTAATTTAGTAACATCCTTTAATATATTCTTATTACTTTAAAACTTCAACAAGACTTAGAATTTCAAAAATATAATATTATAAAAATTAAGACACATAGAAATTTAGAAAATTTAAATCATAAATCTTTATAAGATTTAGAATTCTAGAATTTTTAGGAACTTGAAAACTTAATTATTTGGAAACTTAGAAACTGTTAGATCAAGAATGATTAACATCTCTAAAGTTTTGATTATTACAAGACAGACGAAACATCTACAGACGGAACATCAAGTCAGACTCAACGAGCACAGACGGAAAATGACCCCTCAAAGTTGAAGTCATTCGTCTGTCTGAAGTGAAGTCATCAGACGATAGGCTAAGACGAAAACTCTTAAGACTGAAGAAGTTCATCGTTTGCCAAAGAAGTGAAGCAGAGTATGAGTCACTCGCGCCAAGATTTCAAAACTTAAGAAGTACTCATTAGAAGCATCCAAGATCAGTATGGGGATTCGCGCTTACATATGCAACGATTTCAAATCTTAAGAAGTACTCATTAGAAGCATCCAAGATCAGTATGGGGAATCACGCTTACATATGCAACTTGAAAATGTCCTCACCTTTTTGTCAAAATCTCTGTACAAGTTAGAAAAAGTACTGCGCACGCTATCTTAATTCGCTGCACACACCATCAATCACTCAAGTACTCTCTGACACCTTTTTGGACTTCGCTTGGAAAACGCTCAACAACTTTCTTCTGTGTCTAACGGATATCTGAAGATTTTGCCTATTTAAAGACTTCGCTTCTTCAAAGTTCAGTTGGTGAACACGCTTCAATATTCTACCCTATTGTGAATTCGCTCGCTGTTACTTCTACCCTTCATTGTAAAACCCTCTCTGCGAAGAGGACACTTTCTTTTTATAGAACTCTTCCAAATCAACTTGTGTGGTGTTTTAGCCTGAGGAGGCTGGTTGTTCAAAGAATACCCTTGCTGTTTAGCTTGCGAAAGCTGTGTTCAAAGAATATCATGTTATAGCCAGAAGTGGTTGGACGCAAATAATACTTGTAACCCTTTCACGGTTTGTAGTAAAAACTCAGTTGTTACTGGGTAACTGGACGTAGTCTTGCATTGAAGAACCAGTATAAAAATACTTGTGTATTTGTTTTATTAAATATTTGACTAACGGGGATAATCAAACTATAACGTCTTTTCATTAAAATCAACCTTTGAAGATTAAGATTGTTTCTTCTGAACATATTTAAACGCACAGACGAAAGGAACAAATTTTTTTTAAGTAACACAATTCAACCCCCTTTCTTGTGTTCTATCTTTTACAGTTTGGTATCAGAGCTCAGCCTCTAAGGGTTGAGCGCTTTACAACTGCTAGAGGAAAAGATCCAAAATGGAATCTCAGGGACCTTCGTTCTTGTCTGGAGGGTCATCCATGAACAAGCCGCCAATGTTCTCTGGTGGTGACCCTACTGGGCTGATTGGATGGAGATGTACATCAAATCCACCCAATATAGACTGTGGAACATCATAACTCAAGGAAACATCCCTATTGTCAAACCCGAGGTTGAATAGGGAAATAAAGAATACTCGTTTATGGAACTCAACAACAAAGCCAGATATGCCATCATGTGTGCATTATCAAGGACAAAATACAACAGATTCTGTGCCTACAAAACCGTTAAAGAGCTTTGGGATGCCCTTAAGATTTCATATGCAGGAACTGAGGATGTGCGTATGAGGAAAGTTGTCACTCTTCAAAGAGAATATGAGATGTTCTCAATGAAGAAAGGAGAATCCATTGACATGATGTTGGAAGATTTCAAACAATATTGAATGGACTCACTGCGCTGGACATTACATTCACCAAGGCCCAGAACAACATGAAGATATTGGATAGTCTTCCCCCTCCATGGGAAGCTATGTCCACTGCCATCTCAGTTGGGCGTGATATGAAGACATTAACTCTTAATGAGTTAATAGGAGCCTTGAGAGTACATGAGGTACTTCTGTGTAAGAGAGACAAGATCAAAGTTCAAGAGCCCATAGCTCTTCCGACTGTCAACAACATGCCGAATGAGGAAACTCCTAAGAAGGAAAGACAGAAGAAGCACAAAGTTCTGAAAGCTGACACCACTGAGTCTGATTCGTCTGACGGATCGTCTGATGATGAGATTTCTCTCATGTCCAGACGCTTTAAGAAGATGATGATGAAAAAGGGGAGAGGTCAACGCTTCTTCAAGAAGAAGGAAAAGAAGCTCACTAAAAAATCTTCGAGCAAGGACTTAACAAAGTTCACTAAGGGATCCTCAATGCTAGAAAATATTTTAAAATATGGGAGGTCTCCGTCTGATAAGAGTGGACTTGGTTATGTTGAAGAGTCAGACAAAAAGAAAAATAAATTTGTTTCGTCTGCTCATAAGAAGAAGAACAAAAATTACAACAAGGTTCTAAACAACTATATAAAAGATAAAAGAACCTTAAACAAAAAGGAATCTTCTTCCACTAACAAAGGAGGACCCAAAACAATTTGGGTACCAAATTCACTTATTATTCCTGTTGCAGACATCCTTAATAGGAAGAAAGAGGACTTCAAGTTGGTACCTGGACAGTGGGTGCTCACGACACATGACGGGAGACCTATCTATGTTTCAAGACCTCAGACCAAGTAAAGAGTTTGTATCATATGGTTCAGAGAAAGGTAAAATTCTAGGTATTGGGACTGTTGGTAAGACACCCAATCCTCTTATCCAAAATGTGTCTTATGTTAAAGGTTTCAACTTCAATCTGCTTAGCATAAGTCAATTTTGTGACAATGGATATGAAGTAGCTTTTAACTCCGATGAATGTATAGTCAAGAACAAGGACAAATCCATTCTGTTTATTGGGAAAAGAAAGAATAATCTCTATGAGGTTTGTCTTTCTAACCTTAATGATCAGAATGTGACATGTTTGATTTCAGCAGATGATGAACGAGATATTTGGCACAAAAAGCTTGGACATTTAAGTCTCAAGTATATTTCGAAATTTTTTAAAAAGGATATTGTGAAAGGTTTGCCAAAAATATCTTGGAAATCCAATCGTTTGTGTGAATCATGTCAGCATGGGAAACAACTTAAAGCATCTTTTAAATCAAAAAATGTTGTTTCCACGACAAGACCTCTAGAACTGTTACATATTGATCTCTTTGGACCTACTCAGATTGAAAGTCTTGGAGCAAAGAGATATGGATTTGTAATTGTAGATGACTATACTAGATTCACATGGGTATACTTCCTAGCACATAAACATGAGTCATTAAGTATCTTTGAAATATTCTGTAAACGTGTTCAAAAAGAAAAAGGAATACGTATTGCGTCTGTTAGAAGTGATTATGGAACATAAGTTGAAAATTCTGAGTTCAATGCCTTTTGTTTTGAAAATGGTATTTGCCACAATTTTTTGTCTCCAAGAACTCCTCAACAAAATGGAGTTGTGGAAAGGAAAAATCATACCTTATAAGAAATGGCTAGAACTTTGTTGCATGAAAGCTCTCTTCCAAAATATTATTGGGCAGAAGCAATTAATACTTCATGTTATATTCAAAACAGAATATTGATAAGGTCAATATTGAATAAGACTCCTTATGAACTATGGAAAAGAAGAAGACCCAACATTTCTTACTTCCATCCTTTTGGATGTGAATGTTTCATCTTAAACACTAAAGATCAACTTGGCAAGTTTGATTCAAAAGTGGTGAAGGGATTCTTACTTGGATATTCCAATACGTCTAAGGCCTATAGAGTATTTAACTCTAAGACACAAGTTGTAGAGGAATCAATTCATGTAAAATTCCAAGATAACTCAAAGGCTGATAAGGAAATATCAGACCTAGAAAATTTATTTGATAATTTGCAGATTAACCCTTCTGGTCAAAGTTTAAATTCAAATGGTCAACCTGGGTCAGACACAAGAACTGACACAGGAGCAGACGATAGAAGTACAGTCGAACCCTCTTCGTCTGATGCTCACCAAAATGATGATCAAGGTCCTATAAGAACGTGGAAGTTTGCCTCAAACCACACAGAAGATCTTATCATCGAAGATAGACATCAAGGTGTTCAAACAAGATCAAGACTTAAAGAATCGTCTGGCTATGCTCTCGTGTCAAATATAGAGCCCAAGAACATTGAGGAAGCTCTACAAGATAATGACTGGATTTTAGCTATGGAAGAAGAGCTAAACCAGTTTACCAGAAATGATGTTTGGACTTTGGTAGAAAGACCAAGAAGCAAAAGCATTATTGGAACGAGATGGGTGTTCAGAAATAAACTTGATGAAGATGGGAAAGTGGTAAGAAACAAAGCAAGGTTAGTAGCTCAGGGTTATAACCAACAAGAAGGTATAGATTTCACTGAAACTTTCACTCATGTAGCTAGATTAGAAGCCATTAGAATTCTACTTGCTTTTGCTGCTCATAAAAATATCATCTTATATCAAATGGAAGTAAAAAATGCTTTTCTGAATGGTTTTATTGAAGAGGAAGTATATGTAAAACAACCTCCTAGATTTGAGAGTTCATCTCAACCAGATCATGTTTTCAAGCTAAAGAAAGCACTATATGGTCTTAATCAAGCTCCTCGAGCTGGTATGATAGACTAAGTTCCTTTCTTCTTCAAAATGGTTTTTCAAGAGGAAAGGTTGATACTAAAATCTTCAAGAAAAGTGTTTCAAAATACTTTATTATTGTCCAAATATATGTAGATGATATAGTCTTTGGAGCAACTAACGAATCTTTGTGCAAGGATTTCTCTAAGTTAATGTAGGATGAGTTCGAGATGAGCATGATGGGAAAGTTGAAGTTTTTCCTAGGACTTCAAATCAAATAGACGAAACAAGGCATATACATTCATCAACAGAAGTATACTAAGGAACTTCTAAAGAAGTTCAAAATGGAAAATGCCAAACCAATGAAGACTTTCATGCATTCGTCTGGAGGCAGTCTCAACAAAGACGAATCAGGTAAGACCGTTGATCAGATGGTATACAGAGGTATGATTGGATCTCTTCTCTCTCACTGCCAGTAGACTTGACATTATGTTCAGTATATGTCTATGTGTACGTTTTCAATCTGATCCTAGAGAATCACATCTACAAGCTGTTAAACGCATTTTAAGATATCTTATTGGAACCACTAATCTCTCTCTGTTTTATAAGAAAAGTAGTGATTTCAATCTAAGTGGTTATTGTGATGCTGATTATGCTGGAGATAAAGTGGAGAGGAAAAGCACAAGTGGTGGATGTCAATTTCTTGGCTCATCACTAATCTCTTGGTCAAGCAAGAAACAAAACTTCATTACACTTTCAACCACTGAAGCAGAATATATTATTGCAGCTGGGTGTTGCTCACAACTACTTTGGGTAAAACATCAACTTGAGGATTACTCCAGGTTTGAAACTTAAATACTAGTGTTTTGTGATAATACAAGTGCAATTAATCTCAGCAAAAATCTTATTCAACATTCAAAAGCCAAACATATTGAAATCAAATTTCATTTTATAAGAGATTATGTTCAAAAAGGTATTTTGGATATACAGTTTGTTCAAACTGATTTTCAATGGGCAGATATCTTTACAAAAGCTTTAGACGAAACTCGCTTTAATTTCATTAAAGAAAATTTGGGAATTGTTTCTTTAATTGATTAATTTTTTCCGTCTGAGCATTTCATTTCGTTTGTACATATTAAATACCTTCGTTAAGACGAAACATTGTGTCTGATCAAGTTGAATCAGTATGAGAAAATTCAACAGATGCAAGGTTATTATTTAATTAATTTAAAGTTACGTGTGCAGGGACAACTTAAAGGCAGCATTAAATGTGTCTATCATTTATTGCACTATTCTAGGACTTTGAAGAGCACGCGCTGTGAATTGAAGAAGTCAAATCAATCATTAAAAGGGCAATGATGGGGCCACGTCAAATCAGGGACAGTTTCAACTTCTTTCGTCTGATGAATTATAACCATTTTTGTCTTTGACTATAAATATTCCCAAAGTTTACTTTTTTACTCCTTACTGCACTCTTACTATCTCTGAGTATTTTATTCACACACTTTTTTTTCTCTTTTTAAAATTAGAACAATGGTCGCTAAGAACATCAAAGCAACTGAAGCAACCTTCTTTGCGCAAGATCTCTTCTTGCCCAACAAGTGGGTTTCAAGGACCACCATAGAAGGCATCTCTGATAGGGTATCAAAGATGTTAATACACAATGGCTGGATGGACTTCGCTGAGATGAGAGGCCCATGGTTGATGGAGGCCTACGCGGAGTTCAGGAGCGACGCAAAGGAGTTTGATGATGGTATTGTGGGTACCATTGACAATAAGGAGTATATTATCACAATAGACTCCATTGCTGAAGCTAGAAGCTGCAAAGCTGAAGGGCGCTTTTATAGCGCTGACTGGATGAGGTTAAAGTCTGAGGAGCATGTCGAAGAGATTCTCTATGGAAAGGCTAGTGACCTCAAAGATCCCAAGTTTCTGAGATTTGGGAATCTCTATCCCACAGGCAGAGTCATCCACAACCTTCTCTACAACATCTTCACACCCAGAACAGGCTCACGAGATAATGTGAGTACTTGTGACAAATTCTGCATCTACTACTGTCTGAGGAAAGCAAGGTTGAGTCTTCCTCACATTATTCTCGACCATTGGATAAATGTGTTGAAGAATAGGAATATTCTTAGGAAGAGCAGTATCCCCTACGCCACTCTCTTCTCCAAAATCATCTTAAACCAAGGTTTTGATGCTACTGGTGTCGTATGGCATGATGAAGGAAAGGAGGTCAAAGGAAACACCTTTGCCAAGATGTGTGTGAGTCCTAGCTTCCTTCATCACAATAGGAGTGAAGATAAAGTTCCTCTTTCTCCTATCACCAAAGATCCTCCTCATAGAGCACACATCAAACGCGCCAAAACCCAAACACAAACCCAAACACAAGCCCAAACACAAGCCCATAAACAAACCCAAACATATATTCATCTTCCACCTGTGATTGTATCTGAAGTCCCTTTCGAGGATGTTCAAGAAGAGCCTCTTAGAAAGAAGAAGAGGACTATCAGAATAAAACATGTTGCGTCTAAGACGCAAGAGAAGGAGATATCCCCCGATGAAGATGAAGGGGTTAAGAAAACAACTAAGGGTGCAACGTCTGTAAAGATTCTCACAAACGAAGAAAAGCAGAAGAAAGCAAAAGCTAGAGAGATTGCTCTTCAAAAGGCTACCAAAGATAAAGAGAAAATGAAGCAGAAGCTTGCGTCAGTGATTGTTGGAGAAACAGACGAAGCAAGGCAACTAAAAGAGGCTAAAAGGGTCTCTATGCTGCTCCAAGCTGAAAGAGAAAGAATCTTTCTCGAGAGCGTTAAGGGCATTGGATCGTCTAAAGCTGCGTCTGCACCAGCAAAGGGCATGAATAGTGAAGAAAATGCCCAGATCTAGAAGGACAATGCTCAGTTAGCAGAGGAATAGGAGACTATGCTTAATGAAGAAGCTCCAACTATGGAGGATTCTGCACCAACACTCCAAGACGAACTAGAATAAATGTCTCTGATCCTATTGTTGCGTCTCCTCTCAACGTCGCTTGTGATTAGACGATACATATTGCGTCTGAAGAAGCATCCTATCTACAAACGATGGAAATTCCGTCTGAAGTAATAATCATTGAAGATGCATGTTTTTCGTCTGATGAAGAACATGTTATTATAAAGAAGATGGATGCACAATGGGTGAGATCTCACGCTGAAGTTTTAAATCCAGAAGATCTTCCACCTAAGCACAAGACTGACTATTCGTTTCTTAACGAATTAGTCATGAGAAGATTTGCTGAGAGTTCTTGTGCTGAAAGACCAGTTAAGCCTGACTAGATTCTTGGAGATGAGCTTGAAGATATCTCCAATAAGGATGAATCGTCTGAGTCTGCTAAAGATGGTTACTCAGTAGACGATGAAGACTGATTGTAAAGGACACTCCATATATTGAGTTGAAGAATCCTTATCAGTATAGAGGTAAGAAAGGATTCCAACTTAGGAGATTTGTCAACCCCATCATCTATTACAAGCCCCTGATGCTAGTGGACTTCAAAGAAGATCTCATTTATACTCCTGAAGAGCAACGCGAATGGCTGTAGCGTATGCCTTGGGAAAAATTGGTCTCTTTAGACATCAAAGATTTAGAAGAAATAAACAAGTACAAGGATCATCTAGCTGAGTCGGTGATTGAAGGACCAGCTCTTGGCTATGAACCCCACATTCCCTTCAGAGAGAATATCAAGTGGAAGGTTCGGCTTTAACCCAATGCCCCTGCATTTCACCATTTCAGGTATGGAGATCCCAGCTCCACCATTTATGAGCCAAAAGAGTGTTGTCATTGGCATCTGGACGCCATTGATAGCCATGATCCTGTACCCTTCACAATGAAGACCCCGAAGAGTTTGCTCATGCTCTTCTTGAAGATTACAACACAACATTCAGGCTGATGGCAAATGCGTATAGAAAGGAAGAAAAAGCTAGATTGGCTTCCTTCTATCACATTGAAAGGAGAACAAAGAAGGAGTCAAGATACTATCCCTTCATGATGGGATCTCAATTCTCTTCTCTCGTCTCAAACGTCACCAAGTTCTTCGTTGTCTTAGACCGAAAACGACCTTGCTTAGTCAAGTTTTTGGCTAAAGGGAAGGAAAAGAAGACTTCGTCTGTCCCCAAAACCTTCAAGTTTGCAAGGCACATCCCCAAGAGACTTCCGTCTACTGCATACTCGCACCTCAAATCCATTCAAGCCAAAGCCTCAAGGCCTGTCAATCCCAAGATTCAAAGGTTGATAGAAGATCATGACGCCACTTCTGCCTTTTGCTCTGGAACTTCATTTGATGAAGATTCTACAA
This sequence comes from Hylodesmum podocarpum, assembly GCA_026586105.1. Classification (NCBI taxonomy): domain Eukaryota; kingdom Viridiplantae; phylum Streptophyta; class Magnoliopsida; order Fabales; family Fabaceae; genus Hylodesmum; species Hylodesmum podocarpum. The sequence continues at coordinate 14,254,161 of JALJEV010000623.1, read as the reverse complement.
TTTGTGGCAAGGTGTATCCTGGAGAAGCTTTCGCTTATACACATCCGTCTGAGGAACATCCAGATCTTAAGCTCTCTGTTCCCCATCGAGTGTTCACTTGGCAATGGAAGAGAGACTACACTGCATATCTCACACTTCCTCTTTTCACTCTGTGACTGTTGAGGACTCCAACTGTGTTCATTGAAGGTGATGAATCTGTTCCTATTGTTGAAGAGCCTCAAACGCCTCTTGTGGAGAATGATGATAATGTAGAGGTTACTGTTGTTGAGGGTGAAGCTTTGAACGTTGATGAGTATCACACTCTGAAGCGTAAGTATGATGCATTGGAGGAAAATTGCGAGCATCTGAAGAAGAAGGACAAAGAGCTTGAGGACAATCAAGCATCTCTCACATCTGAGATGCAGCAACTAAGGGAGATCGTTATGGGGCTTGTCCAACAGAAGCCTAAACTTCATTCGTGTAGAAGCTTTTGATGATTCTCAGCCCAAAGGGGAGAATATCTTAGAAGGAAGGAAAGGTGGTGGTGCTAAGCTAAGGGGGAGCCTTCGTTTGAAGGGAAGTTATCCGTCTGAGGGGGAGTTAGCATTTTTTTTTGTTTTGTTTTTGCTCTGTTTTAATTTATTCTTTATTAATTTGTATAGCTTTATACATGTATTCTTAGAGCTTTTGTTTTTTGTATACCTTGTAACACTGTACATGGTTTACATCACATTGATGTAACGATTCTTATAAAGAGGTATTGTTTCAGAAAATATCGTCTTGATGTAAATCTGACTTGTGCTTAAATTATTTTTAGCTAATTTTGTCTTGTGCAGATGCTTCCTTGAGAAAGTTATCAGTATGGTCTGTAATCATTAAAAAGGGGAGATTGTTAGATCAAGATGATTAACATCTCTAAAGTTTTGATTATTACAAGACAGACGGAACATCTACAGACGGAACATCAAGTCAGACGCAACGAGCACAGACGGAAGATGACCCCTCAAAGTTGAAGTCATTCATCTGTCTCAAGTCAAGTCATCAGACGATAGGCTAAGAAGAAAACTTTAAGACTGAAGAAGTTCATCGTCTGCCAAAGAAGTGAAGCAAAGTATGAGTCACTCGCGCCAAGATTTCAAATCTTAAGAAGTACTCATTAGAAGCATCCAAGATCAGTATAGGGATTCACACTTACATATGCAACTCGAAAAGGTCTTCACCTTTTTGTCAAAATCTCTGTACAAGTCAGAAAAATACTTGCGCACGTTATCTTAATCCGCTGCACACGCCATCAATCACTCAAGTACTTTCTGACCACCCTTTTGACTTCGCTTGGAAAACGCTCAACGACTTTCTTTTGTGTCTAACAGATATCTGAATATTTTGCCTATTTAAAGACTTCGTTTCTTCAAAGTTCAGTTGGCGAACACGCTTCAATATTCTACCTTATTGTGAATTCGCTCTCTGTTACTTCTACTCTTCATTGTAAAACCCTCTCTGCGAAGAGAAAACTTTGTTTTTATAGAACTCTTCCAAAGCTACTTGTGTGGTGTTTTAGCCTGAGGAGGCTGGTTGTTCAAAGAATACCCTTGTTGTTTAGCTTGCGAAGGCTGTGTTCAAAGAATATCGTGTTATAGCCAGAAGTGGCTGGACGCAAATAATACTTGTAACCCTTTCACGGTTTGTAGTGAAAACTCAGTTGTTACTGGGTAACTGGACGTAGTCTTGCATAGACGAACCAGTATAAAAATACTTGTGTATTTGTTTTATTAAGTATTTGACTAACGAGGATAATCAAACTATAACGTCTGTTCATTAAAATCAACCTTTGAAGATTAAGATTGTTTCGTCTGAACATATTTAAATGCACAGATGAAAGGAATAATTTTTTTTAAGTAACACAATTCAACCCCCCTTCTTGTGTTCTATCTTTTACAAAAACTTTTGTCACCTTAATTTCTCTTGAACACTCTTTGAAACCCTTTGGAAAAGATTTTGAAAGATGAAATGAAGTTGGACTCACTCTCTACACATAGTTAAGTGAAGTAGGTTTTGGTGGACTTTGAAAATCCTCGAATTTGCCTTAAGGTTTCTCACGGTTTTGGTAGTTGGGAAAAGGCAAAATTTTTGGTGTTTTGGGCAATAGACTTCCTGGCTGAATGTGTTACCAAGGTATGCTATTCATAGATTACATGTAACTAGCTAGTTAGTAAAATGTTGTTACTTTAATCACTAGTTACTTCAAAAAGTAACTAAGTAATTAATTTTTAAGATAAGTCAAGGGTTATCTTGACTTGACATTTAAGACTACCTTATCTTATTGCAAATTTAAAATTTTCTTTGCATTTGAATAATTGGTCGTGTGGTTTGATGGCTATGCAATTTTGCATGCAAAATTTTCACAAAATGCCAAAGTTACCAAATTTTCCAATTTTGACATTTTGTTTACATAAAAAAGAAAAATTGGTGTTGTCATCCTTCAAGCACCACTCTTGGATCTTACTTTCATCCTTTTCATGCTTATTTACTTGATTTGAAATCAAGGACAACAGCTTGTGCATGATTTTATACAATTGCAATTTAGAAGTTACTCATTTTTAAGGTTTTATGATGAATGAAAACCCTTATTTATATTCTTAATTTTATGATTTTGATTCTAACCATAAAATATTATCTATAATTATATCATAATTAAGACAATATTATAAGGATTCTAAAAATTATTTTTCCCTAATTTTATGGTTTAAAGATTGTTCTAGATAAATTTTTAAGAAGTTTTATTGTATTTAATTCAAAGAAAATTTGTTATATAACGTTTTATTCCTAACTGCATATTTATTTATCCTTCTTCTAATTCTATGTTTTATGAGCCCTATTCCTTTTTATTTCCTTAAAATTTGAATTTTTTAACCCATATTGCGTATACAAATGTTGTAGGGAAATAATTAAATTTTTCAAAATAACGTATATTTTTAACATCAATTTTTTTTCTGTGTAACAATATATAATTTTTACGTATTAATTATTTATAGGTTTTTCATTCTATATGTAGAGACATAATGATTTACGGATAATAATTGAATTTATACAGTGATTACATAGTAAATCGAAAATATCTAATAGCGTTTGAAACGCTAAATAGGAATAAAAAACGTCAGACAACAATTTAATTAAATTATGTAGCAGCATTGCTACATGACGGTAAACTATTCTGAATTATTTTTTTCACCTAATTAAAGTGTAATTGAAAACAATTAATACACACATTTTGACGGAAATTCTAGTAAACATTTTAACTATATTTTAGTGTACGTAGTTATTTAGGAAAATTAATTTTAAGTGTTTTATAACTCCCCCCTCCTAAAAAACATTTCGTCCTCGAAATTTGCTTAGTTTAAATAACGCAAAATACTTTTTTCATCTCATTTTCCAATTCCTAAGTGATCTTATTTATTTCACAAATAATCTCAACTAGAGGAATTTTATGCATGAAAGACATACCTCAACTTAGGTTTTTGAACCTGGAGTCTTACCACCTCTAAAAGAAAAGATTTTTCCTTGAGCCTTTGATTTTTCAGGTGGGTTTCCTTGCATGCTTCCTTTCATCTTGTTCGGGCAACTCCTTGCTACATGCTCCTTTTGTTTGCATTCATAGCACGTTACGTTTTGTCCTAAACATGTGGGAGCATAATGCCCAAACTCTCCACCTTTAGATTAGGATCCTTATTCTTCAAGCACCTCCTAATTCTATAAAATGCTAAGACCGAACCTATTATACACACTATTATTTTAGAATTAATAAAATTGAAGCATTGTGCTTTTGTGAGAAAATTGTCTCTTGTGTTGTTAGAGAAGAACCTTGGATCTTATCAATGACATCCTATACTATTGTGGTGATTCTTTAAGAACTTATTGGTTGTGCCATGACTTCATAATCATCTTCTTATCTCATCCATTTTATACTTTTTCTTCTTAATACTCATCTTGGTTGAGAGACTTATTTGAGTTTCTTTGAAGGATTGTTGAAGAATTGAAGATAGAACCAACCTTTCAATCATTAGGTTTCTAGTGCTTGCATCAAAGAGGGAATGCGAAAAGATTGTAAAAGCCCAAAAGATGCAAAGGAAAGGTATGATGTTTGAAAAGCCAAATGTCTCCTTTCAAATATGCCTTAAAAACACCACGTGGCAACATGGGGCAAAAAGACATTTCTTGAACGACGTGACTATTACCAAATATCCTTTATTAAAGATAAAATCTTTTGGATAGAATGAGACACACATTTATTATATGGGAAAATCCTCATTTAACGCTTGGCCTACCCATTTATTACAAGAACAACGCGTTCATTGTAAACCTTATGCTTATCACAAGCAAATCGAGCATGCTCTCAAAAAACGCTCGCCATAGACACAAGGTATTCCTTGTCCAAAGGAGCCAATTCTAACTAAGGACGGACACTTATTAAAGCCTGGTAACTCCTTAGCAATGACAACCGAGCTTAGAGGGCTTATGTGCCGTCAAGGGAAAGGTTCATCACTGCACGTTAGATGACGTGTCAAATCATTACACTGACTCCCCTGGTCAACCACTCGTGTGGTCAAGTTGTCACATCAAGTCGTTCAAGTCTCTAATGAAATCACAATGAAAGAAGTTGATGTCAATCCTTAGTCACATCTGATATCTTGCCGTAATAGCTCGGCAAGGGTGGTGTGTATGAAAGGATATGTCACAATTACCCCACCTATAATTACAGCACCTGGAAGTCATTTTAATCCTAATACCATTATATTCCTCTTTACTCTCGTACCAAATATTCATCTTACTTGTTTCAGAATGTCTTTCCAGACCTCCTTCCTCCTACTTGATCAACCTACAAAATAATATAGAAATTTATAACAACTCACGTTAATACATCCGGGTCCACAAATAAAAAAAAATATCATTCTCTATAGAAAATATATTATAAATAATAAATCATCGTATTAATTAATTAATAATGATGGGTAAGTAGTAATTATCAAAAGTTAGCAAAATCAAAAGGTTACATCCATTATAGGTATTTCACTTTTTACCTCTATCTCTTTTTTGCATATTATATTCCATGCTTATTTCATGTCTTCTGTCTCTTTCTCTCTTTAAATAATTATTGGCAGTAGATATCTGTATGTTTCTCTAAGTATGAAACAGAAAGTTCAACTTCAGCTTGAATGTATCTTTATTCATGACCCGTCACCATTTGTCCGTTGTCACCCACGTAATTTCCCCCATGTATAACATCAAATATATATATATATATATATATATATATATATATATATATATATATATATAAAAAAACATACCAGTTTATTCTTATCGTACTTCGTAATGAGTGGGTTTATACGTATTTAAATCCAAGCATCGTCTTCCTCGTAACTCCCAAACCAAACCTCCTTCAAATTTCAATCACTATCTCCTCTCAACTCTCAATCAATCACTTCATATTCATGGATGTCCCAATTTCCCGCATCAACTCTGCTACATACTTCCACAACACTCAACTCTTGCCTCAACCTGACCTTTATTTACACACTCCCGCTGGGAATCGCATTCCAGCGCACACAACCATTCTGGTACCTCTTTCTTTTCTCTCCAATTTCAAATTATAAAATAGCTAATTATAGTTTTTAACAGTAACAACAATTAATGTCGAAGACTAATATGCATTTTATTTGGTGTTGAAATTAATCTCAAAGGCTTCGTCATCTCCGGTTTTAGAGAAAGCCATAAAGTCCAACGAAACAATTAAAATCCATGGAGTCCCAGACGGCGCCGTAACGGCTTTCGTGGAGTTCCTCTATTCCACCGGGTTCGTTGTTAGTTACACTGATTGTAATTACTAATTAGTAAGTAATTAAGTTAGAAGATTGATAGGGTGCGTGCAGGTGCAGGGAGGAGGATATGGACAAGTACGGAATGCACCTTCTAGCGTTGTCGCACGTGTATTCGGTGACGCAGCTGAAACAGAGATGCATCAGGGGACTGGTGGAGCGCGTGTGCACGGAGAACGTGGTGGACGTGTTACAATTGGCGCGACTCTGCGACGCACCGGATCTTTACCTAAAGTGCGCGAAGCTAATCGCTAATCACTTCAAAGCGGTGGAAGAAACAGAGGGATGGAAATTCGTGGAGAATCACGACCCTTACCTTGAACTCGACATTCTCCGTTTCATGGATGAACACGAAAAGGTTCCACATTAACACAAATTTTTATTCAAAAAATAATCTGTAAATAATTAAAAATTGAGAGTTAGGTTGATGGAACGGGTTATTGTGAACAGAGGAAGAGGAGGACGAGGAAGAGGAGAGAGGAGAAGAGGTTGTACGAGCAGCTAAGCGAGGCGATGGAGTGTTTGGAACACATATGCACGGAGGGGTGCACCCACGTGGGTCCATACGATGTTGATGTTCGGCAACAGAGACAACCGTGCCTTAAATTCGCCACGTGTGAGGGTTTGCAGGTGTTGATCCAACACTTTGCCACTTGCAAGAAGAGGGTGAATGGAGGGTGTTTACGGTGTAAGCGCATGTGGCAACTCTTCAGACTACACTCCTCCATTTGTCTACGACAAGATTCCTGCAAGGTTCCTCTTTGCAGGTTAAACATCTTCCTACTCTTTTATTTTTATGTTTTTCATACCCTCTGAATCGTGTTCACATAAATTGGATTTTGTCATTTTTAAGTATTAGAAAGTAAGATTCTCAATTTCTTAAATGTTTTCATTACTTTATTTTTTTTTATCAAACAAAATTAGTATATTTTAATTTAATATTATATGTGTTATTTCTTTTTTACTTTTATAGCATATTTTAAAGTAATAAAGAATTTCTTAAAATTATAAAGTTTCTGTTCCAATGGTATTTATTTCATTTTTTTTATTTAAGTTTAAGTTTAAATTATAATATAAAACACTCAATTTGTTGAAAAGACTCTTTAGTTTTTCATGCTTTCATTTTGATTTTAAAACAGATATTTTTTTTGTATAATTATTTTCATTAAATTTTAAGATATATTAATATAATTTGAAAATTACGTCATGAGTTAAAATAGTAACTCACGAAGTAAAATACCACACAGATCATCAAGGTAAAGGATAACTTTTTATAATGATAATTTTTTATCTCGTTAACATAGGTAAATAATAAATAACACAGGTAAAATAAAATAAAATAAAATTTATTAAAATATTCTATTTAATAGTAATTATTTTTACGTAGTTTATAATATTATTATACATGATTTAAATTCAAAATTCAAAATATATATTAGTAAGTTAAATAATTCATAATATAATAAAATATAATAATTTGATAAAATTGTTGTAAAAAGATTATCAATTAAACACTCAAAACATATATTAGTAAGTTAAATTCATATTCTTTCCATTTTAATAATACGAGTAATACAACGAGAGGAATTACATGCAAAGAGAAAGTGTTTGTAAAGTAGCTAGTATATTAGTTAATTCTGTTTGTTTCTCTCTTTATAAATCAAGAGAAGGATAATTTTTAAATAAATTTCTGATTTTGATAAGAATCACCCCCACATTTAATAAATCTTCTTCCTGGATCCACTAAAAAATTTACGATTGTTCCTGGTTGCTATGTTAAGAACTCTGGTTAGCATTTTACTATTAATAATAATAATAAAAAATAAAAAAACTGCTTAGTTGTGAATATTCTATTCTCCGTGTAGGAGCCATGTGTCCTAGCAAATATAGAGCAGGTTCGGCTTTACTCCGTTATTGGACCTCTTCCACTTGATAAACCAACTTGAAAATGTTGCTCATTATTTTTTTATTTTTTCGTCCTCTTGTTATATTCTGGTGAGAAACTATGTGCATCCGATTTTTATTTATTTATTTTTGGCAAAAAGTTATACAACAAAGGTAAAGTAAAAAGAAAAGAGAAGAAGTATAATGTAACTTGTTGATGTGATGAAAAGTGATAGAGAAATTAATATTATCAAACCATTGTATAAATTATGGTATAAATAATATAACTATTATTATGATGAATTAGCTTTGCCCAAGCATACATGGATGGCCTATTGTCTTGTACATTATCTTCACAAGTACAATATATAGGAGGTTAACTATACAGGAGGTAGGCATTGTTGTTTGTTGTTTGGTGTTTGCACAAACCAAAGCAGTGACGCAATTAATAGGATGCAAAAGATCAACGCATGCTATGTATTTATTATTACTTTTAGACCTAACTGCAACTTCGGTAGCATGGGTCGGGAACAAGCCAAACATGCGTGCATCAGTGACAGTGAGAGGTACCTCCTCAAAAGCCACAAAAAACTATTATTGTAGCCGTAGAATGTGGTCGATGATCGATATAAACAATCTTTCATTTATTATCGATTACCAGCAGGGCTAGTGGGACAAGGACAAGTGCAGGACAAAACCACTAGTATTGTTACTATTTAGTCAGCAAATTTTTGTCAGTTTTTTTTTTTTTTTGCGTAACCTAAGGGTATGAACATAACCCAACGGGTTAGGTTTTAGGTTACATTCTGGGTCTGTCTGAGCGAATTTTTTAAAATAAAGTGCTACCACAGGAGTGTGACACGGGTTTTTCTTAGTGGGGTTACGTTCATGGGCCGGACGTAACCTAACTTAAACGGATCTGTCCAAGCGGATCCGTCAGATCTATAACCTAAACTTCTATGTTAGTTACGTCTTACGTCCACGGCTTGGACGTAACAACCCAAACGGCTTGAACGTAACGACCCAAAGCTACATGTTGGTTACGTCTTACGTCCACGGCCCCAAATGCGTAAAAAATAAAAAAAAAACCTGCCCGAATTTTTCTTTGCACTTAATGGAATCAGCCAATCAATCCGTTAACTCATAGAACAATATCTATTTACTAAATATTTTTCTTATTATGCAAAATAAATCAATTAATTAAATTAATTAATAATCTAGTACTTATCTTCCACGTCATGTTTTGTCACCGGTAACATTCAATTACCTAAATTTCGTCTAACTTAACATCCATTTTGTGGTGAATCTATTTTACTATGTTGTCACAGTCTTGTTATTTTTTTAATCTTATGATTATAATCTTTCCTATAGTATATTGTTTATATTTAGCGGTATAGGTTAACGTTGGTGTCATGACTGAACATGACAGGCAAATTGGATTGAAAATGGAGCAAGAGAACAGAAAAGATGACGCAAGATGGAAATTACTAGTGTGGAAGGTGGCCACGGCCAAAGCCATGTCCTCTTGGTCACTGCCAAAGAGGAAGGGCGAGGAGGAAACTAAAGCAGAGGAACCATAAATTAAAAATAAAAAATCGTGCCATCAGAAGCTTCACACTTGAAAAGGGCCATGTATGATGCCATGTGCTTAATTTATCGTCTTTGATTCTCTCTCTCTTTACACTATAGAACAAGAACAAGACGCAGCAGGGTACTGCTTTAGATAGTATGATCCTGTCGTGCCCGCCTGTTTCGGGAATTAGTCAAGTTCCCTACGTACAAATTACATCACAAAATAATCGACAAATGGAAAGTTATGCTATATTAACCCTTGTGATTAGTATTTTTTTTCTTCAAAGTTCTGCTTTATAAATATATATTTTTCTAAAGTTACGTTAAAATATTAAAACAAATTATTCGTATTTATTAATATCTAATTAAATTACATAATAACAGCACCTTTAATCTACAGATTTCTCTCGGAGTTATAAGGGCATTTTTTTTACTAGGGGGTGAGTAGTAGACGCGCATTTTTTTTATTATTAGGGGCTGAGTAATAGAAGGGTTGTATTTGTTCCTAATTGACCCTAAATTTTGCCTTGGCCAATTCTTTATATTCTAACATGTCTCTGGATTCAAACGATTTTGGAACCATTTTAAGATTAGATCATTTAAGATGGATTTGATTGGCCTAAATAATTTTTAAGAAAATGATTTTTTTTCTCTACCAGATAAAAAAACAGTAGTACCATAAGTAATTATAAGTATAATATTTAAAACATTTTCAACTATGGGAACTTAAACAGAGTTGCTTAAGTGTCTTTGTGGATTGTCTCATGTATCATGTCACGCACATGTGTGACAGTTTGAAATTTCTTCGAGTAAATTAAATTGATTAATCAATTATATGTATTAGAATAATTTTATTTTATTTTTATTTTTGTTTTAAGATTAAAAAAATTATTAATTTACTTCTAGTTTTGAATTTTATAATTTTACAAATTATAAAGTTTAAAATTAGCTTAGTTGAAATTTGTACCATTCAACCTCTACCCAGACCACACGGCGAGGTCGAGAGGGTAGGGATGCTGAATGTTGTTATGGATTACTAGGAATCACGAATAATATGCGCTAGCCACCTAATTTACCAATGACATCCACCTTTGGGTGACTAGTATCCATGACTTGGGCAAGTGACCGACAGCCTTTGGGCGAGTGGTCACCACCCTTGGGGTGGATGACCATTACTCCTCGGGCAAGTGATCCCTTGGTATTGGTTTTCCTCTATTGTTGAGGATTTTGATATTTGCGAGATCACTCCCGATATTCGCAGAACCGAGATCTTGCTTAAGTTTGAACTACCCCTTAGAATCTGAGACCCAATGCTACCTAGCCAGTATAAATGATCATATTACCAATTGCAAAAGGACTTTTGAGTTTTTTACTATGTACTCCAGTATAGATGATTGTTCTTTAGGCGACTGCTCTGGGGAGAAGTTTTCTATACCGAACATATTGGGCCTCATCGTGGGGCCTCAATAAAAATTTTCCAAAGCCTTAAGGTCTAAGTGAGACACGTAAGTTTATGTGAGAATCATGCCGCCAAGGAACGACAACAGACCACAGTACCTGTTTGCAGCATGTACCACTAAACAACTACTAGCGAATGATAGAGGATATGAGGAGAGAAAATGAGGCTATCAGGGTGGTGATGGAGGTTGAAAATATAGAGACTAGGAGGTAGGCTGAACAGGCTGGGGCGGTGTTGCAAGTTCAGGAGGCACAACTCCAAACTTCTAACCCTTCTTTGTTGAGGTTGGGGTAGAGTCAATTCCACCTATACAATCGAGATCTTCAAACCTGGGTGTATTGGTATTAATATTCTGATTACCATAGCGAGACTGAACTATTGAAAGCTAAAGGCTATACCCATGTTTTGGACGAGGGCTGCCCCCTCTTCTCCTCACTCTCCTTTCCCCTTCCTGACAAGAAATTTCATGATGGGCTCACCTTTTCCTAGCCTTTACCAAACGATTAGAACAGGCCCATGGGTTGTCAGTTGAGAAAGAAGTCTTTATTGAATTGATCATAGAAAAAAAAAGATAGAAATGGAATCCTCGTAATCAAAAGAAAAAGAATAAGCCCCCCCAACCAATAAGTCGAAAAAAGTGTCTACTCACTACCTTTAGAGAAAAATAAGATTTTTGCTGTTAAGAACAAATTTATCCAAAACAGTTAGCTAACAACGATTCAAACGGATTAGCTAATTGTTCTCCCATTGGTCTTAAAAGGGGAGGTGTTTACTAGAAGCTAGGACCTAGTAGAAAACCTAAAGAAATATAAGACTTAGATTCTTATTAGCGGCGAGATCGATCCTTTACATTGCAAGATGTTTGTCAGAACCTAGGAGGCGCAAATTTGGATTGGTTCAACATTGCGGTTGTAAAGATTAGGGATCTAGCTGAGCAGATAGTGTTAGCGACCTTCACTTGGGGACTTCAGGCAGGACCTTTTATGAAGTCACTCGTTAGGCTCCCTCCTGCAGTCTTCTGGACATGAGGGCTAGGGCGAGTAGCTACATTGAAGTGGAGGAGGCAATGTCTAGGAAACGTGAAAGAGAGAAACAAGAGTCTGAAATATCAAGAGGATGCGGAGTGTAACACCCATTTTTCCAATATAAAAATGTGCACACATAATCATAATACAAAATTTATAAAACAAAGTCTTCTGCATAATAGTCAAAACGTAGAATTATAATATAGAAATTTTAGTAATAGATGTTTTCTTTAAGTGGATGAATAAATGCAAATGACTTTACAAGCAGATTTAATGTGGCTCATAATTAAAAATGTCAAAAAATTAGTTACTTACCAATTCATCTCAACAAAAATTACAATACAGTTCCTACGTATTTCGTAATCCAAGACCAATCACCGTATAAAATCTATAAACCTTAGCGATTTACAAAATAATATAATAAGGAACCATCAATGTTTGGTCTCAGTATAAATAAATTTACTTTAACAACAAGAATCAAATAAAATAATGCAAATATATATAAAGTCAAAAAAGAGTTCCATAATTGCCCAGAATAGAGTATCAATGTACTTGATCTCGTGACTAGTAGAATATACAACCAGTATACAAAATATAAGTATATCAAAATAAGCAATTAGAATAACTTGTTCGATATATATAAAAATAGGCTAACCTATCCCACAAAAATACAACAAAAGGGAAAAATCAATATTAGAGCAACCTATTTACTATAAATTAACTAGTTGTACATGACCTACCCAAAACTATACTCCAACCTACTAAGAATCATCAGGAAAATCACTCTTCTGTAAAGTGTCATCCTTAACTGTTGCATCAGCCAAAGTGGAAGGTGGAACAACTGGTGCGTCAAGCCAAAATAATCAACAGGACGTCCGAGAAATAGAAAGTCAATCCATGTGTTAGATCATAAGGAAAATATGAAAATAATGGTTTCTCGCTAGCCTAAGAAGAGGCGTTAGAATTCCCATCTTCTGCACCACACACAACAGAATCCTTGTAAGGTGACAAAGTAGTGGGTGAAGAAAGTGGTGGAGAAGTGTCGGTCCAAGTGTACCTAGGCACACGTGATAGAGATAATGTCATAGGTAGATTCAAGGGGAAAAATTGTAATGGTCTTCCAGGGGCGACCAATCTTAACAAGAAGCATACACTTCCTATGAACGTATCTTCCTAAAATAGCTCGTCATGGGTCCAATGACCCTGCTCCAATATGTTCACGAGTCACAACACTGGCTCCATTGATCAGATCATCACTTGTCATATGATAATGAGTATTGGGTGAATTCTTGTAACAAGAAATGAATACAATCATTAGGCCTAGAACCTGAAAAATAAGTGTTACCTTAATGACCACTCATTACTCAACAACCAACTTCCAGTCAATCACTTAAGGTTCATCTGGGCCCATACCTCAAATCTCTATCTCGAGGTCTTTACACTTCATATTGTTGAGTGACGTCTGAGGTCACAATAATCCGACTAGTACAAAATCAAGGTTTTCCATCGATTTGGCCAATATGGAGCTTTGTCAGGGACGCCAAGTCAGTTATATGAATCATTCACCCTTAGAGTATTAAAACTCAACAAACCTATTGATGTGATCCTTAATCAAAAGGATAACAATTTTCCCAATCTATCTTGATATGATTCAAATTCTTGGAAGATCTTCACCAACACAAGCCAAAACGCTCATGGTTTGTATGTAGAAAACCACACGATTTGATTGTTAAGGTTGGAAGGTTGAAGAAAAGGGTTGAAGGTTGCAACACGAAAGCAAGGAATAGTGGGAGTTTGTAGAAATGCAAAGACGCCAAGGAGAATGATCTCCTATAAGTCTTCAACTTGCCACAAAGGTTTGTAGTAGCCTTTGATAATATTTTTAAAAAACCTCTCACACTTAAGAGAACTCCTGTCTTTAAGCAAAAACTCAAATTTTATAATGAACTCAAAAGTTGAATACCAGGGAAGGAAATGTCCTTATATAGAAGATTGTATGATGGGCTTTTAAGAAGAATAGCTCTTATTAGGCATATAGCTTGGACCTAATTCTTTTCGGCTCCTAAGCACACAAGTCCAATATAAGTTAAGCTTTTTTACATAAGCCTATAAGGGCACCAAGCAATCTCTTAATAAGTAAATTCTAAAATGAGAAAAATTTACAATAATTAATTACAATGCTTAAGATCTATACCTAGCTTTCAATCATAAAATGATTATACAAGATGATCTTCGTTTCCCTTCAATGCCAAGTATGACTCCACTTCATCTTCAAGTCTTCTAACCATGCTTCTAGTTACTCTTTTGAAGTTGGTGTTGTCTTTATACTTTGACTCCATGATTGCATCATACCCTCTTCTTTTTGGCAAATTGACCTCAAATTGTGGGAATCTTCATCAATCTCAAACAATGATAAGTCACACACATTAAAAGTATTATTACCAATAAATTCAATGATCATGTCAATCTTATAAGCACTATCATTAATTTTATTAACCATTTGGAATGGTCCACCTCCAACAAAAGTATCTAACTCCTCCAGGGTCAAATATAAACATCATAAGACCATTATCAATGAGGTATAAATATTCACACAATGAAAACAATTTATGATATAGATACTTATGCATTAGAGTGAATAATGGTAAAACATACCACGTACTCAGGTCAATCTTAAGATTCAATTGAAACAATGTATATGATATATGACGTAGGCAATCATGCAAACTATGTTTAATGAACATAGGTAAAGTAGATGCAACATACATAGTTAAGTCAAACTTATCTCCTAACTTAAGTAATTCTCATACTCTACCTAATATCATATCATAAAGCAACAAAGTATGTTGTCGTTTATAATACAAATAAAGGAGGCAAAGATTATTTATAATCATGCATTAAATGATGATCAAAACTCTTTTAAATTCCTACATATCATCCAAGTTGTGGAGGCAAATGTTCCTTGATAAAGATTTCTTCACTAACTGGAGAAACAATGGAACAAGAAGTTTATGGTTGACATTCATTCTAAAGAGTTATAAGACATAATCAAGAATTTGAATTTATCAAACTCAATGGTTTTCCATGTATAATATTGAAAGATTTTAGAGTATGCTTTGGGATAAAATTCATATTAGAATTAGTAAGGGATAAAGAAATCTTCTCTATTGATAGTTCAATCCTATAAGTATTTTCTTTTCTTTACTATGCTTACTCAACAGCTCCTTTATAGACAACTCAATTTGTATTTCGGAGCCCTCATTCTTTATCACCAAAATAATGGGTGATGTAAAAGGACTCTTGACTTCTTTGGACCAACCTTTATCCAAGAGCTCATGTACTTGCTTGGAAATTTTGATTCTCTCTTGAGGTGCGGTCTGATAGGATGACCGATTTGGTAATTTAGATCTTGATATCAAAACAAAAGGATTTGTGTAAAGATGAGCACAAACAATATAACAAAGGACTTTAAGTTCCTCGCTTTCTACATCTGCTGATAAGGCATTATCAACTTGCACATGTGAAATCTCCAATGGAGCCACGCCTACATCATCCTTAAAATAAGAATCAAAACAATCAAATGAAGGGTTAAAGAATCACATTTCTCCTTCACTTGTTTTTCCAACAATTCCATCTCTTTTATCTTTTTTTCTCTCAACTCTTTTTCTTTTATCTCTTTTTCTCTCAACTTTTTTTTTTTTATCTCTTTTTCTCCAAACTTTATTTTTCTATATGTTTGTAGACGTGCATGAATGTTTAAGTTTGTTAATTATGAAACATAGAAACATATTTTTGAGAATTTTATAATGTGTGAATTTCCTCAAGCGAATATGAATTCACTCGCGTGAAAAAGGTTGAAATAAACCACCATAATTCACTCAATTGAGTTGACCTTCCTTTATGGTTAAGTATCATACCCATCCACTCAAGTGAATAAAAATCTGCTCAAGCAAATCTGTCAAATTCGCTCAAGCAAATGGAAAATTATCTCTTTATGAAATAAATTATATTTTTGTGATCCTGACAAAATCTTTCATGGAACTACATCTCAAACACCTTATCCAACAAGAAGAATAGCTGGAGGATGATCAAAAGGATGGAAGAAGGAATTGAGAATGGCCCACCAATTGCAATGTTATCAACTACACTAGTGCACCTTCCAGCATGGTACCTTTGCATTTCCCCAAATTATAACCAGTATACTAAACACTACAAGTAGCTGCGATGCGATAGCAAAACTGAATCATTGAAAATGCAGTGTCATTTTCAACCAAAGCAACTATACAAACTAAAAAGGAAATTCCTAAAAAAGCGACAAATAGATAAAAAGGCATAATTGAAGAACAATAAGGAGAAAGAGACCTTAAGCATCAAAACTGTATTATTGAACTGTCTTCAACCACTATAAAAAATATGCACTGAAATCCTAATACCCCAAATGCACTAGGCAGAGTGGAACTATTCTAACTTGTAACAAAAATGGATAAAGATTTAAGAAACATATTCAAAGCATGCTCCATAAGAAGAACCATTAACATCTGCATTCCAGAATGCATTAAAAATGTGCTACTCAAAGGCAATATGAAAGCTCTAAAATAATAAAGATATCCAATAATGTCTGAGTAGTGTTTGGTTTAACGTTGAACAACCCACTATGTGCATATCAGACAGAAAAGGAGAAGCTGTCAGTTTAAGCTTTTGCATCGAAAGGACTTAATTTTGAAATGAATGAAGTATACATACAAACAATCTGAATGTTTAATTCATTCTGTAAAATAAAAAGAAAACAGAATCCTCAATTCTTATCCACACTGAATCCAATTCCCAATACATAGATGTGTGACAGTTAGGATAAACCACACGTAATACTTACAAACGCATGGCAAATCATTTATGAAATTGTACTCTTTAACCATTCGTTAGAGCTCTCTGCAATAATTCTTATGTACAGAAAATAAATGTAATAAAAAAATAAAATCCAATACATCTTCTGTTGTCAAATATATGTATCGTTTTTGCTAATATAGTTCACTTTAACTTGAAGCACATTCATCTTTCAGAAGAATGAGAATGAGAGTTAGAGTAGCAAGAATTTGAGTGATCTTATAAATAGAATACACGTAAACTTAAATGAAGAAACTTTGCTTATTTTCTGAACAAAATTAAATATATTATTTTCTCCTTTTCCATATATTCTATTATTATTTTATTATTTTGTAATGATTTTTATTTATTTAATCTTTTGGTAACTTTTCAATTATATATTTTTATATTTAATGCAGTCTAAGTGGGAATTTTTTTTTCTTTATCTCTCTCAACAACAATTTTACACACGTGGGCGCACACTAATATTCCATATCGATGTCGGAAAAGAAAGGAAGCCCACAAAGCCCACAAATTGAATCATTCCTTGTAATAACTAACTCTACCATATTGTATATATGAATTGTTAAAATCGCATACTGTTATGTTTCTTTTATAGCTTATGTTTTTGTTTTTGAACCTAAAAGTTAAACAAAAAATTTCACTAATTATGATTATAACAACGTGGATGCGTATGCGTAAGGAAGCCACAAATTGAACTCCTTCTGATAACTAACTATATACCATATTGTATTTGAATTATTAAAATCGCATACTGCTGTGTTTCTTTAATAGACTATGTTTTTGTTTTGTAACCTAAAAGTTAAACAAAAAATTTCACTATTTATTTTGATTATAACAACGTAGATGCGTATTTATACTTTAATTCGAATACCTTTAATTGCGGGAAATGAACCGAAAATCAATGATGTGCCAACCGAACTGTCAATATTTTAAACAGAATTAACTGTGGGATAGAGACTTTTAACAAGGATATTGTCTTGAGTTCCGTTTTCTAAATATCAGGAGATCTACAATGATAAAACTCAATTTACACTCTTAAGTGTTTTAAGTCTTTAAATTCCATGTAGACTTTAAGAATTTTGAGCGTTTTTTTTTTCATTTTACTGATAGAATTATTTTTAAGTTAATCTTAGTAGTCTAACACCCTTAATTTTTGTTAATGTCGACTAAGAATTTAATTCTCGCAAATTCTTCTATAAAATTAAAATATGTTCAACACAAAATACATATCATTACACTCCAATGAAAAACAGAATAAAAGTTGGTCCATATTATAAAAAGTTCAGCGTTAAAAACGATGTCATTCTAAGTTGTTATTAAACTAAATATAGGTTTCTAAAGATATTAAGCTGATATTTTTGAAAAGATATTTTTTAGATCAATCTAAGTCCTTCATAGTCTAAAATAGTTATCAATTTCTAAGAAAGGTACATTAATGTTTACGGATATACATATATTGAAAGATTAAATTGATCTATACTTACATTAAATAGCGACACTGAAAGTTCCAAACTTTTGAGAATTAGCTTGATGTTTTCGTATGTTAATTTTTATAAAATTAATTTTTGTTTAATCAATAAAAAATAATTTGGTTAACTAAAATTGTATACGTCTTTTTGTGCTATTATTCAATCATGAATAATTAGTTTAAAAGTTATGTCTATTGTAAACAAAATTTAATTAGCTAATATATAAAAATATTTACGGAAATTAATAACACATGTAGTTACACATGTTTCATAAAAGCCTAATTACTAAATTAGTAATTATGTAGTTACATAAAAGTTTACTTTCTAGTTATTATATTTAAAAATTGTCTTTTTTAGTCTCTACATAAATATGTTTGGTTTCATTCTATTTCCTACAATTTAAAACGTTAGAGACTAGGATTATGTTTCCACAATTATAAGTCATATAACTAATTAAACCTACTATAAATATACCAGCTAAAATTTGCTTCTATAGTCAGAGCATAGGCAAATCTGAGTCATATATACACCCGTTCAGAAGCTTCTTCTTTTAGTCTTCGTTTGATTTATGAACATTAAAGAGAGCTAAACAACATATAAGTTTGGATAACAGTTCAAAAAATATTTTTGCAAATTCAATGCACAATTTCAAATTTCAATACATAAATAAAGAAAGAAAAAATTATTGCGTCGAAAGAAACATGCTTGAGTTCTTCCAATTTAACTCCAAACATGTACTGTGGGAAACCCTCGTGATCGAAAAACCATGTGGAAATGATTGAGTTTTTATTTTCATTAGAAGAGGGACCAGTGTGCATTGGTAACAAATATATAAATGAACATGCATATGATGGATGGGGTCTAATGTTGCTAACTCGATAATAGATAGTCCTTTTGGGTTTCACTTGTCTTTATTCAAGAAAGTGAATCGGTTGTACCATGGCATGGAATTGATAACTTTGTCAAAGATGTGGTTGTAGCCCAATTTAAATCTTTACCCATAAGCCACAATCACATCAAATGCCACCGTCAAAAGAAGATCCACTTAATTAAGAGGCGCACCCATGTGCTCATTTTTCTTTTTCATTTTTTCCATCCTTACGCCTAATTTCGTCCTTGCTAAGTGTTGAATCCTTGGTGGCGTGGTCACCTTACCTATCTTACCCAATTAAACTCATGCAAGGGAAAGTGTGTTGTTACAATCGAGCATACAAGGTAAGTGGGTTGTTTCAATCAAGCATTTTCCCAAGCTTTTTCTTTTTCTTTCTTTTTGCCCCAATATATCTAGTGTCACCTCAATTAGTTTTACTTGCTTGAAAGATCAACGTTAATCTTAGTCACGTGTTAAAACTAGAGTCCCATATAAATCGTATAACAAACATTATGGTTCTTTTAGAATATAAGTTCTATTATTATTATTATTGAAACATCAAATAACTAAAACTACGTAATATTATATTTTTTTATTTATTATTATTTCCTTTTTTAGCTTTGCTAGATACGCAATTTACAATTTTTTTTCTAAATTTAAAAGGAACAACAGAAGTTAGCTTTTTAATGTACGAAAAGAATTAAAAAAAAATTAATGTACAAAAAGCGTTTAGTTGTTAGAATCCGTCCTACTTGGCTTTTCTGGTAGTCTTTCGCTTATAAAAGTAAATAGTGTACAAGTAACGATGGAATATCATAAATATACTAGCATAGGCAAATGGACCTCTAATCAGATTATTGTAGCTTCTTTTGTCCAAATGTTAACAGTTATTTGGGTAGTTGAGCTTTTTCGATTGCTTCAATACGTCTAAATGTGAGCACGATTGAAGGGATTTGACAATTTTCTTTTGTTTTGAATTGGATTGAATTGGATTGAATTTTCTAATATCGTCTACGTGCCTTTGCTTTATTCATATAGTCCTAGTCAACACACAGTGAATTTGTGTTTGCGCATGTGTCGGTCACATGGAACGAGAGATAGAAAAGAAAGAGGGTTTAATTTAACATATACATAGAAGTAATAGAACCTACAAACTTTGTATTAAAATATAATAATAATATCAACTCTTCTGCACTTGTTTTTTCTCTTAGAACGTCGAGATTCTTCAACTAACTTGGCTCTAAGAGTAACATGTGGAGGTTGTAATCATGAGCAACTCAAAATTGAGAGAGAAAAAAAAGACAAACAAAAGAAAACAATCTAAGAAACCCCAAAAAGGGGAAAAGAAGTGGAGATATAAGGAAATCCAAGGAAAAGTAAATACAAAAGGTGGAGAGATCCACCCACCATATAGGCCTAGCTTCTTTTCTTTTTCTTTTTTATATTTTTTTTTGTTCTTTTCCCAATTTCCCTCCCTTTTCTTTTGGAACATATGTATAATATTTTGGTTGGTTTTGCTTTTTTGGAATGAATCGAGTTGGTGAGTCATTATCAACAAGGAGAACCTTTCTTACAAGTGAGTGCACCAGAATTTGTTGTTATGGAAGCGACAAGTGAAGATGGTCTTGCACTTAAGCTAGAAGCTCTTGCATAGCTAGAGGAGGCTCCAGCACCCGATGCAGTGAAAAATGCACCGTTTACTAACATGTCCCCTTCAGACCTCCAATTCCAATTTTGCCATTCATTCTCTGGCGCATCTTCATGTTTTGTCACCTACACAAGTTCACCAATTTTAAGTATCATTACATAATACATAGTGCTATATTTACTCATGACATGGCTAATGATATATACAAAACCTTTTCTTTAGAAAAATATTAATATATATTATCGATAAATAATCACCTCTTTGCTGAATCTATCATCAGGTGCAACAAATCTATTGCCTTGGCTGTTGATGGTTGGATTAGCACTTCCTCCAATGGCATACATTTCCCAGTGAGTATAATCATTGTTCACCACATGGAAATACCCAAGCCTACACCTGCAAATTGCACAATTTTTTTTCAGACTTAACCAATGTTACTATTGGCCCCACAAGGTAACAAGACTAATTAAGAGTATTGAGTGTTGACAAAATGATTCATTCAGTCCCACGTCAATTTACATGCTTTTCACTTTTCCCCTTAAACCTTTCTCCGGAAGACATGTGTTATTATTACTATTTAATCTTATTATATTCATAGACAAAAAATATACCATTACATGACATCCTGTATATCACTTTGTCTTTAATTTATCTACTTGAGTACTTGACAACCGGGGTTGTGGGAGCTAACTAAGAATGTAAAATAATTTTATATTATATGTAGGAATCATTAAACTCTTCAAAATTTTACGTTAAAACTATTGAAATAAAAGTTCAATTTTGATGTCCACTACAAACAATGCTAAAGTAAGAGAGAGTTTAATCCAAAAATAAAAGTCATGTAATTTACCTTGGCATCCTCTGAACAAGGCCTTCACCAAAGTGGTTGAAAGCAATAGTGACTTGCATGTCCTTATCTTGGGTGTAGGAGTCGCTGTGACCCAACAACATGACCTTATCATGATGTGTCATGTAATTGTTAGAGATGGTAATAGCGGTGGACCCATGAATAGCATCAATTAACCCATCGTTACAGTTAGACAACGAGCAATGATCCACCCACACGTGGCTCCCTCCAAAAATGGATACGCCATCACCATCTGATACTGTTCTCCACCCGTAGTGCCTTGGGGAGTCACGCACCATAGCATTCCCACCCTGCTTGCAATCGTGTATGTGAATCCCATGGATTATCACGTTCGTCACGTATTGTATGGTGATGCATGGCCCTCCCGCAATGTGGACGCTAGCGCCTCTACCATCAATTGTCTTGAACGAGTTCATGATAAGCTCTTCACTCAGTTGTATAGTCATGTCTCTAGCGAATATGATCCATAGTGGCTCATCTTGGATCACGGCATGGCGTATGGTTCCGGGTTTAGGGTTTACTGGATCGTCGTCGCCGGCGTCATCCACCACGTATATTTTGCCATCACGACCGCCGATGGCGTTCTTGCCGAATCCGATTGCACAATCTGCTAGTCTTTGCCTGTTTTGCTCCCAATTCGGGTCGCACCTCCAACAGTCATCAATCGGGTTGCCACTCCCACATGATAGGTAGCCCAAGTTCCTCCTTGGCCTAGTTAAAGAGGCATTAATTTTCCTACACCAGAAAAATAAATTATTAGTTAGCGCTTTTACTGCAATTTATTTGAACAAAATAATGGATAACATAATACATCTACTAAGGGCATAAAAATCTTCTCATAATGTCATTTCATAAGATTATAATTTATCAATTTTCATAATAATTACATTAAAAAAACACACTATGATAATAATATCTAAATTTTTCAACTTTAATTCCCAGGAAATTATAATACTTAATTAACTAATTAATTCATTCACAAATATATATATATATATATATATATATATATATATATTTCTCTCTCTTCATATTTTATTTATTATATATTTTTCTAAATTTTTATAATGTTAATAGATGTTTGTTAAAGTTAAGAAGGAAAAAAAAAAGTGTTTTCGAGGGTGAGTTTTGTAAAAGCAAAATCTTTTTCCTAAAAAGAAAATCTCCACATAAACATGTGCTATCCAATGTAGATTAATATTTTGGAACAGTTTATCACTACTCACATGAACTTGTCAAAGTGACAAGAGTGAGCCCATTCCTATTACTTTGACAAAATTGACGATAAGATGATGTTATGTTTGAGTGATGCACAATTGCACATGTAATGTAAGTGGGTAACATGGATCTGGGTGGTAGGCAGTGACTTTACCTGTTTACCTCTTGTACGATGGATTCAGGGTTTTGAACTGGTGAAGAGGAAATGAGGGATGGAGTGAGAAGGGAGAAGAGAAAGAAAAGCAAGGAAAATGGAGTGCTTGTCATGGTTGCCTCCTCTTTGCTCTGTGAGAGAAAGAGAGAGAAAAAAAAAAGGAAGGAAGGTGAGAAGTGATGAACGTAAGAGGGAGAGTATATAAAGAGAGAAAAGAGGGGCAAAATGGCGTGATTAAACTAAACATATGGGGGCCACTTGCATCCTGATTTCTGTTTCTACTTGATGCCTATTGGGTAGTTTTGGCCGTTAAGCGTGGCCTAAATGATGGTCCAAAATCAAAACAGTCAAAAGAAAAAACTTCATTGAGAAAAGGTATGAAATAAGAAAAAGGGCCTATACACTAGTGAATCAATTAACTTTATATAACCATACAATGTTACAATGTGAAAGAGATAATGTTTGGTTACGTACACTTGAGAGTAGAAACTAAATTAAACTAATATGATTAGAGTTACTCACATAATTCTACAACTGCTTTCAGTGGGCAGTTAATTAGGTTTTACCAACCTCATTAATTAAGATGAAGGGTAGAATTGATTGTACAACAGCATGCGGGGGTCCCCTTAGGATCCCTAATGAGGACGTATTCAACAAAGTTATTTTCTATCCTTGTCATATTAATGTTCTGGCACAATCGTTGAGGATAATGAAATTAAGGGAAGGATTCACCTATTGAGAAATCGACACTTTGATTAATGAGGACTGAAAGTAGAAGCTTCCTTAAGACAAGAAATTATCATATATTAGTGTGGATTACTACCAAATCATGATTCCAACACATCTCTATATAATATAATTAAAAAAAATTATTTATGAAAAAATTAATAATATTTAATCACATATGACATGTATAAAGCTTTTTTGGGACCATTGGAACGATCTAGTTAATAATTTCCCCCAAAGACAAGTTAACAGCATGAATGTCTAATGAGGTACTAGCTAATGCAAAACTAACAAATTTTGTCGTAAAAGTATATCTATAGTAAACTCTTCCTCCACCTATGGACACTTTGATTAATAAAATTAATATTATTAATGAGACTGAAAGTAGAAGCTTCCTCAAGGCAAGAAATTATCACATGGTTTAGATCATCAACAACATTAATTATGATTCCGTGGGATCTTTACATTGAAGTTTTTTAATTGAAAAAAATATCATGTATGGTTAGTGTAAAATATTTTACACATTCAATAAATTATAATCCATCATTTATAATGGGTTTGTTGATTATAATAAAAAATGTCTATAATTCTTACAAGATCTAATTTATAATTTATTAACTGTATAATATTGTTATATATTGTCGGTAAATAACTTTTAAATTCCTTTTAATTTGAAAAAAAAATTGTTTTATATTGTCATGAGTATAAAAAGATTGCTTGGAAGCATTGGAATCACCTAGCTGATAATTTCTCCGGCAATGCAAGCTTCACGTATGCTAATGAATTACTAATGGACAATTCTTGATTAATTAAAAACTAACAAATTTGGTCGTAAAAGTGTATAAATTTGGTTGATATGTATAATATTATTTTGACAGCGATTTCTCTATATTTTGATTTCGATTAGGGTCGGTTGAGATTGTTAGAAATTAAAGCTTTACCTGGTGGAAAATATTGACTTCCTTGCTCTAATGGGTCCATATCTTGCTTTTAGTTCACGAGGCATATTCATCCATGTCTTGAGAACCATATCCTTCGAGATATATTATCATTCTAGAACAAGAATCTAAAGATCGGTAACTAAATTTCCACATCTACCTGCGTGCTATATTAAGTGAGATCATCATATATGATTGGTCCTGTAGACTACTAAATAATTTGACATACTCAATAAGTAGATATATTGAAATTGGCCCTTTAAAATATAACCAGAATCCTAATGGTTCAATATTTAAATAATTAATATATGGTTATGATTCTTAATATATACTGAATTACAAATTGTTTTCCTTCTCTTCGATCTATACAGAACAGAGGCTAATTACGGTTCCATTGAAGAACAAGAAGATTTGATTAAGACCATTGATTCTTCTTTGTGATAGATTGTTATTCTTCTTTTGATTCAATAAATAGTCAGTAATTATATGCGTCAAGGTGTTTCCTTCAATCCTTAATAATTTGGTATTATATATAGATATCTTACGGACCTGTGCAGATATATATTTCAAGATGTATCATAAAATTTTGGATTTTTTATTAAATAACTAGTTCATCTACCACTGGGATATACGGAACAAAATTACTAAGTTATATTTTTCTTTTTATTATTTTAAAAGAATTAAAAAAAATTAAAAATGTGGTAAATAATTTTCATAAAATATAATTAAAATTTGTATTAACTTCCTTTAATTAAATAATTTTTAACTGTTTTTATTTAGTTTAATTTCTCAGTCACGATGGGAATATCTTAATATCATATAATTTTTCATAATGACTTTGCATTCAATCATTTTCATCCACTAAATACTCTTGACTTGATTAAAATAAAAGGTAATTATTTTTAAGTCATAAATATCATTGTTATTAAACTGGATCCGTTGACTCACAAAATCGTTTGATATAGAATCGGTTAAACCAATCACAAACTAGTAAAATTAGTTGTTCAACTATTTAAGTGGTTCACAGTCATAATTTTATAATAATTTATTTTGTTTCTCTATTTTTTTTATATGTCAAAACACACTGCAAATGTAATTAAATTAACAAATAATTATGTTTTCATTTTATCTAGTTGTATCCCTTTCCTACTATTTGTGTATATTTTGTTACTAACAGCTTATCATTTGTCACCTGCATCTTGTTCCTTGTCATAATCGACTTATTTTCCATATTTCATACTTCCTTTCTATTCTCATGTACCTTGTGCTCATTTTGAACAACTTGTTTTTCATCACTAATAATTTTCTTTCCGTTTCGAAATTGTTGTCTCTTTCACGGTTATAGTATTTTCTAAAAATTTTATCTAATAGTACTTTACTTATTATATTAACAAATTAAAAAATATTATATTATTAATACTGGTTCAACCCTAACTATCTAGTCTATCATTACATTAAAATTAAGAATTTATCCTAAATAAAACTTTTGATTAAATTTAATTATAAAAATATAAGTGAGATTTTTTTTACACCTTTGATTTGATGAGATTAATTTTTCTTTTTTCCTTTTCACACACCTTAAATCCAAATTGTTACTATGACCTATCTCCTGTTCTAAACACCATATTGAAAATTGAAATCATTGCAAGTGTCAATTATAGTCGAACATAATAAAATTCAGGCTTATTAAAACATAACAATAATGACCATAATAATAATAACAATAATTACTCGGACATACAAATTCAATTGATGTTCAAGTAAAAATTTAAAATACAAAACATCCACTAGTTAAAGTCATACCCAATCAAATAGAAACATTTCAAAATATAATACTAAGAAGTCGCCCTAAGTTGTTTCCTAAAGAAAATGATTGGGACAAAGATTCAAACCCTAGACGCACAAACACAATTGGGGTTTTTTTCTTTTGAAACAATAGCAATGTAAATCAAATTACAGATAAAAGATTTGATTATCTAATTCAATTATAATATTACTTATCACATGTTATAATAAATATCTCTCTAATCAATTGATTCTTAGTTCAACTCACCTTAATCAACTAAGCAAAAATTAATGTTCATCAAATTTAAGTTAGAATGGAAAATTAACAAAATAGATATTGAAAACAATTGAAACCTCAAATTTTATTGCAATCTTTTCAGGAAATTAGTGTCAAAGTTAGTCTTCTATGGAAAATTCAAACATCAAAATGCATATTGAAAATGAAAAACTAGAGAAAAAGAAGACGAAGGAGATGAATAGCCAAAAGATGATCATACCAGAAAAGTTAACCATCCAAAATCACACATCAATCCTCTCACTCCCCCTCCCCTCCCCCTTTTCATGTTTTCAAAATAATAAACCTAAGGAAAACTAAACAAAACTAGGCCTAAGCTAATCAAGTTTGGCCCAAAACATAAAAAAAAACAAAAAAAAAACATAAAAATAAAATAGCTCCTAAATACTCTTTAGTACACAAGAGTGTCTCAAATTTGTTTAAAGTGCAAAATGTTCTTCATGCCTCAAATATGACTAATAACCAAAATTAAGTTAAGCAAAACATATCCAATTTATTTAGAATTGAATTACTAACCTAATAAAGCTCAAACCAATAATTTAGGCAAAAAAGAAATATCTTGAGTCAAATGGGGAGTTTGTTGGATGGATCCTCCTCAATTTAGGTCCAACAACATTTTATATCAAAAATAAAATATTTAGTAGCCTACTTTTTGTATGACTTTTTAGTTTTCACCAAAAAAAGAATAGAATAGAATTGTAAGTACATCTTCACCACTTTTGGAGTTTTTGCTCATCTATGCTCATCTGAATAGTTTATTTAGTAATTTTGTTGCATCGTGATTTCTGGTTATTTACTTCTAGGTAAAGTGTTTTTTGTGATTTCTTTTATAGAAACTTTTTACTATAAACTTTGACATTCTTCACAGTGGAGATTTTTCTGGACTAGGTCTCATGGTTTTAATCCACTTTATCGGGTTTCCATGTCAAAATTGTTTGTTCTTCTTGCTCCTACATTTTCAATTTTCTTCCTTCATGAAATTTTAGATTGTCCTATAGTATGTTCCTCTTACTTCAATCAAGTAAAAATGTTTTATTTTACACACATTCAAATTTGTGTAATTTTTTCACTGCATAATTATGTCTTTTCCAACACAACCATCATCCTCACTCACGCTCATGACAACATGACATGACAATATAGTCAAATCACTCAAACGTCTCTTACCAAGCTCTACCACATCTGCACTTGCTTAGCTGACACCCCTAAAACCAAAACCATTCAATAGCATGACTTACTAAATAGCCCTAAACCCCCCCCCCCCCCACACATCACACCCCACCAGAGAGGACATAAAAGAACAGATAATTATATCAAACACAACAGCTTTAAATGTAACAAATTGATACTCTCGGTCTTACCCACGTAAGCGAACATAGCCAAAACACCAAAAATTACGACAAACACAACAATTTTACACCACTAGAACTACCTAACAAGGAAAACATAGATAAAGGCTATAAAACCATCACTACAACCACAAAACATAGATCACCTTATATATAACAACATAATAAAAACCTATCATTTATAGCACATAACCTTAAGAACAACCACAAGGTATAAACCCCACGTCCATGGTATCACAACAAAAATTTGCACTTAAAGCTAGCTATAAGCAAATAGAGCATTCACTAGATCTTTAATTCTCCAAGCAATTTGAACCCATTTTTAAGCTTTGTTCTCCTCTCTCACAACATTTATGATTAATATTAATTTTAGTCCTAAAAAATCCTTTGTATAGGTCATAAACTCATAAACTCAATTCATCATCCAAGTTTACATTATAAAATACCATGATTCACAACACAAATTATCCACATCACAACTTATCATCCCACAATACAGGTTATAAATCATCATCATTTATAACATAAGTTATCAAACACCATAATTCACAGCATGAGTTATCAAACCAAACTAATTTAGTACAAGTTCACTTTTAGATTATATTAACCACCTTTCGTTATCAAATTCTTCAATAATCACTTGAAATACTTAAAACTTTTAGAAACTTGGATTATTTTGATAAATTCCTTTAATACTCTTATTACTTAAAAACTTCATTAGTACTAAAATATAGAATTATATTAAAATTAAGAAACTTAGATAATTAGAAATTCAAAAGACCATAGAATTTTAAAATCTTTAGAAACATAGAATATTTTAGAAACTTACCCTCACATTAATTCCTTTTGGAAAACTTCTTGAAAAAGTTTTTGAAAGATGAAATAGACTTGATCTCACTTCCTACTCAATGATATGTAATTTAGGATTTGATGAATTTTGGAAGTTTTTGGAACTTTAGCCTTATGTTGTTCACAGATTTAGCTTTTTGAAAGACAATAAAATTCGGTGACTTTAGTGTAAGAGAACTCACCGTTAATGTAAGTTTCAAATGGTCCAAACATGCATATTTATAGGTAAAAAGAATTATTAAAATATTATATGTAACCATTTAGTTTGTATAATTTTGTTACTTTTAAGTATTAGTTAGAAATTTTTCCTTAAATGTCATTTAATGCTTAAGATAAGAATATTGACTTATCTTTAGTCTTTGTTTCTAAACCTTGGTCATGGAGCTTATTTGTATATAAAGACAAAATTTGATAAAAAAGAATGCGAGGTAGCAAAAATGGCAAAAATCTCATTACTTTTGGTATTTTTGGAAACTTTAACTAATTTTCCTTCTTACCTTTTTGTAAATTGGTGTGACTTTTATCACGCAAACATTATAAGATTTTTTTATTTTAAACTAACTTACATAATTTCTAAACAAGACAAACATAATCTTGTACAATTTCTATATAATTGTAATTTAAAAGTTACATATTTTTAAAATTTCATAATAAATTAAAATCATAATCTTTATTCTGTATTTTATGAATATTAATCTAACTTTAAAATATTATTTATAATTATATCATAATTAAGATAAAATTCTAAGGATTTTAAAAATTTATATTTTCATAATTTTATGGTTTACATATTATTTTACATACAATTTTAAGACTTTTACTATATTTAATTTCTAGAAATTCATTATATAGTGTTTTATTTCTAACTATATAATTTTTTAATCCTATGTCTAATTTTGTATCTTATGAGTATTATTGTCTTTAAAATCCCTTCTATTTGAATTTTTCAATAAATAGTTCAGGAAACAATTAAATCTTCTCAAAAATCACATGTCTTTTTATTCTAAGTTTCATTTTCTATCACATATATTTTATTTATCTTATTTTGTATCAGTTTAAAAAATTCTACCAATACTGTTTAAAAATTTAATGTCTTATAAATAATCATATTACGTATATTTTTTAAATCAATAAATTTTTTTATTTAACATTATATATTTTCTATATTAATTTTTAACATATTTTACACAATAATTACAAAAATAAAACTTTATGCAAACAACAGTAAATAGATCATACAGACAATCAATAATATCAAATAATAATTTTAAATATCAAATAATAATTAAAAATACCAAACAATAAAATTATATTATGTTCTAGATTTATTAGAACATGATAATAAAAATATGTTTTTATACAACCATAAACCAATTATGATCACAAATAACATAAAATTCTAAAAAATTACAATAAACATTTTAACTATGTTTTTAATGTGAGAAGTTATCCAGAAACTAATTTTGAGAATGTTATAATCTTTATTTACAATTTTTTAACTTAATTATATATATATATATATATATATATATATATATATATATATATATAAAGGGAATGCTCAGGGGATATGAAAAATAGACACAATGTTGATCGTTTTGGTTCAAACTGACAAAGAAGAATTTTTGGGTAAATGATATTCTTCATTTTCAATTTCTTAATGATAATTTAAATTGCCTGTATGTAAAAAAATAAAAAAAATAAAATATAAAAAAATTGGATACAAATTAGAAAATTTAAAATTTTAAAAAATTTTAAAAATTTATGTTTAAATGTTTGTCGTGTTATAGAATATTGTTTCTCTTGGCCTTTTACTGTTTTTTTATTAAATTCAAATGATTATTTGATGAACAATTTCAATTTCAGTATATTAATAAAATGAGCAAACAACAATGCATGTTGTGTGCTATGGAGTGTCAAATGCAAACATGTCTTGTGGGATAATGTCGATTAGTTGCCGCCCGAACAGACTATATTTCTAGTCCTTTGGTCTCTTTAAGTGTGGATGTTTTTATTTTTATTTTAATTCTTCAAATTTAAAATATTCTATTTCAATTATTCTTGTTTTAGAATATATTATTTTAAATTTTTTTAAAAAAATAAATTTACATTAACATTCTTAATAAAATAAATTTAAAGAATTAAAATAATAAAAAATCAAAATAGAATTTTTAAATTTTAGACTAAAATAAAAAAAAAATATTCAAATTTAAATAAAATAAAAGTATCATTTAAGTAATCACACCAATCATTAGTCTGAATGTTTAATTAAATCGAGAAAATTGACTGGTACATTCCGATTCATTCTGATTCTTATAATGTTGGTGAAAACCCATGGTTCAAGAGATTCAGAGTAATGGAAGAAATTTTGATAATTTCTCCCTTCCTATACCTATGAATTGGATTGGACCCAAAATGATAGATTGGAAGAATCATTTGAGTCTTCTAATATCAATAGGTTGATTGTTCCGCTCCTGTATCTTTTAAAAGGAAAAAAATTTCTAAGAGTTCTTTCCTAGATCCGAAAGAGAGTAATAGGATTCTCCCAATAACTAAAAAATATATCATGTCTGAATCTAACTGGGGCTCTCGGTGGTGTAGGAACTGGATAGGAAAAAAGAGGGATTCTAGTTGTAACATTGTCATAAGATATTGTATTGTAAATAAGCATGGTATCCCTTGCAACACGGAGGTTACTCTAAGGCAGACATTAAGTTTTTTTGGGTCCATCTATGGCTTTGAGACTCTTCGGTAAGTGGTGTTTTCAAGTGTGTATATTGCTAATACAACAAATTGATGTGATATCATGTTACATTCATGGTCTTGACAAGATAGGTGATAGCCTTATTATGGTCTGATTCTTTCTTTGAACACCTCACATCTAACGCATGGCCTAGTATCTGCTTCATCCATTAACCTTCTTAAATAATTATCACCCTCTTTGAGGTCGGCTACTAGGTTTGCTTTGGTGTGCCTTAACAAGAATGGGGCATACCACCATAGCGTGCGGCATAATCTTGTCGTGCGGCATAATCTTGTCGCACACGCTCATTTGGTCAACCAAACAAAGTATAAATATCCTCACATTCACATGGAGAAGGGGACTGAACTCTTTAATGGCTTTATTATTTTATACTCACTATCCATACTTATCCATACTTATAAATTGACTTAAGCATCGAAGAATATTTAAATATTTGCAGGCACCTCTCTTTTCAATCCAAAAGACGATCAAAAGTTAAGAATATACTCTGACACCTCAATTTATCCATGCTACTGTTAACACTTCATCCCAGTCAACCTTCAATTCGCAGAAATATCATCTAGCATGAACAAAATTTAATTTTCAAGAAGACACTATCTTTTTACTTACATGTTATTCTATTCTTTTTATTTATAAAATAAATAAACACAATCATACATTAAAAATTTTAACCAAATTGAGTCAATTATAAATGAGTTAGGATTATTTAAAACTAAACAATGACAATGATGAGCATGTAGCTAAGCAAATCCAAAATTCACGTACTAAAATAAAATATTAAATTTAAAGAGAGACATGGATATGATCATGAATTCCGTGGTAATGAGTATGGGAGAAGTAACTGAAAACCCTACACGCTAGCTTCAAATTCATGATGAACCATATGTCATGTGGCCGACCACACCAACACTACACGCCGCCCTCTATCAAAAGCCACACAACAGAAGCTGAATCGGTATTCAGCTTATTTTTATATGAACTATTGATTTAACTATTTTTAACATTGTTAATTCAAATGTAACCAAAACATATTATAACCTCTAAAATTAGGCTTCATACTCCAACCCAACGGATCCCTCTTTTCCGTTTTCATTGCTCTATGATTCCTTTTTGGTAATATTAAAATTCACGAACCGTAAACTTCGCTGAAATTCCACAGTCGAAAACAAAAATACCATATTCCATCACGTCATTTCACAATGACAACCTCTTACTCTCAGACACTCTAGTCAAATTTTGCAGCCCACACTTGCAGCCAGTACAAGAAATAGATCATGACTTTTTATTCTCTTCCCCCCATTTTCTTTTCACTCTACCAATCTTATAAATTGAAGTTCCAATCAATAGTCCGTTTACATGAATAATATGTTAGTACTACTGAAAACTTTTACCAAGCCATATTACATGCTCAGATCATTGAATCATGGGCTAGGCCTCCTCCTTTTCTTAAATTTCTCCTTCAAGTTGAAAATACTAGTTTTTTTTCACCTTTTTAGATTTATTTTAAAATATTAATCTTTTTAAGTTAGTTTTTTTCCCTTCTAATCGTGTCCCTATTTATTATTTTAAGTAGTTTAAAAATTAAAAAAAAATTGTAAAATAATTTATAATTCGACAATCTTTAAAAAAATAATCTAAACTAATTTCTTTTTTAATCTATCATTAAAGTGCAACTAATATTTTGAAACGGAAGAAATGGGTATTATGTTAATACTACTTGAGGAAATTCAAGTTTAACTAAAAGTAATTTGTGGGACCAATGTGAAGGTCATTATTGAGAAGTTAATGAAAGGTTCAAAATAAAAGCACAGCAATTTTAGTTGGCATTGGTTGAAGAGGTAGTTTTGGTGAGGGTGTGTTACAACTACTAGACAATTACCTCACACACATTCAAAACATCTGGTGTTAATTGCTCGTTGTTTTGTTTGCATTCATTCTCAACGTCATAGTTTCTTTTCGGTGCACATGCAACTGTGATCAGGAACACGTACGTACGGTTCACATCAAAGCCATCATTTTCCATTTCTTCATTATTGTGCTCAGAAAAAAAATATTATCTAATTAATTAATTAATGAATCTAGCGTCTCTTAAATTTTGTGCTTGAATTCAAATCAAATCCTCCATTGTCAATTTTTGTGGTGTATTTGGTCACTTGACATC
Organism: Hylodesmum podocarpum; assembly: GCA_026586105.1. NCBI lineage: Eukaryota > Viridiplantae > Streptophyta > Magnoliopsida > Fabales > Fabaceae > Hylodesmum > Hylodesmum podocarpum. The sequence goes on along the minus strand of JALJEV010000623.1, from coordinate 14,220,387 downwards.
ACTTTCTGGTAGGATATGTTGTCGGTAACATGAGATATGTCAACGATAAATGTTACTGGAAAAAAAAAAAAAAAAAACTACTGTTGCGGTTGAAGGCACTATAACATTTTTATTCTACTGCAGTGTTAAAAACTGATATATACTATGAAACAAATCATTCATTTTCATCTAATTTATATATAAGAACGGTTTTTAAATTATGGGTTTTGGCTTAAGAGAATTTTTTTTTCCCCTCAAAACAACACTCACATAAAAAACAGTTGATGTTTATTGGTATTAAAAAAGGAATGTTTAAACAATAGCAATGAAACGTAAAAAATAAAAAAAAATAAAAAAAAAAACTACATAGTATTTTAGAATCTGGAGAATTTTTTTTAATATATTTAAATTAACGGTGTTCCACCGTAGCATATCAAGGGAATACCCGAAAATCATTGTTTTTATTCTTATTTGTTTATTATTATTAATATTTGAAGATAAATAATTTTTTTATTACAATAACTATTTTAAATTTATGAATATATAACTTATTTTCTTGTAAGATTAATAATCTTAATGATAATTTATAGGTTTTTTTCTAATTGATAACAGTCTCTTTAGTCATAAAAACAAAGACAATTAAAATTAGTTTGAAATCAACTAAAAATCATGATAACAAATATAATTAATTTGAGCTTTTAATGTACTTTTCTAATATAAAATGCCAATCATCAATCATTCTTTTAAATCTCTAGCTATTTTACCCAGAAAAATTTAAAAACTATAATGTAATTTTCTTAGATTAATTCATAATTTTTTAATAAATGATTGTATATAAATCCACAATTTTGATATTTATTATTTAATCTAATTATAAAATTAATTTAAATAATATATACTAATTGTTACAAAATAATCTTTAAATTATTTTAAAAATCAAATTAATAGTAAATATGAACGCTGGAAATTTATTTAATTATTTCTAAAATTAAAAAATTGAAATGTGATCTTCTCTAAAAATTAAGCATTACAATATTATTTTACTCTGTTTTATTTTATCCTTATATTGTTATCATTTTATTTTAAAAGATCAGTCTTATAAGTACTCATTAGGAGAATAAGAAGTCCTTAAATTCTCCATGGCTAAATGAGAGCAATATATGAAAGAAGCACATATTTATAACATTTTTTATTAAATCTTAATTATTTATATTTTTTTTAGTTATAATTGACGAAGTTACAAGTCAAACATTTTAATTTTTATACAGACAGTGAGATTGAACTGTAATACAAAATTTATTAAAATATAATGATTAATAAATCATAAAACATTTGTCAGGATAAAACCTGTTTCGACTTTCCTTCATTCAAACTTGCCCGAGATTTTTCAAATGAAGTTAGGAACCGATACAAGGACATAACTACCCGTAGCGTCCCGTTTATAAATATATAAATATTAATTATTTTAATAATATATTAACACTTATAATTATTGGTTCATAAAAATTTTAATTTAATTTTTAAACATTTATTAAAAAATAGTATTATTTATTAATTTCATATATTATTTAAATTAAAATGCAGTTAATAATTCAATGTAATATATATTTAAAAATATATAAAAATTAAAAAATCTATAAATTATTCTAAGCTTAAAAACCAATTGAAAATTATTTAACCCAAATCCGGCCCGCTTTTAGTCACAAGAACGGGGAAAGCTAAATCCACGGGAACCGCACGGTGTCATGGCTACAACTAGGGTGATTAAATGATATATTGGTTGAATTGAATTGGATTAAGTTTTTAGTTAATCACGTAGTTTGTTTGGTTTGTAATTATTAATTTTAAAATTAAATCAAATTAAATTGTATATTTATATTTGTTTAAATATTAAATATTATTATGTTTTATATTATTCTCTCACTTTTATTTTTTAATGTAATAAATTAATAATTTTATATTATTATATATTTATTTTATTCAATTATTTTTTTATTTATTTTATAATTTAACTAAATTATCATAAATTAATTATATTTTTAGTTGTTTTACTTCATATATTTTATTGTATAAGTATAATTTTATAACTAAATTGTTTTTTAATAATATTTTTATATTTTAATATCTTATAAAAGTTTTAAAAATCATAAAAATCCACCCAAATTAAATAAAAAAAAGTTTGATTTGTTTTAATTTTGATTCTATAATTAATTTAAATTGAACTGAAATAAATCACATTTAATTATTTTGTTCTCAACTAACAACAACTGGTTGGTCAACTGATCTCAAATAATATCGTTCCAAATAAATAATACACTAAAACTTATGGAAAAAAAATGAAAAAAAAAAACTGAAGATATTGACCAGTTAATGAAAGTTTTAGGAACTAAAAATATTTATCTTCAAATATTCAGGAAGTAAAATTGTATTTAATAAAAATGTAAGTTAATTTATCTTTTTCAAAAAAGAAAAAAGTGTAAATAACAATAATAAGAGAATAAACAGCCGTTATAGAAGACGTCATCACATTTACGTACAAACTAACAACGTGACCAAAACTCTTAAGAATAAAAAAACAATAAGAATAAAAAACCCACAATAAAAAATTCAGAAGTTAAAGACCTTAATTTAAAAAGTTTCAGACATTAAAAACATATTTGATTTCTTACTTCATTCTTCCATCATCTGTTTTTCTTCTCCGTTTATTTGTCTTGGTGTGTGTTTTCTCCTGCTTTTAATTTTCTGTGTAGTCTGGTGAAGTAGGATACTAAACACATAAATTTTAAATAAAAAATACATGCTATTATCTTTTTTTTATTTTCCGATGTAAAAGAAAAGGATAGGAAATATTAGAATCTAAATGAACCATCATGATGCATCATTTATAAAACTTTCAACAATATATTAGCAAGGTTTAACAAACATCATTCATTGTCTGAAATAATTAAAATAGAAAGGCAATTGTGTAGACCCGGTGCTACAAAAAGAACTATACAACCAACTATTTTCATGCACATGGAAGGGTCACAAAAGTCCTTCATGTTAACTGTATCATAAGCAAAAGGAAACTCCAAAGTAACGTTTCCATGCATCATGAGCAGAGTACTGTACTCTCTGCCTTGCATCAATTCACACTAGGATAAATAAAATGAGAGGGATAGCTAGCTACCTAGTTTTCAACTAACTCAGAAATTATTGTGACATGAAAGTTGAAAAAATTAGACCTATATTTTAATCTATTTGAATATTATAAAACCTGATCCATATTTAAAGAAGATTAATCTCTTTTAAATATAGGTTATTAAAGTGAGTTCTACTTCTCTTTTATACTTGGAGGGTCTATATTATCTATTAATTAAGAATATTTTTAGGCCTCAGTTTTTGGATCATTGTCCCTTCTTCTTCCTAGCTATATATCCACACAAGCTGGTGGTACCCGATGCTGTGCACAAATGTATATAATAATACACTTTTTAAGTATTATTTGTACTGTTCTTTAATTAGAGATTTAAAGCTTTATTTCAGAAATTTACATAGTCATTTAATATAATACTTTATACGTAGATTATGGAAATGAAATTTTAAATTTAATTGAAGAACAATATGTGTATTCAAATTTCTTCTTAATATATATTAGCCGTGTGTGTTACTCTATATCACATGAATCATGCTGAAACAAGATATGAGAGCAACTAATTACGGTAATTCTAAGCAATGTTGAACAGCTATATAAGCATTTGACGTATCTAAACAATTAAAGATGCGAGTAATTCATTATTCCCAAATTTGACAAGAATTGACGTAATTGTTTTGTCCTTGTTTTGTTCTATTTTTATATACTAAACCATACTAAATGTTTCCATTGTCTTTGTTTAAATAATCTCCGTCCCCAACAACCCTTTACTACTGTCGTTAATTATTTAATTTTGTTACAATAATTAAAACACATAGCCTATCTGTCACTTTTAATATAACTTCATTAACTATCTGTCATCAATTGTGTACATTTGCTTGACAGCGGTGTTCGTAATTTAGGTATTACCAAATGAAGACAAAGTGATATCTATGTTTGCCATATTGTAATTAATGGTGACTTTTGTATTGCATGAACCGTTTTCACTTTCCAAACTGGAGCACTCTTCCTAATAATGTGTGATTGGTGGTAAGGATAAGCAACTACTAGTAACAACATGGCATTGCCCTGGTATCATTTAACTTCAGGTAAAAATTAACTATATTTTAAATCTCACTGTAGTGTATGTACGATTAAATTTTCCAACACGGTTAATTATTCATATTTAATTTTTAGTTTAAGGGTCCTTTAATGGGATGGAATAAAATAGAAATCTTTATGTTAAAATAAAGTGTAAAATAATAGGACCTATTAAAGTTTTTTAAAAATTTTCACTCTATTTCCTTACTTTAATCGGTAGAAAAGAAGGCGTAAATATATTTTTAGTTCCTCAAATAAGTGTTAACTAAATAAAATTCAAAAACTAAAATTTTATTTTTAAAATTTGAGGGATTAAAAATATTAATTTTTAAATTTAGGAGAATAAAACCAAATTAAAGGTAAATTTCAGGAACTAAAAGCATTTTTTTCATAATTTCTTAATTGTTTAAATTATTTGTTAATTATTAGATGCAATTTCAGGGATGAAATATAAAACTGAATATCTGTGTTTGATTTTTATAGATAAAAAATTATTTAGACAAAATTGATAAACGAAATATTCTTTTAAAAGTTATTTTTATAACTTCTTTTTCTTTTATAAGTGAAATTTCTTTGATTCTCACACTTTTAAAGAGTGAATTGGAAAGTAATTTGCTCAATCAATATTGCTTCACTCCTCGCTAATTAGTCACTACGTGAGGCAAACTTGAAAAGAATAAAGGCGTTAATTAGGGTTTAACAGGAGAAAGAATACTATCTTCAAGGGTTTAACATAATCATCAAGTCTTGTGGTGTGGTTATGATAACAATAAGTATGGTTCTATTTGGTCCATCAAATCATATTATCACCCGAAAACAAGTATTGCTACCTCAATGCAACCATCGTGGTCCTTCTTCTTGATAAATCGTGCTCGAGTTATAATTCGTAATTTAGAAGTCAAGAACTTTGCATGATTACATGCATGCAACCTTTATCCATGTTGAACACGATCAAGCTTATTTTACAGTGCATTTCTACCTATCTATATGTTTTTCTCTTCCTTTATTCTTTTAATATGTAATTAATTTTTTTAGTATATTTTAATAGTCTTATTTTTTTATTAAACATTTTTATAATTAAATAATAACTAGAGTTAATCATGAAAATATATATAGTCTATTTTCTCTTTATTTAGACTAACAAAATTACTATTATATATATAACAGTTCATTTAAAATCTTAAACTTAGGCTAACTACAGAAAGGGGTTGGCCTATTAGTTCATTGTGTTGTTGATCTACTTAAAAAGTTCTTGTAAGATGGACTTTTAAATAGAAAAATGTTTGGTAGACAACTATAATATGCAGACAATTAGACAATTAGTTATAAAATGTGAAGAAAGAGAAATACGTATGTGTATAAAATATGAAGAGAAAAATATGTATATATTTTGTAAGTGAGTTAACTGGTTGGCTGCGTATTACAGTTATTAACATAATAAAGTTATTTAAATATAATATTTGATGTACTAAACTTCAAAAAATGTTAAATCAAGGCTCTTCAAATAGACACATTAATATAAATGTAGGGTTGTTGGCAATATAATTAAAATAGTTATTGTTTAAGGTAAAATTTGACTAGCTGCATACTATTTTCACCCATATTGACCTTCTCGGTAAATTGTTTTAGTTAGGGCTTGTTTGATACCCAAGTAAAAAAGAAGGAAAAGTTTTAAGTTAAAATGTTGTTTTAATTTAAATATTTATCTTCTTCCATTTTAGTATCATCTACTCTACTAATCTAACCCTTGAAATCAAAGTACTTGAACGGATTTTCTAATCAGGTGATGATGATCTAAAATAATGGTGAATTATGATGTCTAAAACAATATATCAACTATTATAAAAAGTGTATATATAACTAGTGTTTTTACTCATATTCAATATCCAAGGATGAGGATGTTTGTCTCAAAGATTGATTTATGGCTTTAGAGATGATGTTCTAGAATTACTATTATCGGAAATATTGTTTTTATCACATGTCTTTGACAATTATTTGATATTTATGGAAATTTTTTATTTTTTAATTTAAAATTAAAAAAAAGTCATGGGAATACAAAATTCCTATTCTTTCACATGATATAGAAAAATGGGACAGCATACGTGAAATTAATTTTTAAGAATACATGATACTCAAAATTAATTTTTTAATAATTTATATCAAATATAAAAATATTATTTTTTTCATATTTATATTGTCAAATAATAACTTTCTAAAAACTTGAAACACACATTTTAGTTATGGGTGAGTCATAATTAAGATATTCAAATTTAATATGGTAAAGTTCATTCGCACTAATTTTCTTAAGTAGTGATTATTTCACAAGCTCAAGACTAAGATTCACTCAAAACTTTAAACAGATCAATGACTAAAGCTCGATTAAGAAAGTCCTAGAAATACTTAAATAAGTCATATCTATTTTGTTAGAAGTCTAAGATAAGAAGAAAACCTAACTCATTGAAGTAGCAAGATACTTGAATGTCAAACCCATATTTTGCTTAATGATGGATAAAGTTGATGGAATTTCGCGTTAGAATAGAAATGTTGTGTCTCAGACTACAAACCTAGGAATTAGGTGAGTCTAAAAGGAGGTTAAAGATGGCGTTCTAAAACTCAAATTAGGCTCACGAATCACTTGAAAATGACACATATAACTCAAGTCATGGACATGACAAATTTTAAACCTGATTGAAGTGAATAAAGAAAACAAAATTGATTTGAAGTTTATGATTAACATAACAAGGGTTATACTTTGATTACAGATGAAACATAAACAAATAGACAGTTTAGAGATATCTCTTTATTTGTATTATAATAAAAACACTTAAATCAGACATGAAATAGACAGAACATAGATTATTCAAAAATTTTGAGAAAAGTTTTCACTGCTAGGATTCTTGCTATCTTCAAAAGATCTTATCAAAAACATCGTTTCTTATGATAGTTAATGACTTATCAATCCTTTAAGTTTGTAGCACCAATTTAATATTATTATTTGTTTATGTTTTATCTTTGATCAAAGTAAGACTCTTTCTGTCCTAATCATAAACTTTAAATCAATTTCATTTTCCTTATTCACTTCAATCAAGTCCGAAATTTGTCATGTCCATAATTTGAGTTATATGTCTTTTTCAAGTGATTCTTGAGCCTAATTTAGGTTTTAGAACGTCATCTTTCACCTTGTTTGGGAATACTCAATTCTAGGTTTGTAACTCGAGATAAAACATTCCTATTCTAACGTGAAATTCCATCTCTCAATTTTATTTTGCATTCATCGATTTTTTTTTCTTTTTTAGTTTTATTTTCTTCTTTTTATAAGTAAGGTTGATTTAAAATCCTAACTCTTTTTTTAATTTGGGTGTTCTTAATAGTTAGGTCCTTTTCTTAAAAGATTAGGATTAATCTTCATCACCAAATCTCCAAATATGAAAGATATGAAAATTTGAATTGGATCTAGATGATGCTCAATAAAATAAACTTTAGTAGGAATTTTTCTTTCAAAGCTCTATTTTTTCTCTCTTGCATCCTATTTTATATTGTAAGCTTGATGTTATCCGTGTATTCTCTTGTTCATCCACTTTTTTCATGATTCAGCTCACTTTAAATTTTTGTTTTTACACCTCCAAATTTCTTATTTCTATAACTTTTCAAAATTTAAAATTTGTAAGGTAAAAATAGTAACAAATTTTTAAAATTTTGCCTACAGATTCCAAAAGTACCTAGGGTTACCAAATCTAAAAATACGTAGACAAAAAATCAAAAGTTTGTAACCAATTTTGCTTTGTGGATTTTTAGTTTTTATCCTCACATATTTCAAGAATCCGATGTGTCACGGAATCCACAAATCCTTAACACATTTTTTGTTATTTGTTGATTCATTCTTTACAAATTTTAACTTACGAATTTAAAAATCAGTAAGATAAAAAAACCAATTGTTTTTTCTTATGGATGTGTACGAATTTCTAAAAATCCGGAGATGATCAATGCTAAACAGACTAAGAAACAGTGAAAAAAATGCTATACAGACCAATTAATGCTAAACAGAAGGGCGATTCTAATATTATGAAATGGCGAAAGTGTACCAAGATAAAACAAGAGTTTAGGAAGAAAAACTCCCAAAGTAGACCTTTGAAAAAGCAAAAGGATCTTCAATCACCCTCAGCCCAAGCCCAACATCGTATCAACTTATTGGGTTTTATTGTATTTGGGCGCACGGTGAAGTGAGCCAATCCAGATCACAAACTATAAACATAACTATCATATATCCGCAAAAACTAAAAAAGAAAAGAGAAAAATATTATTCATACAACAGTTTGAATAAAAATACTTTTATGTACTTTTTATCATCTATTACATCTCATAATTATGAAGTGATAAAAAAAAGAAAATCTATTACACAAATTATTGTATGAATTATTATATGTGTGTATATATATAACACATACAATCAATTAGCATATACGTATATATGTGCATGCAAGGACACATTGTATTCATGAGTGAAATAAAACAAAAAAGAACAAAGTTATTTCATTTCATTGAATTAATATTCCCTTGTCAAGACAAGTGATTTAGGAATCAAATCTTATTAATCGATGTCGAGAGGTATGTATTCAAGATACCCGACAAAATTTAGTCGTATATCTAATAATAACTACTCTGCATTAATATCATAATAAAAAGTCACAAATATAAAACGCTCCTATTTTATTTTACTTTTTATGAACATGTCAGATAATGCAACAACTAACATTTGAGCCCAAAATTCTGCGTAAAAAGATGAAAGCTGATAGTTTGTGAGTATAACCAACCGAGATTTATGAAGAAATTAAAGAGAAATTTTAACATAGAAATGAAATTTGATAATAATTATTTTTGAGAGCAATAACGTAAAGAAATTAATGAATGAAAATATAAACAGCATATATCATACAAATACAAGAGGCTGTTATATATCACCAATAACTAACAATGTAAACAACATGTCCCGAGGAAAGACATCACCCATCTCACCAATAATTAACAGAATCCGACAGAAAGGGGTAAAAACAGTGTCGATGTTTAACAGAATGAAGTACTATATAGTATTTTTTGTATTTGGTGACAATGGCAAATTTTCTGTTACATGCAAGGGTCCCCAGAAACACAAATACAGTAGTAACATATGCTTATGAAAACGCCTTTCCACCCCATAGTTGACTTTTATGTGTAAAACGGAATCTTGTACGTACATTTAATTGATTGAACTATAGGTACCTTGGTGACCACATTCTAACTAGCTTGTTATTTGCGCTATATTACTGTAAAATTGTGGACATAAGTATTCTGAACACTGAACAGAGAAAACAACTTATCAACTATGCACTTGTTGGTTTCAGAATGGTCCTCTCATATGAAGTAACATTTTTGGGTCCAAGAAGGAAAGAAGGAGCATTATTTTTATCTGATGGGGGTGAATGTGGCATGTCAGTGATGTCACAGAATGTTTTTGAGATAATAACAAGCACGAGTAGATTAACAATAATGCTATAATGAGATTCAAATTGTATTACTTTACTATGAAGACAAGCCTTGATTAGTATGATTGAACAAACATGGATAGAATCAAAGAAAGGTCGATAGTCTATTTTGGTGGTCCTTCGTTATTGTAAGCCTTATTGAGAGTTGTGATGACATTATATATGTTCTGACATATAATGATGTGAGTGAGTTTCAAGAAATCAATCATCATCCCCGTGACCAAATTTTTGTGTAGGTTAATTTCGAAGAATATGGACCATCCATGTATATAGAGTACCAAAATAAGAAAAATAAGAATGTGACTGGGATAATCGATAAAGAATATATATTATATTAATAATTAATTTTATATATATATATATATATATATATATATATATATATAATTAATTATTGTTTTAATTCATTATAATTAGAATCAATTTTATTTAGATGAATTTTTTGAAAAGTGGTCTGAAAGTAATTATTTTGGTTTAGATGTAATAAAAGATTAACTTTTACGTAATAAAAGAGTGCAAAAATGGATGAAAAAAAATAACGGTTGAAAAATAATCATGTTTAGATGAGTATTAATAAAATTGGCTCTAAATGACTGATCAAAAATTATTATAAAATTTTATATTAAAATTTTTTATCTAGCGAAAAACTACTCAAAATTACTTTAATTTAGAATCTATTCTAAATTCAAAATCAATTCTAACTAAAATTTTTAGACATTTCTCTATTATGAAATTAAACATATCAAAATTTATCTAAACTAATTCTAAAGTCATAATGAAAAACGTAAAATTAAACATGTACTTAATTTATTAAACTAAAAACTTAATTGATCCAACACTTTTTTTTTCTCTTTTTCTTTTATGTTTATCTTAAATCAAATACTCTTATTTTTAATCACATATTTCTCCACTTAATTTCATCTAACTCTTTTTTCCCACAAACACATACCCCACAGTTTTACGGTTTATTGCTTATTAAGATTTCCAAAAGAAATTGCACAGTAGAATTTAGAAAGAATCTTCTTGATAAAAAAAAAAAAAAAAAGTATACCTTTCTGCCATTATATTGAGAGATAAGCAATGTTCTGTATCCCGTTTGGTTTTTGTTGAATATTGTTCATAAATATCCGACTAGAATTGGATGTTCTCGAAGATGCGACAGTCAACAGCGTCATCCTTCTTGGTCAGAGCAGATTCAGCTGAAAAAGGACTAGTAAATCAATTTATTTTTCCATTTCTGAGTTGTGAATCAATTAGATCAACACTAAGCTCTTTTTTCATTCTTAGAAACTGTAAATTTCATTTTACTTTTATTTCTAAATTCTAGCTTTTTAAAGATTTTTTTTGCCATATCCTTTTTCACATCTAAAAACGAGAAAACTTTTTTAAAAACAATTGAAGTATTCTTATAAAAATATTTTTCAGAGTTTTGAATTTCTCAATAAATATTTATCATACATACATATATATATATATATATATATATAATAATCTTATTTATTAACCATGTGATATTATATTATTTAAGAGATTAAGAATTTTTAGCTTAAATTCAATAAAAGTTGGTCAAATACTTTCCTTGATCCCAAAGCCAACAATGTCTTTATTTTGAAAGAATTTTGTTAAATAAGCAAGCCTCTGCAATATTTCATATCACATAGGAAATCATCACTAAAATTCTTACCCAGCGCATTAGAGGGGTGATGATGAGTCTCAAATCAACGTTAGTCTTATTGTTTTCATACATATCTTTAAAAAAATGTATTCTTTAAAGTAAATATTTTTGATTTATATGTACACGTTGATTTTAAAATAATTGATTAAAGAATATAAATAGTTGAAAATTTGGAAGAATGAGAAATTTTGACAAAAGTAAAATAATTAAAACTGTATGAGAAAGATACTGTATGACCTTTCAGCATGCTATGTGACGTGGCAGGAATGAGAAGGTAAAAGGATACCATATTTAAATAAATAAATTTTTATTTTAACGGGGTACATTTTATGATTTTCTTAATTTTTTCACGTATATTTATAGTAAAATTTATTTTAAAGTGGTTGTATGAATATTTTTAAAATCTGAATAAAGTTTAAAAGTGAATTATACATTTGAAAAGAAGTATACATACAGGAAAAAGTTAATTTAACCATGATATATAAAATTATTGTTTAGCTGGATATTGATTAAAAGTAAATTATAAATTAAAATGAATAATAAATTAGAAAGAATAAGTATTGAGAACGATGTTTATATTATTTATAAAGATTTACGTTAATAAAAAATTTGAAAATTTTCATAAATATTTGTATAAAAGATCGACTTTGTTATAGAATAATTATTCTCATTCTCTTTATTTAACCTAGGGATTATTCTAAAAAAAATACAAAATTTAGAATTTCATTTTCAAATCCTCTTATTTTAATTTTAATATAATATATTTATGAATTAATAATTTTAATATAATATATTTATGAATTAATAGAATATAAATAATTCAGAATCATCGGGTTAGAATAAGGAAAAAAAACTCAATATTTTCGTATTAGTTCATTTTAATTTAATATTACATCTAATTCTTTAATAATTATTAATTTTTTATTATATAGTTAAAAATAAAAAATATTTTTGTCTTTTCAAACTCAAATGTATTTTTAGGCCTAATTTCTTTAAATAAATTACGATAAGTATTATTTGAAACTCAGTCTCATCGTGTTAATACTTATTCAAAAGGTTTGAGTATTTGACAAAGATTTATGTCTAACTTTAAATAAACCTCTACAAAAGGAGAGATTTACAATACTTCTGCTTTATAAATATTCTAAGGATTCAAAATTTAAGAGTTTTTAGCTTATGTAGAGTAATCTCTAACTTCAAACCTTTAAACTTTAGTCTTTATATAAATTATGAACTTGAGGTAGACAATGGATTCCGCAACTTCAAAGCTTTATTCATCCTTTGGAAGCATGTAACACATCCATGATCATTAGATGTTTTAACATAAACTATTTCATCAGAGTTGACAACTTTAATTTTTACATATGAAGAAAGTTGAAAAGTGTAACTTCTTTTTTGCTGCAGATCTTCAAGTCAGAAAAATTCTTTTTTACTTTGATTTGACTCATCTTTTTATGTGAGGAGTAGGTAAATACTTTGTACTTTATTTGAGCAAGCTAAGTCAACTTCTACAAGATGGAATACCTTTGATAAGTGACTTAAAGTTAAAAAGTATTTGGTAGAGGAGATACTATCTTTCGCTAAGTTCAATTGTGCTTCATCTAATGATTATTACTCTATTCCGTAGATTGTTCTTTCGTCTAATTCATTTGATTCTTGGAATTCATGCGTCTAACATACTAAACTTCATTTGATGCATATAAAATGATTATTTATAAAATATTTATAAGATGAATTATAATTAATAAAATTAAGAGTCATGATTTATTTGTAATCATTTTAAATTTTACAATCTCCCACCTTTTTATGATTACAGACCATAATTTATAAAAGTTTGTATAAGTCTTTGGTAAACAACCTTATTACATACTTTAAAAACATTGATATTTTTTGTAAGTATCAGACTTTTCTTCATTTGCACAACTATTTTTAATTTCTTGAACAATTAAACATATCAAAATAGATTATCAAGTGTACCAAATAATAATCTAAAGAGTTAATACAAAGATATGAAGACAGAATTGATCAATGTGATCAATTTGTTCTATTATCATACTTTACAAAGAGAATATATTCACATCAAGATACTCTATTTTGATTTACATAAAATCAATAGATAAAAAAATAAATAAGTTTAAGCATCTTTGATGGAGGTCCATTCCAAGTTCATACGACTAGAAGAGTTACAAGGTTATGATTAGAAGACTAGAAGAGGAAGTTGAGAAGGAATTACTTAAAAGATCTTTTTTGTATTAATTCAAAACCTTATAATCTTCTAAGAGTCTTTGGTGCTCACAGCCAAGACATGTTTAGCAAGTATGATCTTAATGCTTTATAGACTAACTAGTTAAGAGAGGGGCAAGTATGGTCTTAATGCTTTATAGACAAACTAGTTAAGAGAGGGAAAAGTATATAGATGTGAATGAATGTAAGTCTCAAGTTCATTTTAAATTTGAATCTACCTTGAGTCAAATTTGGAATTCAAATTAGAATCAAATTTGAATTTCAAATTTTGAGTATAAGTAGTTTAGATTTATTATTTTTAAAAAATTAAAATTACTTTAAGTTAAATTTGAAATTCAACTTAGAATCAAATTTGAATTTCAAATTTTGAATCTAAGTAATGAGATTCACGTGATTCTCACTTGGAATTGAGATCCTTGCATAATTCAAAGAGTGAATCTTGGCCTTTGATGAATTAACTCATCCCAGGGATGAAAATCAAGGTTAAAGTGACATATAACACTCTTGAAAGTAACATGTAACTTGCACTTTGAATGAGTGACTCTTATTGAATCTTGAGTGTGAGTGCAAAGTACTCTACAATTAGTTAGCTTTCTCTCCAAGCATCTTAGTCCTATATAAACCTTGTGGACAAAATTGTAAGGATCTTTGATCATTTTATGAAATAAATCTTTGCTTTGTTGAAAGTTATCTCTCTTAGGTTTCTTAGAAAGAACCTTGAATTTTATCAATGGTCTTAGTTCTATTGTGTTGATTTCTCGTGAACTTATTGTCTTGGACATTACAGTAATTAATTACAATACTAAAGACCTAAATATCAATTACAAAAATAATGATACAACTTGATTTGCACATTATCATCATCCTTCAAAGCGAAGACTCTACTTCATCTTTAAATCTTTTAGGCACCCTTCTAGTCACTCTCTTGAATTTGTTGAAGTCCTCATGCTTTGAGCCTATGATCTCATTATAACCAGTATCAACAAACCTTACATCAAAAACACATTTTTGTATATAATCTCTAATGAAATGATAAGTAAATGGTGCCAACTAGTTATCTCAAGATCTTTTTAATAGCTTCGAGATGAGACTCTTTATGATCTTATTGAAATTGTAATAAAGTACATTATACATAATATGAAGTCTACTTGCTATCATATAAAGGAAGGAGTAATTCATACAGATGCACGTTGTCGAACGTGGCCAAATTAAACAAGGATACTACAAACTACAGTATAATGCAACCTAAGTTGTTTCCCACGGATTACTCCATAATTCTTACAACCAATATATAAAACCATAAAAGGGGTTTTCAATGCAGAAATGTAATAAACAAAGCAATTAAAGCAAGCAAACTATCAAACTAATCAATTATCATAACAAAGTTATAAGGCTAGTATTTATGCAAGAAGGTTCAGTTCAGACTCTCTTTAGTTTCAGGTGGATTCTGATCAATCAAGAAGATTATTGTGTGCAAGAAGAAAAAGTAAGAAGAAGAATAGGAAAAGAACAAGGTAAGTATTTGTTATATTTTTTCGCACCTCTTGTACAAGCATGATTTTCTATTTATATGTATTGGCTGGGTCAATCACTCGTAATAACAAAATAAAAAGCAAAGAATAGCTTAATAGGATGTAACAATAACCCTCCCATAAGAACATTCTTATCCTCAAGAATGGAATAAAGGGTATTTCTTCTTCAAGTTGTAATAAAACTCTAATGTCAAATCTTCAAGAAGTTGAAGCTTCCATTTCACTAGAACTTTGGTGAGTGTCATTCCTCTCCTCTTTACTATCATTCTGTAAAGGATGACCTCTGGTTCCTTTTCCTATAACTTTTCTTCCGCTTGATAAGGCAATTCGGTGGAGACTATTGCCTCTCCCACCTGATTCTTAAGTTGTGATACATGGAACATGTAGTGAATCTTTGAATTCACTGGAAGCTCTGGTTTGTAAGTTACTTCCGCTATATTGTCGAAAATTTTGTAGGGCCCAAAATATTGGGGGCTTAATTTGGCATTAGCTCTGAAGTTTATAGAAATTTTCTTATAAGCTTGTAGTTTTACATAAACCTAGTGATGGAGGACCATCCATCTCCAAAAGCCGAACAAACTCTCCAACCTTAATCTTTAATAAATTGGGCTTCTAATAAATTCGCAATGTTTTTACTGTCTAACCAAGTTCGGTATTCCGACCATAACTCACTTTACACAACTCCAATTGAGGTGATCTTGGTGCCAAATTAAAGAAGACTTCAAGGGATACAAAAGCTATGAAGACACCAAAACCCAGTTCGGTCTACAACTAGTTGGAAAATGAGCTTGAAGTTAGCGTTGGAATGCTTCCAGGAATTTCCAGCGAATGTTTTAGTGTTTAAGGTCTATTAGTAGTTTTCTTTCAATTTGTGTAATTGTTTTAAAACTTTAGTTTGGGCCTTATCTTTGTAATAGTTAGGAACAGATTTAATATTTATTTTGAGAGAGAGTGGTGCACACTTTCCCTAGGGAGAGTGGAGAGAGTTTTGGAGGGAAGTTAGTGGCAATTCCACTAACTCAAATTCAAACTTGGCCATTAGATTAGATCTCAAGCTAAGGCTAGGATGAATTCATGAAAATCATGCCCCTAACACATGTTCAAGATTGAATTTAAACCTCTTGATCAAGATTCAATCAAGAGGTGGAAATTCAAACTTGAGTCACATGTTACTTGCCTCTTAAGAGTTAATTTCAACCTTTTGATTTAGATCTAATCAAAGGGATAAAATTCAAACTTAAGACACATGGTTCTTGCCTCCTCTTAGCTCAACCATGGCCATGTGATCACTCTCTAATCCTAAGGTTAAGAACCTTGATCCGTGTGATGTGCCTCTCAAGGCTTCCCATGCGTTGATCAAGTTCCTAATCTAATGGTTAGCATGTGATCCTTGCATAGCAAGCTTGGCACCAATTCTCTTAGTATAAGTAGGTCATTTTCATATTTGTAAAGGACTTTTGATGAATTTAGAAAGAAGCATATTTGCTTGAGAGAGAAGTTTCTCCTCTAAGGTTTCTTGAGTAAACCTCTTTGAGTCTTATCATGGTGCAAACTCCATGTGGCGATTCTACCTAAAGCTTATTGCTTAGGCATGGCGCTCCTCATCTTCTTTCCTTCTCCATTTTATATCTTTCTTCTTCTTTGAGTGTTCTATTCCGCAAATCCATACACTTAGCCGTGAGGTTCATGCTTGTTGAAGTGAAGATTGGGCAAACTAGTGATACTTCCATGGAAGGCTTACATCACCTAGTCACCAATTTCATAACTTCTACCTGATCTGTGTCTATCTATCACTTGTTTCATTCTATCTTGGGCTCTCTTTTGATGAAACTTGATTACCTTTAGCATTTCTTCTCTTTTACTGAGATTTCTATCCACTAACTCCACCCTGGATTCCCCCATGTAAGTATGATAAATGAATAGGAGGAACTTGACCATACAAGACTTCATAAGGTGTAGCCTTGATAGTCGTGTGGTATGTAGTATTATACCACCATTCCGCCAAAGGAAGCCATGTCACCCACTGATGAGGTGATTCTACACACATACATCTGGGGTAAGTTTCTAAGCACTTGTTCACAACTTTCGTTTGCCTATCTGTTTGGGGTGAAAACTTGAGAGCTGAACTTGTACTCCCTGAACTGCCATAATATCCTGCCAGAATTGGCTTACAAAAACTAAATCCCAGTCACTATTCATAGTTTTAGGAAATCCATGTAACTTAAACACATTATCAAGAAAATATTAAGCTACATTCCTTGATGTATACGGATGAGTTAAGGCAATAAAATGAGCAACCTTGCTCAACCTATCCACTGCCACAAAGATGATCTATTTACCCTCTGAATTTGGCAATCCCTCTATGAAATCCATGGTGATGTGCTACCAAATGTTTTGGGGAATGGGCATAGGTTGTACTAGTCTCATATAGGCAACAATGTAATGTCTATTCTATTGAAAAAATAGAACATCTTTGAATGAAATGTTTAATATCTTTATTCAGCCCTTTCCAATAAATCACTGTCTTTACACTTCTCACCGTAGCATTCATCCTTGAATGACCCCCATCGGTTGATGCATGCAACCATTGTAAAATTTTCTGTTGCAACTTTTTTACACTTCTCACCGTAGCATTCATCCTTGAATGACCCCCATCGGTTGATGCATGCAACCATTGTAAAATTTTCTGTTGCAACTTTACTTCATTTCCTACCACCAATTTGCCCTTCCTCTTCAATTAATTATTTCTCCAAGTACAATGTTTATGTGAAGTATCCTTCTTTTGTATTTCTTGTATCATCTTCTCCAAATGTAGTAAGTCATGATTGTTGCATTTGGTTCATCAAATCTGATTGTAATTGTAAGGTAATAAGTCCTTGCATTTATTTGTTTCAATTCTAGAAAATATTGTCACATTGATGCATCCACTGGTTCATATGTTCCCCATTGAACCTAGGAAAATCTATACATGTTATCTGAATGCCACACACATAAGAAGAACTGGAACGTGCTCCTTGTGTCACAGTATTATTGACAATATCTTTAATGCCATCCCTGATATTCTGAGTAGCTAAGTCTTGTCACGTTTCTTTCAAAGAAAGATTCATGGTTTGTTGCAAGGATGCAACAAATTCCATAAAACGTGTATCCATCTGTTGAAAAATTCATTCTTCTATTTCTTTAATAACTTGACTAGAATGTGTTGCCTCTCCCATTTTGTTCAATGGAAAGTCCTTCTAATACCAATTGATAAAAACAAAAGCAGTTTTAGGATCTCACCAAAGACCCACATAGGAACACAAATATGAAAGGGAACCCAAGTGTAAAATACAAATACACAAAAAGGGGGTTGAATTGTGTTTATCAATTAACACTTTTTCAAACGATGCGTTTTGCGTCTGTATAAAACGTTAGATCAGACGCGAATTTAAATTTATCTTTCAAAGGTTGATTTTAATTGAAAATACAGTTTAAGTTGTTATCCCCAGTTAGTAAGTAGATAGATATAATCAAAGCAATAATATTTTTATACTGGTTCGTCTATTCAAGACTACGTCCAGTTACCCAACAACTTGCTAAGGTTCCACTGAGAGTATTCTTTGAACCTAGTCACTTCTGGCTAAAATACAAATATTCTTTTAACACAGCCTTCTTAGGATAAAGCGATATTCTTTGACCCCAGCCTCCGCAGGCTAAACCCAGGTATTCTTTGAACACAACCTCCACAGGCTAACCAAGGTATTCTTTCAACACTTAGCCTCCTTAGGGTAAAACAGGTATTCTTTGGACCTCAGTCTCCACAGGCTAAACTCAAGGTATTCTTTAAACAATTAGCCTCCTCAGGCTACAGATTACCACAACAGTGGTTTACAATAAAGACCAAATAGAAAAATATTCTCTACGCAGAGAGGGATTTTATAATGTGAATTATATTCTAAGTTTGTGGCGAGCAAACTTATATGTTGAGAGCTTGAGCGAGTATATGAATATAATCTTGATCAGAATAGTTCGTCAAGTTGAACTCGCAGAAATGAAGTCCTTTTATAGGCGTTCTTATGAAGTATCTGTTAACGTTAGTCCTTTGTCTTGGGTACTTTCACATCTAACAGAGTGAGCAATCAAAACATTAGTCAGCGGATGTCAGCGTGAAATCTGCCTTTGACTTGATATGCTCAGAGATTACACTAAAACGTACAACTGTTTTTCGTGTTGCAGAGGTTTATTTTGAAATCTCTTTCCACCTATAGAAGCTTCTGAATAACGATTTTATTTGAAACGAATGCACATGTTACTCAGCGTCTTGAACTTCATTAAACAGATAGACGAATGAACAAATAGATGAGTTTTGTGTTGAATTCATTCGTCTGTCTTCAATCTTCGTCTTCAACTTTAGTCTTCAAATCTTCACTCTTGAGCACATGACTTAAAGTTGGGATTAGCTCTCCGTCTAATCTATGAAGGTTCTTCATCTGATGAGGTTTCCTTGAAGCATGACGACTTGAACCTTTCGTCTGTTGTATCTTCTGTTTTGAGGGTGTATCTTTCGTCTATGCTGATAATAAATCGTCTGATCATTGTTCCCTCTGCGTCTATTGATACATCCGTCTGTCTTGTAATTATCAAAATTAAGATTCTAAGTCATTTTGACTCAACACCAAGGGTAAATTTTGATTAATTGAGAAGATTATTGTGTGCTAAAAAGAAAAATAAGGAAAAGAACGGAACGAGAACAAGGTAAGTGTTTGTCATATTTTTCTCACCTCGTGTACAAACATGATTTTCTGCTTACATGTGTTAGGATACAATCAAAGTGAAGAAAAGTGTAGAGCTCGAAGGAGTAGAATAATTTTTTCAGTTAGAAGATTCTGTTACAAGGGAGGATTTTTCCATATGTCAGAAAATTCTGTTGCAAGGGAGGATTGCTCCAGAAGTCAGAAGATTCTACTATAAGGGAAAATTGTTTTAGAAGTCAAAAGATTCTACAGTTGGAATATTGCCCCAAAAGAATTTTGTTAGTTCTGATGTAAAGAAGGATATGATCATTGTAGAAGTGTACGACTTTGAATTAAGGGGAGATTTGTTGTGTCTTGTGTTAATTCAAAGTCCTACATCAGAGAGCATGAGAAAGAGAAATTAGTGAAAAACCTATATAAGGTAGAGTATAAGGTTTTATTCACTTACACCACATCCTTAAATATAGTAAAGGAGTGTATTAGGTTTTAGGTATTGTGTGTCAAACATTATAAAAGAGTTTGTAATTTTTTTCAGAAAAAATTACACATTGAAATGTTTGTAATTTTTGCCAGAAAAAATTATTCATGGAAGAGTTTGTAATTTTCGCCAGAAAAAATTACACATAATGAGAGTTTGTAATTTTAATATTTTTGTGTATTTTTTTCTATTTTCCTAATTATATTTTGAAGTAGATTGAATTTCAAACATCATGTAATAATTGAATTAGTCACTTCTAACAACAAAATAAAAAATAACTAATAGCTTATTAGGATGTAAAGAAAAATTGGCAGCAACTGGCCTGCCTTCAGTCAAAAATGTTTGAAGCTCATTAAGAGGATGAGTGGCAAAATTGGTTGTTTGCTACAAACAATTGATTGCACGTATGGTTTTGATGGGCAGCAAAATTAATATCCAAAACATTTGCTCTATCTCCATTTTCTATTTTATCTTCTCCTTCTCTGTTCCCGTTCTTTTCTTCCTTTCTCATTTTTATTATGTATTTCGCTCAACGGGGTTGGATGACGGAGAGCGGGCGAAAGGGAGAGCCGTGGTGAGTCTAGAGGATGACATTAGTGGCAAAGTTTCTAGAAGCTTCTAGAAGAAGGGTGTTGCACATGGTCACATGAAAAATAATTTAAGATAAGTCTAAACTTGGACATTGGTTAGCAACTTTGTTACTTTCTTGGCTTACAGTAAGACATGTTTCTCCATCAATAAAATTCAATTAAAGAGAAATATATTAATTTCTTTATCTTACTCATAGTTTGAACTTTCTCAGCATGAATGAAAATGAAATAAATTGAATTATGTAAGATGTTTTAATGTTGGTTGTTTTGTTATTAAATCTATTGTTTGGATCTTGATGGTTCTCTTTTGGTATTGAATCATGATCATTTACTATTTATTATCTTCTAACTTAATTAAATTATATAAGATTTTTTTTACCGAATAACTTTGAATTTTCTAAACTTTCCAATAAATATTTAAATCCTAATTAAATAAATAGAGAGATAAAATTAAACTTTCTAACTAAAAATAGGAAAAATAAATTGAAAAAAATAAATAAAAAGATAAAATTAGGAATTTAATGGTGTAATTTTCAGTTTCAAATACGCTTAATCAAAAATGAAAATATGATGTTGTAATATAATATTTTTAAGAAGTTGTACAATAATAAGATACCAAATATGATGTTACACAAATATATTACATGTTAAAAGTAAAAATATAAAAAATTTCAAATTGAGATGAGTAATATGATATGAAATTGAAAGACACTTTTATTTATTATCGATAAAAATAAAGTGTAATATATTTAATATGAAATATGGGCATACAATTAAATAATATGTATTTACGACTCTTTTTATAATTTTAAAAGAAATGTATCTATAATATATATCCATGTTAATAAATACGTATAGTTAATTGTTAATAGTACTAAAGTTTATAATAGTTATAATGAGTAAATAATATTTCTATAGGATATGATTTTGTTTTCAAAAAACAATTGATTATATATATTATTTCAAATATTTTATTAATAATTTATAAATCAGTAAATAAAATTATAAAAGTTCATGGCCAAACTGATCATGCGTTTCTCACACTTATCATTCATATTTTTAATCGGTTGAACTGAAAAGTTAACTAAGTGTTCTCATTATCAAATATTCAATTTCAAATATAATTCCATTGCGGTATTAATTAATTCCTCGTAGAAATTATGTTATTATTGTTAAGCAATTATAATATCAAATCCTTTAGTTTCAATTTATAACACAGAATTAGGACTAATCCTTAAGTTTTTTCATCTAATAGAGTAGTGTTTGTCCAAGCAATTTAGCAGATTCATTAGATTTAAAAAACAAAGTTGCAACAATAAACAATTATATATAACAACTTTTTGCACTGTCTATTACTCTATACGGGTGATGAAGCATGTGATAAAACATATACTATATATTTGTGAAGAAATTGACTATTTGATTACATTGATATGATTTCCTTATGCTCCGGAAGACATGTCTTTTTTGTTTACTTCGTTCTCTTGACACTCGTGTTCTATTGGATAAGTATGTCTCACATGAAAAGTGAATTATTATATAATCTTTATTCATGTACTATTAAAGCAGTTACGTGTCATTATATATTTAATTATCTATTTAAAATCAATATGGGCCTATTGACTGTTGATTGAATATGTTATTTTAGATCTTATAATATCTTTTTATTATGTTTTTTATTTTCCAGTAGGTTGTACTCAGTCCTGACATTGTAACCAATGTCATATGATTGCCTTCTTATGGTAATTGTAAGTTTTGGGTAAATGATCTATATTTTTTTTATTTTCTTTCTGATTCAAAATTTTCACTATCAAGGTTATTTTAATTTTTTTCAGACTAAAAAATATAAAAATACTTAATACTAAAATATACTTATTACACACAAAGTTTTGATTACCTGAAAATACATGTCAAATACAAAGCTTTTTGTAGATAGTGAAAGACTTCAATCGAGTATTTCAGTAATTAGTATTTTGGTAATTATCAATTATAGAATTGCAATTTTTTATCATTATTTGAAAATTTAATGATTTAGTGGGTTTAATATAAATTCTATATGAAATTGTTAATGACATTTGTTAGTGAACCAAGTTTTTTTGTTACGGCATAAATATTTTCATACTTTGGATGAATTACTATACTAGTATCACTGCATAAGCGGGGATTGGGGTAATCAATAAATTTTAACGGAAAAATTCATCTAATTACGGTAGGTTATGTCACACTAAGTTATTTATCTCTCAGCAACCCCATCGTTTCTTCATCAGTCACTGCCATGCTCACCCAATTCAACCTTTCATCTCAACAATTACAGCAGCTTCTTCCATTTTTCCCTTGTGTTTTTCAATGTCACCGCTGTGATTTCTGACAATGATGTTGTTTGATTTTTCAGAACCTCCGACAGTGTTGTTTTATGAAATAAATGTTAATGTTAGAGGTGTAGAATATAATCTTAAGACATAAATAAATACAACCGTAAAAAAAAATCAACCACCATAATCCAACTTTATGGGTGGACCACTTAGCGTTCGTCTTGCGAATGATTAAGTTATTGCTCGTTTAAAGGTTTTTGTGTGCATGAGTTTCTTTTGAATGTTATAGAAAAAAAGAAACAAATTTTGTTTGAACTATCCTTTTCAGTTTCTTAATGATTGCCTGCGCAATAGCATAATGTGACTGAAAAGTAAAAAATAAAAATAAAAATAAAAAAACTGGTTGGCGCAGTGGACACATAAAATTATTGTCTTGCCTGTGTATGTCTAAATGTCTTTGTAATTTCAATATCCTGAAATGAATTGAAGTGTCATTGTGCTAAATTAAACAAAACACTGTGGACATAAATGGGAAGCTTCTTTGTTTCTGCCAAGTTTAAAGGGAAGCTGCAACCTGCGTTGCATTGCATTAATTCATTCCTTCCTTGAAGGTTTATCAAGTACACCGTCACAGCTTTGAAACATCAGAGAAAGCAAAGAGCGTGTATTAAACAAACATATCATTAAATGCATGAAAATATAAAGATCGGTTAGTTTAATTTTAAAAAAAAAAAAAAAAAATTCTTTAAAGATTATTTTTTATTTTTTTTTATTTTTATAAATTAAATTATTCTATTGTCATGCTTGCAAACCCGAAAATATAATTCATGAAACATTAAATTGAATGGTTAAAAGTGTGGGATATATCACGGTCTATGACCTATGAATGAATGAATTGAAAACCTAATAAGCCACTAGATAATGACTTCACCTTAACGGTTGGATTCACAGGAAATGAATGGTTTGGTTTCAGCGCCGCGCCTACTAGTGACTAGTGACTAGTGTATCTATTGTCTATTACTTGCTTGGTACAGAATAGAATAGGTCTGCCCTTAGCTCCTGTGGCGTGAACTCTGCCTTGGAAGTTAATACTAGTCTTTTTGGCCATGTCTTGGACAACAATGTACTATCCTCCTTCTTCATGTGATCATGCTATACCAAAAGCTACATTGTCTTTGTCTTGTCAACAGGATTCATTGCTATTTCTGTTGTTTCTTTCTTCAATTCCTTTTTTAAGTGAAAATCATTAGGCTATATTAGGATTTCTTATAGAGGATTGAAATAGAGTTCTGAAAGGTTTGCCTCCCCATGTTAGCTCATTAACTACTCTAATTGGTTGGATTAATAAAAAAATTCGATTAAAATATGTCCATCAGACATATCAATAAATCAAGTACGTTAAAAAATAAATCAAAATGGGTTAGTCATATATTACTTTTTTATATATAAAATTTAAATAGAAGTAAAATAAATTTATTTAGCTCCTTCCCTTTTTATTTTATTTAATTTGATAGATTAAAGTGTTTGGTCAAGTGAAAAAACTGTAACTCGTTTAAAAGTTGAGTTACTGTATTATTTTTATCTCTTAATTAAGAGTGAATTGTCTCGTTTCACATCCTAATTACGTGAAATAGAATATAATTAAAATATAAATTATAATTCATTTTATTTCGTAACTTCAATTATTTTATTTTAGATTTAGAGGGCTCTTGATCAAATAAACTTTTAAATTATAAAATGATTATTTCAACTTTTCAATTTTTACACAATTATCATTTTCTTGAGAATAATACTTTTAAACTAAGAATAATGTGAAAATTGAAAATTTATAATCTATTTTGTTCCATCATGTTTCTAAAACTAAATTATACTCAGATTTTTTATATATTTTTTAGATTTCACCCAATAATTTTTTATTTTATAATATTACTTTTATTTCTCATATGAGGAGCTGTGGTCTAATAGTTTTTAAAATGAAGGGCTAATGTAATATATAAATGAGTGCCTTTCAAATAATTAGAAGATTAAATGTAAGAGTTGAAAAAGTAAGAGGATTATGCAATTTTAGAAAATCTAAAAAATGTTAATGTAATCTATACTTTCTATAAAACAAAGTAATTTATACCTTTTATAAACAACCGAAGAAATATTTAGTCCTTTGTCCTTTCTCACACAAAATATTCAAACAATTGAATGATGTTTTTACTCAATTTATATACCCTTATTGACCCGATGATCGATAACTAATTTACATAACTTTGTAAACTTTTTGCTTGTAAAGCACAAGACAAGGGGATTTGTACCTCATCTAAACAAATTGACGTTTGTCGAGGGTCTAATTGACCAACCTTTATCCTCGTGTGAAGGATCTCATTGTTCAATTTAATTTATCTATTTTGTTATGCCAGGTAAAAATCTTTAACTGGGTATGTTTGAATATATTCACTGGAGCGTGATAATGGAATAAAAGTTAGAAAAAATATTTTTTTGGATAAATAGAATTTTTAAGAAATAAATTTTCATATCTTTAATATACACCTCTTGTATGGGTATGAAATTTTTTTTATTATCTCACAAAAATGTTAATAAAAAATTATAATTATAATTATAATTTTATTAAAAATTAAAACCTCAAATTATATTTTTTAATTCTTATCTTTTTTTCCCTATATTATCTTCACAGTTTATAACATTCAAACATTGTTCATTTATTTCATCGTTCCATGTCGTTCTTTTGTTATTATCATTTCTCGTCAATTAAGAAAATTTCATTTTTTTTATTGTTTATTATCATCATTTCTTACCTTCTCTCCTCGTCATTCTTTGCTCTAATATAAATATATGAATTTATATATTTATAAATTTTTTAAATTTATGATTTGCATTGATGTTAATATATTATTTTAAATATGAATAATTTTTATGAATTTTATGAAATATTAAAATTTTAATGAAAAGAATATATTTAAAATATATATATATTAATAAAATTTTTAATTTTAAAATTAAGAATATTTTTAGAAAATAAAATAATATTTTCAAAAATATTATTATAAACTAAACACAGGAACAATCATTTGCGAGTTATACGAAATTCTCAAAAATTCAATTTTCAAATCAAGCACATTGAATAAATTATTCTTGAATATATATTTATCAATCCACGAACCAAATGCATTCATAGTCTAAAATAACCAAGTAATAATTTATCTATTAACTAACTCCCCTGTAACAAGATAATAATGATCTTCGACATTTTTGGCAAGAAGAAAGTAACACAAACCTTAAAGAGAGCAGTAAAAAATAGGACACACTTTTAAATATTTTAATCGTGAGATATTTTTAAAAGTTTTTTCATGAGAAATTTTTTTGGTACAACAATTTTAATTCAATCCTTCTCATTTTATTATATTTTTATCCTGGTTATTACATTTCATTATTTATCACTAAACAAAATAAGGCCCAAAAAACCCTAATAAACCTAGGAATGTTAAAATATTCGACGCTTTTCGTTTTAGTAATATGGTGAAGCTAATGAATTTGCTAATGGTTTTTTTTTTTTATGTTTTGATAAATTTTGTAATTAAATATTATTTTATTAGATATGTTCCATGAAGTATTACAAAACGGAACTACATTGAGTTAAATTTTTTAACCAATCATGAAAGGAATAACCCAATTTAATGCGGGTAGAAATAGATCCTATTCGTTTCTATCATAATGGGTGGATCTGAATTCAAATCCAATAATCTTCTGTTAATACATTGTTTATTTATGTTTTTTAATACATCCTTGTTGAGATGGTAACTTAACATGGGAGAAACTTTTATTTTGAAAGCACAAAAAAAAAAAAAACACATACACTATACATGTTGCATAAAATGATTAATGATCAATGAAAAGTTATAACCAATTAATGATAAAAATCTAAATAAATTACCGAGATAAGAGAAAAAGTGCATGTGTATGGGGCCTTTTTGAAAGACCAAAGCTAAAGCTTATAGAGATGCAAGACTAATATTTGAATGAACTATTTTAATTTTGTCATCCCACAATTATAATATTTTTTTTGGTTGTTAAAAATCGAAGATAAATATTTGAATTTTACAATAATGCATACACCCATGTTTAACTTTACTTACGGTGTGACATTCATTTTAGGTAAATCAACTCATTCAATATTTTCATCTACAAATTATACATTTAAATGTACTTTACTTCATAAAGTGCACAAATGATATTTTACACAAAATATAGTATATAATTAACATTCACAAATGTTGTAACATTAATTGTTTGTTTTAGCCTCTCAGCTTGAGATAACCTGAACCCACTAATCACAATCTTTTATTTTTCGGCACATGAGAATCAATTTGCATTTCCTCTGCATGGTTGCTACCTATATAATAGTATACTTTGCAGAAGACTATCATTGGCATTTAGCATTTTCTTATAATTATATTACTCACTTAGAAACACTTAAATTATTTAGCAAAAAAGAAAAATACAAAAATAGAATATAATATTTCATGAATATTAAAATATTTAATGCCTTTCTTTTTAGTACTGTAATTTGGTGAGTTATTCACTGAAATCTGCTTCTAATTGATGAATGTTGACCACGATACTAAAACAAAATAATAATAAATGCCATTGAATAAAGCAGTGCCATTTAATATATTGAAAAAAATTGTGATAATAATTAATAATTTATTAAATAAAAAAATAGCATTTAATATATTGAGAACAATTGTGATAAATAGTTTATTCTCCAGTTAGCTTGAAAAAATAATTGAAATCTGCTAATAAAAATATTTCATATTTTCTTCTTAACAACATCGATCCTTAATTAAAACATTTATTATTATAACTTATTCATTTTGACTAACCTTAATGAATAATGTTAACTTTTTTCCATTAACGACACAGAGTACTATTTCATAATTTACATAAAAAATGAATAAATTATAAATAGTCAGCGTTTGAAAATATTAATAATATAAATAAATACTTCCAACACAGACACACACTTAAATTATTCTCTACCACTTACCATTTTTCCTAAAAAATAGTCAAAAGTTAATTAATGTCTTAAAAACGCTACATGATCTGTAAAAAAATTTGCCAGATACAACTGAAAATAATTAATTACTCCAAAAACATAATATATTCTCCCTTCACTCTTTTTATAAGATGGAATTAACTCATTTATCAGAATTAAGAAACTTAGTTAACAATTTTTCTTAGTACATAGTATGTTAAATGGGTATTTTGATGAATCATTTACATTGGATTCATAAGTAAATTATTCCTTGCCAATTTGTAGAATCATGATTTAGTTTTGTTTAGATTTTAAAAACATTAAACTCTCGTATATTTAAAGTGGTAAAAGTAACGTAGAAAAACGTACGACTACTACTTGCAATATTATAATAACACATAAATATAAGTATAATTTATTCTATTAATAATTAAATAAATTTTAGCTACAAACTCTCGGACACTATCTTTTAAACACACCATTCCTCATAGATTAAATTCAACTATTCTTTTAGATTTAATTAATCGTATTTATTTTTAAATAATTATCATTCTTAACTTTATAAATTTTCATAAATTCTGACCAATTATAGAATAAATATTATAAAATAAGTATTATAGAAATTATGACGCTTCCTCTAATGATTATCACACCAGGAAAAGATTAAGAAAAGTTTTTCGATAAAAAATTTTCACCCATACTAACTATTAATTGATATAGCTTATTAAATTTATAATTTTTTTCTCAAAAGCTATTCTTATGGCATTTAAAAAGAAAATATTATTGTATTTCAGTAACTATTATTAAATTAAGAAGAATGAGTCTATTTCTGTAAATAAATAATTAATGTAAAAAGTTTTAGATTAATTTCTTCAAAAATGGTTTAAGTAACACTTTTAATTGAGGTTTGATAAATAGGTGGGAAGAGAAAATATTATGAATTATGAATTAATTAAAAATATAACAAAGTAATTTTTACTGATGCTGTATAGATATTCAACGGACAAAAGTTGTACTGAAATTTTGAAATCTTAGTAAAGAGTAAACTACACAATGCATTTATTATTTTATAAATTGTAGCCATATTTTTCTATTTTTTAATATAATTTTTATTCCTTTTACAAGAGAATTGTAGTGTAATTTTTTTTAAAATCAAAATTTATTTAAAATAGTATATTAAAATTTTCAGAATAATATTTTTAAATGATTAAAATTTTAATAAAAATTTTTAAAAATAAAAGATATTTATATAATATAATTTACTTTCATGATAATTAATAAGGATATATTAATTTACTGTAGTAAAAATATGTTTAAGACTAAATACTAATACCGAGAAATTATATTCTTTATTTTTATATTTATTTTATTTTTATTCTTTAAATTAAAATTAAAATATTAACAACATCTTTATTTGTGTAATAGAAGGATATATTTATGTATTGTTATTACGAAAATGTCATCATTGTCCTATTAGGTACATTGCACCTCCATCACGTGGAAGACTCAACCTAATCAAGGAAGTCACTTGAGGAGCTCTCTTTGAGTAATTTCTATAGCTCGACCAAGACATCTACTATTGGCCAACTATATGAAAGGATGCTCACTCCTTCATAAAAAATAAAAAAAATGCTTGGAATGCCAAAATCACAAGTTGATCCATTCTCTTAGACCAAAAGAATTTCATTTGATCTCCATTCCATGGTCGTTCACAACATGGGGAATAGATATATTTAACCCTTCCCGCTAATCAAAGGCCAAGTCAAGATTTTAATCATGTGAGTCGACTATTTTACCAAATAGATAAAGGCTGAACCACTAGCAACCTTCACAGGTCAACAAGTGCAAACATTTTTTGGAAAAATGTCATATTCAGGCATAGACTATCCTATACTTTGGTCACGGACAATGGTCGACAATTTATCGACAAAGGTTTCGAAGAGTTCCTCCAATAACTCAACATCAAACACCAAGTTACATCAGTGGAACACTTATAGACAAACAACCAGGTAAAAATAGTGAACAAGATAATCCTGAACAAGTTGAGGAAGAAACTAGGAAGAACAAACATGGATGGACCATACCAAGTAGTAGACACCCTCCAAAACGGAGCTCACAAATTGGAAGAATTAAATGGGAAGCTTATACCCCGAACACAAAATGTCATGCATTTGAAGGCTTATTATAGTTAGAGGCAAACAAGCTTATGTATATAAACTGCGTAAACTTTGTAACATGTATGTCGTACTATTTTTCCTTATCGTAGATTTTATCCCTAATGAGAGTTTTTCCCTTATCTTAGATTTTATCCCTAAGGAGGGTTTTTCATTTCAAGGTTTTAACAAGATATATACCTTGACATAAATAAAAATGTCTCTCATTATTATCACTTTTTTCTAAGGTCAATTTATAATTATATAAGTCAAAGTCATCTAAATTGCATAAAATAGCAAGGACCAAAGTTATTCAAGCTCAACCACTAGTCAGAAAAGTCACCTCACATCATTGATCAGATAATTTTTACCAAATCACCAGCCGACTAATTCGGACACGACACGTGCCTAAATACTACCTATAAATGTTAATGCTCATGTCTCATCATTACATACATGGAAGCCGGACTACTTAAACATCACATGTATGCTCAATGATAGACCATCACACATAATAGAAGTAAACTCTGTCGTGTATCACTAAGGTTGACATGTCCATCTATTAAAGACTTTGACAC
Organism: Hylodesmum podocarpum; assembly: GCA_026586105.1. Classification (NCBI taxonomy): domain Eukaryota; kingdom Viridiplantae; phylum Streptophyta; class Magnoliopsida; order Fabales; family Fabaceae; genus Hylodesmum; species Hylodesmum podocarpum. The sequence continues at coordinate 14,189,340 of JALJEV010000623.1, read as the reverse complement.
CAACTTCAACCTATAAATATCTAGAGCGTACTTCTTGAACACTTACTTGAATTCTCTCACTAAAAACCTTTCACACTCATAATTCTTTATAAACTTTCTCAAATCTTTCTCCTTATTGATTGAACATCGAAGTGTCTTTGTAAGGACACCACACTTACATCATGTAGAAGACTCTTAACCTAGTCAAAAAAGCCACTTATTTAATTCTCTTTGAGTATCTTCTACATCTCGACTAAGATACACGTGTATTAAAACTCGTTTAAGAAAATAAAAAAGAATAGAATAAACGAGAAATATATTAATTAATAGAAAATAATAAAAATTTATATTTAATTTAAAAATAAATTTTATTATTTTAATACAATTTTTTGTCATAATGAATTTAAGATAAAAGGTTAATTAATTTAAGAGGTTAATGACTTTGTATTTAGAGTGACCTTAATCTATTAATATTTTATTGGGAATAAGAGTAATGAAGTAATTGGGAAATAACTAATATGTCATAGGAGGTGAGGAGTTAAAAGGGCAAGAGTTAATCAATTTTGTTGGGATTAAATGATTAAGTGGTAAGTTTTAATTAATTTAATGAGGTGAGATTAATCAGTTTGAGAATTTAATTAATTAAAGAGTAATTTTTAATTAATTAAGTTTGCAGATAGAATAAAAACTTATGTAAATTTGTATTTTTTATCTTTTATACAAAATTATAAAATACAGATCAAAATATTTAAAAACAATTATGTAAAAACTTATGTAAATTTGTATTTTTTATCTTTTATACAAAATTATAAAATACAGACCAAAATATTTAAAAACAATTAATCTTTTTTAAGCTTACAAACACATCATCTCAACTCTCATCTATTCCATTTCTTTCCTCTACTGTGTCCACGCATATGATGTGCAACAGTGAGCAACCATTGGGTGGTCAAGGAACTGCTACAGCCTCGGAAAGTGAAGTAAGTTACTGAGCAGAGCAAAGTGTTGAGTTGTTGAACTTGAACGTCGAGCATTCCATGGCCCACACAGCAGAGGCAGACACTAGTCTCAGCTTTATTTTGTTCAACTAAATTAACCGAAACATTGGATTAAAATGACGAGAAAACCCTTACCCCACCCTTATTTCTGAAAAGGGCTCGCTGGTCGAGACACTTCCCCCAACCTGTCTGTCATACACACTTAAAATTTTAATATTTGTGAATAGATTATTGAGAAAAAACTTAAAATTCTGATTTAAAAATAACAAAAATGACAAAAAGTGCATTTAAATTATGTTTACGTTTCAAGTTCTGAACAAGCTCAAGCTCAGGTCGTGTCTTAACTTATCCACACGCTAGCGTGGCGTGGCGTGGCGTGGCTCTTCTCACGAGCCATGGCCCCTCGCATTTATGACATTTACTGTTTTGCCACTCTCCTTCTTCTAATACTAACTCACTCATCCGCATTGAACACCGCCATTGAGTTTTTCAACAACCCGCTTTCCACGCTACCTATTTCGTTTTCTTTTTTCCTTGAACAAAACAATGTTGTTTATGTACGCTTGTTTTTTCTATTCGCAGCTTTGTGTCTCTCTGTAACCGTTTTTTACTCTTCAAAAATTTGTCCTTTCGCTTTGTTTCTTTTCTCCCTCATATATTTTATGTCATGGAAATTTGAACTCCAGATTCTCTCCCTACTACACTCCCCTCACCCTCACCTACGTTTTCTTTTCTCTCTGACTATTATTAATATATCTATATGTATTTTATCTTTTCATATTATAATGCTGTGTGAATAGGAAACAACTACTACGGCATTGCTTGCACTGAAGGGGAATGAAACTTCATTGCTCCAATGGGATTGGGATCACTCATCGTTGCTTTTTCCTCTCTTCTTCTTCTTGTTGAAGGTGCTGCATTTTCTAAGAAATGAGTTGCCTTTAATATCCCATTGAATGACTCATGTGGTTTCTTATTGGTGGGTCAAATGCATATGTTGACAATAAGTTATACATCAATTTTTATGACTATAATTATATTCATTCACCAACTTTCTTTTCTTCTTATCTCTCTTTTCATTTGCCAATGTCATCATATCATTTGTGTTATAATTGATATCTACCGCTTTCTCTCTTTATTATTTATTTTCTTTCAGTTCTCTCTTCATTTATCACAGAATGGGGGTGGACGTTTACATTTTTCCAATTTTTTTTTTTAACATATATATATATTTTTTTTTTTGACCCCATTTGCATTTTTATGCTTTTCTTGAAAATGGTGTAGAGGGGTGTAAAGAACTGCATTTTTTGTGCTTTTGCCGTGCTGATTTGTTTTATGTCCCCTACTCCTTTTTGTACTGCAAACTCTGTCTCTATGTGTTTGACCGTGTGAGGCAATTTATCTCTGTGGTGTGTGCGCGTTATGGTTTCTAATTTTTTCTTTGTGTGTTGAATGTTGATGTTATCTTTGCCTTGTAGGTGGGGGTTGCATTGTTTCTAATAGATTCTGACTTTCTAAGTGTGAGACAATGATGGATGGGCGGAGGCATTCAGTTGATATTCCAATTTCTAAGACTCTTGTGGCACTGAGGAGAGTAAGGTCATTGAGGGATCCATCAACTAATCCTATGAGTAAACTCTCTTCTTTGGTTGATAATGTGCCCTGGGAAAACGGTTCTCCTAATGACATTTCCCTGCGGTTCTTGGACGCTGCTCGGGCGTGTGATTCTGATGATAATGCTGCTTTCAGATCAAGGAATTTAGGTCTTGAGGGACAAAGGGAGCACAACGATGCTGGTTTTGCACTGAATTGTGGCATGTTGAACTCAAGGATGAAGCCTTGTCATGATGGCCAACAAGATAATGAACTAGTTTACTCTAAGCCTAATCTACAGTGCATTGGAAATAAATCACCAAATGAAAGCTGTTGTAGCAACCATGGGGGTAAAGAATTGGATTTGGCTTGTATTGTGCTTCCAAGTAATGATTTCAAGGATGGGGATTCATGCTATGAAACAACTGCTAGATCATCTCAATTAGGGAGAATAGATTGCTCTAATAAGTCAGCAAAAAAGTCTCTACGCAAGAATCAAGTAAAACCATCTGACGTAGTGAGTGGTATTTCTAGTCATGTAGGAAGTCCATGCCCTTCTGGTTATGATACTTTCTCACCCCATATTGCTTTAATAGGTATGAATCAAGATGCTGATGTCTTAGACAATAATGATAGCGGATGTGGAATAAGCTGCTGTTGGTCAAAATCCCCGAGGTTTAGAGAGTCAAATCTATTTGGTGAATTAGAAGACAGGCCTTTGATATCGCACCGTGTTGATGAGACAGATCTTCATGCACACAGAAGCATGAGACACAATGGTGGTGGGATTAGTCCAAGTTTGGAAACTCCTAGAAGTTTTTCTATGAAATTTAGGCCTAAATCATTCAGTGATTTGGTGGGACAAAATGTGGTAGTAAGGTCCCTTTTGGGTGCCATCTCCAGAGGAAGGGTAACATCATTTTATCTCTTCCACGGTCCACGTGGTACTGGCAAGACATCAGCCTCCAGGATATTTGCTGCTGCACTGAATTGCCTCTCTGATGAAGAGCAAAGGCCATGTGGCCTATGCAGAGAATGTGTTGTATTCTTTTCTGGAAGAAGTAAAGATTTTAAGGAAGTGGATTCAGTAAGACTCAATCGCACAGACCAGGTTAAATTGCTCACTAAGAGTGCAAACATCCCTCCAGTTTCGTCACGATTTAAGGTTTTCATCATTGATGAGTGCCAGCTATTGAATGGGGGGACATGGGCAAGCATTTCAAATAGCCTAGATAACCTTTCTCCGCATGTGGTTTTTGTTATGATCACTCCTGATTTGGATAAGCTTCCTCGAAGTGCAGTTTCCCGGGCTCAGAGGTATCACTTTCCGAAGGTTAAAGATGCTGACATTGTATGCAGATTAGAAAAAATTTGTGCCGAAGAAGGTCTTGATTTTGAACAGGATGCTTTGCACTTCATTGCTGCAAAATCCTGTGGTTCTGTTAGGGATGCAGAAATGATGCTTGATCAGATGAGTTTGCTTGGTAAAAAGATCAATATTTCTTTAGCTTATGAGCTTGTAAGTGTAGTACTTTGTGTTCCATTCATGTATTTCCTCCAAACATCATACTTTAACATGTTATTCTGGCTTACTCCTTTCTTGTGCTGCAGACTGGGATCGTTTCTGATGATGAATTGCTTGATTTGCTGGATCTGGCTTTGTCATCTGACACTTCAAATACAGTTATAAGAGCTCGAGAACTTATGAGATCAAGGATAGATCCTTTGCAACTTGTGTCACAGCTTGCAAATCTCATTATGGACATCCTTGCAGGGAAATGTGAAAATGGTAGTTCTGAAGTCAGAAGTAGATTTTCTAGGAAATACACCTGTAAGTTCTTAAAGCATAATTTATAATATTTTGTTTTGCTTTAAGCAAATGCATTGTTGTTTAACATTTTTGCGGTATATGTTTGTGTTTCTCTGATAAAACTTTATTCTTCTCACATCTTATTTATGTTATCTGACTGGTAATTTTTCTCTATCATAGCGGAAGTTGATATGCAAAAACTAAACAATGCATTGAAAATACTTTCTGAAACTGAGAAGCAGTTAAGAATTTCGAAGAATCAAACAACATGGTTCACCGTTGCTCTCCTTCAGTTAAGTTCTGTAGATTATCAATCTGTGGATGCAAATGATACTAAGCTGAGTCCGAGAGGATGCAATGGAGGTGAGCTTGGCTTTTTTGGATTATTATATTTTTTTCAATTTTTTCTCTCCCTGTGGAATGGGGTTAGCAGAATGGAGTGGTTTTGTCAGGTAGAAACTTCTAAGCTTTTCTTTATTCCTTAAATGGATAAAAATGGTGACATCTGCAATACAGGGCAAAACTTGGATCACTTTGCTACAGGCCTGGGTGATAACAAGTCATACAGATTAGGAGTGCCAGAGGATCATAAAGTAACATTGGATTCCATTTGGTACAAAGCTACAGAGATGTGTCATTCTAGTCAGCTCAAAACTTTTCTCAGAAAGAAGGGGAAATTGTCTTCACTTCACGTTGATCGCAGCAAAGCTTGTAATTTTCTTTATGTTTTTTCTCTTGGTACTCATTTTCCATTATTTAAAAATTGAGTAAACTACATTGATACCTTGTATTTTCCTAAGATTTCATAAACACCCATGCCTTTTTTACCTCTACACATACCCTAAATGTTTGAAAAATATTATGCTAATATTCATTTTATGCAGTATAATGACCGTCTTTAATTTTAGAAAACATTACACTAACACTTTCTCATAGGTATATAAAAGTAATGCTAAGAAACACAGAGATACCAAGTATAATCTTGCGATAACACAGGATGTCAATGTAATTTACTCTTAAAATTTTTATCATCATTGTACATGTATCTGCTCTTATGTTTGGTGCTTTTGTCATGGTTTCTCTTTGAGAAATGAGAAATTTGCTTGTTTATTGTCTAAATTGTTTTTGTTTTAAGAAACTTCTAGTATCTGCTCTGTAATATTCAGAATTTTTCTCATCTTAGTTTGCTGCCCCCAAAAGGGAAAAAAAAGCTATTGTTTTACAGTGATAACGTTTATATCTATGATTGAGCAAGTATGTGCTATCAAATTCAGTTTCTTTTCCATAATTTTGGTCAGCTATTTATATTTTTCACCTAGTGTTTAATGTGATATACTGCAGTCCTTTACATTCTACTCTCCCTTGGTACAAATTATTGAGTAATGGCCGAATAATACTCTGATTTTTAGGTCTTGCTATTGCCGAGTTGGAGTTCCGCCATCGCCACCATGTATCTAAGGCTGAGAAGTCATGGAAAATGATTGCTAGTTCTTTGCAGTTCATATTGGGTTGCAACGTTGAGTTGAGGATCACTTACGCACCATGTGCTTCTGATACTAAGTATGGCAAACTGAAGAGATCATCATTCAGTATCTTCAGTTGTTCTCGCCGAATTGGACAACAGAAGTCTCTATCATCTAATGAACAGGGAAGTGACTCAGATTATGCTGATTGCACCTCTGAAAACCCCATGATTAAGGGCAGAACTTCTACATCTGATTGTGGAATGGATGCTGCAACAACGGCTTTGAGGAGTTGTGAAGGGAATTTGCTGAGCTCAGGCGAAAGATCATTGAATAGATCATTTCAAGAGACCGTGATGAGGAAATCATGTGCTGATAATGTGAATGAGGGATACAATGGTGCACATCTTGATCCATCAATGCTTGATTCAGATAATCACTCTAACTGTTTTCCTAAAACTCTTTGGCTTCAAAACAAGTTCCGTTCTTCAAATTCATCCAAGTTGACTTTTCAGGGTATCCAACAACAGAAAGATTTTGTTTTGTCCGTCCCGAAGTGTACATGTTCTGGGACACATACCTATGCCAACGAGCTCTGCAATTTTTTCCAATAGTTGTAAAAACTGCACCAAAGCAATAGGTTGACTTGTTATGCATTTTTGTGCTACTGTTTGTATTGTTGAGACTAGTTATGTAGTGTTAACTTAGCATAGTTGGATAGAATGAACATAAATTTACATTCATATGCTCTGATTTAGAAACATGGAGATTAATTCCAAATATTGAAAATTCATGTAGTATTCTACACGAAGTGCCATGAACTTGCCGAAAACAAACTTAAACTTAACTCTGATGTCTGATGTGCATCTGAACTATTGTTTGATGAAGTAATTAAACGCTTGATAGGTGCTGCAATTCATTGCTAATGAAAATACACAATAGCACCATGTTACAGTGATTGAGAATCCCATGGAACTCGTTGCAAAGCAACTTATTGTAGAAAGAGTTGTTGATCGATACATTGTGCTCGTCGACAGCGACGCAAGATCAAGAATCCTCGGAGGATAGATCATAAAATATTTCAGCAATACCTGAGGAATTTGTAAATCCCTAATCTTTACATGTAATTTAAAATTCTTTAATTTTAACTTATCAAAATACCTTAAATAATTACGTGAATTTCAAATTCTTCCAAAATTCAATATCCAAACGACATATTTTGACTCGCAGAATTTTAAATTCCTGAAAAAAAAATTGAATTACTCATTTAAATTCTACCCAAACACGGTAAGAGTTATTTGTAAAATGGTATCCGATTGAATTGAGAACTGATTTTGAAAGCTAAAAAATATTTTGATTCCATTACTGATACAATATGCTAAACATACAAGTTAGCACATGAACTCTAACTTTATAACAAACTTCCACCAGAGAAAGGAAAACTTTATAACAAACTTGTTGATAGCAAATGGACCAACATAGGTCCCTTTGAAAAAAATTTAAGGAAATCGGATCTTAAAGGGAGTCTCTTTTAAACATTGTGCGCAAATATAGCTTGCATAGTAATGGCTACACATAAGGGGGAGTGATGTGCATGTTTGATTTGTGTATAAACCATTGCGCAAACCAATTTGACTGCGCAGGTGTGCATAATATACTGTGCAGCTCTGACTTGTGAAATAAGGGTTGATTTGCATCGAAGTCAGTTATGCAAGCCACGTTATATACAACCCCTTCCTTCTTACTTAAATTACAATTACAACCTAAATGAATTTTGATGAATGTTTTATGTTTTGTATGTCTTTAAATATTTCATGATGTTTTACATTTAAAGAGTAGAATTTTATATTTTTTAATAGAAGAGTATATGTTATTTTATTAATATTTTGATTTATTATTATTATTATTATTATTATTTACGTGAAATTTTTGTGTAGGTAGTATGTTCAGAATCTCTTCCTACGAAGTGAATGTATTTTTATGGATGTTTTATGTTTCTTGATGTTTTATATATCATTAAGAATTTCATGATATTTATATTTTAAGAGCAGGATTTTACAAATTTTAACACATACATATATATTTTTTATTAATATTTTGATTTATTATTATTCAATTAAATTTTTTTTCAAGTATTTTCTTCTATTATAGTAATTGTATATGTTAATAAAAAAAATTTTAAAAAAGGAAAGTATCACGTTTAAAGGAAGAATCAAAGCACCAAATTAGATGTAAAATTAATTTTGATAGTTTGAAAAGGAGTATTTATAATAAATTGAAGCTAGAATTAAACAAAGTTATTATTTTTATAACTACTAGACCTTGTATTTCAAAGAGATGCACACAATATTATAAATATGTGACGACGAAGATGTTGAAATTATGACTTATCAGTTATAGAACTATACATTGAATTCGAAGTTGTTGGTGGTTCTATCTTTATTGTAACAAATTTTTTGTTGTTATGTGATAATAATATATGTAAAATGAATTAGGATTTGATACATCTAATAAACGGGGTTGCAAAAACTTAGATTCTTATGATGATGATGATAAAGACTATTGTGTCTCTGATTCTCGTATAGGCCTGCAAGTGCAATCATTTGTAGTAGTTGAAACATATGAATAATGTTAGTATGCATTAATTTAATTTTTAGATATTTGTCATTAACAATAACTATTGTTATACATTATTATGTAATTTATATTTATTTAAGTGAATGTTAAATTGTATTTTTTTCTTAATTGCAGAAGAAAGTCAACATCCTTCTTAGAAAGATATGTCTCGCTGTGGAAATATAAATTATAATTACCTTGATGAATAACTGTTATTGAGTATAAGTCTTCCTTTTAATTGGAACACGCATATGTGCCCTCTGATGTTCAACTCTAAAACCTTCTCCAAACGAGATCTTCTCGCGATAACAACAATACAACTCTCCTATCACACATGTATCCTATATATTGTGCTCAATGTACACAAACACTTCATACCTTATACCCTATACTTGAACATGATTTTCACTGGCATGTAATATTCCGAACCTTGATAAGCTCCTTGGCTTGGGGTATACAAGGTAACATGTACTTTCTTTCTCATCTCAAACGACACTACAATCTAAAATACTATCAAATTATTCTTTGCATGAACAAGTTTATCCCAACACTAGAGTTCTCACTCTAATGTTATCATATCAACGCAAGTCAGGGTGATTCATACCATCACAATGACAATACTGATATCATTATTTATAATCACATACTTAGTTAGAAATTATCATGGTTGTTTAAAAATTACATTGGAACTTAACATTTGTAAAGATAAACATTGTACGAGTATATGATATCAGAGCTCATGAGTCCATAAGGGATATAACTTTCATTACTTGATGTAGCATGTTTTAAACCTAATTATGTAATCTCGACCTTATTATCGAGCTTACCGAATACGCCTAGTTGCTCGTAAGTCTAATCACAATTCTGAGTGGCCCAAAACAAAGACAACAACACATAGATTAATTTAAATAATTCAAATTTTGTATTCAAGGCTGAAAGGGTCTATATATGAATTGAAGCACAACTATCCTTATATGAAGAAAATAATTATAAAAAGAATATAGGTTTCAAAATCTAATTACATATCTATGATGAAGACGTCAAACTTTGAAATCTCGGAAATTAACTCCAAAATTTATTGGACCTTGTCAAATCTTAAAGAGGACTGACTGGCTTGTAGCCTACCACATTGCTTTGCCTTCGAATATGTCAAATTTACACCTTAATTTTCATGTATCCCAACTTTGAAAATACCTTTATGATTCGACCCATGTACTTGAGTTAGATAAAGTACAAATAAGAGATAACCTTCGTATGAAGTAGCACCCATTCGAATCAATCGTAAGGTGAAGTAAATTCGTGGCAAAACTCTTCTATTAGTAAAGATAATGTGGAACATTGAGGAGGGTGACACAACATGAGAGTTGGAGATCAAGATACGAGAGTCTTATCTGCATATTTTTTAAGGTAGTTTAAATTTTGAGGACAAAATTTTCTAAGAGGGAAAGAGTTGTAATGCCCTAAAATTTCAGATTCGAAATCCATTTGTTGTTTTGTTGACGAATATGTATATATGAATACGAGACAAATATAAAACTCATTTATGTGTATTTATGTAAATTTAGGTGTGTAAGAGTGATTAGACTATAAGAAAATAAATTTAAAACTTCTTTTATATAGTTATTTCAAATATTTTGCCTAAAAGAGATTGACTTCTTGAGGAAACTTCTTGTTACTCTCTTGCATAAGTGAGAGGGAGTGACTTCTTGAGGAAGCCATCACCTCACTCCCTAGTTCAAGCAAGAAAGCGATTGGATTGACCCTATAAATAGGAAACTAAGAGGTAAGTTTTTATACATTTTCCAACCCTAACGAAATCTTACTCATTTTCTCACTTAAATATATTTTTTAACCCTTACTTTACTAATAGCGCGTATGTACCATTCTTTTTGGTAAGTTATTGTCTTTTTCTTAGTTAAATTTTTTCATTTTCAAATTATAGATGGTAGAAGAAGTAAACTTTTTTTTCGAAACAAATTACATCATTATAATCCCAACATTTTCCTGATAATAAATATGTGATTAAATCGTTAAATTTGACTATTTCTTTTTATTTTTAATTATATTTTAATCTATAATATTTTAACAAAAATAAATACTTTTTAAACTTTAAATTAAAATTCTTAATGATGAAATAAATATATTTTTTTTATACACAATGTACAGAATATAATATATTGATTAAATTTTATAATAAATAATCAATATGTATTAAAAATATCTCTAACAATGGTGATATTTAACTAACATGATAAAAAATTTCACACTAACTAATCAAAACAATAAAATCTAAGTATTCTTTTGTTAACAATTACCCTTTTTAATCAGTTACTCCAGTCAAAAGAATCACTAATAGCACGTGCTAAATACTAATAATTAAAATCAAATAAAAATCAGAAGTCATAAGTTGTATTAATTTAGTCTTTATAATTTAAAAATAATTATTTTAAAAAGTAATATTTTAGTCTGTACAATTTATATTATAATTTTCTTTTAATTCTTATCATTAAAAATTTAAAAATTAAAAAAATTGAATTATCAATTACATAAACTTAAAAAATAAATTTTTAAACTAACTACATAAATTATATGATCAATTTTTTAACCTGGAATGAAATGAATAAGTTAATCTGGAATTAATAACCGTCAATAAAAAATTAATTTCAATTTTCAAGGACAAAGTTGTGTTTTACACACTCTTTTACAGTTGCATGTCAAAAACCAAGTCTCCGCAGAGAAAAAAGAAACCGTTCCCTTTGAACAATTGATTCCATTGTTTGGTTGAACTGAAAAAATACCAAATAGGATTCGAATGGCGCACGATAGCAATCGCAGAGTGACACTACTACGCCGACCGAAGCAACTCAACAGCAAAGGATTCGACCCGGGGATCCAAGTCTGGCTAATCGGATCCCCATTCCTGCCGCCACTCACCGTGGCCTCCTTCCTCCGCCGCATCCACGATTTCCCCGAGGAATCGGAGGACCTCCGGACACTCATCCCCAAAGGCTTCGAACCTGTCGGAGCCCTTGCTTCCGGCTCCGACGAAGCCGACGCTCGTGCGGCAATTGACGCCACGCGTCGTCTGAGGAACATGCTCTACGGCGGAGGAACGGATCCCCCGGTCATCGGAGCGGTTCGCGGTTCGGATTCCGGTGACCTAAGGTTTTTTGTTTCCGAGAGTGGAAATGCGACGAGCATTGAAATTGTTGAGTCGGTAATAGAGGAACGGGATGCGGAGAAGTATGTCTGGGAGAATGGTTGTTTGCTTCACTGTGAGCTTCCGATTAAGTTGCCACTCTATTATGCTCTCGAAAATTCGACTGGTAATTTTCCTTACACTGGTTAAATAATTTGTTTATGTTTTCAGAAACATGCAATTGAGCAATTCATTTGGATTTAACTTCTGTTATTATTAATCAGATTGACATTAATGTACTGTGTAGGGTTTACACCACTGTGGGATTTTGGGTCTGTTTGGGGTGATAAGCTTAATTCAGTGCTTGTATTATACTGATAAGCTTTAGCGTGAAGGTTATTGAAATAAGTTTGAATGAGCTTGTGGGAAGATCATATGCCACTTTTAATGTCATAATTGTGTACGTTTTAGTATACAGATGCAGAGAACAGGATAATAACTGGACAGTTGTGAACTATCTAAGATGCCTCTATCACTCTGTTCTAAATGCATAAATTCTGGACAAATTTTTTCTGCAGATGTTGAGAATGCATATAAAAAGGCTACTAAAGCTGTTATTGCTAAGTTAAGAGACCCTCAGGCTGTTTACATGTTAGAAACGGCAAACAAAACCTCTCAGGATGTACCTTCACCTGTCATAATTCGAGGTGTACATTTAGGCTCTTACACAGACCTCTCCAAGATCAAGCCTCTGGCTGAGGGTGATGATGGCTTTGATGCAAGTTCGCCATCATGTTCACACTTTTCTGTCAGCCGTAAAACAGGCTCGCCAGTTTTTTCTGCAGAGGTAACATAAAAGATTACGATATTCTTAATGATCTTTCTCCCCTTTTTCTTTTCAACTGTTTGGTTTTTTATGATATATTCTGATACTGTTTTCAATTTTGATTTTCATCTTGTCTCTATTTTTCTCCTTTCTGCCATGAACTTCATGAATATTAAAATGACTACCATCGTCCATTTTGTGAAATTTTCTTCTTATTAGAATGCAGATACTATCCATGTTACTGTTCTCTTTAATAGCTTAGGGTCATCATCAACTTCTACTGCGCCTGTTGCAGAATATGTTCCAGGTCAGGATTTGAGGGTAATATTTGATGCCCGCTACTTGCTCATTGAAAAGTATGATTTACTTAAACTTTTTTTGTGTTTTAGCATTTATTAATTGAAGTTGAGTTATTGCTTTCAGTCCAGGAAGAAGCTAGACTCCTGGCTGTGGATATTAAGCTGGATGTACTCTGCTATTCTTCCAGGGAGCTTCCACTGAAATATGCCATTTCAAGTTTAATCATTCCTGGCTTAGTTGACCAGTTAAATACAGTGCAGAAGTTGATGTTGCCTAACTTATTGGCACAACATCCTCGGGTGAGTCAATGGATTCATCTTTCCAGTTACATAAGCTTTCCATGGTTCTACTATTCCACCATGATTCCCATTTATAAGAAGATTGTCCTTCTATCATCAATGGATGTGCAATGACTTGTTGCCATTCCTATATCCTAGCATTACAATATCATATGGCCTTTTGGCTTTCGTCTTGCAAAATAGTAATATACACAAATATGTGCATTATTTCTTTGTATAATACAACTCACCAGTATGACTTCATATAATGGTGTTCATTTGAACTTTCAAATATATGAATTATTATTTTATAATTGTGGAATGTTTCAAGTTTCAATGGTTAGAAGAACCAAACCTATATCAACTCTGATAGGTACTAAGAATTGAGTGCAGATGACAAAATTAATTATTAGTATATAGTAATGTGAGGTACTAATGCTCTAAGTTTGGACTGAACCTTTCCCACTACATATTTTCTCATAATGAAGCTATGGTATGGAAAAAAACATTATTCCTTTTTCCAAATCACCCTAATGATTATTATCACTGATCAATCAGGTCAAATTCATGAAAGAAATTGATTTTAATTCTGTGAATAATATATAATCATAATTTCTGTTTAATTTTCTCACTTTTTATTATTCAATTTAATTATTGTTGTTTCATAATAAAGTTTTCTTTTCACTTATTTGTTTAGTACTCATTGTTCTTTGTATTGACTAGCAATTTATTTATTTGTCAGCTAAAATCTTATCACTTTAGTCCTCCTGGGATTCTGCATCCAATAACTGTTTTATATGAACTGAGTTTTGGGGAGACAGAAATGAAGCAAGGTATGCTGTTCAACTCTGACATGAATAGGATAACTCTTTAAGATGTACTTGTCATTAGAAATATAGAAATAAAGCTTTAGTATATGCTGTTGATAAATTTCAGAGAGGAATGTATCTGTTGAATCTTCGGGCTTTTCCAATGTACTTTATCATTTTTTATCTCATATGTGTTAGTATTGGTGATTTATTAATTGGTCATGCTGTCTGCAGTTGAAGTTAGGAGATCCTTGCACTCAAGGCTGGGATTACCCTATGATCGTCCCCTTCTAAGAATTTCTAATGCCTTGGATTTTTCAAAATTGAAGAACAATGATATTGTTTCTCTACAGAAAGGTACTATATATACATTTGAATGAGCAGTTCTCTATGCTCTATAGAGGATTATGATTACACGCGCCTCTTACTGGGTTGTATTTTCTAATACTAACTAAGTAACGTGTCATATGCTCTGAGTTTCTTAATGTTTGTTGGCAATATTAGGTTCAACTTTGCTCAGAGATGTACACATTGGGATTCCAAGCAGTGGGGGTAAGTTGCCATTATGGTCTGCATCTCTCATTCTAAATGTAAATCTTCTCTATCTCATTTGAAATGGTTGTGGCTTATGCAGTTACTGGAGGAACTGTTTCCCTTGTTCAAGGTTCCTATGAATACTTCCATTATCTTCAGAATGGATATAATGATTCGGTAATTGCAGTCCTTCTAGCTAATGGTTGTATCATGTTCTGGCAATCGCATGTCATCATTATCTTCTAGGCCCTAAATTGAAATTACACATCTAATTGGTGGATATTTAAGTTTGAACACAAGCAAACCTCAGTTTATTCACGAGTGGTTTAAGTTTATCTGATTAACATAATCTTATTTAGGCAGTTGCAAATTATGGTTTTAACATGGGAAGAAAGTGTTTTAAGTTTCAATGATGAAAAATACGATAATGAAAGTTTTTCTGTCAAGTAATCGTCTAAATATATTCCAACTTATTTGTCGTGAAAATGATAATAAAAAAATAAAAACAGATTAGTCTATTAATAGTGTGATTTTTTTGTATAATGCTGTATTAAACTATGAACTACAAAAGTATTATATATGAAAGTAGAACTTATGATCACCCATGAAAGGAAATGAGAACCAATGAGAGAAGGACATCTGATGTTTAGCTGCCCATGGAATGCAACTTGTTGAAACATAGACTTGGCATTTTTGGTCTTGCTTCGAATTACCATCCTTTCTTCTATATCAAAATATAAAATGTTTTATAGCTTGGCTACTGTTGTCTGCATTGTATCTGGAATAGGATCACTTTTTTTACACCAGAACAAAATGTCTAAATTTTCTAGGGATGGGGTTGTGCGTACCGCTCTCTCCAGACTATCATTTCATGGTTCAGGCTCCAAAACTACACGTCCATAGAAGTTCCTTCTCATAGGTATTTACATTTTATTCTCTGATTGTAAATTTTCTTTTGAAGGGAGATACCATTCCTTCCATTGTTTCCTTATTGTCTCTTCTGGTTTAAAATTGTTCATGTTTTTATTTTTCTTGTGTAATGGATTATTAAATTAGTCTTTTAAAGAATTGTTTGTTTTCATTTAAGGGGAAAATTTGATGAATCAGTTAGTCTGGCTGAAGTTCACTTGTGTCAGATAAAATCTTGTTATATTCATGCATATGATCATGATTTGACCTGACAAACCTACAACTTTCACAGGGAAATACAGCAGACACTTGTTGAAATTGGTGATAAGGACCCTTCTTTTATTGGGTCACGAGATTGGATTGGTGCCATTGAATTAAGCTTTGTTTTGGACAAACTTTTGGGTGTAAGTATTCGCTCAGCTTAGCATTCTTCATGTTCCACTGTACATTTATTATTAAACTGTATGTTATAGACGCAGTTGGACTTTTGTCCCAACTAGACATTGTTATTATGTTTTATGACTACTAGAATTAAGATATGTTGAGCTTCTCAGCCCTAGAAAGAGCTAGAATGTTAATTCTTGATCCATTGTGGAACATAGTGCATGAAATGTGTGTTGCTTATGAGCCTAATTGAGTCTTAATGATTTGATTGAGTGGTTTACTTTCTTTAACAGGTTACTTGCAAAGTCATCAATGTTAGATCCGGAGCTGAGCTTCCGGAAAAATGTCGAGAGCTAGCGTTGCACTTTGAGACCCAAAGTACACCTATAATGATTGGTTAGTAAATGATGTATTTTTTACTTTTGTCTGCCATTTATCTATAGCATCTCTCTGTATGGTGTAGTCTCATTCAAAGTACCAAACCAGACTGAACTAAACTGAAGCAAACCTTGAATAACCAAACCTTTTAAAACAGTTCAAGAACCTAATTAGTTTTTTAAAACATTTCTTTAACTTGATCGGTAATCTAATTTGGTTAGCATTATAAATAAATCACCAAATCTGCTCTCTCTTAAAAATAATCAGAACTCAGTACCCTAACTTTGTTCTGACACTTCCTGCACTGAGAAGCTGTTGTGTTCTGCAAAAACATAGCTCAGCACGCTGGAACCCTCCTCTTGACCCCAATTCTAGTGTGGCAATACTCTCCCCATTGCTTGTTGCTCAAGTTAAAAAGTAGTGGTAGAAGTAGTGCACGTGAGGAGTTGGATTGTGCCTGTGAATCTGCAGGTATAAATAGGGATGATGTTTTGGCCCTGGCCTACAAATGATTGGGAGGTGCTGCAGGCAGGCTCACCCCTGTACTTGTTGGCGTGATGGAGAATGGAGCCAGGAAGCTTGATGAGGACCTCTTCAGTGCTGGCAGAGGGACTCATATTGACAGGGAAGAGGTGTTTGACAAGCTCAGTAGCTCACTAAAGTCAATTAAGGGGTAGAGAAAGGAGGTATGGTGGATTGAGAGAAATGGTGAGCATGTGTCTAGGTTCAAATAAATTTCCTTACGTCTGGGAATCTCTCTGGTTAGCACTTTCTTAGACCAGTTCACTGAACCAAAACTAGTTTACTTAAGTTCTTGCAAAATACAATTGGTTTGATTTGGTTCAAGGTTTGGTTTTCTATGCTGAAGTGAATTATGACCAGGCCTTCTATATAGGTTGGCTTGAAATTCTGCAGTATATGTTTCATACACTCAAATATGTGTTGCTATGTTTGTCTCATTGTCTGCATTGCTCTTTAGAAATTTTGGTATGGAGGCTAGGACCACTGATATCTCTGATAACGTTTTGGTTTCTAAATGCAGGTGGTGGTGTACTTGCATATACACTCTTGGGAGTGGATTATAATGAAGGAACTGGTGATTGTGCATTTTTAATTCTTGATCCACACTATACAGGCAATGAAGATCTAAAGAAAATAGTCAATGGGGGATGGTGTGGATGGAAAAAGGCTGTTGATAACAAGGGAAAGAATTTCTTCTTGCATGATAAGTTTTATAATCTACTGCTGCCGCAGAGGCCCAACATGGTTTGAGGCCTCACCTTTGTGTTATTGTTGTTCTGTAATTGGCATCCTGTGACTATAACCAGGATTCATCTGCCACATGTGTATACCTGAATCTTCCATGGAGTCAGTTGGGAAGGGTAGGATTAGCTCAATTTTCTTGAGATACTTTTTTTAAACCATTCTATACACATGGTACTAAGATAGAACTGAAGCTCTGGGAGCCAGGTCCAATCAATCTTAGAAGCATAACTATAACAATTGAAACTTTGGCTAACTTGAAATCCAGATTTATTGCTATAAGTTATATGTATGAAATTATGGTATTTGGCAGAACGAGCTCTACGCTAAAATTTTATATAGAAAATCATGGGTATTTTGTTACGTAGGACTAGGAGTTTTGTTCTGCCCGTGAATACTGAATATTAACAGCCGTGAAATGGCAAGGAGATGATTTGTTTTGTTGTTTTGAAATACAGTAAATTAAATTACATTATTATTATTATTATTATTATTATTGACTGGTCTACGACTCTTAACTTTTTTAGCTTCTGTTTTAAAAAATACCTTCTTAGTTTTTACTTGTGTAGTTAAATTCTGAGTGTTGAGGTAAAATAACGGCTCCATAGCTTGCAAGAAGAATGAGAAAGAGTTGGTAGATGCATGAAACAGGTGACATCTACATCATATGTGGATATATGCTTGGAATTGTTTTTTAACGTACTTACAGCACGTTTAATTTGCCCTTACGTTTATTTTTAACAAAATCAATTCAGATTTTTCACATTGGATTAAAGTATACAGAGTTGCTTCACGAATAAAAAGAAGTTGAATGAGTTAAAAAGAAATAGAATTGTTTCCAAATTTTCATTGTCCCACTGCAACTTTGAGTCTCTCACCAATCCAAATCCACAATTAAACTAATAAAAAAGGCATTCTAACAAATATAAATTGAGTAAAGGGACCTGGTACCGGAAGAGCGAAGGTATTCCGACAGTGTGAGTAGTGTAACTAAAATGCAATTGTTTTCTTTTATAATCACGGTAATAGAGTTGGAACCTAAACCTTTGTATATTCTACCGTATTCTTTCACCAACTAAATGCAATTGTTAGTTTTTCAACAAATTTTATTGTCGCTTAAACTAATTTTGTTTTAGTAACAAATTAATTATTTAGGAACATAAACTCTATGAATCGGATCTCAATGAGTTCCTCGTGTAATGCCATGAATCTTGTTCATTTATTTCATTTCCTTATAAAAAATAAAATATTTAAAATCAAAATTAATAATTCAATTTTTTTTATTGTTTCACTCGCACATACTACAGTTTAATATACTGTGAATCCTTAAATATAGAACTAATGTAAGATTGTTCTTGATTAACCATTTAATATACAATATATAACTACATTAAATATTAAAAAAAAATTATATTATTCATTATAGTCTTATTTGACTATGCATGATGGTCTCCAATAGAAAAATACAAAGGATAAAACTTTGAAACAACAGAAGAGTTATATACGCGGATTGTTATATATTTAAATTTAAGATTATATTAAAATTTTCTTAAAATATAAGACACTCTTAACCAAATTGAGAAGTATACTAACTAATACTTGTATTGCATGTTTTTCAATAGGTATACATGTCTGTGTAAATTAAAAAAAATAAATAAGAAAAAGACATGTATATTCGCTTGTTTACAATATTTAATTTTCAGTAATTTATTAATTAATTTAACATTTTTTCAGTAATTTAGTATTTTATTATTTGTATCCTCAATTATAAGACATAATTTTAATATTTCTTAATCGTTGGTCATAAGAAATTTCTTTAAAAAAATTTACTATTAATTATTTTTTAATATAATTAATCTTATATTAAATTTTTCATGCATCCCTAAACTTTTCTTAATTCTATGCTCATAAAAAGTATTATTCTCGATATTAATTATTCTCTCTACAATTTTTAAGAATATTATAACTTTAAATAAATTAAATACGAAGTGGACCAGAAACAGTGCATGCGCGTGGTATTTTATTGAACGTGTTTTGAAAATCAAGCCAGTTATGCTTCAAGTGGAGTTTGTGAGTTTTGATATGGAGTGTAATATCATAATGCTATTTTTTCTTGCTGTGTCTCTGCAATCAAACGCGGTTTTTATGTAGTAGTAAACTACGTGGCATGAGCATCTCCTACATGTCGAACAAGGCTTTTTCCTCTATTTTGTTTAATTTGCTGTAAAATTGCTCTGACTTTGATTGAAGCTCGTGTGACGTATATTTGATGGCGTGATGAAATTAATTAGAGAAGGTGTTTGTGTTGTTGTATTGTAGGGTGGCTTTTACTTTTTACTTTTACAATTCGTGTTTTGTGTGTGAATGGCATCAAGCGAGGGGTTTCTGACAGATGGACAGAGAGAGATTATGAAAATAGCGAGTCAGAATGTGGAGAATTTGTCTTCTTCGCCCAAATCTCCGTCCTCCTTGCTTGTTGAACCTAATCATCATCATGTCAGAGCTCCTTCAAGGGGTGGTAAAGCACAAACTGCTGGCCATGCTGTCAAGCATGTGCGTCGTTCGCACTCGGGCAAGTTTGTGCGGGTTAAGAAGGGTGAGTTTATGTCACCTTATGTTCGTTTGTTTGTTTTCTTTTTTTAATTTAATCAGCACTGAACTAGTCACATGAGCTTGTAGTTTCTAGGTGGTTGAATTTTGATTGGGATGCTTGTCATACAGTGTGTCTGGTCTTGTTTTTTTGTTAACTTGGTTTACTTGTGTTTGATTGTCACTTGTGTGTAATTTTGATTGCCATGCATATCATGCTGCGCGTGTCTTGAGTTTTAATTGGTTAACTTGTGAGTAGTTTTCACTTGCAGTGTCGACGTTACAATTTACTCCTTTTTTGTGGTCTTTGTGTGGTAATTTGATGTACTGTGTCTCTTGAATGCAGACGGTGCTGGTGGTAAGGGCACTTGGGGGAAGTTGCTTGATACGGATGGTGAATCCAATATAGACAGGAATGATCCAAACTATGACAGTGGTGAGGTAAATTCTCTTTTCTGGTTTAGTGGGTAGTTTCTTAAAGCATATTTATGTAAGATTGAATTGCTTGAAAATTTTACATGATTCTTGCTGTAGTAGCTTTTTCCTTTTGTGTTTCTGTTGTTTCTTTTCTTTTAGCATAATTTATGTAAATTGTTTGGTTCTGCTTATTATCTTTTGTTTTTGGTGGCTGTTGCAAATGGGATGCATAGGTACATTATCTGTTTCTTTTGCATACTCTTACTATTTATAGGAACCTTATCAACTGGTTGGATCTACTGTTACTGATCCTTTAGATCAATTCAAGAAAGCTGTAGTATCCATCATAGAG
Organism: Hylodesmum podocarpum; assembly: GCA_026586105.1. NCBI lineage: Eukaryota > Viridiplantae > Streptophyta > Magnoliopsida > Fabales > Fabaceae > Hylodesmum > Hylodesmum podocarpum. The sequence goes on along the minus strand of JALJEV010000623.1, from coordinate 14,168,703 downwards.
GAATATTTCAGTAATGGAGATGTGGACTTGACGGCATCTGATCTTAGAGAACTTGGATCAAATGAATATTATCCATACTTCATTAAGCGTCTTGTATCCATGGCCATGGATAGGCATGATAAAGAGAAAGAGATGGCTTCAGTTCTGCTTTCAGCATTGTATGCTGATGTCATCAGTCCTGCACAGATTAGAGATGGGTTTTTTATGCTTATTGAATCTGCTGATGATCTTGCAGTGGACATACTGGATGCAGTTGACATCCTTGCTTTATTTCTGGCACGTGCTGTTGTGGATGACATCATTCCTCCAGCCTTTCTTGCAAGGGCCAGGAAGGCTCTTCCAGAATCTTCCAAGGGAGTTCAAGTAATCCAGACTGCTGAAAAAAGTTATCTCTCAGCTCCACACCATGCAGAACTTGTGGAGAGGCGATGGGGTGGTAGCACACACAGCACTGTTGAAGATATGAAAAAGAAGATTGCTGATTTACTAAGAGAATATGTGGATAGTGGTGACACATTTGAAGCCTGCAGGTGTATACGTGAATTGGGGGTTTCGTTCTTCCACCATGAGGTTGTGAAGAGGGCTCTGATACTTTCTATGGAGAACCATTCAGCAGAACCTCAAATGTTGAAGCTATTAAGAGAAGCAGCAGAAGAAGGACTCATTAGTTCTAGCCAAATGGTGAAAGGATTTTCTCGTTTGGAAGAAGTCCTAGATGATCTTGCTCTTGATATTCCATCAGCTAAAACCCTGTTTCAGTCATTGGTACCAAGGGCAATATCGGAAGGATGGCTTGATGCTTCATTTTTGAAACCCTCTAGTGAAGGAGGAGATATCATAGTTGAAGATGAAAAGGTGAGAAAGTACAAAAAAGAGGTTGTAACTATAATTCATGAATATTTTCTCTCTGATGACATTCCTGAACTCATTCAAAATCTTAAAGATCTGGGGGCACCTGAGTACAATCCAATATTTTTGAAGAAGCTAATAACTCTTGCCATGGACAGAAAGAACAGGGAAAAGGAAATGGTGTCTGTACTGATGTCTGCTCTTCATATAGAGATATTTTCAACAGAGGATATAGTTAATGGTTTTGTCTTGCTTCTGGAAAGTGCCGAAGATACGGCACTGGATATAGTGGATGCATCAAATGAGCTTGCTCTTTTTTTAGCCCGAGCTGTGATTGATGATGTATTCGCTCCTCTGAATTTAGAGGAAATTAGCAGCAGGTTGCCACCAAAATGCAGTGGGTGTGAAACTGTGCGGATGGCTCGATCACTAGTTGCTGCTCGTCATGCTGGTGAGAGACTATTGAGATGCTGGGGTGGTGGGACCGGATGGGCTGTTGAAGATGCAAAGGACAAGATCATGAAGCTGTTGGAGGAGTATGAGAGCGGAGGTGTAGTGAGTGAAGCATGCCAGTGCATTCGCGACCTAGGAATGCCTTTCTTTAACCACGAAGTTGTGAAGAAAGCTTTGGTTATGGCCATGGAGAAGAAGAACGATAGGATACTGGATCTTCTGCAGGAATGCTTCAGTGAAGGTCTGATCACCATCAATCAGATGACGAAAGGGTTCACCAGGATCAAGGATGGTCTTGATGATCTTGCTCTGGACATTCCGAACGCTGCGGAGAAATTCAGTTTCTATTTGGAGCATGCCCTGAACAAGGGCTGGCTCCAACCATCATTTTATTCCACTATTACAAATGTCTAAGTGCTCCAGACCTCAATTTCTTGAGCGGACATTTTTTTGTTTTTTCTCTTGTATATGTTAATGCCCTTTAGCTCTCTTATCTTATCTAAATATTATATTTTTCTAAATATATTTTTAATTATATAATGTTTAAATATAATATTTAAATTTTCTTATCTTATATTTGAAATGAGATAATATAACATCTGAAAAGGTGAAATGTAATTAATTATTATTTGATAAAGGAGAAAATATATATATATTTTAATATAAGAAGAGATAAAAGGAATGTTAATGGTGTGGGTTTCTAGCATATCAACTCTCACCCATGGTCTTTTATCCCCACTACGGGGGAACTTTTCTCCCATGTACATGTCTCTGCAGGTCCAGGTTCAGTTCCCTACATTCAATGTGGGTCCATGTATTTCCCGATGAAGAGGTGCGAATAGAGATGATAAGGTGATAAAGATGTGAGAAAGATGAAGATGACAGTGGATTCCAGGTGGTAGGTAAAAACGAGGTAATGTATTGGTGTTTACATATGTGAATCAATATATTTTAAAAGTGTAAATATAAAAATAAAATATCTTTAGAATATAATTATTCATAACATAATATATATATATATATATATATATATATATATATATATATATATATATAAATAAATATAATATGAAATTAATAATTTTGGTGGTACGGGGTCCTCGCATGGCAATGGCAATGTGTGGTCCACGTCTTATTCCTAGACTGATCACAAGGGGAATTTTATTCTCATCCTGAGGAGAAAAAATTCCACTCATGAGTCTAATTCTGGTAGTCCCTCCGAGGATCCCAATTTAGATTGTACAAATTTGACATCCCTTCACTTTTGTTACGAAATGATGGTGTAAATAATATTTTCTAGTATACGTTTATGAGTGAAAGTTTAATGAAGAGTTAAAAAATAAAAATAAAATATCACACACTAGCATTTGTCTTATTTAAACACAAGTAAAGAGTTTTACATGATATTTGTAACTTTCGGCCAGAGGAGAGGAAAAAGATATATACTTTATAAATGTTTAAACATATATTGAACAGGTTAATTATCCTTTGTTTTTTGTTGGGGGTTCTTTTTTTATCTAATTGGTTAATTAGATCCACTAAGCATAACATTTTCACTTATTATAAGTTATAATTTTAATGGTGATATAATGATCGTTATTCGTTCACATTTTACCTATTCTTAAAAGTCAATAAATGTAATGTATATGATAATTTGTGATTGAATAATGATATAAAATTATTTTACATTATCAATATATTGTTCTTTTTCTTATAAGTAATAATGGTCCATTTAGGTATATATCTTAATGAAAGTTTTATTTAATAAGTTCTTATTATGTAAGAATAAATGTGTAAAGATAAAAATACACAAAAGAAAAAAGTTGAATTACATTTTATAAATAAAATTTTTATAAATTTTATCTGACAGATCAAATGTTACATTCAATATTTAGGAAAAGATTTTCAGCATTGATTTATCTCAACGAATATTGAATAGATTTTCAGCATTGATTTATCTCAACGTTGAGATTACATCCATTTTCCTTTAATAACTACCAATAAATCAATGTTGAGATTACATCCATTTTCCTTTAATAACTACCAAGGTTCCGTTATAATTTAAGATTTACAAGGATCCTTATTACAAGTTATTTCGGGCTTTAAGATTTATAAGGATTCTTATTTTAAGTTATTTTGGGCTCTATAAGTAGTATTTCATTTACTTTTATAAACAATCTCTACTACATCTTTCTCATATTTTACAATAGATTTCTTAAGATTTTAATATTCTAAATTTTATTATATTCTAATTTTTAAAAGTTTCTAAACTTATAAATTTCTAAATTTTAATATATTAAATAGATGGTTATATTGTAAGTAAGATTAAGAAATTTCGAGTAACCATAAAAGAATTAAACGTAAAGTGATTATAATATAATTAAAGATAAAATAGAAGGTGTGTTTATATTTTTAAACAAAAGTTTATTATGTTTATGAATTTATGTAATAAGTTTGTGTTGTAAGTTGTGAATTGACAATAATTAATAATAAGAATGTTTCGGATTGATGATAATTAATAAGTTTGTGTTGTAAGTTGTGAATTATTAATAAGTTTGTGTTGTAAGTTGTGAATTGACAATGATTATTAATAAGAATGTTATGGATTGATGATAATTAATAATTAAATATGTTAAGTATGGGGAATATAATATATGAAAAGTTTATGTATATATATGTTAGAGGTTTTGATATCGATGAGAAAGGATCTAGATAATTGTGAAGTGAATCCATGTCGCTAGGTGTGAGGTTTAGACGTCAGGGGTACTTGAGATAGTGGAAAATTACTTAACTCATGATGATATTCTATGCGACACTTAGAGATCACAATTGGTCAATAAAGTTGTACAATAAAGAAATTATGTTCTCTGGTGAGATGGTATCACATGTCATAATGAGAAAGTAGGTGAAAAATTCATCATGTAATAATTTTCATTTAAGGATAAAATAGTAAATAACTAAGTTAAGATAAATAATTTTGAATAATAACACAAGGAAAATTTACGTGCTTTAAATATTTAATTGTTATATGTATTTTTATTCTAATGAAATTTGTATTGAGAAACTTACCATTACTTGTTTATATATGTGGTTTTAGCACGTGGTAATCTCGAATTTTATATGAGGAGCATATTTTGTTTCATACATGTAGTGAGAATTTTGTGAACGGGAGAATGAGTGAATTTATGCCTAAAGATTTAATGTTATTTTTAGCTTAATTTTAAATTTTGTTATTTTGTAAGTAATTTTCAACTTAATATAATATTTTTTTGATAATGCTATAAATGATGTTTTAAATAATAAAAAAAAGCAATTTATTAGCAGTTTATAGTAAAATAAAGAAACGTTCAAATGTAAATAACATTTTAAGAAAATAAACATTTTCCGTTGAAGACAATCAAACAAAGAAAAACAATTTATTTTAGTGATGACAAAATCGAATTGTTATATATTACTTCTTTCACAACTCACCATGTATTGTGAGTTTCTTAATTTAAGAATGGTGGCTAAAAGTAATTTTAAGAATTTTCTTATTTAAAATACTTTATATATATATATATATATATATATATTTTGTAGTGGGTCGAGGTAACGTGATTTCCACATCACCTTACACCGACTTCATGTGAGAAGTGTCGCTGATGTTAGTGAGATGTGACATATCCATGTGGTCACATCAGTCACCCGACCAATCATCTACGGAGAGATATATATACCTGCTATACCTGTGCAACCTCGGGAAAGGACTTTGGGGCGTTCCCCACACCACTTCTATCTACCTATATAAATATGTGTCAGGTCTCACTATTAACATTTATCCTATGTTAATATTAGTCAGCTATTACCTTGATCCCGTCAGAGTGTCTTTGTAGGTACTTTCTCCCTCCGGTCCAGATCCTACCCAGCAGAGAAGGCCACAAGATCACTTCTAATACCTCGGCATGACCACATCAGCCATGGTTCCTCATCCAGGTCAGCTCTTAATTCCGGTAAGAACATTTGGCGTATACCGTTGGGAAGAGTAAACTTTCCCCACGACCACAAGATAAGCCTTGTCATCTAGAAATGGATTTGTGAAGACCGATCAAGCAGCGAATTCATCTTTGTTTAAGGCTCTCAAAACTGCTGCTGATCCAGTGGTGACTGAACTGAAATAGTAAATATATAAAGAGATGGAAGCAATGAAAGTTGGGCAATGGCAAACCCATCGGAAACGTTTCTACACTATTAAATCACGATTTAATGAGTAGGAAGCACATTTGGTTGTCTTGTGTCTGAAACATTCAATTCACAGCAAATGAGGGTAACCACTACCACACAGCCGACAAAGACAACCACACTCGCCTCCGATCTTGATCTTTAATTCCAATTCCCCAAAATCTGAGTCCAACGCCAAACCCTCACCCCACTCAACGACGTTGTTGCTCTACCTACGACAGAAGTGGAGGCAGTCGGCAAAGCCTCCCAAGACAGCTCTGGCGTCGCATGCGATGACGACACAGGCGGGAACGTCATAACACGGGGTTCGACAAAGGTGTTGGGAAAATGGGGTGGGAACTTCGTATAAAGCAGTGTCGGAAGAAGGTACCAAGGTTGTGAATGGTTGAAAGATGCTAGATTACTATAAAAGAGTTTGAGCTTCAAATCGAGGCACTTGCGAAGGTTAAACACGAGTGTGGTTTCTCTTAGAGTGTGGTTCCTCAGAAATTGCTTGTTTACAATTACATATCCGTTGGTGGCCTGTGCTCTTTTTTACACGTTGCGGAAATCAAATGATTTTAATTAGAAGGCACAAAAATATTTTATTTCAAGAAGCTGGCCCACAGGAAGTGCCTGAGAAATCTCTCAGGCTCTTTTAGCAAGCTCCAGAAATTTTGAGGTATGTCCTCGCACATAATAAATTTTTGCTTGACACTTGTATTTTTAAAGTTAGGCAAAAAAGGCTTCATATCTTAAAAGTCGGACTTAGTCGTTCGTTCTTGCTATGATTGTATTAAACCCTTTTTGCTATATTAAAATATTTGCATTTTCTATACTCTCCCGATAGTCTTTGACCCGCCGACCTGGGTGGGTCGGATGGGGGAATGCGCCACATAATTGCTCCACATAATTGTTAAGGGGTCGTGTATTTATTACTCAACATGAATCATGATTTATTTTATGTACTTTGACTCCATTCTGGATCGTCAACTCCGATTCCCCCAAATTAGAATCCAACTTTAAACTGTGGAAAGGTTAAGAATTCGATTTCTCATCTGTGACTGACATAGTTGAAAGAAATAATATACAGGTGAATGTGACTACTGCAGGATGATATTCTGTGCAAAAAAGGTTATCCTATGCTAGATTTTTGCAAAAAAGTTATCATATGCTAGATTCAAGCGTGCACTGCATAAACCAAGCAAAGGAAAGAAGTTTCATTTGGTTATCCTATGCTAGATTCAAGCGTGCGCTGCATAAGTCAAGCAAAGGAGAGAAGTGTCATTAGGTATTTACTGACGTAAGCTCGACATTTGATGGTTAATTAATTGTCATTCGGGTGTCGAAGGCATGCTCTGTCCTCGACTAAGTTTTTGTCATCAACCAGGGAGTATTAATAAGATTTCTTAGCTGGTGAAATAGGATTGGGTGGTGGTGCTTGTGATTTATGTGGTGCATATTCGCTTTATTTACAATAATAAGCTTCCAATAATGCTACTGTAGATCACCAGATTTGCTGGAATAACGTGTATCCTGCAGAAAATCGAATACATGATTATACTTTCTCCTAGTGATATGAACTCATCTTATGGGAATTCTATTAATCGTGAATGGCAAAATCCGAGGGGATGGAGCTTAGGTGGGCCAAGTTCCAATAATACCCCAAGTGAGATTAACAATAATGAGCCAAAAAGAATACTTGGATGGCCATCAACCATTGCTGCTTGTAAATTGGCTGGTCCAAGACTAGAAAAAAGGCACCTCGAATCAACCAATGCTCTTTCACTACACAATTTGAGCATAAGACTTATGTACATGTGTAGCTATGATTCTCGTTTGATGTCACTGAATCTAAACTTAAATGCAGGTTTAGTAGACAGTGGCAGTGACAATAGTCAACATCTGGAGCTCCCTAACTCACACAAGTCTAGTGGGTTAGCAAAATTGTGATGTTGAAGGAAATATTGGCCCACCATTCCTACACAAGATAGCATCGAAAGTAGTCCAAGCAGATCTATTTCCTCAAAATAGGTAAATGCAAGACTTTGCTTAGGAATGAAAATGTTCCTAATTCAAGCATTGCAGGAAACCCAAAAACCTTTCACAAGAATTTTTGTTTGAGGTTAAATTCTTCAAACCAACCAATCTTGTTCCTCTGAAATCTGGGTATACCGAGCGTGTCTCGGTCTGCACTGGTTCCCGAGCTCCTCACAAACAGTGTGACTCCAATCCGACTAGGTTCAAGCTCAGATATAGGGGGAGGTACCTGCAAAAGACAATCCGATACTAAATTTAGTGTTTTTTCTATATTAGAGAAAGAAATTTGAGTTAAGAAAGTGAAAGTCATTAACGAGTGAGAGAGAGAGTAACTTTTTACTTATCCTTTAAAGTCCGATCTCTTAGCCTTTTATATCTGACTTTGGCAGCATGGTTGGTAGGGGAAGGTTCCATCAGTTGACTTTCCTTACTCCGAGGTACATGTGTCCCCTAAAGGGGCTGTTTCTTGTGTTTCAAAGGTTATGATTGTCTTTTAGGAAAACTATCACATCAATTAGTCAAATCATTAATGGGTAAGTTTCATTGCTTTTGGGCTTGGACCTTGGTGACGAGAGAAACCGAGCTCATTTGTAATCTCGGCCGACTTCGTTTTAGCTCGGCCCAGTACATAAGCCCCTAAAACTCGAGGACGAGTTTAGACAAAAGAACTCAAGCAAGAGTTTTTCTTTCCCAGCTTTTTTGGCACGCTTCTTTGCCCTGCCCTCTCTCATGCTCTTATTGGCTAATGTCTTTTCGCGTGATTTGACACACTGCATGCCCTTTGGAATTCCTTCTTTAATGGCGGGAACGGTTATCTTCCAACGGTTATGTGTTTTTTCAAAACTTTTCAACTTCTTCTTCTTTCATTGGGGAAAAAACCCTTTTCGCCTCCATTTTTCTTCTCATTTGCAAAGTTTTTTAGACTTTCAACTTCCATTCCCTTGTGTTTCACGAAGGTCCTTTCTTGCTTATTTCGGAGCTCCTCGTCTTCGTTTATACTTTCGACTAGGTACATATTTTCATGTCTCTTCCTTCGTCCTCAGATTCTTCTAAAGTTAAGCTCTTAGTTTCTGGGGAAGTCTCTCCCATAGGGGGATCTATTTCGTCGGAGCGAACTCCCGATATTTCCCTTTCTATGGCTCAACCACAAAACCTCAATGAGGGTCCTTCTCGCGAGGTGGCCACTACAGTGGCTATTCCTCTAAAGAAAACCAAGGTTACTCGTAAAAAGAAAACTTTTCCCCCAGCCCCTACTCCTGAATGAATCATAGATTTGATAGGAGTGCACCCTTTTGTTGATTCTTCCTTGGTTAGGTTTGTAGATGTGGAGGCTTGTTTTCCCTTTGAGCGTATCTTTCTGAAACCCCCCTTGACGGGGATGATTTTGTGTATGTATATGAATACATGTTTAGTGAGTTCGGCATCTCTTTCCCTCTGATCTCTTTCGATTGCGAGGTGTTGAGAGTTTTGAATATCGCGCCCAGCCAACTACATCCAAACAGTTGGGCTCTTGTGAGGGCCTTCCAAGTTCTGAGCATGTTTATAGGTATTGAGTACTCGGTACCCATGTTCTTATACTTTCATCACTCAAGCATGGGCCAGAAGATTGGGTGGATTTCTTTGAACGGAGCGCAATACGGCTCCCTGTTCACCTTATATGTTCAATCTTTCAAGAAGTTCAAAGACAAATTTTTTAAGTTAAAACCTGGTTCAAGCTCTGAGGGTAAGAAAGCATTTTTTAATGATAAGGGTGTCCCTCTTTTTCCTTTATATTGGAGTGACCGACCCATCCGATTTAAATCTTGGACCGACCATCTTCTTACCCCCTTTGAGAAGGATAATGTTGAAAAATTGATGTCCTTAGACCGACCTCTTGACATCAAGCGTATTCTAAACTTGCTGGATGTCGAGGACCCTAAAGCGACATTCTTAGGTATTGGGCCTTTTGTTGTAGTGCTTTTTAAGGGTTAGTGATCTTGACCTTTCCTAACTCTTTTATGATTGCAGATATAATGGGTGAGCATGGTAAGTCTTCAAGGGGAAAGCTAACTTTGCCTCCTCCCACTCAGAGTTTGCCTCCAGTGAAGAGGTTTAAGAAAAAGCCTGCCCGCCAAAACACCATTGTTTTGAGCGATACTACAACTCTAGGAGAGGTCAACAAACCCAAAGTTGCCGCTGCCCTCAACACTCCTGTAGTGCCTCTGGTGACCGTCGTTCCAGAAGCTAAAGTCCGCACTCCTCCGACCGAGCCAGAACAAGGACTTTCTATCCCTACGGGTTAACCACAATCAACCCCCTCAATGGTCGTTGACGAGTCAACTCCAAGGGACATTGTTCCAAATCCAGCGGCCTCTACGACTATAGATTCATCAGTTCCCCCTGGGATTATTCTTCATGGATGCTCGGCCAAGGCTCCCCGACTCAAGCACATCTCGAGCCATCAGCCGGGGTCTCATTCTCTATCGAGCACGGGCTTAAGACATCATAACCTGACTGTTGATGGTGGTCACTTCCCATCTGCTTACGACGTTGGCCTGATAAACTTCATAGGCCCCTCTAATGTTGTTGAAGAGGCATACTTGATGATGCTAAGGGGCATGGCTGTGTTTCAACATTTCAAGTAAGTAATTCTCCTTCATGTCTCGTACTTATTTTTTGTTGCTTTATACTCTTGACAATTTGATTTTGGTTTTTACTTGCTGCAGGGACGACCTGATCCAAGGTGTTGACTCTCGCCAACATCTTGACACACTTCAAGCGACCAACGAAGACCTTCTCAAGGACAAGGTTGAGGCAGACAAGAACTTGTCATGCTTGCGCCTCGAGGTCGAGCAATCCAGAGGCCTACTCAGATTGGCGCAGGATGAGAACGATGCTGCTAACGATCTTGTCCAAGGTCTGACCAAGAAATTGCAAGAGACCGAGGTCAAGTTACAAGAAGTGGAGGAATCTGCCTCCGTTAGCCGAGCTCGGGAGGAGGCTGTTAAGAAGCTGATGGAGGTCACTGAGCAAAATGCTGAAACCAGGCAAAAAGCACTGGAGAAAACCATCACTAATCAAGAGGCCGAGATTGTCGGGCTTAAAAAGGAGGTTCTTCAAGCCTCTGAAGAAAATGCTAAGTTGCAGGCGTCCCTAAGCGAAATATAGGACTACAATGACTCTTTGGTCGACCGAGTTGAGGCAGCAGAAGCTGAGGTGCTCGAGAGGAGTATGGTTGGTTTACAGGCATTTTCTGATGGCTTCTCGAGGGCAGTGGAGCAAGTTAAGGTATTCTCGCCTGACTTCGATACCTCTCAACTTAACGAAGTTAAAGCCGTGGTTGATGGGCAATTGGTGGACGAGTAGTTTAGCTATGTTTTGTACTTTCTTGGGTAGTCTAATCCTTATCTGACACTTTCTTGTAACTTGAACCTCTGCAATTTCGATTTCTTCATTTTGTTGTCTTTTGTTCTTGTCTAGTTTCGTCATGTGCTGAGACACTTTTATTCCACTTTGGCCGCTATATATACATGTGTGTGTTTGCATTGCTTATCACTTATTTTTCCTTTCTCTTTCCTTTGGCTCTTTTCAAAGATTTTTTCCATTTTTGTGATGTTTGGAGATATTTCTTCATCTCCCTTTTTGATCTTATCTTCTGTAGAGTTCGAATTATATTGTTGCTCCCTTAAAATTTGGATGGTGTTTGGAAAGAGAAGCTCGGGTTTCAAAGCCTCAGAAGAAGATATTGTCCAAGCATGAGCTTCCTAGAAGCTTTATGTTTGGATGGTCAATCTCTTGGTGTATCTCTGAGCTTTGTTACCCTGTCACCGTCTGATTTCTTGATGGTAAGTCTACCTGGGCAGGAAATTGCAACCTTCAATTGCTGCAGTTCCCTGCTAAGTTCAGCCATGGCGGTCTCCTCGGCCAACATATGTTGTATTTATTATTTTGGGACCTTGCCCTTTTTTATTGTATTGTGCCGGCTTTTATCTTCGGCCCTTTTCTTTTTTGTAACTTTATCGGCTTGCATATGTCTTCAACTATATTGTCAGGATCTTCTTTAGGTTTTAACATACTATGCCGACTTTATCTTCGACTTTTATTGTATTATATCGGCTTTGTCTTCGACTTTTATTGTATTATGTCGGCTTTGTCTTCGGTTTTTATTGTCTTTTGCCGGTTTTGTCTTCGGCTTTTATTGTATTATGTCGGCTTTGTCTTCGGCTTTTATTTTATTTTGTCGGCTTTGTCTTCGGCTTTTATTGTATTTTGGTTATATTCTTATAACACCGTTTCTGTCATTAATTCTAATTATGATGGACATATTTATATCGAATAAACATGAGCATGCTTTCATATATATAAAAGAAAAAAGGGTCTTACAAGCTTATAAACAGTGCGGATCTTACACATACTAGGCAAAATGATCCTCAAAACTATCATGTTATGGAGTACTTAGCTGTAATAGACCTTTAAGTGTGTGACATTCCATGTTCGCGGGATAGGTCGCCCTTCCATAGATTCCAATCTATATTCACCATTGTCAAGTACCTCGGTGATTCTGAAAGGGCCTTCCCAATTGGGCACGAGCTTTCCTTCTTCTTGTAACTTTCGAGCCTCCCCAGTTCTTCGCCATACTAAGTCTCCCTTTAAGAAACTTCTGGGACGAACTCGACTGTTATAACGCCAAGAAGCTCTTAGCTGGGCTGCTTTGTTGTAAATTCGAGTTGTATCTCGGACTTCCTCAATCAAATCTAACTCGGCTCTCAAGCTAGAGTCTTGATCATCAAGATTGCTATATGTCCTTCTCCACGAGGGTTCACCTACTTCTACTGGGATCATTGCATCTACTCCATACGTTAGCCAATACAAAGTTTCCCTGGTTGAAGTCTGAGGTGCATAATGGTAGCCCCAGAGTATGCTGGGTAACTCATCAGACCACCATCCTTTCATGTCATTGAGCCTTTTTTTCAGTTCGTGGAGTATTACCTTATTGGTTGCTTCAGTTTGCCCATTGGTTTAGGGGTGTTCTACTGAGGTAACTTTGTGTTGTATTTCCAAGTTTCTGAGAAACTTAGAAAACTTGGCGTCAGTGAATTGCCGACCATTGTCAGTGACAATGGACTGGGGAATACTATGTAGGCACACAATATGCCTCCAACAAAACTTTTGCACTTGCTGAGCTGTAATATGAGGCACGGGCTCCGCTTCAATCCACTTGGTGAAATAGTCTATGGTTACTATCAAGAATTTCACTTGACCACAGCCTCTAGGGAAAGGGTCGAGGATGTCTATTCCCCAGACCATAAATGGCCAAGGGGAAGACATTGTGTGAAGTTTCTCTTGAGGAAAGTGTGTTATGTGTGCGTGCCTTTGGCACTGGCTGCACTTGCGAATGATCTCATCAGCGTCTTTCTTTAAGGTGGGCCAAAATTACCTAACTCGTAGAACTCGGTGTGCCATGGTCCGACCTCCAGAATGCAAACCACATATTCCATGGTGTAGCTCGCTTAGCACTATTGCGCTTGTTGGGGATCTACACATTTGAGCATGGGGGTTGATAATCCCTTTTTGAACAACTCTTCATTCACTAGGGTAAACATGGCAGATTGTCGCCGTATTCGTTTGGTTGTTGCCTTGTCTTCTGGCAGTTTTCCATCTTTTAAAAACTGTTTGATTTCGTCATACCATGGTGACGTGCGGTCTCTTTGAGGTGATTGGGCCATAAAGGAAACTTCAAATTGGACTAATGGTTTTGCCATGGTCTCTTGAATTAATGTCCAATGCTGCCCTGTTTTCTTGGTGCTGACGAGTTTAGACAAGACATTGGCTCTTTCATTAGAAGTTCTCGGAACATGGATCATCTCAAAATGGGCGAAGTCAACTATCCATCATTTGGCTACTTGAAAATATTGTTGCAACAGGGGCTCTTTAGCTTGGTATGACCCATTTATATGGCCGACAACTAGTTGAGAGTCACTGAGACACCTCAACTTTTTTACGCCCATCTCCTGGGCGAGGCGTAGCCCTGCTAACAATGCTTCATACTCTGCATGGTTATTGGACATGGGGAATTCAAACCTTACTGCTTGCTCTAGGATCAGGTCGGTCGGTCCTTCTAATATGACCTCTGCTCCACTCCCTTTCTTATTTGATGATCCATCTATGCTCAGGGTCCATACTCCTTCCTCTACCTCTTCCCTTTTTAACGGAAGCTCAGTTAGGAAATCGGCCAAAAATTGAGTCTTCATGGGTCCTCGACTTTGGAAGACCAATCCAAATTCCGATAACTCGACAGACCATGCAGTCATCCTCCCTACTAAGTCAGGCTTTTGCAAAACTTGCCTGAGTGGGTAATCTATTTTGACCACAACATTATAGCTTCTGAAGTAATGTCTCAATCGTCGAGCTGAAAAGATCAAGGCCAAAACCAATTTTTCAATTACTTGGTACCTTTCCTCAGTAGGGAAGAGAGTTCTACTGATGAAATAAACAGGACACTGTTTTCCTTCATGGTCAGCGCCAAAACCGAGCTTATAGTTGAATGTGCTACCGATAAATACAAGCTCAAATCTGAAGCCCCTGAGGGTTTCATTAAGGTCGTCATTGTGGCTATCATCCTTTTTAAGTTGGTGAATGCTTCCTCACTTTCTTCACTCCACTTGAAACTGTCAGTTTGTTTAAGTAGTTTGAATAGTGACCGAGCCTTCTCGGCTAGCTTGGGCAAAAAATGGGACAGCGCCGCTAACCTTCCATTAAGTCTCTGCAATTCTTTCAATGTTTCTGGACTTCTCATTTTCAAAATAGCTTCACACTTGCCATGGTTAGCTTCTATCCCTATTGATGTGATTAAGAATCCTAGGAACTTTCCTCCTCGGACTCCAAAGACACACTTTTCTGGGTTAAGTCTGAGGTTGCATCATCACCTTATCAAACAACTTTTAAAGGCTGTCGGGATGGTCTGCCACTTCTCGCAATTTTACGACCATATCATCCACATAGACTTCCATGATTACTCTAATTTCCTCCTTGAATACTTGATCCATCAACCTTTGGTAGGTGGCTCCAGCGTTCTTCAATCCGAAAGGCATGACTCTATAACAATAGTTATCAACATCGGACATGAACGCGGTTTTATCTTCATCAGAAGGATACATGCGTATCTGGTTGTAGCCTGAGTATGCATCTAGGAAACTTAACAAACCATTTCCCGAGGTGTTATCTACCAACCTATCAATGCTCGGAAGAGGATAAGTATCCTTGGGACACACTTTGTTCAGGTCGGTATAATCAGTGCACATCCTCCACTTTCCACTTGACTTTTTGACCATTACCACATTTGCTAGCCAAGTTGTATATTTGATTTCTCTAATGAACTTGTCATGCAAAAGTTTACTCACCCCATCTGAGCAATAAGCCGCGCATGAGGGAAAGTGGCTAGTCGGTGACAAAGAAAATCCAGATCAATCCTAGGCATGTCGGCTGCACTCCATGCAAATAAATCCGCATTTTTCAATAAAATTTGTTCCAAATCTTCCCTAATGGTGCTTCCCAGGGCTTCTCCAATCTTTACCACCTGTTCGGATCTTTCTCCCAACTGGAAAGGGGTTGTCTTCTCGCTAGCAGTAGGTCGGAGTTCTTCGAAATCGGCCCTGGGGTCCAAATCCAAGTTATCCCATTCTATGCAGAGACATTGGGTTTCGGTCTTGGATGGACCCTGACGAGAAGTCGTCTTTACCAAATAAGGTTTTATCTTCAGGCTTTGAGCGTAGCATTGCCGAGATGTCTTGGGATCTGCTTTGATAGTTATAACCTTACTTCCTACTGGAAATTTCATTGCCAGATGGGGTGTTGAAACTATTGCTCCCAATTGGTTCAAAGTTCTCCGCCCCAAAATGACATTATAGGAAGTATGGGCTTCCACCAACAAGTATCTTACCACAATAGTTCTGCTCTCCTCTCCTTCACCAAAAGTAGTAAGTAAATCCACATACCCCTTAATGTGAACTCGCTCCCTAGCAAATCCCAATAGGGGCTCAAAATGATCTTTAATCACATCAAGGGGCAAGTCCAATTTGATAAAGGTGTCCCAATAAAGGATATCAGCTGAGCTCCCCTGATCAATCAGTATCTTTTTGACCTTCCAATTAGCAATGATAGCGGATATCACCATAGGATCATCATGGTTTGGATCGTTGCTACTGAAATCTTCACTGGTAAAGGTAATATTAGGAAAGGTCCTCGGCGGTGCATACTGGCCTACAACATTTATGTTGCGCGCATATCGTTTTCGAGCTCGGCCAGAAGCTCCTCCTCCACCAAATCCTCCTGCAATTGTGTTGATCGTCCCCCGAACCTCCTGAGTCTTCCTACTTGGGGAACTCTCCCTTTTACTCGAACAAGGCTTATCTCAGCTCTTGTGTTATGAGTAAGGTCCCTGCCCTTTTTTACGATCTCCAGATGGTTCTTTATGCCTCGAATCATCACGATTTTCTCTTCAGACAAAACGAGCTAGAGCCCCGGACTGTATTAATTCTTCAATTATATCTTTAACCCTGTAGCATTCTTCAGTGGTATGACCATGGTTCTGATGAAAGATACAATATCGGTTAGTATCAACGTTCCGAGGAGTCGAACATGGCTTTGGAGGGCGTATCAAGTCGAAATTGAAGGCTTCTCTCAATACCACCTCTCGACTGGCGTTCAAAGGGGTATAAGAATCATATTTGGCCGAGACTCGTCTCTTTGGTTCAAAATCGCGTTGAGCTGGAGGAGAATAAGTCTCATACTGCCTTTGACCTTTCTTTCCTTTTCTTTGTGTCTCATTGTTTTCTTCCATGCTTATAAATTGGGTAGCTCGCTCTCTGAGCCCATCCATATTTCGAGGTGGCTTAACATATAGTGAATTTGAGAAAGGTCCGGCTCGAAGCCCAACTTTTATGGCATGCATGGCAACAACGGGATGCAGGTCGGGAATATGCATGGTTGCTTTGGCGAATTTCATCATGTAGCTTCTCAGTGATTCTCCGGGATTTTGGCGGACTCGGGCTAAGGAAGCAGAGTCTGTTACGACGGGCTTATAGTCAGCAAACCGAGCTACAAACTTCGTGCACAAGGATTCAAACGAGTCTATTGACAGATGAGGTAATGAGTAATACCAATCCAAGGCCACTCCCTTCAAAGTGGTTGGGAAAAAACGACAATGCACCCTCAAATCATTAGATACTAGGCTGGCTTGAGTAAGATAGGCTTTCATGTGAGATGTAGGATCACTGTTTCCTTCGTATTTCTCCATTGAAGACCCTCTGGAATTGTTAGGAAGCTTGTTGGACTTAAAGCTTGAAGGTGCTTTGGTGTCTCTCTTGGTGTTTTGTTTTTGATGCTATGTAATTTTTGGTTTTCTTAGATGAAATGTAATTAGGAGTATCCTATGTATTGATTGTTTAGTTTAGGCATGTATGTGGTTGTTCTTTGGTTGAATGCTCTGGAGAGCTTGGCAATCTTGTGTGATTTCTCATGTGTCAAATGTTTGGTTTCCCTCTCTAAAATGTTTTGAAAATATCTTTGGTAACCAACGGAGGTAATAGATTACCAACAGAAGGTAGTTAACTACCAACAGCAGGTAATCAACTACCAACAGTAGGTAACAAAGTGTGGGAATGCATTTGCCACTGGAGTAATCGATTACCCCCTCGGGTTAATCGATTACTATGAGCCAAAATCACCCTGGAAATTCTTGCTCACTGGTTTAATCGATTACCAGCTTCTGGCAGTCGATTACCCTTATCAGAAAATCATTAAGTTGCCTAAATTGAGTTTTTAATTAAACATATAAATACTCTTTTCTTGAAAATTAACATAAGATCTTGGAACATAAGTTTTAGAAAAGTTCATACACTTTCATATTCTCTAAAAACTGAGTTCATCATCTTTTCCAAGAAACCTATAAAGAACTTCAAGAGTTCATCAAGTTTTCATAAAGAAAAGGCAAACTTGATCTTTTCTCTTGGGTGGCATTGGCATTCATAGTGTTTTCTTTTGTGATCAGATCTACACTCCAGGTGTTTTCTAAACTGATCTTTTGTTTACCTTTTGATTTCTGGGTTATTACTCTAGGAGAGAGGTCTCTCTGGATAGAGTAAAGGTCTTTGAGAAGTGTGTTCTCAAAGGTTTGATCTTGGGTGTTCCAAGGTCAGGGAAGAATTGTTCCTTGGGTTAAAGGATAGGTTTTTGGGTGTTTTGATTTCGTTTTTGTGTTGCTTGTTGCAGAGTGAATGTAAAAGAACACAAAAGGGATCATTTGATAGTGGAAGACCGATCGCAACAGTTGTTGGGTTGGGATTTGGATGTAGGCGATTAGCGAACCAAGATAAATCGCTGTGCACTCTTCTTCTTCCTTATTCTCTTTACCGTTTACCTTACATTACTGTTATCACGATTTATCTTCTGCAATTTGTTTGGTAACTGACTCGGTAATTGACTCGGTAATCAACTAAAACTGGAACAGTTAGATACTGATATTGATTACGACGCATATTGATTACTAACGTGTTTCTGATTATTCATTTTGGTATTTCCGCTGTGTATCTTTGATATTTCCTGTTTATCTGTCTCTTCTATTGATAGGTAATCAAGAATAGCTTTGTTTGAATTAAAAGGAATTAGAAACTCGCAAAATTGGGCTATAGTGGAACTAGAATCTATTCACCCCCCTCTAGATTCACACATAGGGACCATCAATTGGTACCAGAGCTTTATCTAGTAGGTTGCTCTAGATTTTGATCCATAGTTCCTTAGAATGGCCGGTAATCAATTACCATTCGCTGAAGGTGCCTCTATTAACAAACCTCCTCTGTTTTGTGGTGATAACTATCCTTTTTGAAAAGTGAGGATGAAAATCTTTATGGAGTCTGTACATAGAAGCATTTGGCAAGCGGTTGTGACTGATTTCAAGGTCCCCACATACATAGAAAATGGGAATGAGATTAAAAAACCATTTGAGAGATGGGAACAAGAGGAAATTAGGAGAGCTGAAAATGATGCAAAAGCCTTAAATATTATACATTCTGCTTTGAATTCAGATGAATTTTTCAGAATTTCAGCTTGCAACACAGCCAAAGAAGCTTGGGATCTAATAAGGGTCACACACGAAGGAACCGCTGAAGTACGAAGGGCAATGAAGAATACCTTGATCCAAGAATACTAGACGTTCAAAATGGCACAAGGTGAGTCCATGATGGATATGCAGAAACGTTTCACACACATCGTGAACCATCTCAAAGGACTTGGTAAGATCTTCGTTGAGGAAGAAGTCAATGTGAAGGTGCTGAAATCCTTGACCAGAAAATGACAACCAACTGTCACAACAATCACTGAATCAAAGAACCTAGCCTTGATGACAAGTGCAGAGTTATTTGGTAAGTTGAGGGAGTATGAAATGGATATGTCTCGTATTGCTGATTGATAAGTGCTAGATTATACATGTTTTCCTAGGTGTTTTAAGCTCATTTCCATCCAATTTCACTAGGTTTAGTTATAGTTTAGACAAGAAAACAGTAAAAATACCATGTTTGCTTAGTATTAGTTCTTGAGTTAGTGTTTTGTTAAGTTTTATAAGTTTCTTGAGTTTTTAAGTCATATTAATCACTCTTTTGTTGATTCTAGATTCATTGAAGAGAAGATAGAAGCTTGGAATGAAAGCTATGGACATAAGATGAAGATGCCATCAAGAAGAACAAGGATGTAAAGCCAAATCAAGATCAAAGCAAGCCAAGTTGAGCATCCACACTTGTCAAAACGTGCCAGGGCGCGTTTCATTGATCCAGAGTGGCGCATGGGCGCCAGGGCGCACTTGAGTGGCGCGTTTCAATGCCCCTTGCGGCAGAAACGCGCCAGGGCGCGTTGCAATGGAAAACCAAGGGCGCATGGGCGCCAGGGCGCGCCAGGGGGGCGCATTCAACCCCTCCTTGCGGCATAAACGCGCCTGGGCGCGCCAGTGAATGACAGGAGGGCGCGCATGCGCCAGGGCGCGTTCTGCATAAGTGGGTGGCGCGTTTCTCTGCTATAAAAGGAATCCTTGGGCGCGAAATCACGGGGGGACTTCATAATTCAGTTTTTCTTGTTGCTTCCTCTACACGATTCTCTTAATCTCTCTCTTCTCCACCTTTGTTCTTCATCCTTCTCCATCAAATCCTTGAAGATTCTTGAAGAATTGGAGCTTGTGGAAGCAAGATCTAAGGATTCATGGAGCTTCTCTCGGTTTTGATTTCTGTTTTTGTTCTTTCTTTTTCTATTTCCATGTTAGGCTAAATTCTTAGGTTAGGGAAGGGGATTTCAATTCCAGAATACTTGTAATGAATTTCTATGTTGATTCAATTGTAATTTCAGTTGATTGATTGATCTCTTCTTACTTAATGCAATCTCTTGAGGTTTAATTCATGAAGTTCAAATAGTGATAGGAATATTAACTGCTTGAATTGGATTGAACTGTTCCTTGAGTTTCTGTTTCTCATTTCAATTATGCCTTCAGAAGATTGATAATTGAACTAGGAGAAGAAGTGCATCATTATATCTTTGCATGAGTCTAGGAATAGAACTTGCATGTTATGAGACATTGTGAATTTATCTGTTTCGCTTCTTGAATGAATTTCTGTTTTCACCTAAGGGATTAGAGATTATAAAAGTCATTCAAAGGGACTAAAGACCTAGGAATAGGATTAGTCTAAGGTATCACAAATTCTAGTCTCCAATTGATTGATAACTGTGGAATTGACATAGGAAGTAGTTACTTGAGAGAAGGAATTGAATGAACCTATTCCCTAACTATTTTCATCATCTATGAAACTTAAACATTTATTGCTTTCCATTTCTTGTCTTACAGTAAATTGTCTTTTTTACATAATTACTTAGTTCACACACATGATTCACTCAACTGTTCGTCCTAATAGCAAGTATATTAAGCATTCGATAGTTCACAACTAGTCTCTGTGGTTCGACAACCTTTTCTCACTATTTCTAAACTTGTGACGACCGGTACACTTGCCGAAAGATTGATACACGATTATATTTTTTCAAGTCAACAAGTTTATGGCGCCGTTGCCGGGGACTATTGGTTGAATATCGATAGTCTTAACGTGTTTGCTACTTAGGACATTTGTTTTTAGTTGTGATTCATACTTGTTCTGTTTTTGTTTTTCATTGAATTATTTCATTCTTTTGAACTGTTTGGATTCCCTGTATCTTCCAGATTTGTGGTTTATGCGAAGAATTAAGGAAACTAACTTCTTGTTTGAACCAGAAATTGAGAGATTTTGTAGGAGAAATCTGAAAGAGAATAAAAACAATAAAGAAGAGACAATACCAGAAAATACAGCTATACCAGAAAATTCAACAGCAACTATGGATAACACTAGGCGAATGACATTGGAAGAACTGTACACGCCAAATGCAATGGGCTGCGGTTCTAGTATTGCACCACCAGTTGTGACACCAATAACTTTGAGATAAAACCTGCTCTTACACAATTAGTCAGACAAGAGCAGTTTGGAGGTCTAGAGGAGGAAGATCCAAATCAACATGTTCACAATTTCTTGCAGATTTGTGGAACTATACAAATAAATGGAATGCTGGATGACGCCATTAGGCTGAGATTATTTGAGTTTTCACTGAAAGGAGAAGCAAAGATGTGGTTGAAGAGTTTTCCACATGGATACTTCACTGCTTGGGAAGACTTGGTAAACACATTTTTGGCTCAATATTTTCCACCTGAGAAATACAACTACTTCAGAGCTGAGATCTCTTGTTTCAAGCAAAAAGATGGAGAATCCATCAGTGAGGCATGGAGGAGATTCAAGTCCTTCTTGAGAAGATGTCCTCACCATGGTTTCTCTGATTTACAACAAGTCCACATCTCCTATAATGGACTGCGATCACATACCAGATTGCTAGTAGATGCCTCTGCTGGAGGTTCATTGAGGAAAAAGGATGCGCAAGAAGCAAGAGCGATAATTGAGACGATGGCTTCAAACAGATACGATGCTCCTCCTAGTGATTTCTATGGGGAAAGAAGGGGAGTAATCGAACTTGGAGCTAATAATGCACTGTTGGCTCAGAATAAGTTGATGACTCAGAAATTGGACCAATTAATGAAGCAACTGCAAGTGGTCCAGCTAAATGCAGTCCAAGCACCTCCAATAAATTGTGAATATTGTGGGGGAGGACATCCAGTTGAATGCTGTGACAGCCTAGGAGCTACTGCTGAGGATCAAGCTCAAGTGAACTATATGGGAAATCCTCAAGGTAATACCTATGCTAACACCAACAGCTATAATCCTCACAATAGAAACCATCCAAATCTGTCATATAGGAACAACAATTATCTGCAACCTAATCCCTCCTCTTATGACCAAAACTTCAAACAAACCTTCAACTCTAATCCTAAACCACCTTTCAACCCAAATATGCCATATAACCAAAACTACAGCCAGCATCAAAACCAAGCATCTTCATCTAATCAGTACTATAACAAAAATCAACCACAAAATCTACCTTTCAATCCAAACCAGTCCAAATTCCAACCCAACCAGTAAAGGAATGCTCCAGCAAACTCTAACATGAATGTTCCTAGAGAAGGATCCTCAAATCTGGAAAACATGTTTATGTCCTTTATGCAGAGAACTGAATCCATGTTTACCAATCAAGAAGCCTCAATTAGGAACCTTGAATCACAGATTGGCCAGCTTTCCAAGCAATTATCTGAGAGAAACCAAGGGAATCTGCCAAGTGACACTGTGGTAAATCCAAAGGAGCAGTGTAAGGCCATTACCACAAGGAGTGGTAAAGTGTTGGGAAAGGAAACTGTAGAATTGGAAGGTGATGCAGTGGAGGAAAAAGAAGATACTGCAGAGAAAGATAGGCAATCACCTATACCTGCAATCCTCAAGGAAAGGAAAGAGTCACCAAGAAAGACAAAGAGGCAAATCCTACAAGAAGCTGGTCAGCATGAACACATCTCCCCTTACTGCAAGCTTCCATATCCTCAAAGGTTAAAGAAAGCAAACGATGATAAGCAGTTTGCCAAATTCTTCGACATCTTGAAGAGCTTGAGGATTAATATTCCATTTTCTGAAGCATTGTAGAAGATGCCTTCTTATGCTAAATTCATGAAGGAGATCCTATCTAATAAGAGGATGCTTTTGGATGATGAGACTGTGGCTATGACAGAGGAAACTGCCTCAAAAATTGAGAGATAGAGGCCCCTTCACTATCCCCTGTTCTATAAGGGAAGTACCAGTGGGTAAGGCATTAATTGACTTGGGAGCTAGCATAAACTTGATGCCTCTTTCTGTGCTACATAAATTGAACATACAAGACATTCAGCCCACAATGATGACACTGCAATTAGCGGACAGATCCACCAAACACCCCTATGGAGTAGTAGAAGATCTCTTGGTGAAGGTGGACAAATTTGTATTCCCTACTGACTTCGTGGTGCTGGATATGGAAGCTGATGAGGAAGTGCCAATCATCCTAGGAAGACCATTCCTACCACCCGTGAGTCCTAATTGATGTAGCACAAGGTGAACTCATCTTGAGAGTAGATGAAGAAAAGGTATCTTTTAATATATTTGATGCTATGAAATTTCCAGCTGATAAGTCCCAATGCATGATGGTTGATGTGTTGGATCCTATAGTAGAAAAGGTTTATAAAAATGAGATTTTTGACTTCATAAAAGAGGAGGAAGATTTTGATTCCTCCAGTTTTGAAAATGAGCAACATGAAGTTGAAAAATTCGTTGCTGCTATGGAAACCAACCCATCACCACCATCATGTATTGAAGCAGTGGACGAAACAACTGAAATGGTTGATAAAACAGAAACTGCACCTAAGAGTGAACTTAAGCAACTGCCCTCTCATCTTAGATATGCTTTTCTTGAAAAAAATGACACCTTCCCGGTGATCATTAGCAATTCTTTGGATAAAAAGGAAGAGGACAGTTTACTTAAAGTTACGAAAGAGCATAAATCTCTTTTGGGTGGCATTTCTGATTTGAAAGGTATAAGTCCCTCATTTTGCATGCACAAAATCTTGCTTGAGGACAATTTCAAACCTGTGATACAACCTCAAAGACGTTTAAATCCTACTATGAAGGAAGTTGTACACAAGGAAGTCCTCAAACTACTTGATGCTGGCATTATTTATCCTATTTCGGATAGCTCTTGGGTAAGCCCAGTACAAGTAGTTCCCAAGAAAGGGGGCATGACTGTGGTTGCAAATGAAAGGAACGAATTGATCCCCACCAGGACAGTGACCGGGTGGAGGATGTGTATTGATTATAGAAGGTTAAATGATTCTACAAGGAAAGACCACTTTCCTTTACCTTTTATGGACCAAATGCTTGAAAGGCTAGCTGGTCACGCCTATTACTGTTTTTTGGATGGCTACTCTGGTTATAACCAGATTGTGGTAGATCCTAAGGACCAAGAGAAAACTGCTTTTACGTGTCCTTATGGAGTTTTTGCATATCGGAGAATGCCATTCGGACTATGTAATGCACCAGCAACCTTTCAAAGATGCATGATGGCCATCTTTGGTGATATGGTTGAGAAATTCATTGAAATATTTATAGATGATTTTTCTGTCTTTGGTTCCACTTTCGAAAACTGTTTAGAAAATTTAGCTTGTGTACTGAAACGATGCCAAGAAACAAATCTGGTTTTGAACTGGGAAAAGTGCGATTTTATGGTTAAAGAAGGCATTGTTTTAGGACACAAAATCTCTATGAATGGTATAGAAGTGGATAAGGCAAAAATAGAAGTGATAGAGAAACTACCTCCTCCAGTGAATGTGAAAGGAGTGAGAAGTTTCTTAGGTCATGCTGGTTTTTACAGAAGATTCATACAAGATTTTTCAAAAATTTCCAAACCATTATGTGACTTACTTGTAAAGGAAGTGATCTTTAATTTTGATGAAAACTGTTTGAAGGCCTTCGAGACTCTAAAAGAGAAGCTAATAACAGCCTCTATCATCACTGCTCTAGATTGGAGTTTACCTTTTGAATTAATGTGTGATGCTAGTGACTATGCAATAGGGGCAGTATTAGGATAAAGGAAGGACAAACTTGTAAGAGTAATACACTATGCTAGTAGAGTGCTTGATAGTGCTTAAATCAATTATTCAACTACAGAAAAAGAATTGCTAGCCATAGTATTTGCTCTCAACAAGTTTAGGCCTTATCTCATTGGCTCAAAAATCATAGTGTACACTGACCATGCTGCCTTGAAATACCTTCTAATGAAGCATGAGAGTAAACCAAGGTTGATCCGTTAGGTTCTCCTTCTGCAAGAGTTTGACATTGAAATAAGCGATAAAAAAGGCAGAGAGAACTTAGTGGCAGATCACCTTTCAAGGTTGCCTCATGCTGAGATAGAAGGTAGTGATATCCCTATAGTTGAAACCTTCCCTGATGAGACACTCTTTGCTGTTCATGATGCTCCTTGGTTCAGCGATATCGCGAACTTTAAGGTATCCAATTATATTCCCCCTGGCTTGTCCCATCAACAAAGAAAAAAACTGTTTTCTGATGCAAAATATTATGTGTGGGATGAGCCATTTCTGTTTAAGTGGGGTATAGATGGACTCCTTAGGAGATGTATACCTGAGGAAGAGGTCAACTCTGTTCTTTGGCATTGTCATAATTCCCCCAGTGGAGGTCATTTTAATGGGGAAAGGACAGCCAAAAAGGTTTTGCAATGTGGTTTATATTGGCCATCTATTTTTAAAGATGCAAAAGCTTTTGTGCAGTCCTGTGACAGATGCCAAAGAAGTGGAAATATTTCAAAGAGAGATGAGGGACCATTGAATAACATCTTAGAGATAGAAGTATTTGATGTGTGGGGGATGGACTTCATGGGACCATTTCCTCCCTCTTTCTCCCACACCTATTTCCTAGTAGCTGTAGACTATGTGTCCAAGTGGGTGGAAGCCATTTCTGCCCCAACCAATGACTCTAGGATTGTGGATACTTTTATTCATAGAAATATCTTCACTAGATTTGGTGTCCCTAAAGCTTTCATTACTGATGGTGGAAGCCATTTCTGCAATAAGCATATGGAGAGAGTCCTTAAGAGGTTAGGGGTGAAGCACAAGATTGCAACACCATATCACCCTCAAACCAGCGGGCAAGCTGAGATAGTTAATAGGGAGATTAAGAAGATTTTAGAGAGAACTGTAAATCTGTCCAGAAAAGATTGGTCTAAAAGACTGAATGATGATGTTTGGGCATATAGGACAGCTTATAAGACTCCCATTGGCATGACACCATTTCAAATGGTCTATGGAAAGGCATGCCACTTGCCTGTAGAACAAGAGCACAAGGCATACTGGGCCTTGAAATACCTCAATTCTGACTCTCAATCAGGCCATGAGAAGAGACTATACCAACTCCATGAGTTGGATGAACTCAGACTTCAAGCATACGAAAATGCCAAGATTTACAAAGAAAGAACAAAACTATGGCATGATCGTAAGCTTAGAAGGAGAGAGTTTTACCCTGGACAACTGGTTTTACTTTATAATTCTAGATTAAAATTGTTTCCAGGAAAACTAAAATCTAGATGGTCTGGCCTATTTGCTGTCAAACAAGTGTTTCCACATGGTGCAATTACCTTGGAAGACCTTGATAAATCCAGAGAATTCAAAGTAAACTGCCAGAGAGTTAAACCTTATATGGGAGGAAATTTTGAGAGGGATAAGGTCTCTGCTGAATTACATGATCCTCCTTGATAGGGTCTAGTTACATGTCAAGCTAATGACATTAAAGAAGCGCTTGGTGGGAGGCAACCCACCCAATTGAAAGAAGTTCTCTGTAACTTCTTGTTGTGATATACTTGTGAATA
The DNA here is from genome assembly GCA_026586105.1 of Hylodesmum podocarpum. Taxonomy (NCBI): domain Eukaryota; kingdom Viridiplantae; phylum Streptophyta; class Magnoliopsida; order Fabales; family Fabaceae; genus Hylodesmum; species Hylodesmum podocarpum. Next base: position 14,142,288 of record JALJEV010000623.1, on the reverse strand, counting down.
GTTAAAAGTTAGAAAAGCAAAAAGAAAAGAGAATTTGAAGATTAGAGTAGAAATGTAAATGCATGAGTTAGTATAAAAAATTTTGATTCTTGAGTTGATTGATAAACAAGTAGATATAGGAATAAACATTTGAAATTACAGTATTCTTGAGTCAATAAGAAATAAAAGAGGTGTGAGGTGTAATAACTTCAGTGAGGAAGCTGTGAGATTTCAATGCATGTTCATGATAGCTGTGATTCTTGTGCAGAGATAGACCACTTAGAAATAAAATGCCTTAGAGTATGTGCACAAGTTAGAGCAAACAACATTGAGAACATGCAAAGCAACCTCATTTGTCACTACTAAGGACATCAATTTAGACCAAGACATGAAGAAGAGTGAACCAAAAAGCAAGGCATCCCTGTGAAACGCGCCTTGGCGCATTGAAGAAAGAAAGAGTGGCGCGTTTGTGACCTGCTCTCGGCACAAACGCGCCCTGGCGCCAATTGAAGGAAGAGAGGGGCACGTTTGAGAGGTTCTCTCGGCGAAAACGCGCCCTGGCGCGCTCTAATTAGTGAGAGTGGCGCGTTCTGCACTTGGTTGCGGCGAAAACGCGCCCTGGCGCGTTCTAACTAAGGGGGGTGGCGCGTTTTGCGAGCCTTGGCACAAAAAGGAGTGGCGAGCTCGCGCCTTGGCGCAAAGAGAGGCGCGTTCACTTGTTCTTTCTCTTCTCCCCTTGTGCTTGTGAAATCTCAAGTGTGCAATCCCACTTCCAATCAATTCTCACCCTCACCACTCCACTTTGCAAGTAGATTTGAGTTGAATTCTTCATCCCTTTCAACCTAGGTTTTCATTTTTGTTGATAACTTTCAAGAATTCTCATTTGGTGTTCTCAATTCACTTCAGCCTAAACAAGGTATGTTGTTCAATCTAGTGATTTCAACTTGTTTCCTTCATTGTTTAAGCTTCAATTGCATGATTCACATGATTGATTGAGATGAGGGTTCAAGAAAGGGTAGTTCGAACCCTAGATCCCCTTTTGGGCGAATTGAAATTGGGTCAATTAAATGTGTTGCATGGCCTTGTTTTGATGATTGTTGATGAATAACATTGATTGCTTGTGAATGTATGGTGATAATTGTCTTGGAGATGCATTGTGTGAATCAATTGGGAAGAAATATGAGATACTCATTCATGCTCACTTAGTGTTTGTTAAAATGCTTCAATGAAGTTTTGGGTATAGTCTATGTGTGCAACACTAGTAAGCATGAACACATTGTAATAGCTTATGTATTCTCTTTAGCAATTCCCACTTAATTTCTTTTTGAACCACATTATAATTTTAATGGAAGTGCATGCTCTTGTTGGTGATAATTGGTAGTTAAGTATATGCATGTTTTTCTCATATATACTTTGGATTGTGTAGGTTCAATTTTGAGAAATTATGTTTTCAAGCAATAGACCAGCTGGCTCTTCCTATTCAAGGCAACCAAGAACCAAACAAAGAGCTATCAAAGGACAAGTCCAAGAGAAGAGGAAGACCACAAAGAAAGCCAAGGTCACTCTAGAAATTCAAGAATATGATACTCATAGGTTTAAATCACTGGAGAATGCAGAGGCCTTTGCCTCCCGTTTTATAGCACGTGCAGTGCTAGTGGAGCGGAAATTTAACATGAGCCCAAGCTTATACATTGATGAAAGTAATGGTGATGCATCCCAACGTAATAATTACAAAGAAGTTTGCAATGAGATCTCTGGAAGGAAGTGGACTAGATTGGCCAACATCACATACCCGGCATATCAAGAGCTAGTGCTAGAGTTCTATGCAAATATAACAAGTGATGATGAAGAAGAGCGTTATGTATCTTATGTCCGGGGAAAACAAATATCCTTCTCACCTCAAGTCATCAACCGATTACTATTAATCCCTTTTTCGGAAGGAAGGGATTGTATCTTCCAATATAGAACCGATAGCAAAGCCGAACCAAGCAAGGTGGATCAGTTATTGTGTGAAGGTAAGGGAGCTTGGAAGGATAGCCTATGGTTCAACAACGGAGTCACTCATGTCAAATCTTCATCACTATGTTTCAAGGCCAAAATTTGGTGGGCTTTTATCCATGGGATTCTATTGCCAATCCAGCACAGATCTTCCATCACAAAGAAGAGGATTTGGTGCCTATACACAATAATGAAAGGTGAATACCTGAATGTTGGCCTGACTATAGCCAATGAGATTCACACACTGCACTTGCGAAAACAAGGATCCCTGTCATATGCCAGCATCATTTCACAGCTGTGTGTTGAATCTGGAGTCTCAACTGAAGGTTTGATCCCTATGAGGCCGGGTGCAACATTAGAGGTGAATTTCACCAAAGGAGAGTCCAGTAAATCCAAAGCCACACCAAAAGCACCTTCCACTTCCAAAGCCATGGCCACATCAAAGGGAAAAGGAAAAGCTTCCATGGCAGAAACCTCAGCTAGTGCTGCAGCTCCAAATCAAGAAAAGATGATGGGTTATTTGAGAATGGTTCAAAGGAATATGCGCAGGATTCATGAATCCACAAAGACATGCATTGCCCTTGAACCTCTTATGAGAGCTGTGGCATCCCAAATGAACCTCCCTGTGGAGAAGTTGGTGCCATTTGACCCATTAGACAGGGAGACCATTGAAGAATTGATGAGGTTTGAAGAATTCTCTGAGGAATTTCAAGGCCAAGCACCTCATGAGGAACAAGATGAAGATGGTGAAGAGGTTGATGGTGGTCAGAATAATGAAGCAGAGAATAAAGAAGATGAAGGTGAAGAGAATGATGATGAAGATGATGAAGAGGATAAAGATGATGATGAGGATGAGGATGAAGAGGATGATGAAGATGAAGATGATGAGACACAAGATGAGGACTGATGATTTAGTTTACTAATTTGGTTTAGTAGTACATTTTGGATTACTGTAGTATAACTAGACTATTTTTACTGTTATGTTAGTTCTGTTATCTGACTTTTCTTTGAATGATTAATTAACTTTCGGGTTAGTTTTTTTTACCATTGTGAATCCCTAGCTGCTGAACACTACTGGAAGCACATGCATATTTTGGGCACTTGCAGCAACCTCTGAATATTTTGGCTAAGTCTTCAACAGGGAGCATTCTTATACTCTTTGATATTAACTGTTGCTTGATGAGTGTTTAGAGTATAACTCCTAAATTGTTGCACCATATTATAAAGGTTGATTGCACTGGTATAACATTGAATATGTAAGTCCAGTAGAGTAATTTGTGCAATTCTTGACACTTAGGTTCAATTTGAGGTTCTATGACAAAGTTGCATGTGTCTCAAATGTTTGAAGAGTTATTGTATGAGAACTCTAGCATGACAATTTTCTAGATTGTAACATGAATAATGAACTTTGCAATGTTATGCAATGATTAATCCTGGGTAAGAAATTGAGCCTCCAACATGATTCAGTCTTGAGTGTTTTACCATCTGAAGTGTGTGTTCCAGAACTTGCTTTAGCTCTTGGTCAAAATTGCATATATTTAGGATTGGACATGAATGATAAAGGCATTTCTTTCTTGTAGCCTTGAGCCAAAATAAGCCTGAACCTTAACATTATCCATTGCTAGCCCCTTTGAGCCTGATTTGACCCTTTCTTTCTTGGTTACTTAAGCTCATTATAAGCCTAATTAAGTGAAAAACCAATGGTCCTATCACTGGAACTTTAAGTGTATTGGTTTCTTTACTTAGATGATAGGTTTCAAGATTAAGTTTGGGGTTACATTTTGGGGTGCATGAGTAGCTGTTGACTTGAGGACAAGTCAAATTCTAAGTTTGGGGTTGTTGGGTCACTTTGGTGAAGTTTGTGAATAATAGATAGTTGTATATGGTGCATTCTCTATTATTTTTATTTTTTTCATGCATACAGTATAATGCACTGTTTTTCATGCATACCATGCAAATACCATACAAAATTTTTGTTTTTCTTCTTGTGATATCAATGAGTGAGACTACTCAAGAAAAGCAAAGTGGCAAAAACAAAAAGAAAAACAAGAAACTGAAAAGAAAGAAAAAGGAAGAAACAGAACAAAATAACAAAAGCTTCAAGAAAAAGATGTTTAGAAAACAAAAAGAAAACAAAAAGTAGAAAGAAAAGAAAATAGCAAGAGCTATAAGAAAAGAAAAAGAAACAGAAGAAAATGCAGTTTAAAAGCAAAAGAATAAAGGAACAAAAGGAAAACAGAGTGGTATCATAAGTTGTTTATGTTACTCATTGTGAATTTCTGCTTTATTCTTGAGTCTTCTTCTGTCCATCATGAGTTCATGCATAGCATATAGGTTTTAACTTTTACTCTTTAAGTTCCTGTGAATATGTAGCCAGTAACCTTTCTTTTTTATCCCACCTTTACCTAAGCCCCATTACAACCCTGAAAAGACCTTTTGAGTGTTCAATATCTATTTGAAGGCAGTGGAGACTTTAGAGTCATTGCAAGCCTATGGTAACATACCTTCTGATTGGTGATATTGAGAGAAACACAAGCCTAAAAACTTGAAAGATTGAGGGCAAACACTTAACTGGAGAGGACTTTGCTAATGTTGACTAAAGCACATTTTTTATGCCAATCTATGTTTATTGCCTATGATTGATGAATTGTGCAGTACTTGATAACATTTTGAGTTCATGTCCAACTTTCATAGATAAATTGAGTTGGCTTAAGGAGTTAAGAATTGCACAATGCATTTTCAGTGGCTGTTGAGCTTAATGTTGTACCATGCTTATTGACTCTTGTAATGATGGATTCTATGTTTGCTTGAGGACAAGCAAAGCTTTAAGTTTGGGATTGTAATAAATGCTAGATTATACATGTTTTCCTAGGTGTTTTAAGCTCATTTCCATCCAATTTCACTAGGTTTAGTTATAGTTTAGACAAGAAAACAGTAAAAATACCATGTTTGCTTAGTATTAGTTCTTGAGTTAGTGTTTTGTTTAGTTTTATAAGTTTCTTGAGTTTTTAAGTCATATTAATCACTCTTTTGTTGATTCTAGATTCATTGAAGAGAAGATAGAAGCTTGGAATGAAAGCTATGGACATAAGATGAAGATGCCATCAAGAAGAACAAGGATGTAAAGCCAAATCAAGATCAAAGCAAGCCAAGTTGAGCATCCACACCTGTCAAAACGTGCCAGGGCGCGTTTCATTGATCCAGAGTGGCGCATGGGCGCTAGGGCGCACTTGAGTGGCGCGTTTCAATGCCCCTTGCGGCAGAAACGCACCAGGGCGTGTAGCAATGGAAAACCAAGGGCGCATGGGCGCGCCAGGGGGGCGCATTCAACCCCTCCTTGCGGCATAAACGCGCTCAGGGCGCGGACAAGAGAAGGACGAGAGGCGCGCGCTCATGCCATCTTCCTTGAGAAATGCGCCGGGCGCGTTCTGCATAAGTGGGTGGCGCGTTTCTCTGCTATAAAAGGAATCCTTGGGCGCGAAATCACGGGGGGACTTCATAATTCAGTTTTTCTTGTTGCTTCCTCTGTACGATTCTCTTAATCTCTCTCTTCTCCACCTTTGTTCTTCATCCTTCTCCATCAAGTCCTTGAAGATTCTTGAAGAATTAGAGCTTGTGGAAGCAAGATCTAAGGATTCATGGAGCTTCTCTCGGTTTTGATTTCTGTTTTTGTTCTTTCTTTTTCTATTTCCATGTTAGGCTAAATTCTTAGGTTAGGGAAGGGGATTTCAATTCCAGAATACTTGTAATGAATTTCTATGTTGATTCAATTGTAATTTCAGTTGATTGATTGATCTCTTCTTACTTAATGCAATCTCTTGAGGTTTAATTCATGAAGTTCAAATAGTGATAGGAATATTAACTGCTTGAATTGGATTGAACTGTTCCTTGAGTTTTTGTTTCTCATTTCAATTATGCCTTCGAAAGATTGATAATTGAACTAGGAGAAGAAGTGCATCATTATATCTTTGCATGAGTCTAGGAATAGAACTTGCATGTTATGAGACATTGTGAATTTATCTATTTCGCTTCTTGAATGAATTTCTGTTTTCACCTAAGGGATTAGGGATTATAAAAGTCATTCAAAGGGACTAAAGACCTAGGAATAGGATTAGTCTAAGGTATCACAAATTCTAGTCTCCAATTGATTGATAACTGTGGAATTGACATAGGAAGTAGTTACTTGAGAGAAGGAATTGAATGAACCTATTCCCTAACTGTTTTCATCATCTCTGAAACTTAAACATTTATTGCTTTCCATTTCTTGTCTTACAGTAAATTGTCTTTTTTACATAATTACTTAGTTCACACACATGATTCACTCAACTGTTCGTCCTAATAGCAAGTATATTAAGCATTCGATAGTTCACAACTAGTCTCTGTGGTTCGACAACCTTTTCTCACTATTTCTAAACTTGTGACGACCGGTACACTTGCCGAAAGATTGACACACGATTATATTTTTTCAAGTCAACACTGATGAGGAACAAAAAGATAAGAAAGCCAAAGGTCTAGCACTCAAGATGGAAGACACAGCTAGTGAGAGCGATGCATCAAGCTGTGGTAGTGAATCTGAACAGGAAAATATGAATCTCATGGTAAGAAAATTCAAAAAGTTCATGAAGAGGAATAACGATAAAAGGATATTCAACAATTCCAGAAAAGGCTTCAAGAGGTATGAGAGTTCATCTTCAAAGGTCACTTGTTATGAGTGTGGAAAGGTGGGTCACTACAAATCGGAGTGTCCCAACATGAGGAAAAGCAATAGCAGTGAGCCTAGAAGAGTATAACATGAAGAACGGCCCAAGAAGGACAGATTTTGCAAGAAAAAGGCATACATAGCTTGGGAAGAGAATGATTCCTCAACCTCTAGTGGGAGTGATAATGAAGAAGCAAATTTGTGTCTCATGGCTAATCCAACATCCGATGATGAGGTAAGTGATTCTGATTCATCTACTTTTAACTATGATGAGCTGCAAACTGCTTTTTGTGATCTTTACAAGGAAGCCGAAAAACTAGGCAAGTTGAACAAGGTTTTGAAAAACAAAATTACTGATTTGGAAAATGATATTTCTGTTTTGAAAACTGATGTTCAAAGTTTGAAAAAGGAAAATGATACCTTGAAACTACCCTGTTCAAAGTGTAAGTCTTTTGATGTCTCTTTGAAAAAGAATAACATGAAGTTCTTTGCATTTAGACAAACCAGCAAAAATAGAACTTTCCCATGTAGTTATTGTATGAAATCTGGACATAACTCTTATAATTTCATAATTAGGAAGGAAGGTATAACTAGTGGGTTGTTTAAATGGATTAGGAAAGATAGTCACAGCTCTAACACTAATGGACCCAACAAGACTTGGGTACCAAAAACCAAGTGATATCTTTTTCTGTATAGGTATGCTTGAGAGCCAAACACTCAACTTGGTATTTGGGTACTGCTCAAGACATATGACTGGTGACAAGAGCAATTTTATCTCCTTCAAATCAAAAGAATCTGGTTTAGTAGTGTATGGAGATAACAACAAAGGGAAAATACTGGGTATAGGTGCTGTTGGAGACAAATCCAACACTGTGATTGAAGATGTGCTGCTTGTGGAAGGTTTGAAATTCAATCTTCTAAGTATTAGCCAACTATGCGACAAAGGTTATCAAGTATCATTCGATAATGGCTGCTGCAAGATTAATAGCAGTGACTCAAGTGAGGTATTAATGGTCGGTAAGAGACATGGTCACATCTACATCCTTGAACTTGATCATTCATCATCATATCATGCATGTCTTACGTCAAACGATGATTTATCATGGCTTTGGCATAAACGTATAGCTCATATTGATGTTCATCAGCTGAATAAGCTTTCATCTAAGAACCTAGTACAAGGGTTACCTGACTTGAGGTTTAAAAGAGAAGGCCTATGTGATGCATGCCAGAAGGGCAAGCAGTCTAGAAGTTCCTTTAAAACCAAAAATGTTGTTTCAACTTCTAGACCACTTGAACTATTGCACATGGATCTCTTTGGTCCGTCTAGAACTACTAGTTTGGGTGGAAACCTATATGGACTGGTTTTAGTAGATGACTACTCTCGTTTTGTTTGGGTTGCATTTATACCAAGTAAAGACAACACCTTCAAAGTTTTTAAAATTCTTGCCAAAAGGATACAAAACGAAAAAGATTTGAAAATCAAGTCCCTTAGGAGCGATCATGGAGGGGAATTTGAAAATGAACCTTTTGAAAAATTTTGTGAAAAATATGGAATCGATCACAACTTTTCCGCTCCAAGAACTCCGCAACAAAACGGGGTTGTTGAGAGGAAAAACAGATCTTTAATAGAACTAGCTAGAGCTATGTTAAGTGAGAGTGTTACTGCCTAAACATTTTTTGGGCGATGCGTTTCCTAATCGCTTGCTATGTTCTAAACAGAATTGTGATTCGTCCCTTTTTAAAGAAAACCCCCTATGAACTCTATAAGGACAAGAAGCCCAATATCTCTCATTTTAAGGTATTCAGGTGCAAGTGTTTTGTACTGGATAATGGCAAAGAGCCTCTTGGTAAGTTTGACACCAAGACGGATGAGGGTGTGTTTATTGGGTATTCATCAACAAGTAAAGCATACAGAGTTTTCAATAAAAGGAGAATGTGCATTGAGGAATCTGTGCATGTAAAGTTTGATGAATCTAACAATCCCCAAAAGGGAAATGTTTTTGTTGATAATGATGAGATTACAGGTGAAGATAGCAGTAGCAAACCACATTTACAGCAAGATCAACCAACCAATTCTCATGATCTGCCAAAAGAATGGAGGAAACCAAGAGATTTATCTCTTGACAACATCATTGGTGACATCCATAAGGGAGTATCCACTAGATCTTCCCATAATATGTTCTGTGATGATTATGCGTTTGTATCTCAATTTGAACCCTCTTGTGTTGATGATGCTATAAATGATGAATTTTGGATGAATGCTATGCATGAGGAGTTAAATCAATTTAAAAGGAATGTTGTTTGGGAATTAGTACCTTTTAATAGAGATATGAATCTAATCGGAACAAAATGGGTGTTTAAGAATAAGGTAGATGAGAATGGAGTTGTGGTTAGGAATAAGGCAAGACTAGTAGCTAAGGGTTATAATCAACAAGAAGGAATAGACTTTGATGAAACATATGCCCCTGATGCTAGATTAGAAGCTGTAAGAGTCTTACTTGCTTTTGCCTGCATTCATGATTTTAAGCTGTTTCAGATGGATGTTAAAAGTGTGTCTTAAATGGCTACATCAATGAGGAAGTCTTTGTTTCACAACCTCCTGGTTTCACTGACTTCAGTTACCCTGAGCATGTGTACAAGCTAAAGAAGGCCCTCTATGGTCTGAAGCAATCCCCCAGACAATGGTATGAAAGGTTAAGTAAATTCCTTTTGTCAAAAGGGTTCAACAGAGGCAATGTTGACAAAACTCTTTTCATTAGGAGGAAGTCTAACAGTATTTTATTGGTCCAAGTGTATTTTGATGATATCCTTTTTGGATCAACTAATCAATCTCTTTGTAAAGAATTTGTGGCTAGCATGCAGGGTGAGTTTGACATGTCTATGATGGGAGAACTCAAATTCTTCCTAGGACTGCAAGTCAAGCAACTGAAAGAAGGAATCATTATACATCAAGCGAAGTACACTAAAGAATTGCTGAAGAAATTTGACATGGAGAGTTGTAAGATCTCTAATATACCTATGTCAACTAATCTCTCTTTAGATAATGATGCTACAGGACTAGGAGTAGACCAAACAAAGTCTGAGAGGATCATTGGATCACTCTTGTATCTCACAACGACGACGGATATAATGTTCAGTGTTTGTGTTTGTGCGCGATTTCAATCTGCACCAAAACAATCACATATGACTGCTGTGAAGAAAATTTTGAAGTACCTCAAAGGAACAATGAACTGTGGTTTGTGGTATCCCAAAGGTACGTCCCCTACTCTAGTCGGTTTTAGTGATTCATATTTTGCAGGTTGCAAAACAGATAGAAAGAGCACGAGTGGTGTATGTCACTTGTTTGGAGAAAGCTTAGTCTCATGGTACAGCAAGAAACAAGCATGTGTTGCTCTATCAACAGCAGAAGCAGAGTATGTGGCTATGGGCAGCTGTTGTGCTCAAACCATTTGGTTGAAGCAACAACTTGAGGATTTTGGACTAAAGCTTGATCACATCCCTATCAAGTGTGACGATACAAGTGCAATCAGTATCACGAAGAACCCGGTTTTGCACTCAAGAACAAAGCATATTGAGGTGCGTCATCATTTCATAAGGAATCATGTTGAGAAAGGTGACTGTGAAGTGGAGTTCATTGAAACGGAGAACCAACTCGCGGATATCTTCACAAAGCCTCTACCTAAGGAGAGATTCTTCAAACTTAGAACCAATCTTGGTATACTAAGTAAGGAACATCTCTCATGAATTCTCTAAGTATGGTAAGTTGGATCATTCATGGTGCCCCAACAAGGTATGAGTTCATTACATTACATAGTCATGACCAACTCTCTTTCAAAACATGAAAAATCAAGTGTTTTCAATCTTTCTGATATAGATAATCGATTACCATTACATTTCAATCGATTACCTAGCTTGATTTCAAAGTTTTTGGTGAATTACTCTCTGGAGTAATCGATTACCCCACTTGGTAATCAATTACCACGATTTCAAAATTTGGTTTTCCAGTTTGTGGGCCTCTGGAGTAATCAATTACCATGCCTGGTTAATCGATTACCATGTCCCCTGTTTTCAAAGTTTTTTTTTGGTTACTCGCGGGAGTAATCGATTACCACGTAAGATTAATCGATTACCTTCGTTGCTGGAAGTGTTTTTCATGGATTTGGGCCTAATCAATTACAATTTCTTAGAGTCCAATACTTTGTTCATTGAATCTAACCTCAATTGTGGAGTTTTTATAAGTGATTTTCAGGTTTTGGGTTTCATTCTACACATCTCACAAACCCTAAAAATCTCTTTCTCTCTCTAACCCTAAAACCCCCTTTCATCTTCTTCATCTTCTCCACCACCACCATCAATGGAAGAACAAGGACGAGGCAAGCGGATCAAGCATGTAGGTCACAAACCTAAGCCAACAGTTTCGCCCCGATCAAAGAAGGGAGATTCCTCCTCCAAGAGGAAAGAACCCACATCTCCGGGAGAGGCCGTTGCACGCCCAATCAACCCGTGGTTCACCTCTACTGCACAAGAATCACGTTTCTATGGAGATTTTGCAAACAAGGAACTTGTTCTGCAAAAGATCTTGGATTTTCGTTGGCTGGACACTCAAGGGTTCACATTTCACTCTTTGCTCCGAGATCAGAACCTTGAGAAGTTTGTTGGCTTGAAGGGTTTCATATACCCCGATCTAGTGAGAGTTTTCTATTCCAACCTCAGACCACACCAAGCCACCGGAACAGTAATCTCCGAGGTAAAGGGCAAACCTATGATTTTGACTCGTGATATATTTTTTCGTTTTGTTGGATTTAAAGATGAAGGTATACGTCCTACGGTTGAGCACTTGCAAGCACAAGGAATCGAGCTTCACAAAGACTCTTTCTTCATAAGCCTGCTCAAAAATCCCGAAATGTGGGAAGCTGAAAAGGCTGCAAGGAAGAAGATAACCTACAACACCGGCGGGCTGAACACCGATGATCGTCTTCTCCACTACACAATCTGCTGGATACTGGCTGCAAGAGGAGCCAATCATGCTCAGATCAATGAGGAGGATATGGTAATGATGGCAGCGTTGAAAAATGGCATTCAAGTCGACTGGGCACATGTTGTGATGGACAACATGCTCAAGACGAGAAGGCTATTTGATAACAAATGCCCCTATTCTCTGTTTATTTCACGTTTGCTTGAGCATTTTCAGGTTGATACTACAAATGAGAACAGAGACTTGGTGAAGGACATTCACATCATTGGAGACAAAGCGTTGAAAATGATGCGTTTGATAAAAACTGATGCTGGATGGGTGCCAAGGGAAGAAGCACCACAACAACAACAAACAGAAGCTGCAACAAATCCACCTTCTGATGATGATGATTCGGCGGCTGGGGAGTACATCCCTAAATCCCGGTTTGAATCAATTGTCATTGATCGAATGGATGAACTGGAAGCTACAACTGCCAAAAGATTGGACGAGATGGAGGCTGCAAACAATGCCCGCTTCTTGGGTCTCAAGGAGCTGCTGGAGTCCCTTCATACTCGCTTTGATGCACTCTAGTATTCCCTTCTTATCACTTCTCTCTCTTTTGCTTATTGATATACCAAATAGGGGGAGAATGGCTATAGGTTATCCTAGATAGGGGGAGTAGAGTAGAGTAGCAAGTGTTGAGTAGCATTTGAGTAGCTATTGTTTTGCGCTTTATGTTTGAACTATTGATTTCTCTTTAACTCTGAACAATTTACAATTCGGATATTTGAACTTGAACAATTCGATATGGTTGTAATATTTTCACGTTATGCTTTATATTCCGTTTTTTTTCTCTGGTTTTGGTCTATGATTGTGAATTGAATCATGTCTTATATTTCTGAATGGATGATTTTAACTTGATGATTGATAGTATAATGCTCTGTTTAAGATAGATTGTACAGTGAATCTGCAATGCATATACTGCGTATTTGGATATCTCTAACAATTGCAGGATTCTTAGAAGACTAACACACATCCTAAACCTCTAGGAAAACCTTGGTTGTGATTTGGTACATCAAAACCAAAAAGGGGGAGATTGTTGGACTTAAAGCTTGAAGGTGCTTTGGTGTCTCTCTTGGTGTTTTGTTTTTGATGCTATGTAATTTTTGGTTTTCTTAGATGAAATGTAATTAGGAGTTTCCTATGTATTGATTGTTTAGTTTAGGCATGTATGTGGTTGTTCTTTGGTTGAATGCCCTGGAGAGCTTGGCAATCTTGTGTGATTTCTCATGTGTCAAATGTTTGGTTTCCCTCTCTAAAATGTTTTGAAAATATCTTTGGTAACCAACTGAGGTAATAGATTACCAATAGAAGGTAGTTAACTACCAACAGCAGGTAATCAACTACCAACACTAGGTAACAAAGTGTGGGAATGCATTTGCCACTGGAGTAATCGATTACCCCCTCGGGTTAATCGATTACCATGAGCCAAAATCACCCTGGAAATTCTTGCTCACTGGTTTAATCGATTACCAGCTTCTGGCAGTCGATTACCCTTGTCAGAAAATCATTAAGTTGCCTAAATTGAGTTTTTAATTAAACATATAAATACTCTTTTCTCGAAAATTAACATAAGATCTTGGAACATAAGTTTTAGAAAAGTTCATACACTTTCATATTCTCTAAAAACTGAGTTCATCATCTTTTCCAAGAAACCCATAAAGAACTTCAAGAGTTCATCAAGTTTTCATAAAGAAAAGGCAAACTTGATCTTTTCTCTGACTAGGTGGCATTCATAGTGTTTTCTTTTGTGATCAGATCTACACTCCAGGTGTTTTCTAAACTGATCTTTTGTTTACCTTTTGATTTCTGGGTTATTACTCTAGGAGAGAGGTCTCTCTGGATAGAGTAAAGGTCTTTGAGAAGTGTGTTCTCAAAGGTTTGATCTTGGGTGTTCCAAGGTCAGGGAAAAACTGTTCCTTGGGTTAAAGGACAAGTTTTTGGGTGTTTTGATTTTGTTTTTGTGTTGCTTGTTGCAGAGTGAATGTAAAAGAACACAAAAGGGATCATTTGATAGTGGAAGACCGATCGCAACAGTTGTTGGGTTGGGACTGGATGTAGGCAGTGGGCCGAACCAGTATAAATCATTGTGCACTCTTTTTCTTCCTTATTCTCTTTACCGTTTACCTTACATTGCTGTTATCACGATTTATCTTCTGCAATTTGTTTGGTAACTGACTCGGTAATTGACTCGGTAATCAACTAAAACTGGAACAGTTAGATATTGATATTGATTACGACGCATATTGATTACTAACATGTTTCTGATTATTCCTTTTGGTATTTCCGCTGTGTATCTTTGATATTTCCTGTTTATCTGTCTCTTCTATTGATAGGTAATCAAGAATAACTTTGTTTGAATTAAAAGGAATTAGAAACTCGCAAAATTGGGCTATAGTGTAACTAGAATCTATTCACCCCCCTCTAGATTCACACATAGGGACCATCAAAGCTTACACTTTATGATTTCAGGGATGAAAGGGTGAAAAGTGGCCAAACGTTGTAACTTAGGATTATCTGGAATGCGCACGTCACAGAATGGCATCTCTTGTATGATGGGTGTGTGACTTACATGAGTTACTTCATTATTTTTATGCCCAACCCTTGAATCATTTTTTTGAGAAATGATATGCACAAATACACCTTTATCTCTTCTGTTGTGGACTAATTCCTCCTCCTCACCAGCTATTGGATTTTCATGCATTAATCTTTGCTTTTTGAGGGCCATTATTTCCTCCCTATGACTTTCTTTTATCTTATTCATTCTATCTCTTGCTTTTCTCACCATTTTCGCATGTCTTCCTCGATTTGCTGCCTCAAAGCAGTCATTGCATTATCCATCTGAGTCTTCAACACCTCAACCAACGAGGGATCCATATGAGTGTTGATCGAAGATTGTTGACCTTGACTCCTTGTGTGTACCATATACCTCGCAGTCCCAGGAAAAGTTTTACCAGGGCTCCACGGTGGGCACCAAAATGTTCCTCCGAAATCTGGGTATACCGAGCTTGTCTCGGTCTATACTGGTTCCCGAGCTCCTCGCAAACAGTGTGACTCCAGTCCGACTAGGTCCGAGCTTAGATATAGGGGGGAGGTACCTGCAAAAGGCACTCTGATGCTAAAGTCAGTGTTTTTTCTATATTGGAAGGAGAAATTTGAGTTAAGAATGTGAAAGTCAATAACGAGTGAGAGAGAGAGTAACTTTTTACTTATCCTTTAAAGTCCGATCTCTTAGCCTTTTATATCTGATTTGGCGGCATGGTTGGTAAGGGAAGGTTCCATCAGCTGACTTTCCTTACTCCGAGGTACATGTGTCCCCTAAAGGGGCTGCTTTGTGAGTTCCAAGGGTTATGATTGCCTTTTGGGGAAACTATCACATTAATTAGTCAAATCATTAATGGATAAGTTCCATTGCTTTTGAGCTTGGACCTTGGCGACGAGAGCATCCGAGCTCATTTGTAATCTCGGCCGACTCGATTCTAGCTCGGCCCAATACAAATCTCATCCTAGTTGTACTTATTAGAAAATACCAATATACTTATCATTTGCTCAAAAAGTTTGAGCTTTAAGTGTGGATAACCTAAAATTGCAATTTTGATGTTGCAGTTAATTGTACAATTTTTTCTCAACGAAACATTGATATAAGGACTTTAAAGTTTTTCTCAACAATTTACTATCCTTTCTTTGGTCACTAGAAAGAGTAGAAGACAAGCCGAGGAGAGTCATGAGCAATATACCCATATTCAAGGTTGATGGACTTAACTCGCTTACAAGGAGAAAGACAAGTGGATCAACACAGTATGCAGCGGCTGCTGTGGACCAAATCCTTGTATTTCAAAAAAAAGCACAACATAATTCAGCAGCGACAATAAGTGCTCTTGATGGGTTTTCACTCAGTAACCCAACCAATGCAGCAATGGCAGCATGCTGCTCCCGTTTTGAACCACTATTCAGAATCTCCACAAACGGTTGAACAGCCTGCCAAACAATCTCTGCATTTCACTGTACAAGCCTTTACTCAGATGGGAAGTGTGCTATTTGTTGACTTGAACAACAACAGGTTCTCTGGTACTCTGGATTTGTGAGTTGCAGATGACTCATTTCTCTCCTTAATTCAATATTTGAATGTTAGCCATAATTCCTTGAGTGGTGGGTTATTTGCTCATGATGGTGTGTCATTCCTTGACGATTCAGAGGTTTTCGATGCTAGTAATATGTTACGGGTAAAAAGGGCAGAAAAGGACAAATAAATAAAGAGCAAGGGTTTTTGGTAAATGGCCAAAAAATTAGAGAAACTTTACACGTGGATGAGGATATGCACAGAAGGAGCAGCAGAATGCACACAACCAATAAGAGGCTTACAGGGTATGAGCTAGGGGGTAGGCATGAATTAGGTATGTCCTTCCTCTGACATTCTTCTTCTTCCTCTGAATCATTCTTTCTTTCTTCACCCATTGAATATTCCTTATTCCCTTGCAAGTTGACTCTGTAGCCAATCATACAACCACCATACTTGTCCCACCTTGTTTACTGGCATTGTTACTATCTTTTTATTATTGTTCTACAACTAAGACATTTTATTACTGCTTACTTAAATATAATATATCATACCACATCTATTGGTGTTTTCATTGAGCCAACATGGCTGATAACACACGTATGTCCACAATGGCAGCTGAGATAAGAGCTCATGACGCTGAGCTCAAACGAGTAATGGATCTCTTGGAGTTACGTGACCAAGAACAACGTGCACACACTGCACAAGTTGAGGCAGCAGCGAACGCTCGCATGGAGCGCATTCAATCAATGGTGGAATCACTGCTTGAGAACCAAACCCAGCCTCATGGGGGATATAGCATGAACTCTACGCGACCCCCCATCGGTTCAAATTTGTGCAAGCATTTCGAGTTAGGAATGTGAAATTAGATTTTCCTAAATTTAATGGTTCAGATGTAATGGCTTGGATTTTCAAGGCTGAACAATTTTTTGACTATTATGGAACTGCTGATGAGGATAGATTAACTATTGCTGCAATTCATATGGAACAAGATGTAGTATCTTGGTTCCAAATGATTCAAAGAACCAACCCATTTATGTCATGGAATGCTCTAACTAGAGCCTTGGAAACTGAATTTGGCCCTTCACCATTTGATTGTCCCCAAGCAGCTTTGTTTAAACTCCAACAAAAGGGATCAGTTTCTGAATATTATCTCCAATTCATGTCCTTAGCTAACCGTTCAGGTACTTTACCTCAAGAAGCATTGCTGAATTGTTTTGTCAGTGGATTGCATACTGAGTTACAAAGAGATGTGATTGCTCAATCCCCACCTTCCTTATTGAGACCTGTGGCATTTGCCAAGCTTTATGAAGACAGATATAACACTAATACCAAGCCTCATTCATCTAATAACACCACCAGAATTTTCAACCCCAAAACCAACTATTATAACACCAATCATTCTAGCTCTTCACCCTCTAAAAGCCCACTACCTCCACTACTTCCCACACCACCAACCAAACCAATATACAAACCGAACCTAATAAAAAAGCTGACTGCTGCAGAGATGCAACTTAGGAGAGAAAAGGGCCAATGTTATACCTGTGATGAAAAATTCTCATTCAACCATAGATGTCCTAACCGACATTTGATGACTTTACAAGCTGATGATGAAGACACTGAAACAGACCCAATACTTCAGCCACCAGAACCCCCAAACATTGAAGTCTCACCAACTGAAGTCCCTATTGAAGACCTACACTTATCCTTAGATGCATTTGAAGGGGTTAGACGTGCCAGAACTATTAGATTTGCAGCAGAACTTAATGGTATTGTCATTCAAGTTATGATAGATGGAGGCAGTAGCGACAACTTTCTTCAACCAAGACTAGCTAAGTTCCTGAAGCTCGAAGTGGAACAAAGTCCAAAATTAAGAGTAATGGTGGGAAATGGAAACAGATTGGAAACTGAAGGCTACATTCAGAACATCTCTGTCAATATGCAGGGGGCACAAATTGATCTTCCTGTCTTTTTATTACCTGTTTCTGGGGCTGATTTGATTATTGGTACCAATTGGCTTTCAACGGTAGGCCCTCACATCCATGATTATAAGGATCTCAACATACAATTCCACTATAAAGGGCAGAAGGTTATTCTACAGGGAGACAAGTACCACCAGATAAACCTTGAAGCTGCTCAATACCACCATATCAGAAGGCTCTATAACACTGATTCCATTGATGAGTGTTATGCCATTCAGGTTGCAATCATGAGAAAACAACGTATTGCAACTGCCCGAACAAATGGAGCCTGAACTTGTTGTCTTATTGCAAACCTACAAACACGTGTTTGATGTTCCCATTGGTTTACCCCCTCCCAGGCTGCATAACCACTCCATTCCCCTATTGGAAGGATCAAACCCAGTCAAGGTTAAGCCTTATCGGTATCCTCACACCAGAAAAGCTCAAATAGAAAAAATGATTCAAGAAATGTTGAATGAAGGGCTAATCCAGCCAAGCACGAGTCCATTTTCATCACCAATTATTCTTGTGAAGAAAAAAGGACGGAACTTGGCGATTTTGCACTGATTATAGGGCTCTTAATGCTCTCACCATTAAGGATAGTTTTCCCATCCCAACAGTAGATGAGTTAATTGATGAACTACATGGGGCCACTCATTTCTCTAAACTGGACCTGAGATCCGGATATCATCAAATATTAGTGAAGCCTGAAGACAGGTATAAAACAGCTTTTCGGACTCATCAAGGCCATTATGAGTGGTTAGTCATGCCCTTTGGCCTCACTAATGCCCCTGCTACTTTTCAAAGTCTAATGAATCACATTTTCCAAGGGTTGCTGAGAAAATTTGTGTTAGTATTCTTTGATGACATATTGATTTATAGCCCTGATTGGTCCTCTCACTTACAACACCTAGAGACTGTTTTGCAAGTCTTACAGAAGGATCACCTCTTTGCCAAGCTATCAAAATGTTCATTTGGTGCCACCAACATTGACTACCTTGGCCATACTATATCCAATGCTGGTATTGCAATGGAGAAAGATAAAATCAGGGTTGTGAAGGATTGGCCGAAACCAACATCCCTCAAGTTATTGAGAGGCTTCTTAGGCCTCACAGGCTACTACAGACGGTTTATTAGGAAATACGCCTCATTGGCAGCCCCGCTAACAGATATGCTTAAGAAAGATAGTTTTAAGTGGACCACGACAGCAGAGGAAGCATTTGTGAAGTTGAAAAAAGCTCTTACCTCAGCACCGGTATTAGCATTACCCAACTTCACTGAACCTTTCACTCTGGAAACAGATGCATCGGGGATAGGAATTGGAGCTGTCTTATTGCAGAATGCTCACCCTGTGGCTTACTATTCTAAGAAATTATCTGATCGACAACAGAAGCAATCTGCCTATTCTAGGGAGCTATATGCCATCACTCAAGCAATTGCCAAATTTAGGCACTATTTACTAGGCCATAAGTTCACCATCAAAACAGATCAGAAAAGCTTGAAAGAACTCCTTGATCAATCCCTGCACACCCCAGAACAACAACAATGGCTCCCTAAATTTCTTGGATATGATTTCACAATTCAATATAAGCCTGGAAAAGAAAATGTGGTAGCAGATGCATTGTCAAGATGCATGTCCATGGCTATATCTGAACCTGTCAACCAATGGCTACAAGACATACAAGCAAGGATAAAGGAGGATCCTGAACTGCAAACCATAATGGCCAAACTCAATTCGGAACCTGAAACAGTAAAACACTTTGCTGTTCACAATGACATTCTGTTCTGGAAAAAGCGAACAGTTATTCCTAATGATGAGGAATTGAAGAAGAAAATTATGACAGAATTTCATAATAGCCTAGTTGGAGGCCATGCTGGTAGAGCTAAGACAATTGCTAGAATATGTTCTCAATTCTATTGGGTGAATATGCAGCAAGACATCAGGATGTTTGTGCAGAATTGTAAGATATGCCAACAGGCCAAAACTGAAACAACATTCCCTGTTGGACTCTTGCAACCTCTCCCAATTCCTATTCAAGTATGGGATGACATAGCTATGGATTTCATCATAGGCCTTCCTCCTTCACAAGGCTTTACTGCAATTATGGTTATTGTGGACAGGTTATCCAAGTTTGGTCACTTCATTCCGATGAGGTCTGATTTCAACAGCAAACAAGTGGCAGAGGCATTCATCAACAATGTGGTGAAATTGCATGGCATTCCAAAATCCATAGTGTCTGACCGAGATAAGGTTTTTATTAGCTCCTTCTGGAAACAACTGTGGAAGTTACAGGGTACTACATTGGCCATGAGCTCGGCTTATCATCCACAAACAGATGGCCAAAGTGAAGTGCTTAACAAAACCTTAGAAATGTACCTTAGGTGTTTTTCCTTCAACAATCCTAGCCAATGGTCTAAGCTGCTTCCTTGGGCTCAATATTGGTATAATACCAGTCACCATAGCAGCATTGGCATGCCTCTTTATAAAGCACTTTATGGACGGAATCCACCTACACTGATTAAATACCAGTTGGATGAGCATGATTCACCTACTGTCCAAGCTAATCTGCTGCAACGAGATAAGATATTAGAACAAGTGAAGCTTAGTTTACTTAGAGCTCAGAATTATATGAAACAATATCTTTGACAAGAAAAGAAGATCCATTGACTTTCAAGTGGGAGACTTGGTTCTGGTTAAGCTCCAACCATACAAGCAACAAACAGTGGCTAAGAGACTCAATCAGAAACTGGGAATGAAATACTTTGGGCCATTTCTGATACTAGCTAAGGTCGGTACAGTAGCATATAAGCTACAACTACCTGATGAAGCTAAGATTCATTCAGTTTTCCATGCCTCTATGCTCAAGAAATTTAGAGGACATCATACTGATCCTTACATTCCTATACAAAAAGGGAATTTAGCTCAAGGACCAGTACTGCTACCATGGAAGGTGTTAGCAGCAATAACCTTGTTGAGAGGACAATTGAAGATTCCTCAAGTGCTAATGCATTGGCAACACACTCCTCCTTATGCTGCTACTTGGGAAAATGTCTCAGACATAGAAGAAGCTTTTCCATCATTCAACCTTGAGGACAAGGTTGCTTCCAATGGGGAGGGTATTGTTACGGGTAAAAAGGGCAGAAAAGGACAAATAAATAAAGAGCAAGGGTTTTTTGTAAATGGCCAGAAAATTAGAGAAACTTTACACGTGGATGAGGATATGCATAGAAGGAGCAGCAGAATGCACACAACCAATAAGAGGCTTACAGGGTATGAGCTAGGGGGTAGGCATGAATTGGGTATGTCCTTCCTCTGACATTCTTCTTCTTCCTCTGAATCATTCTTTCTTTCTTCACCCATTGAATATTCCTTATTCCCTTGCAGGTTGACTCTGTAGCCAATCATACAACCACCATACTTGTCCCACCTTGTTTACTGGCATTGTTACTATCTTTTTATTATTGTTCTACAACTAAGACATTTTATTACTGCTTACTTAAATATAATATATCATACCCCATCCATAATAATCAGTTAGAGGGTAATATACCTTCCTTCACGCTTATGGCATCGCTAAGGATTCTTCGACTTGCATGCAACCAGTTGACTGGTTTGCCTGTTTTCTAAACGCTTATCATTAAACTCAGCTTTAAGCTTGCTATGAGTTCGCTCAATCACCTAAATGATTGGTAATTCCCGGGCTTCAAGAATCCATTTATTAAATTCAACAATGTTAGAGGATAGATGGCCAAATCACGTCCCTTTAAAATGTACAGTGGCCCATTGAGAGTGATAAAACTGTTGTAACCATTTAGCAACTTCAGAAGAGACCCCTCTATTTCAGCCACTTCTTCTTTAAATACAGTGGTTGTGGTAGCATATGTAGCCTTCCACAGAAGATGGATAAGCCTAGAGTTCTTGAACTCTTTGCCAATGCTTTCAGTCAAGTGACGCATGCGGAATGCATGAAAAGAAGTTGAGAACTTCCTTCTTACGACATCCATAGTACCCCTTTTGTCCATCTCACAAAAATATAAATTCTAGATACATTCAACATTCATCTCTAGTAGTCAATGCAGTTCAGACATAAACCATCTCCAGCTGTCATCATTTTACATATCAACAAAACTAAAAGCAAGTGGAAACAACCCACCATCGGCACCAAAAGAAATTGCAGAAAGCAATGTGATAAGGTATTTGATTTTCAACTGGAAGTCCAACAATTGGAAAACAACCATTAACAAAACCATAGATTAATACATGAAAGGAAACAAAAAGTCTCTAAAAATGGCTATCTGCACAGTGGTAAATACCTCTGCAACACTTCCAGAATTTATTTTCTTAATTTGTTCACAGTACGAAGGAAGTGAGTAATAGTGTTCTTTAGAAGAGCCGTATATAACTACAAGACCCCTCTCCTTTGCACACCAAGCTTGCTTATACGTATAAGTTCCATCAATACTTCTAATAACAAATGTTGGGGCATCGGGGAGCTTGAAAGCCACGAATCCGCCATGGACAGCCACCTGAGGCACACTTGGCAAAGTAGCGAATCAGGTCAGCTTTAATAGTACGAAGCTCAAAATGTTGTGCAAATTCTAGAATGCCCTCACATTAGGGAACTCTTAACCAAAAATAAAGTTTTAGTCTTCCATTACTCGAGATTTACTTATATGCTATTAGGTGCAAACACCTCTAAGGAGAAAGATGGGATGGTGTCTTCAGAGTTGAGAAGGTGAGATCTGATAGATACCTTAGGAGAGGTAAGTTGGAACCAATGTTATTAATGTTGTTCTTTACCCAAACCTCTTTTCAAGAACCTCGAATAGCCACCTGTCTGAGATACCTCTTCTTAGGAATCTTGAACTAATCATTATCTAAGTACAAATATTGGATCAAAGATTACCTAAACTTCATCTAAAGAACCTCAGACTACTGTCCGAGTAAAAAGGTTGGGTCAAAGACTACCCAAACTACCTCTAAGAAACCACGGACTAACCACTGCCCGAGTACAAAGGTTGGGTCAAAGACTACCCAAACCTTCTCTCAGGAACCTTAGACTAACCAGAGTACAAGGGTCTCAGACTTCCTATCAGGAACATCAGACTAACCACTATCCGGGTATAAAGGTTGGGTCAAAGACTATTCAAACCTCATTTGAAGAACCTCAGACTAACTATTATCTGTAACACGCGTGGAGAATGATTCAAAGATGATGGGAGAATGGGTTAAACATGATGGTCACGTGACAAGATATGTGGAAATAAAAGAATTATGTAAAAGCCCAAGTCAAAGGAAAGAGAGTGTTAAATTGCGCGACTATGTGCAATGAAGGGCTTGTGTGTGATATGACCCTCTCTCTCCTCTCTGAACATTCTCTCTGAAAACTTTCCTCTCTGACCTGATCTCTCTTTCCTCTCTGCAGTCATTAGTTCACTGTCTTTTTATTTCAATGTTATTTTCATTCCTTTGTTTCTTTTGATCCAGGTTTATTTCCTTTTTCGATTAATACAAAAAAAAATACCTTAAATCTTCCTTCAATTATAGAACTGTTACATTGGGTGCTTTCATTGACTCTATGGCTAAGGACACATGTACGAGGTCAAAAACAATGAAGAGGATCCGCGTCGTTTGTCGTTAACAGTGGAGAAGCTTGAAGCAGCTCTTGCGGCTCCATCCAAATCGCAGGACAAGAAGATGGACCAGATTCAATTGACGTTACAGCAATTGATAGAAAACGTTTCCTAATCTCATGGAAGTCCAACAAACTTAGGATCAACAATCAAAGTTACTCTGATCAACAGTATTCCCTTAATAAAGGATATTTCGCTAGGTTTTCCTCATTTCGAAGGATCTACCTCCGGTGTTAGAGTGAATCTTCAAAGCGAACAAGTTCTTTAACTATCATAACACTCCAGACTCAGATCATGTGGAAATTGCTGCAATGCATTTTGAAAAGGAGGTAGTACCATGGTTCTAGATGTTACAGAAGATCGAAGCAGTAACCACCTGGACAACCTTAACTCGTGCATTAGAGTCTCAATTTTAACCCTCACCATTCCATTGTCCAATGGCAGATCTCTTCAAGTTGCAGCAAAATGGGTTAATATTGGATTACTATTTAAAATTCATGGCTCTTGCTAATAGATCGGGGGGTTTGACTCAGGAAGCTATTTTAAACTGTTTCATTAGTGGCTTAAATGTTGACATTAAACATGAAATGATGGCCATGACCCAATAAATTTGTTGAGAGTTGTAGCATTGGCCAAATTATATGAGAAAAAATATATAGGTACACCCAAACCATCACCCTCATACTCTAACAGATTCATAACCTCATCATTCTATTCCACTTCCTATAACTCATTACTCAGAAACACACCTAAAACCTTACTCATGCCCGTATCAACTACGCTACCCTTATTAACCACACCATCTAGCCGACCAATTAAAAACCCCAATGTCAAGAGGATCAGCTTTGCTGAAATGCAATTGAGACGAGAAAAATGCCTATGTTATTTCTATGATGAGAAATTTTCTTTCAACCACAAATGTCCTAACAGACAATGTTTTGTGTTGCAATTGGATGAGGAGAAACATGAGAGTGAAAAAGAACCACCGGATGATACAGGAGAACGGGAACTACCAACCAAGGATGACCATCACTTATCTCTGAATACTTTACAAGGAGGCTTAGGGTTAGGGACAATCAAATTCAAAGCTTATATAGGCACCCTCTCTATAACAATGTTGATTGATGGTGGAAGATCAGATAATTTTCTTCAACTAAGAGTCGCAAAGTTCTTGAAACTTCCAGTTGTTCAAGCTCCAAAGTTCAGAGTCAAGGTGGGAAATGGTAATTACATGGAGTGAGAGGGATCGATTTAGGACTTAAAACTACACACGCTCAGGGCAATGAATTTAAGTTGTCTACATTTTTGTTACCAATTTTGGGTGCATATCTCATATTGGGTGCTAGCTGGCTCAAAACTTTAGGGCCTCATTTGGATAATTATGATACAGGGAGGGAAATTCACTATATTACAATGGGACAATGACAATCTTCTTGAGACAGAGACAGCTCAATTACATCACATAAGGAGAATGGTAAACACAAATGTCATAGCGTAGGTGTACAACATGCAAATAGTTCAAGAGGAATCCACCCAAATTCCCTTATTGGAACTTCCTGATAATATGGTGTTGTGGGTATACATCAATTGTCCCATGATAGAGGCCGAGTAGGCCAATTCATAGTCGACTCATGACGCTTGAGTTGTTACGCTCTTAAGTAGAAATAGTTGCACTCTTACTAACAGTTATAGCTTTTGGTCTAGTGGTAAGCGCTCGATCCAACAATTGGTATCAGAGCCAAGGTCACGAGGTCGATTCCCAGCGGGTGCAATTGCTGAGGGGAGATTGTTGTGGGTATACATCAATTGTCCAATGGCGGAGGCCGGGGTAGGCCAAGTCATAGTCGACTCGTATCAAGATGTTTGCTTACACATGCAACTCAAAAAGGTGATACAAGTCAGAAAAAGACTTGCGCACGCAATCTAAATCCGCTGCATACGCCATCAATCACTCAAGTACTATCTGACACCTTTTGGAAAGCTCTCAAAGAAATACGGTTATCTGAAGATGATGCCTATTTAAAGACTTCACTTCATCAAAGATTAGTTGGCGAAAACGCTTCTATTATTCTATCTTCTGTGATTTCGCTCAATACATCAGATTGTACTTCATTGTAAAACCCTCTCTGCGAAGAGGAATCTTTCTGTTCTTTAAAACATCTTTTTAAAATCCACTTGTGTGGTAGTTTAGCCTGAGGAGGCTGGTTGTTCAAAGAATACCTCTGTAGTTTAGCCTGAGGAGGCTGGTTGTTCAAAGAATACCTCTGTTGTTTAGCTTGCGAAAGCTATGTTCAAAGAATATCTTGTTATAGCCAGAAGTGGCTGGGTGCAAATAATACTTGTAACCATTTCACGGTTGGTAGTAAAAACTCAATGGTTGCTGGGTAACTGGACGTAGTTTTGTATAGACGAACCAGTATAAAAATAGTTGTGTACTTATCTTCTTAAGTGTTTTGACTAACAGGGATAATTAAGCTATAACGTATCTTACTTAAAAATAATCCTTAAAGATTAAGTAATACTTCGTCTGAACATATTTAAACCCACAGACGAAAGGGAAAAATATTTTTTTAAGAACACAATTCAACCCCCCTTCTTGTGTTCTATCTTTTACAATTTGGTATCAAAGCTCAACCTCTAAGGGTTAAGCGCTTTACAGCTGCTAAAGGAAAAGATCCTAGATGGAGTCTCAAGGACCTTCGTTCTTGTCTGGAAGGTCATCCATGAACAAGCCACCGGCATTCTTTGGTGATGACTACCCTTACTGGGCGGATCGGATGGAGATGTACATCAAATCCACACAGTACAGACTATGGAACATCATAACTCAAGGAAACATCCCTATTGTCAAACCTGAGGTTGAATGGGGAAATGAAGAATTCTCGCTTATGGAACTCAACAACATAGCCAGATATGTCATCATGTGTGCATTATCAAGGAAAGAATACAACAGATTATGTGCATACAAAACAGCTAAAGAACTCTAGGATGCCCTCAAAATTTCCTATGAAGGAACTGAGGATGTGCGAATGAGGAAAGCTGCTACTCTTCAAAGAGAATATTTGATGTTCTCAATGAAGAAAGGAGAATCTATTAATATGATGTTTGGTAGATTCCAAACGATATTGAATGGACTCGCTGCGCTGGATATTACCTTCACCAAAGCTCAAAACAACATGAAGATATTGGATAGTCTTCCTCCTCCATGGGAAGCTATATCCACTGCCATTTCAGTCGGGCGTGATATGAAGACATTAACTCTTGACGAGTTAATAGGAGCTTTGAGAGTACATGAGGTACTCTTGTGCAAAAGAGACAAGATCAAGGTTCAAGCACCAATAGCTCTTACGTCTGTCAATAACACAACAAAGGAGGAAACTCCTAAGAAAGAAAGAAAGAAGAAGCACAGAGTTTTGAAAGCTGACACCACTGAATCTGATTCGTCTGATGAATCGTCTGATGATGAGATTTCTCTCATGGCCAGACGCTTTAAAAAGATGATGATGAAAAAGGGGAGAGGTCAACGCTTCTTTAAGAAGAAGGAAAGAAAGCTCCCTGAAAAATCATCAAACAAGGAGGAGAGCTCAGAAGTTATCTGCTATGAATGCAGAAAACCTGGACACATGAGAATAGAGTGTCCAAGATTAAAGAAAAGATGGAATCCCCGCAAAAACAAGGATAAGAAAAGTCTAGTGACTTGGGAAGACCTTGATAGCGAAAGCTCAGAGGAATCCACTGAAGAAGAAGAAACTGCGAATATCTGCCTCATGGCTGGAGACACCGTCTAATCAGAGGTAACTGAATCTGAAACTTCTTCATCCTCCTCATCTGAGTCTGAGTCAGAATCAGAAGAAATTTTTCATACGATACACTTTTGGCCAACTCACATTTTATTGCTAAGCAATACAAAGTATGCAAAGCCAAGTTAAAACAAACTTTGGAGGAAAATGCTACTTTGAGAACTGAAAATGAGTTACTGCGAAAAGAGGTATCAGTTGAAAAATTATCTGAGTCTGAAAAGGAAAATTTTATCTCTGAAATTGAAAGATTGAAGAAAGAAAATGAATCCTTACTCAGAGACTTAACAAAGTTCACTAAGGGATCCTCCATGCTAGAAAATATTTTAAAATATGGGAGATCTCCATCTGACAAGAGTGGACTTGGTTATGTTGAAGAGTCAGACAAAATGAAAAACAATTTTGTTCCGTCTGCTCATAAAAAGAAGATCAAGAATTATAATAAGGTTTCAAATAATTATAGAAAAATTAAAAGAACCTTAAACAAGAAAAAATCTTATTTCACTAACAAAGAAGGACCCAAAAAGATTTGGGTACCAAAGTCACTCATTATTCCTGTTGCAGACATCCTTAATAGGAAAAGAGAGGACTTCAAGCTGGTACCTGGACAGTGGGTACTCACGACACATGACGGGAGACCTGTCTATGTTCCAAGATCTCAGATCGAGTAAAGGATCTGTATCATATGGTTCAGGGAAAGGTAAAATCTTAGGTATTGGGACTGTTGGTAAGACACTCAATCCTCTTATCCAAAATGTGTCTTATGTTAAAGGTCTTAACTTCAATCTACTTAGCATAAGTCAATTTTGTGACAGTGGATATGAAGTAGCTTTTAACTCAGATGAATGTATAGTCAAAAATAAAGACAAATTCATTCTATTTATTGGTAAAAGAAGGAATAACCTTTATGAGGTTTTCCTTTCTGACCTTAGTGATCAGAATGTGACATGTTTGATTTCAGCAGATGATGAACGAGATATTTGGCACAAAAAGCTTGGACATTTAAGTCTCAAGTATATTTCGAAAATTTCTAAAAAGGATCGTGTAAAAGGTTTGCCGAAAATATCTTGGAAATCCAATCGTCTGTGTGAATCTTGTCAGCATAGGAAACAACTCAAAGCTTCTTTAAATCAAAAAATGTTGTTTCCACGACAAGACCGCTAAATCATTACATATTGATCTCTTTGGACCTACTCAGACTGAAAGTCTTGGAGGAAAGAGATATGGATTTGTAATTATAGATGATTATACTAGATTCACATGGTATACTTCCTAGCACATAAACATGAGTCATTCAGTGTTTTTGAAATATTCTTCAAACGTGTTCAAAAAGAAAAAGGAATATGTATTGCGTCTGTTAGGAGCGATCATGGAACAGAATTTGAAAATTCTAAGTTCAATGCCTTTTGTTTTGAAAATGGTATCTTTCACAATTTTTCATCTCCAAGAACTCCTCAACAAAATGGAGTTGTGGAAAGGAAAAATCGTACCTTACAAGAAATGGCTAGAACTTTGTTGCATGAAAGCTCTCTTCCAAAATATTATTCGGCAGAAGCAATTAATACTTCCTGTTATATTCAAAACAGAATATTGATAAGACCAATATTGAATAAGACTCCATATGAACTATGGAAAGGAAGAAGACCCAACATTTCTTACTTCCATCCTTTTGGATGTGAATGTTTCATCTTAAACACCAAAGATCAACTTGGCAAATTTGATTCGAAAGTGGTGAAGGGATTCTTACTTGGATATTCCAATACATCTAAGGCCTATAGAGTATTTAACTCTAAGACGCAAGTTGTAGAGGAATCAATTCATGTAAAATTCCAAGATAACTCAAAGGCTGATAAGGAAATATCATACCAAGAAAATTTATTTGATAATTTGCAGATTAACCATTCTGGTCAAAGTTCAAGTCCAAATGTTCAACTTGAGTCAGACGGAAGAACAAACACAAGAGCAGATGATAGAAGCACAGACGAACTCTCTTCGTCTGATACTCATCAACGTGAAGATCAAACCCCTATGAGAACATGGAAGTTTGTATCGAACCACACAGAAGATCTTATCATTGGAGATAAACATCAAGGTGTTCAAACTAGATCCAAACTAAAAGAACCGTCTGGATATGCTCTCGTGTCAAATATAGAGCACAAGAATATTGAGGAAGCTTTACAAGATAATGACTGGATTTTAGCTATGGAAGAAGAGCTAAACCAGTTTACCAGAAATGATGTTTGGACTTTGGTAGAGAAACCAAGAAGCAAAAGTATCATTGGAACCAAATGGGTATTCAGAAATAAACTTGATGAAGACGGAAAAGTGGTAAGAAACAAAGCAAGATTAGTAGCTCAAGGTTATAATCAACAAGAAGGTATAGATTTCACTGAAACTTTTGCTCCTGTAGCTAGATTGGAAGCAATTAGAATTTTACTTGCTTTTGCTGCTCATAAGAATATTATCATATATCAAATGGACGTAAAAAGTGCTTTTCTAAATGGTTTTATTGAAGAGGAAGTATATGTAAGATAGCCTCCTGGATTTGAGAGTTCATCTCAACCAGATCATGTTTTTAAACTAAAAAAGGCACTATATGGTCTTAAACAGGCTCCTCGAGCTTGGTATGAAAGACTGAGTTCCTTTCTTCTTCAAAATGGTTTTTCAAGAGGGAAGGTTGATACTACTCTCTTCAAGAAAAGCGTTTCAAAAGACTTTATTATTGTTCAAATATATGTAGATGATATAGTCTTTGGAGCAACTAACGAATCCTTGTGCAAGGATTTCTCTAAGTTAATGCAGGAAGAAATTCAAAATGGAAAATGCCAAACCAATGAAAACTCCCATGCATTCGTCTGGAGTCAGTCTCAACAGAGATGAATCAGGTAAGACCGTTGATCAGACGGTATACAGAGGTATGATTGGATCTCTTCTCTATCTCACTGCTAGTAGACCTGACATTATGTTCAGTGTCTGTCTATGTGCACGTTTTCAATCTGATCCTAGAGAATCACATTTACAAGCTGTTAAACGCATTTTAAGATATCTTATTGGAACCACTAATCTCTCTCTCTTTTATAAGAAAAGTAGTGATTTCAATTTAAGTGGTTATTGTGATGCTGATTATGCTAGAGATAAAGTGGAGAGAAAAAGCACAAGTGGTGGATGTCAATTTCTTGGTTCATCACTAATCTCTTAGTCAAGCAAGAAGCAAAACTCCATTGCACTCTCAACCACTGAAGCAGAATATATTGTTGCGGCTGGGTGTTGCTCACAACTACTTTGGGTAAAACATCAACTTGAGGATTACTCCAGGTTTGAAACTCAAATACCAGTATTTTGTGATAACACAAGTGCAATAAATCTCAGCAAAAATCCTATTCAACATTCAAAAGCCAAGCATATTGAAATCAAATTTCATTTTATAAGAGATTATGTTCAAAAAGGTATTTTTCGATGTACGCTTTGTTCAAACTGATTTTCAATGGGCAGATATCTTTACAAAAGCTTTAGACGAAACTCGTTTTAATTTCATTAAAGAAAATTTGGGAATTATCTCTTTAATTGATTAAGTTTTCTCTTTCGTCTGAGCATTTCATTTCGTCTGTACCTTCATATTTCTTTTTGTGTTAAGACGAAACATTGTGTCTGATCAAGTTGAATCAGTCTGAGGAAATTCAACAGACGCAAGGATATTATTTAACTATTTTAAAGTTAAGTGTGCAGGGACAAATTAAAAGTAGCAATAAATGTGTCTGTCATTTATTGCACTATTCTAGGACTTTGAAAAGCACGCGCTGTGAATTGCAGAAGTCAAATCAATCATTAAAAGGGCAATGATGGGGACACATCAAATCAGGGACGGTTTTAAAATTCTTTCGTCTGATGAATCTCAACCGTTTTAGCTTTGGCTATAAATACTCTTAAAGTTCACATTTTTATTCCTTACTCACACTTTCTCTGAATATTCTACTCACACAACTTAACTCTCTTTTTTTTTTCAAACTTAACAATGGCCGCCAAGAATATCAAGACAACCGAAGCAACTTTCTTCGCGCAAGATCTCTTCTTGCCCAGCAAGTGGATATCGAAAGCACCATCGAGAGCATCTCTGACAGAGTAGCAAAGATGCTGGTTCACAATGGATGGATGGAATTCGCAGAGATGAGAGGGTCATGGCTGATGGAGGCCTATGCTGAGTTCTGGAGTGACGCAAAGGAATTTGATGATGGTATTGTAGGTACCATTGACGACAAGGAGTATATTATCACAATAGACTCCATTGCTGAAGTTGGGAACTGCAAGGCAGAAGGGCGCTTTTACAGCGCTGACTGGATGAGGATCAAGTCTGAAGAACACGTGGACAAGATTATCTACGGAAAGAACCGCAACCCTGAAGATCCCAAGTTTTTGAGATCAGGGAATCTTTGTCCCACTGCAAGAATCATCCACAACCTTCTCTACAACATCTTCACACCCAGAACTGGCTCACGAGACAATGTGAGTACTCGAGACAGGTTTTGCATCTTCTACTGTATGAGGAAAGCAAGGATGAGTCTCCCTCACGTCATTCTTGACCACTGGATAAGTGTGTTAAGAAACAGGAACATCCGTAGGAAGAGCAGTATTCCCTACGCCACTCTCTTCTCCAAAATCATCATCAACCAAGGCTTTGATGCCTCTGCCGTTGTTTGGCACAAAGAAGGCAAGGAAGTCAAAGGAAGCACATTTGCAAGATGCATCTAAACCTTGGCTTCCTTCATCCCACTGCGAGTGAAGAACAAGTTCCCCTTTCACCAATCACCAAAGACCCCCCTCACAGAGCTTGCATCAAACGCGCCAAAACCCAAACAGAAACCCAAACACAAGCCCAAACACAAACCCAAACACAAGCCCAAACACAAGACCAAACACAAACCCAAACAACCTTACCTCTTCCACCCGTGGTTATATCTGAAGTTCCTTTCGAAGATGCTCTAGAAAAGCCTCTTAAGAAGAAGAAGAGGACTATCAGAATAAAGCACATTGCGGCTAAGACACAAGGAAAGATGATATCCCCAAGTGAAGATGAAGGGGATAGGTTATCGTCTAAAGGTGTTTCGTCTGTTAGAATCCTTTTAGACTAAGAAAAGCAGAAGAAAGCAGCCGAAGAGAAAGCAAGAGCCAGAGAGGTCACTCTTCAAAAGGCTGCCAAAGGCAAAGAAAAAATGAAGCAGAAGCTTGCGTCTGTGGTTATTGGAGAAACAGACGAAGAAAAACAACTAAAAAAGGCTATGAGGGTCTCTATGCTACTTCATGCTGAAAGAGAAAGGATTTTTCTTGAAAGCGTTAAGGGCATTGGATCGTCTGAAGGTGCGTCTGTTCCAGCATGAATAGTGAAGAAACTGCCCAGATCCAGAAGGATAATGCTCAGTTGGCAGAGGAATTGGAGACCATGCTTAATGATGAAGCTTCAACTATAGAGGTTTCTACATCAACACTCCAAGACGAACATGGGACAAATGTGTCTAATCCTATTGTTGCGTTTCCTCTCAACGCTGCCTTTGTTCAGACGATACCTGTTGCGTCTGAAAAAACATCCCACCAACAGACGATGGAGATTCCGTCTGAAGAAATTCTTATCGAAGATATAAGTTCTTCGTCTGATGAAGAACATTTGGATATAATAAAGGTGGATGCATCATGGGTGAGATCTTACGCCGAAGTCATCAATCCTGAAGATCTACCACCCAAGCACAAGATAGACTATTCGTTCCTCAACGAATTAGTCATGAGACGTTTTTCTGAAAGCTCTTGTCTTGAAAGACCACTCAAGCCCCGACTGATTCTTTGAGAGAAGATCAAGATATCTCCAACGATGGTGAACCGTCCGAGTCTCGCTAAAGATGGTTACTTGGCGTTTACGATGAAGACTGCTTTATAAAGGAAACTCCTTACATTGAGTTGAGGAATCCCTATCGGTACAGAGGCAAAAAGGGATTTCAACTTGGGAGATTTGTCAACCCCATCGTCTATCACAAACCCCCTCGGGCGCAGATTTCAAAGAAGATTTCATCTACACTCCTGAAGAGCAACGTGAATAGCTGAAGCGTCTGCCTTGGGATAAACTGGACTTCTTAGACATCAAGGGTTTAGAAGGAATAAAAAGGTACAAGGATCATCTAGCTGAGTCGGTGATTGAAGGGCCAGCTCTTGGCTATGAACCCCACATCCCCTTTAGAGAAAACATCAAGTGGAAGGTTCAACATGAAATCAACGCTCCTGCATTTCACCACTGCAGATATGGAGATCCTAGCTCCACCATCTATGAGCCAAAGGATTGCTCACACTGGCATCTGGACGCCATTGACCGTCATGATCATGTACCCTTCACAATTCCAATGAATCAAACAGAGTATGTAGGTCTAGGACATACTCTTGGAATTGTTCTTCCCTGGACAAGACCTCACTGTTCAGCATCTGCCCCCACTACTCCATCCTCCTTAATGAATTTGAAGACCCCGAAGAGTTTGTTCATGCTCTTCCCGAAGACTATAACATGGCATTCAGACTGATGGCCAGTGCTTATAGAAGGGAAGCAAAAGCTAGATCAACTTCCTTCTATCACTTTGAAAGGAGAGCAAAGAAGGAGATGAGAGACTGGCCATTCATGGTAGGATCCCAATTCTCTTCTCTGGTTTCAGACGAAACCAAGTTTTCAATCGTCTTAGACCGAAAATGACCTTGCTTGGTCAAGTTTTTGGCTAAAGGAAAAGAGAAGAAGATTCTGTCTGTCTCCAGATCCTTCAAGTTTGCAAGGCACATCCCCCGGAGAGTTCCGTCTGCTGCATACTCGCATCTCAAATCTCTTCAAACCTATGCCTCAAAACCTATCAATCCGAAGATTCAAAGGATGATAGAAGATCATGAAGCCACCTCTCAAGTTACGTTCGGAACCTCATTTGATGAAGATTCCACAATCTATGGCAGGGTGTATCCTGGAGAAGCCTTTGCTTATACACATCCATCACAGGAGCGTCCAGATCTTGAGCTCTCTGTTCCCACTAAGATGTACACTTGGCAATGGGAAAGAGACTTCACTGCGTACCTCACTCTTCCACTCTTCACTCTGCGTCTGAAGAGGACTCCAACAATATTCATCATAGATGACTCTATACCTATCGTGGAAGAGCCTCAAACACCGTCAGGAGATTGATGATAGGGTGAAGGTTACGAGGATGACGCAAGGGACGCCGATGAGTATAATGCTCTAAAGCGTAAATATGATGCCTTAGAAGAGAACAACAGCATCCGAAGCAAAAGAACAAAGAGTTTGAGGATAATCAAACCTCTCTTACATCCGAGATGCAAGACGGTGAAGGAGATTGTCATGAGCCTTGTTCAAAAGAGGCCTAAGCCTTCTTCTTGATCATGTTTTTGATGATTCTCAACCCAAGGGGGGAGAGTATATTAGAAAGGAAGAAGTTGCTATGCTAAGGGGGAGTCCTTCGTCTGAAGGGGAGCGAGCAAAAGTGCATCGTCTGAGGGGGAGCCTATATCGTCTGAGGGGGAGCAAAATTTTTTTTGTATTGTATTGATTCTTTATTAAGTTGTATAGCACATACATGTATTTTTTTCTTAGAACTTTGGTTTTTCGTATACCTTTGTAACATTGTATAAGGTTTACATCACATTGATGTAACAATTCTTTTTATAAAGAGGTATTTATTCGAGAAAACATCGTCTTGATGTAAAATCCTGACTCATGCTTTATCTATGATCACTGACATTATCTTATGCAAATGTCTTCTTGAGAAAAGTTATCGATGGTCCAGAATCATCAAAAAGGGGAGATTGTTAGATCAAGATGTTTAACACATCTAAGGTTTTGATTTCTACAAGAGATGACGAAACTTTCTCGATTTTAACATCAATGAGCAAGTCGACGAAACAAGCATTGATTTAAAGATGACTCCTCATAATCAAGTCATTCGTTTGTCTCAAGTCAAAGTCATCGATGATAGATAAGACGAAACCTCTTAAAGATCAAGAAGTATATCGTCTTCAAGAAGTGAAGCAAAGTTTGAGTCACTCACAAAAAGATTTCAAATCTTAAGAAGTACTCATTAGAAGCATCCAAGATCAAGATAGGGATTCGTGCTTTGATGCAACTCAAAAAGGTCTTCACCTTTTTGTCAAAGTCTCTCAATAAGTCGGAAAAGATCTGCAGACGTAATCTAAATCCATTTGACACGCCATCAATCACTCAAGTACTATCTAACACATTTTGGAAAGCTCTCAAAGAAATATTCAACGGCATTCTCATGTGTCTAATCGGTTATCAAGATGATGCCTATTTAAAGACTTCCACTTCATCGAGATTAGTTGGCGAAAACGCTTCTATTATTCTATCTTCAGTGATTTCGCTCAATACATCTGATTGTTCTCATTGTAAAACCCTCTCTGCGAAGAGGAATCTTTATGTTCTTTAAAACATCTTTTTAAAATCCACTTGTGTGGTAGTTTAGCCTGAGGAGGCTGGTTGTTCAAAGAATACCTTTGTAGTTTAGCCTGAGGAGGCTGGTTATTCAAAGAATACCTCTGTTGTTTAGCCTGCGAAGACTGTGTTCAAAGAATATCTTGTTATAGCCAGAAGTGGCTGGGTGCAAATAATACTTGTAACCATTTCACGGTTGGTAGTGAAAACTCAGTGGTTGCTGGGTAACTGGACGTAGTCTTGTATAGACGAACCAGTATAAAAATAGTTGTGTACTTATCTTCTTAAGTGTTTTGACTAACGGGGATAATTAAGCTATAACGTATCTTACTTAAAAACAATCCTTGAAGATTAAGTAATACTTCGTCTGAACATATTTAAACCCACAGACGAAAGGGAAAAATATTTTTTTAAGAACATAATTCAACCCCCCCCCCTTCTTGTGTTCTATCTTTTATAGGTTGTAACGTTCTTAAGTAGAAAACAGCGTTGTTACGTTCTTAAGTAGAATTGTGCACTTATAGCTTAATGTTCAACACCCCTTCTGGTCTACCACCTTACAAATATCCTCTGAGAGAAGGTATCATTCAAACTAGCAGCAACCCTCTCTTCTCCAATCATCTTGGTCAAGAAGAAAGATGGATCTTGGAAGGAATGTAATACTGATGAGCTAATTGATGAGCTTTATGGAGCTTGTTAAATATTGTTCAATCCTGAGGATAGGCACAAAAGGTTTATATCGGTTGGTCATGCCTTTTGAGTTGTCCAATGCACCTACAACCTTCCAAAGTCTTACGAATCAGATATTTAATAGTCTATAGGTTTATATGAGTGGTTGGTCATGCCTTTTGAGTTGTCCAATGCACCTGCAACCTTCCAAAGTCTTACGAATTAGATATTTAATAGTCTATTGAGGAAAATTATAATGCCTAATGACCACACATTAATCAACATGATCCTAGCTGAATTTCATGCATCTAATGTGGGTGGACATGCTGGTACCACTAGAACAAGTGTAAGAATTGGAGCTCAGTTTTACTAGCCTAAAATGAGGGAGGATATCAGAAAATTTATCATAGAGTGTGTCATATGTCAACAAGCAACAGTCAGTCAATCTTTGTCGACAGGTCTCCTTCAACCACTTCCTATTCCTAACATTATTTGGGAAGACTTGGAAGAAATGCAGCAATCCTATCCAAAATTCAACCTCGAGGACAAGGTTGTTGTTAAAGAAGGGAGTATTGTAACACGCGTAAAGAATGATTCAAAGATGATGGGAGAATGGGTTAAACGTGATGGTCACATGACAAGATATGCGAAAATAAAAGAATTATGTAAAAGCCCAAGTTAGAAGAAAGAGAGTCTTAAATTGCGCGACTACGTGCAATGAAAGGCATGTGTGTGATATGACCCTCTCTATGCTATTTCCTCTCTGAACATTCTCTCTGAAAACTTTCCTCTGACCTGATCTCTCTTTCCTCTCTACAGTCATTAGTTCACTGTCTTTTTATTTCAATGTTATTTTCATTCCTTTGTTTCTCGTGATCCAGATCTATTTCCTCTTTCGATTAATACAAAAAATACCTTAAATCTCCCTTCAATTGTAGAACTGTTACACTATCCGAGTATAAAGGTTGGGTTAAAGATTACCCAACCTCATCTAAGAAACCTCATATTAACCATTGTCTGAGTACTAAGAAACTTCAAACTAAATATTGTCCAAGTATAAAGGTTGAATCAAAGACTATCTAACCTCATCTGAAAACACTCCGAACTAAATATTGTCCGAGTACAAAAGTTAGGTCAAAGACTACCCAATCTCATCATTCAAGATATCCTCGGATTAACCCCTATCCGAGCTCTTTCTCTTTATCCTCGGAATTAACCACTATCCGAGCTCTTTCTCTCTATCCTAGGATTAACCGTTATCCGAATTCTTTCTCTTTATCCTTGAATTAACTATTATCTGAACTCTTTCTCTTTATCCTCGTATTAACCACTATCGAGCTCTTTCTCTTTGTCCTCGGATTAACCATTATTCGAGCTCTTTCTCTTTATCTTCGAATTAACTGCTATCCAAGCTCTTTCTCTCTATCCTCGGATTAACTGTTATCCAAGCTCTTCCTCTTTATCCTGGATTAACCATTATCTGTCTCTGTCCTCAGATTAACCACTATTTGAGTCAAAGATTGGGTCAAAGACTATCCAGGCCTCATTCAAGTTATCTTCTAATTAACCATCATGTGAGATCTTTCTCTACCACACCCTTAGATTAACCCTTATCTGAGACATGTCCCTCTAAATTAACCATTATTCGAGCAAACCCAACATTTAAAACACATTATCTCCAACTAAGTAGAGCAAGAGCAAAACATGACAAGTCTAGCTCGGTCACAGAGCAAGAATCAAGAATAAGCCACACCTTGGCAGAAGGTACAACTTAAGCTCGGCATGTCTCACAAATTTATTTTACCGAGCTTGGGGGGCTTGTGCAGTGGGTCGAGGTGATGTGGCTTACATGTCGCCTTACACCGACCTCATATTGATAAGTGTCGCTGGTGTCAGTGAGATATGACATATCCATGTAGTCACATCAACCACCCGACCAACCACCTACGGGGAGACAACACATGTACCTGCCACACCTGTGTAGCCTCAGAAAAGGACTATGTAGCGTCCCTCACACGACACCTCTCTTTCTATCTATATAAATATGTGTCAGGAGGTCTCATCAGGGATTCTCATCAGGGAGACAACCTAACTCACTATTAACATTTATCCTATGTTAATGTCGGTCACCTACTAACTTGATCGTCGGAGTGTCTTTGCAGGTACATTCCCCTCTGATCCAAATCTTACCCAGCAGTTCGGAAAAGGGCATAGGATTATTTCTAACACCTCGGCATGACCACGTCAACTATGATTCCTCATCCAGGTCATAAAAAAAATGACTACGTACGTTAAATTTTGTTTTTTAAAAAAATGACCATATATATGTAAAAAGAAAAATAAAACAAGACAATTCTACGAATTACATACAAAAATAGAAAATGAAAATTGGGTATGGGAAAATTATTATTAGTACATGAATTAACAAAGAAAAAAATAAAATATAAGAAAAATAAGATGAAAAAGTAACACTTAGTTCTTGGGAGAACCAAAACTGACGGAAAATAAAAAAACATAAAACAAAAAAGAAACTATTATCCTCGGACAAAGAAAAAATAAAATATGAACTCAAAATGCAAGATGGGATCTCATTTTTAAGTGAGGTTTGTGTATAATGTACTTTCCATATTGCCAGGAAACACTCGCCATAGATAAAATAATGCAAACAAATCATTTATACGCTCTTTTGATTGGGACCATTATTCAGGGCCAAACACTCTGCTTAAATAAAACAATGCTATTGATACGCTCTTTTCATCAGGACCATTATTTAGTGCCTTTGTATACATATGTAGTGTTTTTCTTTATAATTTTTAATATCATATGTTAAATTAAAATAATTTAGCATACTAGTAAATTTTGAAATTGTATTAAATTTTATATATCAATCTAATTAATAAACACATTGAATTAAATAATTTTATATATCAATCTAATTAATAAGCACATCGAATGATTAGATCGGTTAAATTTAATTTACTCAAAAGAAAATTATCAAAAAGTTGTAAATCAAGCCATTGAATCCTGATCTGGATAAAGAAAAATATACATATTCAATTGCTCCTTTTCTAGGCACGTAGTGATACAAGTGCGTTCCTTTTTTATCCATTTTTACAAATGGAATTTTGGTATACAACAGAAGAGTAAAAAAACTACAATATGGGAACCACCTTGAGAAACTAAAATATCATTCTTTAAGAGTACATGAGGAGAGGCCTTTGCATAACTTGGACATGGTAACCACCTTAATCAAATTTGACTTGGCTGCATCCAGCAGTGGATCTGATTGGAGGGCTTTGTCAAAACAATATTTTGCCTCTTCCAAAAGACCCTCAGAAACAAACACAAGACCCAGATTGTTGAATGCAGGAGCATACCCAGGCTGTAGTTCAAGTGACTTTGTAAACATGGCCTTCGCACGTTGATATTGTTTCTGATGACGATAAAGAATTCCCAAGTTGGATAATATAGCATGGGCTTGTTGAGTTGTTGCCAGAGACAATGCCTGCTTGTATACTACTTCAGCTTGTGATGGTTCTTCTGATAGTTGAAGTGAGACTCCTATACATGTATTATCAAACCGAATGAACATCTATATTATCAGTAAAATCTTCTATAGGAAAGGGATCGAGTCAGGGAGCTTAAGTGCTAGAAGATGGTAAAATGTACATTCCTTTTACAGCTTTGGGAGAGAGCATACCTAGGTCAGACCATGCATAGCTGCTATACTTGTCACAGGCAACAGCAGCCTTAAGGTACTTTTGTGATGTTTTGAATTGCCGTGCACAGAGACTATGAACCCCAAGTTGGTGCCACTGCACAGCATCCTTTGGGTCCTCAGCTATAGCCTAGTAGAAAAGCAATGACACACCAAACATATAACAGCACCAAAAGACAATAAGTCATGACATTTCAGCTGAAATAGTTAAGCAGATAAAAAGACCTAAGCTATGTGAAAAACACAAAATGCATGACTAATCCTAAATTAGCAAGTGGATAATTAAGATAAAACAAGGTCATCCTAAGACGATAACTACAAGAAAGCAATAAACTACCTGCTTTAAACTGCAAACAGCACGCTCTTCAACTTCTCTCAGTCCATACTGTTCACACTCATATGCTGCCTTTATCTCATGCTGAGCCTTGTGAACCATGGCAAGCCCGGCCCATGCTACTGGGAGCTCAACCACAGCTGAATCACCATCTCTTATTATAGATGCCATCTCATTTCCAGCACATGAAAGCAGTTCACTAGGATCTTGAGATCTTTCTGCCTCCTTCATCCGATGGATAGCAACAGCATATCGAGTAGACATGCAATTGGGTTCAAGTTTGGCTGCCTACAAAGAAATAGCAATAGAATAAATGGAAATATAGAAAATGTCAATGCAGACTACAAAATTTCAACAGGCTGATTTTCATTTGGTGGGGACTATAGAAGTGCCACTACCACTGATACGCATGTTACTGATACAAGTAATTCCTGCCATTTTAGTTACGAAAAAGAATGCATGATCCACAAAAATATTTCCACCAATAACAAGAACCAGGAAACCAATGAACAACCTCAATAAATACTCTATAAATGACTGTAGCAAGGAGCCATGAGCACCTTCTCCAGGCACTTGCTGGAACTTCGATGATCACCGCTAAGAGAAAATGCATAAGCGAGATTTGCCCAGACATGAGCTGATTTGCTATCTGCTCTAATTGCAGCCAACAAACATTCCTTAGCAACATTAGCAGCCATGATCT
The DNA here is from genome assembly GCA_026586105.1 of Hylodesmum podocarpum. Classification (NCBI taxonomy): domain Eukaryota; kingdom Viridiplantae; phylum Streptophyta; class Magnoliopsida; order Fabales; family Fabaceae; genus Hylodesmum; species Hylodesmum podocarpum. Next base: position 14,101,249 of record JALJEV010000623.1, on the reverse strand, counting down.
GATCAGACATAGCACCTTCAGCAGCACTTGCACCAGGACCTGGAATTAATGAAGAATCATACAACAAAAATTTGGAACCAGTACAAAAATTTTCCATCCATTTAAGAATAAATGACAAATGGAATATCCCACAAAAATAGAGTGCATAGCCATAGATAATAAAAGTACCTGCCACAACTGAAGCATATTTACACAAAAGAAGCGCAGCATAATTCACCAAAGCTGCAGGATGGTTTTGATCTTTTAGAATCAATTCTTGGAAACATTTTGCGGATAATTCCAAATTCCCACTGAAACGCAATATAGTAACAGGATTGACTATTGAGTCTAAATATGAACGAAAAAAATTCTTATCAACCCTTTTCAATTAAAGCCACAAAAGTATTAGTATTTCCCAAATAGTTCAATGCAGTATTCTAGAAAGAAGCTATGGTACTACCCAAAACAGGACAGCAATAGTTTTACATTATAAAAGCAAAAATATTAAATGCACAAAACAAAAGATTTACATCATATTTCATATATTTCTTCTGCTTTCTCCATCAATGTAACAGCTATAATGGTTCGTAGTCTGCTCTTGGCCCATTGAAATCAACTTTCTTCTATTTTTCATATTTTCTTTCCTTCAAGGTCTCTTCATGTATATGAGGCAGAAAAAGTAAAAGGAGGCTTCATATGTTATATCAGAAATTTTTTTCTATTCAATTTCTTTAACTATAAGACAAAATCATTTTCAAATTTCTTTGTTCTTTAAGGATCTTATCTTTGTTTCCTTTGGAAATTTCTATTCACATATCATAGTGCTACAAACTATTGAAAACCAAAAAAAGGAAAAAGAAATAACAAGTACACATCACATTAGGATGAATCAAGCATTTGATAAAGGCACAACTTCATATAGATACATAAAAGATAATAACTCCCCAAACTATAAATAGACAATTACCATTAATACTTACACTTGAAGATAAGCTATCCCAAGGTTTCCAAGGCAATCATAGTTCTCTGGGGCAATGGCCAACAATGATGACAAAACTGAGATAGCACTCTGCACCAGTGTTCGAAGTCACATTGGTTTTAGAAAAGAGGAAAAAGTAGTAACATGACTCACATCAAACACAGACACTGAAACATCATATACACCTTAGGAACATTAAAGTATAAAGGAGAGCAGACAAGGTAGTTGTACCTGCATGCGACCAGTTTTAAGAAGGATAAAACCCAGTGTGTTCCATACAGCTGTCTGTCTGATATCTGACTGCACCGACACTTTAAGCTTAGAAAGAATCTCTTCAAGTTCATGAGGTTCAAGCTCTTTATCTGAACCAGTTTCTGATGAACTTTCTAGTATCAGGCACTAAAAGAATAACAAAATATGTCAATGAACAGAGAGATTGGAACCATTCATCCATCAAATTAAGATTATTGCACCTGTGCATGGTGAATCTGAACTAAAGAAAGCAACTCTGGCCTATCAATCTCAGCCTCAGACCTGAGCAAGATCTCTTCTGCCTTCTCATATGCCAACACAGCCTGAAAAAATTTCAATGAGCAAACTATATGTGCCAAACATAACAGGAAAACTATAATGCACTGCTTAGCACCTTTTGAGGTTGGCTTAATCTTTGGTACATCAAACCAAGTATAAAATGAGCATGAGCATTTTTGGGCATCTTCCTTGCAACATGAACCAAGCCCTATAACCACAAACTTATTTTGTTGGTAATGAAACAAAAACAATCAAAAAATCAATCATGGAGTGTTAAATGTTGAGTGAATAGCTTGCATTGGACATGATTCATGGTCATAGATGCATATCAAATTAAATATTGGTGAATGACAAGGTCAACTCATCCTGAGAAACACATCATTTTATTTTTAAACTTGGTACCGATGCATAACAGCTACAGCATGTATTCATGTTCACAACTTGAGAAAAAAACTACTAAGAAGTTTTTTTTTCTTCAATGGTAACATAGGAACAAACAAACTATCCATCTTCAACAGGTATCCTGTATCTATCAATTCTTGAATTGGATGGCTAGAAATATTCAGATGAATCAAGAAAAGCATGATTATAAAAAGAAGAAAAAAAACTCCATTGCATCACTATACATGATTGCTAGAAAGAACAGTTGAAAACTATTTCTGATTCCCCGAGTATTGATCACTTAAATACTTCAACAAACAAATAACCAACTCATGAATGATATTTTTGAGATATTTTATGGAAGTAGGAAAGATAGTTAGCTGACTGATTAACTGAAAACTTTAAGCATATTGACAACATAAAAAACCATCTTTATCTTCACTTCTTCAGATACAGGCCCAATTAACTTTATATTCGAATGGTGAAAGATCAAAAGGAAAATACAAAAAAAATTTAAGTGGTTAGGTGGCCACCAACTAACTTTTAATCTTGATCATCCAAGTATCACACTTCTCATTTCTCACAATAACCTAGAATTCTCACTTGATATGTCTCCTTTATATACTCTCATGCACACACAAACAAACATTAAAAAAGCTGAACAGTTTTGAAGTGGGATAATTTGAATAAAGGGAAAAATATTTATAATGGCTTTAGAGTAAACTCACAGTCTTTACACTGCTAACTTTTTCCTCCCGAGATGAAGGAGGCCCTTGAACATGTTGATCACCATCTGCATCAACTCCACAATCAAGAGAAGAATCTGTCTTGCTAAGTCTGGAGCGGCATTTGGCCAGTTTGTTCAACTTTTTATTTTCACCTTCATTGCTATCAATATCTTTGGACAACGAACTCTTATCTTGACTGTTTTCATCACCTGCCAACCTATATATATAAATTAAAAAAACATAAAATGACAAGATACAACAAAAAGATACCAAGTAACACTCTACAAATTCATTTTGTATAAATAGGTCCCAGTATCTAAACAACAGAATTTTCACAAAATGTTGGTACTAACAAATGATAACTGAACAAATAATGATCAAGAACTGAAGAAAGAAGATGCTAATCTTTTAAACATCATGGAAAAGTCATGACAAAACCCAGTTCAACTACAATGCAGCAGAAAAACCTTAAAAACAAACAAGATATCATACTATAACACATTCGCGATATTATAGCACATTTGCAAAGATGAACTTCAATTTTCTATATTTTATTTTCCAACTTTACTTCGCATCAACTGCATATGCAGCCAACCAACTAACTCACTCATAGAACATACTATAGCATTCTATAGCACATTTGCGATATTATAGCACATTTGCAAAGATGAACTTCAATTTTCTATATTTTATTTTCCAACTTTACTTTGCATCAACTTTATTTCTCTTCTTCACATTTTATAACTGGTTGTATGGTTGTCTGCTTATTGCAGTTGTCTACCAAATATTTTTCTTTGTTTTCAGACTACAACGGTACAACCTGAAGTTGGTCCTCCAAAGTTACTCATGTCACTACATTAATTCTCCAAAAACTTTGGTAACAAAATTTAACCCCTCAAAGATATAAAACACCACCATATTTCAGTCCTCCAAAGAACCTATCACCAAATTAGTCTCTAAAAAATCCTAAAATATCACCATATTCTTCCTAATAACTCTCCCAGCAATTACAGCATATCTATTGTTCCTCATAACAGTCTAAACAAAATTACAATTTATAAATCCAAAGGCACTTTCTCCATTCTCTTAGACTTTCTAGCAAAACTCTGAAGTTTCAAAACACAGTATAACGAGTCTCTGGAATCACGTTAAATGCATTTGCTAAGAAGAACCTAGGTTAACTAACTAGAGCTCGTAGGGTTAGGTAAGTTACGAATCAGAAACAAAAATTGAAGGAAAAGAGTGAAGTCTCACGTGGCAGTTGGTGGAAGAGGAACAAGGAGTGAAGAATCGTCGTCTTCAGCTTCGCCTTCGGGAGGATCGACGTTGAGATCGGCTAAAACGACGAGTTTCGTAGTCGTTTGGAGAAGAGCCCTCGAGTTAGAACTATCTTCTGCTGCTGTTGCTAGTCGTCCCAACTTCTCCGCCATTTCTTGTGTGTTAGTTAGGTTTCGTATTCCGCATTTACCTCTCTGTACTTCTTTATGCACCTCTTTAGGATTAGGTTTCACATTTCCTCTATCAATTTCGCCATCTCCACTATTAAATTTTAATATTCAAATTAGAATGAATTATATTTTTATTGTACTTTTTTTGGATCGTATTTGGTACCTTTTGCATTATTTTTACAATTTTTTTTTAATTAAGACACTAGCAAGTAACCTGTGCGTAGGCACCGGACACGTCAATTTCAATTATTTATAAAAAAAATAAGAGATAATAAATAAAATTCTTAAAATAAATTTTTATTTAAAAGTAATTAAAAATTTTGTAAAATCATAATTAATTAAATAATAAATCATTACGTGAATTTGAGATTATATAACTATTTTTATATTTTTATATATAATTAATATTTTTATACTTCATCCATTACTTTCACTCAATAATAGTCTTAATTAAATCTCGATCATTTTGCTCCACAATAGTTTTAATAAATCTCGATCACCTAATATTAAATGATAATGACTTAATAAAATTAAATTGCACTTTCGCTTTAAAGATTAGAAATTAAAGTATAACCTAAAATATTATCTAATAGCTTTTAATACAGTTTTGGTCATCTTTGTCACACTTGAAGTTTATAAAAATAAATATTTTGCTGCACTTAAAGGGTTTAAACAAAAAATAATAATAGAAGGAAAAAACTTGTAAATGTAATTTTGTGAAATATACTTTAGTCATCATGTTTCTAAGTTCAACACATAACATTCTTATTAGTTCCCCACAATTATAATCCCATTATACAAAAACAGAATTGTAAGTGAATCATTCAGCTTTTCTACCTTTTGTATTTCATTTGTTGCATGACTTACGTACATGTACATACACAAAGTAACTTAAATCATTTTATATATATATATATATATATATATATATATATATATATATATATATATATGTATATATACTTCATTTGGATCACAACTCTCGGACAGAATAATAGACAGAATTTATTATAACCTTAGTAACATCATTATCATAGAAATATATATAATTTGAGCCTTATACATGAAGCTGTTTTGTCATACCTAAAGGATCAGTTTAAAAAATTATAAATATGTAATACATGTAAGAAGCAATTGTTTAATCAAGTCAAAAAGTTATCTATTCTTCTTTAAAAAAAGTCAAGTTAAAATAAAGAGGATCCAGAAAAGATATAGTGTAAAAATGAGAATAATTTTTTCATATTTAATTTTTTTTTATCAGAGAAAATTGTTGTCTTTGAAATTACAGTTTATACATATGTATTTAATGCATATAAAGGTGCCATAAACTTTCAATAGATGGATTAAAAACATTAAAATTATTGAGTCTGACTACTTCAAACTCTTCATTTAAATAAAGGCTGAAATTTAAAGATTTAAAGGAGAGATTACTCTAAAAGAACAAAAATTTGAAGTTTTAAAATTCAAATTTTTTTAAAAAAAAAGTCTTTCTATACATCATTGTAAATTCATTTATGTGTAGAGGTTAATTTTTGTTAGACAAACAATCTCTGTAAATATTTTACCCTTAATGATAAGTGTTGGTCTCAAGAGGTTAGTCTAAAAGAATACTTATATAACTGAAATGGTTGAGGTTGAATAATATTTATATCTCGTTGAATACACTAAAATCTTAGTAGCAGCTAAAAACTAGGTATAGTTTTTATGATAAGACGAACCAATATTAAAATCATTTGTATTATTTTGTGTTTATCTTTCTTTTCTTAAAACGGGGTTGTCTTGTTAAACAAACATGTGGTTTTGAGAAAACTCGTTTCATTAACCTCTTTATTAAACTTGCATCTAATTCACTAGACAATACAATTTCGTATTGAACAAAAAGCTTCTGAAATTTTTTTAATACAATTCAACTCCTCATTCTTGTGTTTTTTCTTTATAGTTCGGTATCAGAATTCAATCTTTAAGAGTTAAGTGTCTAATAGCTGCTAGAGGAAAATATCTCCTATGACAGGCTCATCAACAATATTTATTATAAAAAATCATCCTTGAATAAGCCATTGACTTTTTCCTTAACACGACTACTTATATTATGCTAATAAGTTATGTAGCACTTTCAAAATTAATTTTCACAATTATGATAACAAGTTACACTAAAAACATAATTAAAACATTTATAATTTCCGTAAAAATTGTGTGTTTGTTGTTATATTTTAATTAAATCAAAAATGTAATTTAAAATAATTCATTGTTACGTATCAGTTATGTTACGTATCAGTTACGTAATTCAAGTAAATTTCAGTTACATTTTAAAATAAAAGCGTAGTTAAAAATAAATTATTGTGTAATATTTTTAATTATTAAAATTGTTATTTGATATTATTGATTGACTATATAACTACTGTTTGAACTATATTATTGTTTATGTAAATTTATATTTCTATACGTAATACGTAATTAATACGTTAAAAATATGAAAAAAAACGTATATATTTAGAGTCAACAATAATTTTTATTTGTACGTGTTTTTATTTTAATACGTTAAATATGTTAGTGATGATTTTTTATCCTTAATATATTATAAATATTTATAATATTATCTTCTATTATATAAATATTTAATACCATGATAATTTAGCTATTTTTTTTATTTTAATGTCTTAAAAAATCATAGCGTGTTATCCCATCTAAATTATCAAAATATAATTATTTTATTTTAATAATTTATTATCATATATTAATAATTTAATATTTTAAATTTAAATAATTTGATTTTCTTTTTTATTACTTGTAGAGGTTGTGCCTAATAATTCATTTTTTATATAATTTAATTTCCTTTCTCCATCCACTGAAAGAAGGAATGGTAATAAAAAAATTTGACAAAATTATCTGTAAAATAGACACTTGTCAAAATAATTAGAAAAGGTAAAAATGAAAATTACAGAATACATTGTATTCTTACATTTATAATAGATTAGTGTATAATTTTTAAAAAGAATGTTAATGTGATATTTTTTTAAAAATATTAAGAATTAAAAAATAGGAATATTTGTGAAATCGTATAAATATAAAAGATGTCAGTATTATTAAATTTTAAAAATAATAAATATATTCATGTTATTATAGATTTTAACTTTTATAATTTATTATTATCTTAATTCATATTTTGATAAAAATAATTAAAGAGATTAAAATTATTCATTAATTTTTAATATGAAGGCTTAATGTAATTATATCTTCAATTTTTATTTCCTAAAATTTGAAATTGAGTAATGATATATAAATATCTCTAAATATTAAATATCTTACTGATACCTATTTCTTTTTTATTTTCTTTATCATTCTTGTTAGATCATATAACCTTGTCATATTTATTAGAGATGTTCATTGATTTGGATTAATCTAATGACATTTGTTCAGACATTCTGCTTGTTCGAATTAGACCCGAATCAATCTAAAAATAATGTTTACACTTCAAATATCTAGACAAATCTAAACTAATTTGTTGAGTATTAAAATATTAAAATTTTATAAACTAATGATTTACTGTTGATACCGGTACTCAATGGCTATGATTAAGAACTCACACCAATAAAAAATATATTTGTATGATAGAAAACTATGACAGTTAATTTAAATAAATATTTATAAAAGAATAAGTTAAAAGTGAAATGCATTCAATTATTTTATAAATTAAATTAAATTGTAAATTTTAATATTTTGAGATGTTAACTCTAATTTTGATTTTTTTTAAAAAATATTTTTTCTTGTAATAGAAATGTGATTGATCTGGTTCAATCAGTTATGACTGAATTGAATTGGTCCGAACTGAAAGTAAAATTCAAATATGACTTAATAGAAATCTGATTGATCTGATTCAATCAGTTAATGATGGATTAGTTCGAACTCAAGTATTAATTAAATGTAACCCAATCCACTGCATGATCAATGATATGTATATTTTTTTTTCTCTTTTTTAACTCGATCTCAAGGTATCTCTTGTGAAACCAGTAATATCTAGATTTATTTTCCTCTTTGTAACTCTTCCTCTAGGTATCTAATAGAACATAAAGTGTATATGAATCAATTTTTCTCTGAAATTAGTATTTTGATTCCAGTAAAATAAGATATCACGTAATGACATAATAACAGAAAGTTTTGAACACCACTTGTGATAATTAATTGTATAAACAAATATATACTGTGATGAACTATTAAAAAAAATCTCAAATACTCAAATGTGTTTCACTCTTGAGATTATGTCGATGCTAAGATGATTCTAAAATGCTCAGCTACTGAGCAAAAATGAGTCAAAAACTGTCGTACAATCGTTTCCATTTTTACCGTAGTTCCAAGTTCATACTTCAAAATCCATCCTACATTGCACACTCTGCCTTTACTCCAATTCATATTTGTATGCCATTCATCAGATTTTGAATAAAAAGATGTGCAACCAGAGAAAAACATATAAAAGGCAACCAGAGATGAACCCAGGATAAGATTTAGCATAATGAAAAACTAGTATCAAAGCTGAAAAAATACACTATATTCCTCTCATACCTCTTGACGCATCATCATTCTAAAAAACTTCAACGAAATATACGACCAACTTTACATAAGGACTGAGAATCATAGGAATTTCTGTCGGTGACATACTAAAAGGAAAAAGTAACAGATTCAGAGGATTATCAGAAGTCCAACCATCCCAGATTTGTCCACATTCGGCGGGAGCTAAATGTCATTGACATATAAAAGAGAAACATCAAAAATATATGTCCTCCTCAAGAAGCTGGAGCCTGGGGCACTTAGACCTCTGTGATTGTGGAATCAAATGATGGTAGGAGCCAGCCCTTCTTCTGGGCATGCTCCAAATAGAAACTGAATTTCTCCACAGCATTTGGAATGTCCAGAGAAAGATCATCAAGACCATCCTTGACTCTGGTGAACCCTTTTGTCATCTGATTGATGGTGATCAAACCTTCACTGAAGCATTCCTGCAGAAGATCCAGTATCCTATCATTCTTCTTCTCCATGGCCATAACCAAAGCTTTCTTCACAACTTCATGGTTAAAGAAAGGCATTCCCAGGTCACGAATACACTGACATGCTTCACTCACAACACAACCGCTCTCATACTCCTCCAAGAGCTTCATGATCTTGTCCTTGGCATCTTCAACAGCCCATCCAGTTCCACCACCCCAACATCTCAATAGTCTCTCACCAGCATGACGAGCAGCAACAAGTGATCGAGCCATCCGCACAGTTTCACTCCCACTGCATTTTGGGGGCAACCTGCTGCTAATTTCCTCTAAATTCAGAGGAGCCAATACATCATCAATCACAGCTCGGGCTAAAAAAAGAGAAAGCTCATTTGATGCATCCAATATATCCAGTGCTGTATCTTCTGCACCTTCCAGAAGCATGACAAAACCATTAACTATATCCTCTGTTGAAAAGATCTCTATATGAAGAGCAGATAGCAGTACTGATGCCATTTCCTTTTCCCTGTTCTTTCTGTCCATGGCAAGAGTTATTAGCTTCTTCAAAAATATTGGGTTGTACTCAGGTGCCCCTAGATCTTCAAGACTTCGAATGAGTTCAGGAATGTCATCAGAGAGAAAATATTCATGAATTATAGTTGCAACCTCTTTTTTGTACTTCCTCACCTTTTCATCTTCAACTAGGATATCCCCATCTTCACTAGAGGGTTTCAAAAATGCAGCATCAAGCCATCCTTCTGATATTGCCCTAGGTACCAAGGACTGAAACAGTGTTTTAGCTGATGGAATATCAAGAACAAGATCATCTAGGACTTCTTCCAAACGAGAAAATCCCTTTACCATTTGGCTAGAACTAATGAGTCCTTCTTCTGCTGCTTCTCTTAATAGCTTCAACATTTGAGGTTCTGCTGAATGGTTCTCCATAGAAAGTATCAGAGCCCTCTTCACTACCTCATGGTGGAAGAATGAAACCCCCAATTCACGTATACACCTGCAGGCTTCAAATGTGTCACCACTATCCACATATTCTCTTAGTAAATCAGCAATCTTCTTTTTCACATCTTCAACAGTGATGTGTGTGCTACCACCCCATCGCCTCTCCACAAGTTCTGCATGGTGTGGAGCTGAGAGATAACTTTTTTCAGCAGTCTGGATTACTTGAACTCCCTTGGAAGATTCTGGAAGAGCCTTCCTGGCCCTTGCAAGAAAGGCTGGAGGAATGATGTCATCCACAACAGCACGTGCCAGAAATAAAGCAAGGATGTCAACTGCATCCAGTATGTCCACTGCAAGATCATCAGCAGATTCAATAAGCATAAAAAACCCATCTCTAATCTGTGCGGGACTGATGACATCAGCATACAATGCTGAAAGCAGAACTGAAGCCATCTCTTTCTCTTTATCATGCCTATCCATGGCCATGGATACAAGACGCTTAATGAAGTATGGATAATATTCATTTGATCCAAGTTCTCTAAGATCAGATGCCGTCAAGTCCACATCTCCATTACTGAAATATTCCTCTATGATGGATACTACAGCTTTCTTGAATTCATCTAAAGGATCAGTAACAGTAGATCCAACCAGTTGATAAGGTTCCTATAAATAGTAAGAGTATGCAAAGAAACATTTTATGCACCTATGCATCCCATTAGCGATAGCCACCAAAAACAAAGATAATAAGCAGAACCAAAAAATTTACATAAAATCATGCTAAAAGAAAAGAAACAACAGAAACACAAAAGGAAAAAGCTACTACAGCAAGCATCATGTAAAATTTTCAAGCAACTCAATCTTACATAACTATGCTTTAAGAAACTACCCACTAAACCAGAAAAGAGAATTTACCTCGCCACTGTCATAGTTTGGATCATTCCTGTCTATATGGGATTCACCATCCGTATCAAGCAATTTTCCCCAAGTGCCCTTACCACCAGCACCGTCTGCATTGAAGAGATACAGCACATCAATTACCACACAAAGACCACAAAAATAGTAAATTGTAACGTCGACACTGCAAGTGAAAACTACCCACAAGTTAAGCAATCAAAGTTCAAGACACACTGCACGATATCCATCCCAATCAAAACTACACAGAAGTTGACCGAGTTAACAACAACCAAGGCAGGACACACTGCATGATATTCATCCCTATGAAAATTCAACAACCTAGAAACTACAAGCTGATTTAACTAGTTGAGTATCCACAAGGTAGTGCAAGTTAAATTTTGATGGGGGAAAAATACACGACTCACCCTTCTTGACCCGCACAAACTTGCCCGAGTGCGAACGACGCACATGCTTGACAGCATGACCAGCAGTTTGAGCTTTACCACCCCCAGAAGGAGCTCTAACATGATGATTATGTTCAGCAAGCAAGGACGATGGAGATTTCGGCGAAGCAGACAAATTCTCCACATTCTGACTAGCAATTTTCAGAATCTCTCTCTGTCCATCTGTCAGAAAACCCTCGCTCGATGCCATTTACACGCAAAACACGAATTGTAAAAATAAAAAGCAAAAGCCAGCCCCCTACAACACAACAACGCAAACACCTGCACCAATTAATCTCATCACACCATCGTAGACACGTCACAAGCGCTTTAATCAAAATCAGTGCAACCTTACAGAAAATTAAACAAAAAGGAAGAAAGTCCTTGTTCGACACGTAGGAGATGCTCATGCCACGTAGTTTACTACTACATAAAAACCGCGTTTGATTGCAGAGACACAGCAAGAAAAAATAGTATTATGCTATTACACTCCATATCAAAACTCACAAACTCCACTTCAAGCATAACTGGCTTGATTTTGAAAACACGTTCAATAAAAGTACCACGCGCATGCACTGTTTCTGCTCCACTTGGTAACCTCACGAATACATTGTGATTTATTTGAAAACGTAAAACGCTTCCACAAAATAAGAGAAGTAAGGAATAAAAAGAAGAAGAAGATGTGAACCTGAAGAAAGAGAGATGGAAACGGAAATCTGAATCGGATTGGTGTCCCGTGCTTGGCTCGGATGTGGAGCCAAGACAGGAATGAGAGGAATCGGGGAAGAGAGGATCCCAACAACCCTAATCGGATACGAATCGGGTTTGGAGGTTTTGTGGAAAGTGCAGAGTCAGTTACAAATACTGTAGTGAAGTGAGAAGAAGAAGAAGGAATTGGATGAAAATATGAAAGAAAAAATGGTCCCAACAAGTGTGGGTTTAGTCTTTAGATAAGGATGGTACCCTACACGTCACTCTATTCACGTGTCTCTCTCATGTGCCGTTTCTTCAACCGCCACGTGCGGTGCCAATCCAAATTTAAATTCCGTACAAATGATCACTTTCATTAGTTATTTTTCTTAAATGTATTTTTGGATAATCTGTTTTTTTATTATTATTAATTTAGTTTTTACGAGTAATTCTTTATTTTTATTTTAGTGTAATCCCTATAATTTGACCGCCTAAACCATGTAAAACCCATACAACCAGTTTGTTGGATTTGTGGCGGTTATTTGTCTAAGAGAATGGCACGTTGTCTACGAGCTCATCTCCTATTACTCTGCAATTGAATCATCCAATAATTCAATAAAACTTTTCCCCTAACCAATCAATTTGAGAATACTATGATAATATCGTACAACCATAACACAAGAACCTTTCCAAGTAAAGCCTAAAACTATCTTTCAGACACGACTCCACAAAATCAAAACTAGTAATCAATTTCAAATAAAATCAAGAGATGCTTGTTAACTATTACGGGGGAATAAATTGAAATCGAGAACCCGTCTCCCTCCTCCATTCCTTGCAGTTAAACACTGCCATTCGAGGAAGAAGCAACGGAATATGGAAAAGAGGAATAAGAATCTGTTTTTTTTTTTTTTTTTTTTTTTTCGTTTTCTAGACTTTACTAGCTTAGGCCTAATTTTAATTTAGCCTTCCTTAATATTATTATTATAGAGAAAATATGATAAAGAATATAATAAAATTTAAGATTTAATTTGTTTTCAATCTCCGATTTTTTTATTTTCTATTATCTAAGTCTCAAGTTTATAAACTTTTATACTTAAATGTCTTCATGATTACTTAAACCTAATATTAGAGATATAAATGATTATGCATATTTAATTGTGTATAAGTTTAAGTAAATTAAATTTGTGTATAAGATGCTTAACTTTTAACATAAATCTAATAAACATTAATCTTTGCATAGTTAATTAAAGGAAGTTGAACTGAATCAATTTATTAGAAAAATATATATTGTGACTTGTGATAAATAATATTATAATTGAATAAGAGAATTAATTAGTTTTGATTATTAATTTTCAGTAATTTGACTTACTTTTCATTAATTGTTATTACTTCAAAAATTCTTCATTATCTGCATGTCTAATGTTTGGATCTTTGGTTGAATCATGTTTCTTAAAAAATGACTTAAGACAACTTTTTAATATTATATTTTGATTTATTTTTATTTGATTGGGTATGTCCTCAATCAAATTTGGTATCGTTGCTAGAGAACATTGAGCAATTACAAAATATTTGATTCCTAGTGTTGTTTTGTTGATAGAATTTTTTTAGTTTTTATTTATAAGATTTTTGTATCTATTTTTTGTGGTTTGATATAGTTAGACTTAGAATTTTGGCATACTTTATGTGATAGCTTTTTATGATTTAAGGGCGATAACATCACATATTTTTTTAGTGGTTGTTCAATTTTTACGTGAATTTCTATTTTTACCCTATGTATTCTTGTTATTGACAATGACTGAAATGATTGCATTAAGTGCATGACTAGGGATAACCAAGACATTTTGTATCTACTTGATCCTAAAATAGAAAGGATATTCCATATATTAGGTAGACAAGTTAGGTACTTATCTTTAAGCAGTGTATATTTTGATAATATTAGTTTGGCTTATTTTGTTTCTTATAGTGCTTTTGATAGTATTCAACTTTTGATATTTATTTTGAAAATATAACTCAACCTTCTACTCGTGAGAGAACACTAAGGAAGCTAGTTACACCTGATTTCACCTATAAGAGCTTGTGTATTCAGTACCCTTGTGAAGATATGTCTTTTGTGCTTAAGACTTGATAATGTAATCCTCTTTGAAGGATGCATTAATTTCTTATTCTATCTTCTAAGGACCTCGAATATGTGCCAAGAACTCAAGAGAATCTTCAATGAAGTCCTTAATTAGTATTGAATTTGCAAAGAATGAGAAGTTAAAAGTGCTAGTAGAAATAGAAAGAAGATAACACTTGATCTCAATTTAAGCATTTTCTTATCAACTTTTTCCTCTATCAATCATCCACATTTTTAGGTTCTAATTAAGAAACAAAAGTAGTATTATTGTACAAATTATTTAAGAAAGATCGAGTAGTTACTCCTTTTGAGATATTTCCAGTAATGTACTAAAGAAATTACTTGTTGTTCTTCACTCTTTTAAGTAACTCATTGTTTGAATGAAGGGGATTTTATAATAGAGATGTATCATTTGGATTTGCATCATCATTGTCATCTCTAAATTTATTGTTTTCATCATGGAAGGTGCCTACATTATTCCCTATAACACTATCCTCAAAAGTGGGGTTAAGTTCATTACAAATGAGATAAATAGTTTCTTCAAAACACACAATTTTCTATTATTAAATACTCTATATGTCTTACTATGCATTAAATATCTTAAAAATTTTACTTCATCAACTTTTACATTAAATTTACATAGATATCCTTCCCATTATTCAATACAAAACATTTGTAAAAGATAAAACACACAAGAAAGGGGGTTGAATTGTGTTTAAAAAAAAATTACTCCCTTTCGTCTGTGGGTTCAAATCTAGTCAGACGAAACAAGATTTATTTTGAACTGTTAATTTTAAATGACAGACGTTAAACTTATTATCCCCAGTTAGTTGATCAGACGAAACAATAAACACAGATATTTTTATACTGGTTCGTTTATCCAAGACTACGTCCAGTTACCCAGCAACCACTGAGTTTTCACTACCAACCGTGAACAGGTTACAAGTATTCTTTGAACCTAGCCACTTCTGACTATTACAAGGTATTCTTTGGAACGCAGCCTCCTCAGGCTAAACAGGTATTCTTTGAACCCAGCCTCCACAGGCTATACAGGTATTCTTTGAACCCAGCCTCCACAGGCTATAATGCCACACAAGTGGACTTTTACAAATATTGTGAATCAACAGAGATTTCCTCTACACAGAGAGATGTTTTTCAATACAGTATAGAGCTTATCAGATTTGGGCGAATAATTAGAGTAGATGAAAGATAAGTGTATTCGCCAACTTGTTCTAGTCGTAGTGAAGTCCTTTTATAAGCATCTTCTTCAAATAGCCGTTAGACTCATTTGAATGCCGTTGAGAGTCGTTGGAGATCTTCTTGAGAACTTTCCAAAAAGGTTGTCAGTTGTCCTTGATTGATAGATGAGAGAGTTGCAATGATATCTCGACCGAATTGCGTGCGTTAGCTTCCTTCCTTTTACTGACTTGTACAGAGATGTGACAAAAAGGTAAAGACCTTTTTGACTTTGGATGTGAAAGCGCAGATCCCCATACAGATCTTGGATTCTTCTCATGATGACTCCTTTAGATTTTAAATCTTGGCGTGAGACTTCAACTGAACTTCACTTTTGGATAGACGAAATGAATCTTTCAATGATATTGTTTCGTCTTATCCTTTCGTCTTAAGCTTCTCTTGGACAGACGAAGGTCTTCAACTTGAGTAGTCTTTCTATCGTCTGTGCCACTATCGTCTGATGGCTTGGTTCCGTCTGACGACTTAGTTTCGTCTGACTCTCTTCCGTCTGATGCTTCATGTTGAGTTCTTCCGTCTAATACTTGTTTCGTCTGAGCCTTCAGTCTGATGCTTCCGTCTGTAAACACAACAGATGATCGTTTCCGTAATTATCAAACCGAGATGCTAAATCATCTTGAATTAACAATCTCCCCTTTTTGATGATTACGAGACCACACCACCAGATCCTTGATCTTTTACTTGAGACAAACAAAGGATGTATCGATTAGAGATGATCTTTATCGATCAACTTGACTTGCTTGCTCCCCTCGACGAAACTTTCTCTTTGCTCTTCCCTGTTTGCTCCCCCTTAGACGATGCGATGCTTTACCCTTGCCTTTCTTCTTTCCCTTGGGTTCTCCTTTTCTTCCCCCTTGGGCTATCTCTTTCTGTCCATTCTCTCCCCTACTAGGATCTTCTCTTTCTCTCCCCCTTGGGCTGTGATCATCAAAACTCTGATCAAGAAGAGTGTTTTGGCTTTTTGTGAAGTAGGGACATCACAATGACTTTGAGCTGCTGCACTTCAGATGATAGAGAAACTTGGTTCTCCTCAAGCTCTCTGTTCTTTTGCTTCAAGTGCGCGCAGTCATCCTCCAAGGCATCATATTTGCGCTTCAGAGTCTTATACTCCTCAGCTTCTTGAACATTAGCCTCAACTGCCTCAGTTTTTGCATCTTTCTTTTTCTTCTATTTTGCTCCCCCTCGCTTCCCGATCTCTCCTTTCTTCCATATTTCTTGAATCTTTTGCAATCCTCTCGGGTTTTCCACGAGACGAAGGCCTTCTTATTTCTCATTACCTTCTTTCGTCTGATGAGGTGTATCTAAGGATAGCGTGTCTCTTGCTTTAAAAAGCTAGACATATGTAAACCATTAACAAGCTTTGTCCTGTACACTCAACAGAGATGTTAGAAGATAACATGACGTTGCGTACATTGAAAGAGTCGATAGACTATTTCAACCAATGATTAGACGCAGCGTTTTGATAAGGATAAACAAAAGAAATTTGCACGGATAAGAAAACTTATTTCTTGCCTATTTCAAGCTCCATTCAATTGATATTTGAATGCATTTCTTCAATGCACTTGGGTTTAATTCTTCTTGACACCAAAGCACGTTCAGAAAGGTCTCTAAAATTCGACCTGTTTGCATTCTTTGAAAACTTTGCTTCTTCCGTCTGAATGGATGAATCTGTCTTCTTAAGACCCATACATGGTAGATCTCTTACATGATCTGTTGCTTTGGAACAAGGACATGTTGATGATTACATATTGCATGTATCCATTGTCCAAATTGTACCATCTTCATACATTCTCTCTTTCTATCTCGCAACAAAAATTATTTTTGATTTTGGTACCCAAATTTTCTTGGGTCCAGGTTTTTGTTAGTTGTAAGGTTCCGTCTGTCATAGGTTCTTGAATGTCCTTCGATTTGTTTTGAGACTTCGTTATAAGAAATATATATGCTTCTACATACGAGACAAATGAATTTGTGATTTTCTTTTTCGTCAATCACACAAGATTATAACCAAGTTCATTCTTGTGATTTAAAGAATTTTTGAGCTTGTAAGAACTCAAGATGAACTTGTTTAAATCTTTCTTTAAGAGTTCATTTTCTTCTTTTAGGATTTCATGACTAAGAAGAAGATGATGTTTTCGATATCGACGAAGAGGATGATTCATCGATATGTTTTTCTCGGATAATGGACATTTATAGCTTTCATTTTCAATTTCTTCTAAAGCCTTTTTGAGCTTAGATATGCAATTTTTATATTCTTGAGCTATAATATGTGAGTTAGCGAGAAGAACATCATATGACATGTCCTCATAGTCTCGATCAATCAAGAGGATGATGATGAACTAGATATATTTAGAAGGTCTACCTCGGATGATAATCTTGCCATGAGACGAGATATTTGCATTTTCTTGACTAAATCGTCTGAGCTTTCATCATCGAGATCATCCCAAGTGGCTTGTTTCTTCTTTCTTCTAATCTTTTTGGGATCCCTCTTCTTCATCAATCTTTTGAATCTTCTTGCCATCAAGGAGATTTCTTCTTCGTAGGAATCTTCTCGAGTCTCGTTGATTCTCGCTTTCTTCATACTTGACTCTTCTCCATCAAGCTTATCAATGTTGGATAGAGCAACAAGCTCTTGAATTTTCAGCTTCCCCCTTTTGCACAAATGAACTTCATGCACTCTCAGTGCTCCAATGAGTTCATCCAAGGAAAGGGTCTTCATATTTTTCCCAACGAGATATAGCAGTGGACATAGCTTCCCATGGTGCGGGTAAGTCATTCCAAAATCTTCATGTTGATTTGGGCTCTTGAAAAAGTAATTTTCAATGCAGCTAGCCCATTCAGAATAGTTTGGAATCTTCCAAACATTCCGTCTATAGATTCTCCTCTTTCCATGGAGAACATTTCATATTCTCTTTGAAGGGTGGCAGCTTTTCTAAGTCTGACATCTTCAGTTCCTTCATAAGAGATCTTCAACACATCCCAAAGCTCTTTGGCTGTTTTGTAGGCATAGAATTTGTTATATTCTGTCCTAAAAAGAGCACACATTATGGCATAACGTGCCTTGTTGTTGAGCTCTGCGATAGTATATTCTTCATTTCCCCATTCTGATTCAGGCTTGGTTAGGGAAATTTCTCCTTCTGTTATGATCTTCCACGCCTATAATTTGTAGACTTGATATACATCTCCATCCTGGTCTTTCCGGTAAAGGATAATCATTTGCAAAGAAAGTTCGGAGGAGTGTTCATGGAGAGCCTTCAATGAGCGTCATCTCGGGAGTTCGCCATCCCAGATCTTTTCCTCTAGCAGCTGTTAAGCGCTCAACCCTTAGAGGTTGAGCTCTGATACCAAACTGTAAAAGATAAAACACACAAGAAGGGGGGTTGAATTTTGTTTAAAAAAAATTACTCCCTTTCGTCTGTGGGTTCAAATCTGGTCAGACGAAACAAGATTTATCTTGAACTGTTGATTTTAAATGACAGACGTTAAACTTATTATCCCTAGTTAGTTGATCATACGGAACAATAAACACGAGATATTTTTATGCGGTTCGTCTATCCAAGACTACGTCCAGGTTACCCGGCAAAGAACCACCGAGTTTTCACTACCAACCGTGAACAGTTACAAGTATTCTTTGAACCCAGCCACTTCCTCGGCTATTACAAGGTATTCTTTGGAACGCAAATTTCTCCTCGGCTAAACAGTATTCTTTGAACCCAGCCTCCACAGGCTATACAGGTATTCTTTGAACCCAGTCTCCACAGGCTATAATGCCACACAAGTAAACTTTTATAAATATTGTGAATCAACAGAGATTTCTTCTACACAGAGAGGTGTTTTTCAATACGAGATGAGCTTATCGATTTGGGCGAATAATCGTAGTAGATGAAGGATAAGCGTTTATTCGCCAACTTGTTCGGTCGTGGTGAAGTCCTTTTATAGGCATCTTCTTCAAATAGCCGTTAGACTCATTTGAATGCCGTTGAGAGTCGTTGGAGATCTTCTTGAGAACTTTGCAAAAAGGTTGTCAGTTGTCCTTGATTGATAGATGAGAGTTGCAGCGGATATCTCGGACTGAATTGCGTGCGCAGTTCCTTTTACTGACTTGTACAGAGATGTGACAAAAAGGTAAAGACCTTTTTGACATTGGATGTGAAAGCGCAGATCCCCATACAGATCTTGGATTCTTCTCATGATGACTCCTTTAGATTTTAAATCTTGGCGCGAGACTTCAACTGAACTTCACTTTTGGATAGACGAAATGAATCTTTCAGTGATGTTGTTTCGTCTTATCCTTTCGTCTTAAACTTCTCTTGGACAGACGAAGGTCTTCAACTTGAGTAGTCTTTCTATCGTCTGTGTCACTATCGTCTGATGGCTTGGTTCCGTCTGACGACTTAGTTTCGTCTGACTCTCTTCCGTCTGATGCTTCATGTTAAGTTCTTCCGTCTGATACTTGTTTCGTTTGAACCTTCAGTCTGATGCTTCCGTCTATAAACACTGTTCTGTAATTATCAAAACTGAGATGCTAAATCATCTTGACTTAACAACATTTAAATTTAAATATTTTAAGATGTGAAATGTTTGATTTTCTACCTTTTATATATGGTATGAAATTTTTTTTAAAATTGACCTAATAATTAATATATCTAGATATCAGCTCAAACATATTAACACGAATTATTCTAACTCCTTATCCAAGAACTAATTTTTCTTATCCACAACATCATTTTCCTAAATAGTTCTTGAACCTGTAAAAATTACAAAGAATTCCTTTTCATACAATAACTTTTAAAATAATAATTTTAAAACTCTCAATTATACTTGAAATTAAGTTTACTTAATTATCTCAATTTCATGATTGAGTTTTTAAACTTTATACATAAACTTCTCTGTACTCAACCATAACCATAGCAATAACAAAAACCAACATTTAAACTAATTCAAAACTTGATTTTTAATTATAAATTATTTTTAAATTATCTTAAACTTTAAATTAATTTAAAATAAAAAATAATAAAATTACTGTATTAAAATGTAACATCATCAATAGAGAAAAATATTGAGCTGAAACCTTTTTTTAAAAAAATTTCAAAGTTAAAAGCTTATGAACTGAAATAACATAAATATAAATTGAAATAAATGTAAAAGGAGAAAAAATTAATAAAATAAAATCAATAATTAAAATAAAAAATTAGTGTATAAATTTTATGTAAAATTAATAAAATAAACTAATAAAATGAAGTAAAAATAAAAAACAATTAGTAAAATAATAAAAATAAATTATAAAAAATGAGAAATAAAGCAAAAATTAATAAAATAAAGTAAATTAATGAAGACAAAAAAAATTATTATATAAATACTAGCAATTATAAAATAAAGTAAATTAATATATATTGTATAAAAAAAACTACTACATAACTTGTAAGTTAAGTTAATTTTGCAAATTACACATACTCTCTATTTTTTAATATCCCCTAATCATTTAAAAATATTACACTCACACCATTTAGTACTTCGTAATTTTAAAAACATTACGACTCCAAGTGGTAAAACTAATGCCAAAATATAGAAAAATATCTAGTATAATTTCATAAAATTTTAGTTGAAGTAACTTATGAAAATAAGATAGAAACTACTAAAATAGCTCAAGTACGGAATAATTTTTTTTATCATGTGCTTATAAATCAATCAAAGTAATATATAAATTATCAGAGTGACATATTAAACGATCAATTAATAAACAAAACCAAATAAGTTAAAAGTATGCTTTATTTATAGTTTTCATATTTAAACTGAGACTTACTTTTTACGAAAAATTATGGTCATTCGTTTAATAATTTTTTTAGTTGAACATAATTTCTTTCAAATTATGATTAAGTTTTAAAATATTTTTCTCTTATTTTTTTTAAACGTGAAAAATTTCAAATACAAATTTAATTGCATTAAATTATTTTTAACTAAATTTAACTTTTAACTTTATTAAATGAAATTCTACTTATTTCTTTTTTACTTTTAAGGAAATTTTAAAAACTAATTAATCATTTTTTAGAAGATGGTTTCAAAACGTGCACGAAACCAATTAATTATAACCATTTTTCTTAATGGGTACACGGCACTGCTACTTTTATAGAAAGAAAATAAAGCAAAAAAGTATAGAGAGTAAATAACATCATTAACACGACATAATGTAAAGCAAATGACTTATTAAGTGCAATATTTAGCATAATATTTTGTGAATTATAAAATGGGATGATATTTTTTCTTTAATTTTCTTGTATATTTTCAAAATATTCATGTAATAATAAAATAAAGAAATAATAATATATAATGCTATCTATAAAATTAGTGATTTGAGAAAATGTTTTGCATTTACATTTTTATTTTATTTAAATTTAATATTTTATTTAAAATCATACAACAAAAAGTAAAAACAGAAAATAAAGATAAAAAATTATTTTCTCTGTCCATGTAATAATACCTGTAAGAGTTTCTAACAATACAAACTATTCAAACTACAAAATAAAATAAAATTTACAAAAGAACATTTTCTCTCACCAGATATATTCTCTGAATCTAACAGTGATATAAATCTCATTATTTAAATCTGATGCCGATAAAGGAATTGTTCTTTTAGAAGCATAAGAGTAAATTAATATTGATTGAAACATGTGGTTAAGAGGGTTATCTCTTCACTAGGATTTATTTTTAATATTGAACATCAAAACATTATATTAAAAAATATTCATTTTATATGTATTTACTATTTAGTTACCGAAAATTTAGTTATTATTTTCTTTGTTAATACTCTTTATTCCTTTCCTCTTTTCTTTTTATCTATAAAAAATTAGATGTGTTTCCCTCAAATAGATGAGAAATTAATGACTAGTGAATAATAATTATTGTTAACTAAAACAAATTTTGCATGTGAAAGAAAACACATATTCTTCAATTAAATAAATAGTTTTACCACTTAGAAATATTTTATGGATTGGAATAAAAAAGAATTGTAGTTACTAATGCTTTTCTCCTCCAATTCTTAATTATTACTATTATTATTTTGATGAGTATTATTATTATTATTATTAATATAAAGAAAAATATTATAAATTTTATTTATCAAAATGTTCTAATCTAGTTCAGGAGACAGTTTATTCTATTTAGATGTTCATAATTAAAAAATATTGAATTGTTTTTTTTTTTTTTTTTCTGAATAGACCATGAATAGAAAGGAAGCTTATTTTATAGATAATTTTAATATACAGTTAATTAATATGTATATATATTTTTCTTATTAATTTTTTCTATTTTTTCTTCTTTTTGTACTGTATAATTAATTTACCAATTATTCACGTATTTTAATTATCTATAAAATATTTTTTTATAAATATAAAGTAACTTTATACGCTACTTTTTAATACTCTTTATCTATACCATAATATCCAAAAAGATGGACAACAAACTTATATTCTATTAAAAGGTTCATATACTTGTGTTATACATACATTTCCAAATTCAATTTAATTTGAAGTAGCTTATTATTCTTGTAGCTAAACCTTTCAATAGTAAGATTAATTATGATAACTTAGTTTTAAATTAACCAAAAAATAAAAGTGATAAACTTATTAGCAAGCAACCACGCAGTGTCAGTTTGGAGGTGCAAGAAGACAAGATAGCACCCAACACAGTTGATGTTGTGCCTAAAGTGAGTGAAGTCACAAACAACTAAAAAGAAAGAAAGAGAAACTTCGTGGAAACCCTTCACCGTTCATCAAAACCAATTAAACACATATCTCTTCTTATCATTTCTAATCACTGTCACACTTATACTCACACGCCCCACCTTCCACCTTAATGTTCTTCAACTCCCACACTCTCTCTCAGCACTTCCAAGGTATCACTTCTTCTTTTCACATTTTATTTTTTCTGATGTGTAATGGAATGTTGTTAACTTTTGCAAAGTTGGGTTATTTATTTCTTGATCTTTAGCATGAGTCTAAGAAAATAAAAACGAAAAATAATAATGGGTAGTTGAAACTTGAAACCAAGGTCTTAAATTGCGGTTGTGGTTTCAGTTTGTGGACAATTTTGAACACATGCGACCGATGCTGGTGCATGTGGTCGGTGATTCCAAAAACCTTGATGTTGCAGTCAAAATTGTGTTTTTTAAAACTTTGTTGGAACCAATGTGAGTGGATTAAAATGCAGATTAGAAGAGTTAATTAACTATTATTGTCAACAAGATTTTCTTTACCAGAAAAAATGTGACTTGAGTTTGAAAAGTACGGTTCTGATTTGTTTTGAATGCTTTAATGGGGTTGCTGAGTTTCTTTAGGATAAAGAATTCATGGGTGGATCAATTTCAAAACGGAGGAGATCTAGGCAACATTCTTCCTCAAGTTTTATTCCTCGGTATCAATCGCCTTATTTGCCACAAACACAAAGCCAAGATCATCAGGCTAGGGGGAATTACGGGTATTCATCTCAAAGCTATGGTGGTGGTGGTGGTCGAGCTCCTGAGCAAGGGAAGAGCTCAGATAGGAAGTTTTCAAGGATAGGTGATAATTATAAGAGTTTGGACCAGGTAAATTTTTCAATGTATGGGATGGCTTTTAAATGGAGAATAACTTATTGGGTCATGTGTGTGCATGGTCTCTGTAGAATCTGTTGAAGGGTTTTTACTAAATGCATGCAACTGTCCTTGTATTTTGAATTTAAGCTCTTGGGTTTGATAAACAAGAACCTATCTCAGTTCAGGTCTTGAATTGTTTGGAACAAGTTGTGTTCCTTGTTTTAATTGTTATCTTGAAATTGTCATTGTAAAGATTGTAATGAATCTGCTTGCTAAAAGAAATGATTTCCTTTGTTTTCTACTTGCTGCTAGTTTGTATGCGTCTTTTGATGCATTGATGGATTGTATTTTTAGCTAAAGTTCACGCCTAGCTATTACTTTCATCATGCTATTGCTCTACGTAGAGAATGTAAATGTTGGATTACCATGCTGACTTTCGGTACTACACCAATATTCATTTTAAATTATTATGTCTATGTGTCATTCTAAAGTATTTTTCCATATTGGAAGGTAACTGAAGCTCTGGCAAGTGCTGGTCTAGAGTCATCTAATCTCATTGTTGGAATTGATTTTACGAAGAGCAATGAGTGGACAGGTTTTGCTTTTGTTTGGCTAATCACCTTCATTTCCTCTCCTTTGTAATTGTGTTAACATGCATAACTGGCCTCTATATTAGGTGGAAGGTCATTTCAAAGGAGATGCCTCCATCACATTGGTCATGAACAAAATCCATATGAACAAGCTATATCTATCATTGGGAAAACATTATCTACCTTTGATGAGGATAACTTAATTCCCTGTTTTGGTTTTGGAGATGGTAATGTGAAACCTTGTTATAATACATTCATCAATCTAATCTAATGTGCTGGTAAGTTATATTATGCTGGGTTTTCGTATTTGCAGCATCAACACATGACCAGGAAGTTTTTAGTTTTTATCCTGATGAGAGATTTTGTCATGGATTTGAAGAAGTGTTGGAACAGTACAGGGAATTGGTTCCTCAATTAAAGCTTGCAGGTATTGGAGCATTGGTTAAACATCATTTCTGTTTTTCACCCTTTATTTCTTACAACCCTTTGCTTATACAATTTTTGCCTCTTAACTCATTGCAGGACCAACATCATTTGCCCCAGTCATTGAGATGGCAATCACCATAGTTGAGCAAAGTGGAGGCCAATACCATGTCTTAGTGATTATTGCCGATGGGCAGGTAGAGCATTATTTAATTGAAATAGAACATTATTTTTATAGTTTTACTATTATTTAATGAGTTCATCTTGACATCAAATAATTAAATTTTACACCAGATAGCATGCACACTTGTTCATATTTAAAGTAACTAAGTGAATGCAACATTTGTTGTAACGAGTGGTGGAGCTATAGAAATTTATTTTGGGGGTTAATAAAACAATAATTTGTTAAGGGATCCAAGCTTTTTTATAAAAAAAAATTCATGTAAGTTTGTCGTTCCCCTCGGCATACAATACCTTCTGCACCTAGTGCTAGTAATCCATAAAGCAATATATATTCCAAAACAAAAATGGTTGATTCTGAGCTAATTGGATGCCTATATCTCTAAATTTTAGTTTAAAATTGATTTTTTTACAGGGAAATCACTGTTTTATATTAACTCTTAAGGTCTATGATTTAGTTGTTAAATGTGGTTGCTAATTGTTAAATGAAATTGAAACACAAAGTAAGACTCAACTATACTGTTCATATGGACCTATCTAGAATATTAGAGATGATATTAGCTTAGCAACCACTGGCATGGTGTGGTCATGCTTGCCATTGGCTATCAATTAGCAACTGAATACAGGGTGTCTATTGAATTGATGTTTAATATTGTCAACATGTTGCAGGTGACGAGAAGTGTTGACATAGAGCATGGGCAGTTGAGTGCACAAGAAAAGAAAACTGTAGAAGCTATTGTGAAAGCTAGGTAAATTATCTGTCTGTGTTGCTTAATTCCTTATCTTGGTTATCGAATTTCTAGGTTATGTCCAATGTCATCGTAAAAAAATGTGTTTCTTGCCAGTGAATATCCCTTATCAATCATATTAGTTGGAGTTGGAGATGGGCCATGGGACATGATGAAGGAATTTGATGATAACATCCCTGCCCGAGCGTTCGATAATTTTCAGGCATGTATTTTCAATTAAGAAACTGTCAATTCAGTTGTTTCCTAGAGCATGGTTTGTTTATTCTCTCAATAGTGATAAACTTGATTTATTTATTTTATTTTTATTTTTATTTTTTATTTTTTTGTCTTTTGTAGTTTGTGAATTTCACAGAAATAATGTCAAAGAACATGGATCAATCCAGAAAAGAAGCAGAGTTTGCACTTGCTGCCTTGATGGAAATACCCTCCCAGTACAAGGCAACAATAGAGCTTAATATATTGGGGTAACATTTGTTGAATTCTTATCTTCATAGGTTTTGCTGCATTGGATATATTATATGTTTATGAAACCGATTTAGATGTATTACTTTTTCAAACAGTGCACGTAGAGGAAAAGATATCGAAAGGTTTCCTCTACCACCACCTCTATATGGTGCAGCATCTTTCAATTCCCCAAAAACTTCCCGTCAAAACAGTTTTAAGCCCAGTGCACCATCTCGCAGACATGATGTTAGCACGAACCCTCCTGCAACTTCTGCTTCTGATAATCAGGTACTTCTACTCTTTGCTTTCTCTTGCCATTGGTTTTTCTCCTTTAAATTGCAGTCAATGCTGTAACATGTTTAATTCTCCCTGTCATTACCCTCAATCCTCAAGTTGGAAGACTATTTTGTGGTTCAAAGTGGCACTCAAAAGTAAATTTTCCTAGGCATATTTTAATGCAAAATTGCAAATTCAAACCCTCTAATGTATAATTTATTCTGTTATGTAATCAGGTTTGTCCCATTTGCCTCACCGATCCTAAGGATATGGCCTTTGGTTGTGGCCATCAGGTAAGGAATCTATGCAATTCAAGTTTTTTCTCACATATACTTTTTAGCTTATTGAATGCTTATTAGTTATATGAGCCATTTTTATTTATTTGCAGACATGCTGTGAGTGTGGACAAGATCTTGAGTTATGCCCCATTTGCAGGAGTAGCATTGATACTAGAATAAAACTTTATTAAATATCGCTTAAAACTTGTCCATGACTTTTCATGTCGAGGAATGAAACTGGGAACTCTGCAAATTTCTCGGTGTGGAGGGAAGAAATTTGCTCAGTAACTTCATATTGTATATATTTTTGGTAATTTATTTATTCATGTCTGTGCTTTGAGCGCATTTTATACTAAAGACAGAATTGTGTTGTTATTACGTTAATTTTATACCGATTCATTATTCATCAAAATAATGTTCCATGCTTGTAGATTTTGTGGCATATTTATACCGATTCATTATTCATCAAAATAACGCATTTTACTCTCTTTTCTTTTTTTTCCCCTGCGCGTTTTATTAGTAAATAAAAGTGCCCTTTGCTTTTGGGATCAATTATTTAGGGGGCTGATTAATTAAATAAGTGCATAATGGGCTGATTAGGTTTCAATTCAGTTAAACAACTCATCACATATTTCTTTAAGTATAATCTGGTGGTTGGGTCACTGGTAGATGATACAACTCTTTTGTTTAACACTCTAACTATATAGGTCACCTTTTAAGTGAATTATATTGTACTCTACACTGATTCTTTTGAAAGTTAAAAGAAAAAGTCAGTCCTTTTATGGCGATGTTTTCTAAAATCTAAGTTTGTTGTAAGTTGTGACATACATGCTAAAAAAAGTAAACAATTTTTATTTTTGAAAGAGAAAATTTAAATAATATAACTTCGAAGCTACCATCTCTTAAACATATTCTTTTACCAAAGAAAGATTACGATATTCTCTCTAAAAAAAATATCATATTAAAAGATTGTGATGTCCAAAAAAAGAAACAGAGAACTTGTATTGCTATAAGTTGGATATACAATCTTGCATGAGTCCGATACAATTGGTATCTCAGACAACACTGAAATGTCATTATATCTTCCACTGTAATGTAGGCAAAATGATTGCACCGTTTCAAGTGCATGAGTGCTAGTAAGTCGGCTCCAAGCAAAACTCAGTGCTACAAAAGGACACATCCTTCCAATCTAGTAACCATCACGCTCAACAGGTTCTTCCACTCTTAAACTTAAACCATGATCACTATCCTATTTTTATTGGTTTGTTTTAGATTCAGCAATGGTGCTAATATGACACCCTCTCAAGGGAGGAAAGGGCAATGGCAACTGCTCCTTAAAAACACTGGCGTAGTTGGCATGCACATGGCTTTAACCTACAAAAACACAGTCATATTATTTGATCAAACTGGAGCTGGCAGATCAAGTTACCCTCTTCGCCGGCGCTTCAACGGAGGCCGGTGCACCGGAAACAACCATGATTCGATGGACTCAACATGCTATGCTCATTCTGTGGAGTATGACATTAGTGCTAACAGAGTGAGGCCACTGAGGCTTGACACTGATCCTTGGTGCTCCTCAGGTTCATTTCTGAGCAATGGTACACTTTTACAAACTGGTGGAAATCAAAGAGGTGCCAAAAGGATAAGACACTATAGGCCTTGTGCTAATAAACACTGTGATTGGCTACAATCAAAGAAATTACTATCTGATGAGAGATGGTATGCTTCTAGTCATATACTACCTGAACATGATAGGGTGGTAGTTGTTGGTGGAAGAAGAGCTTTCTCATATGAATTTGTACCAAAAATTAGTCCTGGAGAAAAATCATTTAGTCTTCCATTCTTGCGCCAAACCAATGACAGGAAAGCTGGAGGGAACAACCTCTATCCATTCCTTCACCTCTCATCAGATGGAAACATGTTTATTTTTGCCAACCGCGATTCAATTCTTCTCAACTTAAGAAGAAACAAAGTTATTAAGACCTTCCCTCGGATTCCAGGAAAAGGGTCAAGAAACTATCCAAGCTCTGGGTCATCAGTGATGCTCCCTTTGGATCATAGAGATAACTTCCAAAAGGTTGAAGTTATGGTGTGTGGAGGCTCATCCAATGGAGCATTTAACGCAGCCGGTCATGGAAGGTTCTTAGAAGGTTTAAGATCATGTGGAAGAATGGTGATCACAGGGAGGAATCACAAATGGAAAATGGAGTACATGCCTAAACCACGTCTTCTACATGACATGCTGAATCTCCCAAATGGTGACATCTTGATTATAAATGGTGCTAAACATGGGTCTGGAGGATATGACAATGCTAGAAATGCTTCTCTTGAACCTTATCTTTATAGCCCCAATAAAAAACCTGGAAAAAGGTTCACAATCCTTAAGTCCACAAATATAGCAAGAATGTATCATTCATCAGCAACTCTGCTTCCTGATGGAAGAGTCTTAGTTGCTGGTGGTAACCCTCATGGAAGATACACTTTTCACAATGTGGCGTACCCAACTGAACTTAGACTTCAAGCATTTGTTCCATACTATATGAACAAGAGGTACCATACCTTTAGGCCAAGTAACTTGACCATAGAAGATGGTTATGGAGGCAATGAAATAGGGTATGGGAAAGAGTTCAGAGTTAGGTTCTTGCTGGGGAGTAGGCCAAGCAGGAAGGTGGAGATCAGCGCCTATGCGCCGCCATTTACGACACATTCAGTTGCCATGAATCAGAGGATGCTGAAGCTGAGGTGCAAGAGGTTTGCGAGAAAGGGTAGGTGGGTGAATGCAGTGTTGGAAGCTCCACCGTCACCTCATGTTGCACCTTCTGGTTATTACTTGCTCACTGTTTTGGATGATGGAATTCCAAGCATGTCTCGGTGGGTTCATTTTGGACACACCTAGGCCTTGTCTTGTTCAAAACTTCAGTTTCAGAGTACTAGCTAGTTAAAGAAGAAATTTTCTTTTAGGGAATAACCAGAAAAGAATGCTAATTTGAAGAGTATATATACAGAGTGGGATATGTGCTAGACTTGTTGTATTTATCTTATGTAGCACATTATTTGATAAGGTTGTACCAGACATTTTGGTTATTATTATTGTATGCTTCAACAAAAAGTTATAACAGTAGACAAGTTATCGGTTACTTAGCACAACTCTGCGAAAACGGTTTTATACATGTCTAGTTATTAAATATTTTTCTAGTTATTAGTGTATCAAATTGATTGATTATCATATAAAAGGAATCTCTTACCTTAACTTTATCAAAGGTTAAGATGGTTATTTAAAAAATAATTATTATAATTAGCTTGAAGAGACGAACACTTGTTTAACTTAAAGATTAGTGACAAAAATTACTTGTATTAGTAATTAATATAATGAAATTGTAATAATTATTAAAAAATTAAATGTAGTCTTAAATTAGGATGAATTAATATAAAAATATTTTTATTTATCTTTTTATTCTATTTTCTATACTTATTAACAAAAAGGGATTAAAACCTTTTGTGAAAACCTTTGAAAAATAATTTTTGAAAAATTGAGTTTGATCAATTAGATGCCACTTTTGTTTGTTTTTAAATAGCTTGTAAAGAATTTTAATTAATATTGAAATTTAAGACGCTAATGTCTTAAGCCCTTAATCCTTATGGATAATAATTTTTTGACAATAACAAAAAGGATTAATTATGAATGAAAATATTATTTATGTAGATAGAATTATATTTGATAATATATCTTTTTTGTCTAAAGTATACTAATAAATTGTTGAAAAACTTAAGATATATATGAACTTTAAATTTCTTGACAATCGTCCAATATGATCGTTTATCATAACTGTTTAAATATTATAAATGTAGTTACTTTTTTTAGCGTCTAAATGAAAAAAAATAATGCTATATTTCAAAATTCTATATATACTTATAAATAAATTTTTTATGATAAATGATTTAAATATGTATTTTTTGTTATTATAAGATAATGCATTTACAAATAACCATCTATGTATTAACGTAATAGTGTTTATAACAAACAATTTAGACTATACAATTAAAAAAATTATGTGATATAATAAAATTTAATGTTTCAATATGTATTTTTACACAAGTTAGTATAAATATTCACAAATATAATTATAATAAAATTATTAAATAGAAAATAAATGATTATATTATTAAAAAATATGGTATAAATTTTATTTTTAAAATGAAAATTATTAATAAGAAAAGATGAATTATTATTTATACATACACAAAATATAAATTATTATATTTTTATTAGATAATAATAATATTTTATAATTAAATATTTTTAATAAAAATAATGTAATTTTTTTTACTCAAAATTTTAAGAAATGGTAGCACAAAATAATTTTAAATAAAATAGTATAAGTAGAATAATTTTATTAATAAGATTCTTTTTTAATAATTTCAATTTCATTACTTAAAACATATCCTTTTTAATAATTTTACTTATATAAAATAACTTTTCTAATTTTATCCCACTACCTCTTATAATTTTAAATAAATACGTAATATGTTATTTAAATATCAAACTAACTTATAAAAAAGAATTTTTCCAAAAAAAAAAAAAAACTTTTAAATAAAATTTTTAATAAAATAATTCTTCGAGTTATGATACCGAAAGGCTTAGACAGGGCATATATTAGCACATGGAAATGGAATCATTCTATAACCACCAATTACCTAACCAAGCATATTCGAAACCATGGTTAAATGTTGGATCAGCCCAACCCTATCCCATGGACCATGGTTAAGACAACAATCATATCAACCAAGGGGCGACGCTAGGTGAACACGTGTACGGTCACAGTTTCTCTCACCAGATTAGAATTAGGGTTCATTGTGTGCAAAGCAAACCTTGTCTTTTCACCTGAAACTCACCCCAATCTACCCGATTTTCTCAATTTCCCTTCAATTTTCGTTCTGATACTGCAAAATCATGGAGATGGAACGCATCGTTGAATTCCCTCACACCTACATGGATCGACCCCCAAGAAAAAGGGCACGTTTGGGTTGGGACATTGTCGAGGTTCCTAAGGTAACTTTTTTTTTGTCCTATAATCCAAGATCTCATGCTTATTAGAGGTTCTTTTATGTCCCTTTGTTCTAGATCTGGTGGTTTTTGTGTATATTATGAATGTTTGGTTCAGGTAACATCTCTTGTTTTGTTTCTTATTCAGATGCAGGTTTCAGGTTTTATCTAATTTTCTCTTTTGCTTGATTGATCTGTTATTATTATTTTTTTAATTTGTATTAGTTTTTTTTTAACTATTTTTGGTATTTTTTATTATTGCTTCAGAGAATTTATTTATTTTAATCAATAATTAATTATATATCTATTCTGATAAAGATGTTACAGTGATTGTTTGGTTATATTGTTTATTTTATGTTTTGCGTGATTTTTTTTAATATTTGATTAAGTTTACTGGAATGTTTGTTTATCTTAGCCATGTTATTTTTCTGTGATGAGTTGTGATTGGGGAAAGTGCTTAGGTGAGAATTCACGATGATGGGATGTAATATTGTTTCTTTTAACTTTAAGTGGTGGATGTATGGATGATTGTGTGTAGGCTCAGGTAGGATTGTTTTGTGGACAAGAGGTTGAGAATATTTCAAGCTATGCTCCTTCAGAACATCCCACTAGTTCTCTGTTTAAGGGAGTTGCTCGAAATGGTTCTCCGCCATGGCGAGATGATGACAAAGATGGCCATTACATGTTTGAGCTTGAGGAAAATTTAACTTCTCGCTGTAAATACACTTTACCATCATTAACAAATTTACATTTATATGTCATGGCCTGTAGTCTAATTTTTTATTTTAGTTAAAACTGTGATTTCGTTCCTCCTTTTAAATTCTTGCACGATATGGATAATCTCTCCCATTACTTTCAATTGTGACTCAAATGGTTCTTGTGATTGGTTTCATTGGATAGACGTGAATTGTTTACACTCTGTTTACGTGGTTACAGATAAGATCCATAGCAAAATGGGAGAAGGAACTTTTGGGCAGGTCTTGGAGTGCTGGGATAGAGAAAGGAAGGAAATGGTAGCCATAAAAATTGTTCGTGGGATAAAGAAGTATCGAGAGGCAGCCATGATAGAAATTGAGGTACTGCAACAGCTTGGGAAACGTGACAAAGGTAGCAATCGGTGAGTATTTTAACCCTGTATGACATACCATCTTTGATTCCATTGCATTGGTTAAATGGGTTTATTCCTTGCAGTTGTGTGCAAATACGGAACTGGTTTGACTATCGTAATCATATCTGTATTGTAAGTATTTGATTGATTTGTGATGGATTGATTTCCCCAATATACATAACTTGGGGTTAAGATATGGGTGAATTCAAATGGTTGCAACAGGTGTTTGAGAAACTTGGACCAAGCTTATACGATTTTCTTCGGAAAAACAGTTATCGTTCATTTCCCATTGATCTTGTCCGTGAGATTGGCTGGCAACTATTGGAGTGTGTAGCATGTGTGTAGTATTTACAAGTTTCTTTTTGATCTATTTCCATTCCTGTTTTGTGCATGTAATATCCAATACTGTTTTTAACAATATCACTGTAGTACTTAATGTTATTTCAATAGCTGCACATGCCAAAAATATTGTCATCATCATTCTACTTTTTATAGTCATTGAGGTTAGCTTTCTAATATTGTTCTATTATTTTTTGTTATAAAATTGCAGTTTTGCATGACTTACGCATGATCCATACTGACCTGAAGCCTGAAAACATACTTCTAGTTTCACCAGAGTATCTTAAAATTCCCGACTACAAGGTACTCGCCATTGTTGTTGCTAAATATTTTTGTGACAAGTTTTCTCCTTGTAAATGTAGAAGAGGAATGTATAGCAATTTTCAAATTTCTATTAGTTATAACTACTTTGGCTTTTGTTTTAGTTGCATTTGAAACAAAAGAAGGCTTTTAGGGAAAGTAAGAACACCAAGTGGCTGAAACAGCCTTGCTATAGGTTATGTACAAAAGTGTTGTCACTGACATCGATTGCTTATTTTTAACAGAGTACATCCAGATCACCGAGTTCCTTTTTCAAGAGAGTGCCCAAGTCAAGTGCTATAAAGGTTATTGATTTTGGCAGCACTACATATGAACGAGAAGATCAGACATACATTGTATCAACTCGTCATTATAGGGCACCTGAAGTTATCCTTGGTATGTACATTCAGTAAAACTGATTTGGTTTTGTTGTTAATTTTATTCATGTGCGTTTATGTTGCGCTGATGATGCTATCTGAATACTTGGTATTGGCAATGTTTTTGTAGGACTTGGATGGAGCTATCCATGCGATGTATGGAGTGTGGGTTGCATATTGGTTGAATTATGCACTGTAAGTCTGGCTCCGGATATTTGTGAGGTAATATTATCCAGTTTGTTTTGTTTGTGTAAATCAGCTTATGCACTTCTATTGCAGGGTGAAGCTTTGTTTCAGACTCATGAAAATTTAGAGCATCTGGCTATGATGGAGAGGGTGCTTGGTTCTATTCCGCAGCAGATGTTAAAGAGAGTTGAGTAAGTGTTGTACCTTTTGAAATTTTTATCTTACGAATTGATTGGACGTGAACATAATGAGTCTTTCTTTTACTCTGCACATTTAGCCGACATGCAGAGAAGTATGTCCGAAGGGGTAGATTGGACTGGCCAGAGGCTGCAGCCTCGCGAGAGAGTATTAAAGCTGTAATGAAGCTTCCTCGATTACAGGTTTGTGCTCAAATCTCTGAAAGAATAATTTTATGTAGTTTTGAATTTTTTGATTGAGTACTACTAAATGAATCATTGTTGAGTCGTTCATGTTTGCATCTCCTGATTCTCATCTGTAATTTTTGCCAAAAATTGCAGAACCTTATAATGCAACATGTTGATCATTCAGCTGGAGATCTTATACATCTTTTGCAGGGGCTACTTAGATATGACCCCTTTGAAAGACTTACGGCTAGGGATGCTCTAAGGCATTCCTTCTTTACGAGGGATCACCTTAGGAGATGATTTTCAGATGTTCTGTAAATGATGGTTCTGTTTGAAGTGATAGATCACTGGAAGGCAAATATGGCTGGCTGTAAGGAAGCCTTTGCCATGTAAATAAATTTTTATATCTTAGGCTCCTGTGACAAAAGTGAGCATGGTATTAAGCATCAATTACACACCTACGTCCGGCTGTCTTCATCGTTTTAATAAAAAATGGTTAAATGTCATTTTAATAGTGATTTTATGTTTGGGGATTTTTTTTTGATTTAGTTCATTAATTTTTTTTTATTTTTCGAGGTGGTCCTATTTTGGATAAAATGAATTAAAAATCAGTTAGAAATTTAAGGAGTTACTCGAGGAATTTTCTCATTTGATGTGGAATGAATTTGAGATGTCAAGGATGGGAGAGCTCACTTTTTTCCTTGGTCTACAAATAAAACAAACAGGAAATGGCACTTTTATTAGTCAATCCGAATATTATGATGACATAGTAAAGAAGTTCGAGATGGACAAATGTAAAAAGGCTCCAACACCGATGAGTATTGGCAACATTATTGCTAGTCTTCCTAATATCTGTTTGGCAACATTTTTGATTTTATAGGTTGAAGTTGGATATGAAAAGCACTAGCGCGGTCACCGCTAGGAGAATTATTTGTCTCATAGTAGCGTACACTTTAGTTTTGATTGCCTAGAGAGTAGTAATGGGTAATGCGTAGGTAAAATACGTGTTTTATATAAAATGACAGGTTGTGTTTTAAGGAAAGAATTATATTAATATAAGTATTTTCTCATTTTGCATAAAAAATATATATAAATTACACGTGTTTTAAGAGTTTCTTTGAAATGAGTGAAGGTAAGGTTTTCAAACTATAAGAGGTTTTTGAATAAAGATGGATTTCATGAGAGAACATTTTGAGAAAGTATAAGAGGTTTTTGAATAAAGATGAATTTCATAAGAGAACACATTTTGAGAGATGACTGTTATGGTTTGTTTGTGTGATCAACTCTGTTTTAGAGGGACGTGTGAGTGTTAGATGATGTTAATCATCAAGTATAAGTCTTCTTCTTTAAGGTATTCCTACGTGATGCATGTGTACGAAACAAGTATGAGTGTATAATATCCTTATGTGTCAAGAAAGTTAAGAGAACAAGGTTTTCTTGCCAACACCTTGTGCTAAGCACTAGGTGTGTCATGCTCAGTGTGACTGTAATGCTGAGGCCGAGTGTGATAATGCTATAGCATTAAGCATGCGAATGATGCATCGTCATTCACACTGAGCATGGTTTTGAGTGGTACTGAGAGTGCCAATGGTCGGTAAAAATTCTATAAATATGGCTTAGGGGTTGACAGTCGGTAAAAATTCTATAAATATGGCTTAGGGGTTGACAAAATGTTATATTTTAGATCCACGACAAAACCCTTCCCATTTCCTTTTTCTCGAATACTAAGCTTACAATGCAATTCTAGAAGTTTCCATCTTCGCTCTAGTTTTTAATCGGTTTAATTCATTAAATAAGTCAATTTTTCTTGCGGGCAAAGTTAACCTTTAACAAAACTAATATTTTTATAATTCTGAATTTGTCTTGATCACGTGTTTAATCATTGAAATGATAATATTTTGAGATCTATTTTCTTCCTCTAAGTTAAAACTTGAGTTAAAGAGTATTTGAACTTAATTTTAGTCTTTTTAACCCGAATTAAAATTCTAAGTCGATTAAACTGCCCTACTTTTCATGTGGGGCTTAGAATCCTACTTCATTACTACTTGAATCTTAATGTTTACCTCTGTTACACTATATTTTTGGAACTAATCATCAATTTTAAAGGCAATGTAATTTCAAGTGGAAGGCATGATGGAAGGAAAAATGGATACCAGCGCTCATAAACAAGCGACACATTAAACAATCACAGTCGCAATAGGGGTTCTGCAACAATATAAACAGGGTTCAGAATTAATCTAGCATATCATACACGGCCAGTTACAATATAGACACTATGTAACCAAAAACAGTAACATTGATGGAAATGGTACAGTAATATAACAAAATTGATTATTATTCTTTTTATGGAAATTTCTAAGAGAAAAATACCAGCATTTGACAAGGAAAGGTATTAGTATATATAGCCACCTGGAAGAAATATACATTAGGATTGTTGCACAACTATTTGCATTTATGATCCAGTAGTGAAAATAAGAGGGACCAATTATGACAACATCTCAGAAAGCATCTTCTGCTGCTAACAAATCATCTTAAGTAAAGGATGGGCGGAGGGCCTCTGCGAAGCGTCAACATCCAAAATTGAGTACCTTAGCCTGATGTCTCTATATGCTCATCTTCCACAAGGAACATTATCTCCATGAAGATAGTAAAAAACTCTAAAGGCAACCATACTACCTCAATGGGTCTTGATCTCCTGAAGATAGTGCCCAAGTTGCCGAGCACCAATAAATAGCGCATCAGCAACTAGAAAGACTCCAACCTATGCAACAAATGTCAAACTTATTAATGTCGAGATTGAGAAATAAGATTTCGTGATTTGCAAATAAAGGTCTACAACATATAAATTACCAGGCGTGCAGAGAACACTAATCTATATCCCCAACCTTCCTTCGCTGCAGCTTCTCTTTGTTGATCAGTCCAACTGGAAAAAATAACCAAATCAGAAATTTGCAAAATAAAGGATGTCCTAAATTTTTAGAATGTATAAAATCACATTGGAAGGCTGTAAATTGTAATCATGCAATTATGTCCAACAAGCAATGAACATTCCACACATATAAGAAAGTTGTCATCAACTAAATAGACCATTACTCAAATCTTGATAGTATTTTCTTGATTTTAAATTCTAGTATGTGATGCAACCAGGAAATTAGGATATACTATTTTGATATTGGGCCTAGTAGCCCAACTTGTCTTGATGAGCATCAGAGGCCCAAGAGAACAACATGGAAACCCAGTTGGCTTATAGATTATGTTTAAAGAATTATTTCTTTAATTCCAGCCTTGTTTAAGTTATTTTTCCTAAGCCCAGCCCATTTAGAGACTGGCTATATGGAGGTATCTATTGAAACTTGGGCATGAATGATATAATTTTAGAGTAAAATTCTTGGTAACCTAGGTCTTCTTAGTCTTCCTTGGTTCTAATAGTAGTGCAGCCCAATCATATTTTCTGTTGCCATTGGCAGCAAACACTGATAGAGTCGATTGTCGTCAATTTATGGCAATCTGGAAATGTGAAAGACATCTAATGTGGCATCACATATGTGAAATCACCAGAAAAGTTATCAATATGTAACATAAAATTTCTCTGTTGTCCCAGTCACCTATAATGTAATTTTGTCCAAGTTTACAGGAAAACATGAACGGGTATTGTGAACAAAGATTTTGTAATAGTCTTTCCAACCAATAATAACTGTGCAAGAAGTATAACATTCTAATGTGGCATTATTCATAAAAACATTGCTAACAGTACCTATGTTATCCAACAGAGAGAACTTCAAATTGACAAGGTCAAATATGATATAGCATACATTAGAAGGACAGAAAAAGGTGAGATCAGATAATCACCCAAGGAATTCTGAAACACCACCAATTCCAGCAAACTTGAGAGGCACTGGACCCTCTACAATGAGATCCTGCTCCACAATATATACGGGCAAAAAGGAATGTCCTCATCAAATATGCCAATTTTCTTTTCCCACATTTGATCAAAGTAAATCAGAACCGAAATTCCAGAGAAATTTAAATTAGAAAACATACCTCATCTTCAGCAGCTTCAAAGCCTCCTTGAACCCAAAACAGATTTTTATAGCCAGCATTATACAGTAGTTCACAAGCAGCAAGTGATCTAGCCAGAAAATGAGGTTTAAAACACTATAAAACAACTACATTGTTTGTTCGACACTAGTGAAATGATCAAATAATTTCTTTAGTCCACCAGAATTTGATGAACCAATGATTGAAAAACTGAATTAAGATTTAAAATGGAAGAGAAAGCACCAAAGTATCAAATACATTTTAAGTAAACAGAAAATTAGAATAAAAGAATGACTCAATAGTGTAAAATCAATCAAATGAATGTGTAAATCTCACCTCAATCCTTTCTGGCATGCAACAATTAATTCAGCATCTTTGGGGAATTTCTCCTCAACTTTGGCTAAAAACTGGCTGTGGAAGAAAGGTAAGAAATGAATTATAAAATTCATACATATGAGAAAGAATCAGAAGAGCAAATGATTGTTTGTGATACCTGTCATAAGACAGTGTAGGCATGCCACTCCACCAACCTCCTGTTCAACACATCATCAATATGTAGTAGATCTCTAACAAAATTCATCAATTTATTTTATAAATTTAGAATGTCTATCACAAGAATTAACAATGGAAGAGTCAGCAAGGGTTTTGTTAATACCCATAACAAAATTTGTGACTTTTCTGGGAATGGTTCCAAGATCTAGGTTATTATCAACATCAAATAATGGAATCCAGGTAGAAGCTCTCACCCACGCCTTCAAAACATGCAAAAGGGCAAGCAAAGTTCACAACAATGAAGTAAAAGTGAAGGCAAAAGAGTCAGAATACTTATTTAAATAAGAAAAGAATTAGTATTATTAAAGTTGAATAAAATTAAATTCACATAAATGCATCTGATGCTTTCTTTACGGCTACCATTACACCAAGATAAATTGCCATCAAGGCACTTAGTTTCATTAATGTCTTACCACAACAATACCATGTTTAAAATGTCAAATTGCTGTACTCATATCCTCCTCCTACTACAGGGTAAAAACCTAAATTATGTGCACCATGTATGTAAACAAAAGCGAAAGCTGAATCGAAAGAGAAACCTTTTTGTGTTCATTTGTGGGACGGACATCAAGAAGGGGCTTATTTGAAAGCTGAACTGCATACCCAGCTTCCCTTGGGGTAAGAACTTTAACTTTTCCTTCTCTGATCTACAAAAATAAGCAAGCAAACCACATGAAAATACCAAGGTCCAAATGCGAACCAACAAAACATCAAGGTCTAAAAAGGGGTTAATTAATCAAACAAAAAGTGGCCATTGTCCAACAACACAAACTTGACCATACTTTTGTTACTATTGAGAAATCCCAAACAATGAATACCACCAATATATAACCCAATCCACTACAAGAAGGAAAGAAACAAGGTTATGAAAACTCAATTCAACTCTAAACACCTCATGAACCACTAGTGTTGAAATTCCACGTTAACAAGTGATATGACCAAAATAGTGTATATAATTGAGGAACAAACAACCTGCCTATCTCCTCACTCTTATTGAACCGGCCATAAATATCCAGTATTGCAAACTTCATGCTCGAGTTGAATTAGGCTCAAACCCAAATTCTAAGAACCAAAAACGTTGACTATGGCCACAATTAGAATGTTACTAAGAAAAAAAAGTTGGGTGAAATTGAAATATACCAGAGCTTCCCATCTCTTTCTGGCAGCAGCCATGTCCCTCATTTGCTTCAATTCATAGTCATCACTCTCAGCTTGGACCCGAACGACGCTCTTCCTCTGCAAAGCAAACGCAATTACAATCTTTCCTTTGGCTCAAATCCTAAGACCCATAAATAAGAAAGAAGCACAAAACAAACCCATTAACAAGAGAAAGAAAGAAAGAAAGAAAGAATACCAAAGTGAGGGTTGTGGTTGAGAAAGAAGAAGGATTGAGTAGTAAGGAAGAGAGAGAGGCATAATTGGAAGTAGCACAAAGAGAAATGTGTTTGGAAGAGGGATTGGTGAGAGTGTTTATGGGAAGGGAAAGTGCTTCCATTAGAGCTCAGAAGGAAGAAACAAGGTTCGATTGTTTGTTGAAATTCCCTATCCTCTGCACACTACCCTACCTTCTTCTCGTTACTCAAATCAGCATCCCAAGTCCAAACGGTGAAAATCCTCAGCACTTGAACCATGTTACTTCTTCTTACTTTCTCTCTTAGTAATTTCTTTCATTTCTTTTTTTAATTTTTATTGTACACCTTTGATTTGACAGTT
This sequence comes from Hylodesmum podocarpum, assembly GCA_026586105.1. NCBI lineage: Eukaryota > Viridiplantae > Streptophyta > Magnoliopsida > Fabales > Fabaceae > Hylodesmum > Hylodesmum podocarpum. Next base: position 14,060,345 of record JALJEV010000623.1, on the reverse strand, counting down.
GACACGTTCGCAAAATTTAATGTAAGACTTTTCCTTAAAACAAATCAAAATCTAAGTTCTGTTTTTTATTTATTTATTTATTTATTATTACTACTTGCATGTGAGCATGATAGTGACTTTGGGTTTGTTTAAAATTACAATAAACATGTTTCTGCTTAGATGAACTGATAGTTTAACTTTAATTATCACTAGTTTCTATGAATTTAATAAATTTATTTTTCTATACAATTTTCTGCTACCATAAAATAACAATACAATTTTCTGTTAAAATTAAGAATTATTTATAATTTAGCATTTCTCATTTGTCTGTTGTTTTGTCTTAATTTAACTGGTCTGAACAATGTCAAAAAGCTAGTGATAATTAAATTTTAATATTATATATTAAAATAGATATTTTGAATCAATTTTTTTATGAATTAATATTCAAGACGAGTATATTTAGAAAATTTTCTTTAACGATACATTGTTAAACAAGGTACCCTTAATGATTAAAAAATATTTAAATATATGATATTTTATGAATAATAATATATTGTTTGTTATATCTTTTATGAACAATATATTTATACATCATTCTCTAGTCGACTTTAAGGAAAAATATCTTTTGTTTCAAATACGTAAAATTTCATCACATTTAATAGGATTAACTACAACAATATATATAAATTTGATCAATATAAAAGACAACAAGTAAAAAAAAAATTATAGAGAATAACGAAAAAAAATGACGATGAACTCACAAACTTTGTCCCTTGTTTAATTACCTTCGTCTCCATGAAATGTTTAATTCCAACCCCTTATCCTATACAGAGGATGATGTGCTCGTTATGTCCGGTGAAACTCAATCTCCGTACAACTCTTTATCTCAAATCTTCTTTTATAAAAATATTCTATTAATGATAATTTCATATTAAAAATTTTTTATGTTCTCAAATTTAAATAATTAAACTCTAAACAAATTTAATTATATGTAATAATTAATTGACATCAAATAAATTTTGAAATATAGAGATAATTTGGGGTATTATATTAATATATTACATTTTATTATTTTTATTAATATATCTTATCAATCTATTATTCTAACCTACTATATTTTAAATTTTTATTTCATTTATATAATTTTCAACGTAATATTCTTATGTTTAGTGTATTTTGAGCAAAAAGTTTTGTTTTCTATTTTTCCTCTTTAATAACATTTTTATATATTACTAGAAAAATGCATGCCGTTATTTTATATTTGTATTTTTATGTAACTAAATTTTATTCGAATAGACGAAGAAGTATGGAAGAAAGAAAATAATGATTAAAAGAATGAAAGAAGATAAATAACATGAAGAAAAGTGAAATGAGCAGTAGGTAGAAACTTGTGAGGAAAGTGAGTAGTATACTTAAATATGAAATTAAATTAATTTTTTAATTTTCATAAGTTTGTAAGCATGAGTTAACGTATAGATAAAAACAATAATTAAAATAAGAAAACATAAGAAATAATTTTATAAATTGGTAAAATTGTTCAATAAAAATAGAGACTAATAAATAGATGTGATTTTTTTTTTCCAAATAGTATTAGTTAAATTTAATTTAAATATTAAATCTCCATATACTTCATCAAATTAAAGATATATTCCGCTACCTCAACAGGATCGCAGCTGCTTTAAAAATTCAAAGGAAAAACTTTGCTACCTAACAGTAATCCTATTCGGTTTGAACAGAATTCTGGAAAATACTTGCAATCTAAAAAATTTAAAAATATATTACCATTGTTTCAAAGTTCTGTTCTAATTATCATGTTCATATGCTGATTATTATTGCTAGAAAGATAATGTTTAAGGTATCATCTGGGATATTCTAGGATTTATTGCTTTTTGCCTAACTATGATTGATCTAACTTTGCAATACTAGGATAAGGCATGCTTGACAGTTATTATTGAGAAGGTAAAGGGGGTCAGTGATGATTCCCATAGGGAGGAATGATGAAATGAATTTTAATTCACTCTGAAGCTACCCTTTAGACAGAAAATTATCATTATTTGTGTTGGAACATAAAATTCTTATTGCTGAAGTAGAGTATTACATTAATGGTAAGTTTGATTCTTGTGTGCTTTGTACCTCGCTGTTATTTTAATCAGCACCCTATGCTAGTGAATCATAACACAGAACTCACAGGCTACCTATTGTACAACAAAATTTTTGCAAAACTTGTAAACGAGCTTTGACAGTGATGATAGCACTCATGACCATAGCTAGTTATTGCCTACTATCATTGTCTACAAGCTTTAGACCCCAGCTCATATCCTCACAGTGCCTTACATGTGGAACAAGTGCACCGGTATCAGTTCCTCTCTTGGCCTTACAATCATAGAAGGGAGGAGCATGGAAGCATGGCTCCATTGACATGGCGCGTTGACAGGCAGGATCAGGAGCTGTTCCATTCTCAGGTTTGTACAGTATCCATGGTTTCAAACCTCCAAGCCCCTGTGCCACGTAGCCGAAAGTAGACCACGAGCTCGTGACCAACACGTCGGTCAAGCTCAAGAGGTACATTTCTGCCCAGGCTTTTTGGTTGTGCATATGCTTCTCTGATTGTTGATACCCTTCATGACTTGGCTGGTAAATGCCAACAACTTCTCCTGTCAGAGTAGGATATTCCCAATACATGTCTCTTACCTTTTCAAAATAACCAGAGCTCAAGGATGTCATTAACACAGCTTTTGACTTTGGCTTTCCTGATGAACTAACAATATCGCCCTTGTGGTTAACACCAGGCAAAAGATTCTCCTTCAAAGTACAAGCTAAGATCTGATCCAACACGTATTGAAATGGACCAGGTGCAGTGTCAAACACTCTTATCTGGATGCCTACTCTTTCATCAACATTAGCTAAATAAGCTTGATAGTATCTGTTAACAAGTCCCCATACTTTGTTGGTGGGGTGGAACAGATATCTACCCAAGAAATGAAAAACTGTTTCCTTGTTTGGAAAGAGATCACTCAGTTGCTTCTCAAAAGATGACATCAAGAATAGAGACGGGACAAAGTAATTGTCTGTTCTCACCACTAACCATGGAACTTTCTGAAGAAAATTTTGGTTTTCGTCACAGAAGAAAAGCTTGTCCTGATCATCATAGTCATGAGCCAGATGAAGGTAGACAAAAGACAGTGGCACCATGGAGTTTGTATTTGAGTTGTTTTTCAGCATTTTACCATAACATTGATCAGAATTTTTATCAAAATTGGGAAATTGACTGTTGAGAGGGAAATCAGGAGGGAGAAACCAGGAAACATGTGGAAACGGTTCACAAAAAAGATCCTTCATATCAACTCCAGGATCAACCAATAGAACACGATCCGTGAGAAGAGCATATAAAAACACAGAAGCTAAGGTCAATATCCTATTCCCTAACCCACTATATGAAATCCATACAACATATTTACATGCTGCGGACTCACTTACATGACCAGAGCTGAGATCTTTCACCGTTTTGTTATAGGATTCAGTGTAAGGTCCACATTCTTTGTGGAGCGCTTCATATTTTCTCAATCTATCAATGAGGTAAGAAGAAGGATTTCCGGACAGTCCTTTGCTATATGTGACTGAATGGAACCTGCTGATACAAGATCTTTCATCAAATACATCAGCTATAAGGCCACCAAGTAGTTTATCTTTTTGCAACTCAACAGAATCAGAGATGTCACCTACAAATCACAAAAGATGAATTCAATCATTAAATCATTCATGTACCTAAGAAGAAAATCAAACATCTTAAAAACTTGGAATGGGAAAACCGTCACACAACACTGTTGAACTGGGCAAAAACACCAAATCTCAAGGAAAATCAGTCCATTCATTAACAAAAAATAAAATAAAATAAAAATAAAAATAAAATTAGCTCACTAGGTTAGAGTTGTATGCTACATACACTATTTTACTCATATCATTAGTCAAAGTCAGTTCTATAACAAACACTCGTGCTGACAATACAAGTAATGTTAGGAAGTCATCTCTAATACATAGCCAACCAGCCAAATAACTCATAAAATCGTATGTGTTTATGTATTTTTTTTATTAATTTTCTTTCTTTCTTCCTTTTTAGTCACATTTTACATAATTGTCTAGTTGTCTGCTTGTTGGAGTTGTCTACCAACTATTTCTCCCGACAATAAACTGGACATGTTGGGCATGAAATTTACTAGACTGGATATTTGCAGGTGGTTCAATTATAGGTGGGTTCAATAACAATCACTAGAATAGATTCTGCAATCATCTTAAGATTTTGATTTTAGGCCTACCCGAGCTTCGAAAAGCTAGCTCATAAAGTGAGAGTCATTCTCCACTTATGTACACTATTTTTGCTATATCATTACTAGTGAATGTGAGATCTCTACACATTCATTGGCATATGCATGGCATTACAGTGTATGAAACAAAACAAAGAGAACCGGAAAATGCTTATAAATTAGAGAGGACAACAGGTAGACAAGTATAACAACACTTGTAACCAAAACTCAACATCACTATATGTGATTCATCCATCAGTAACGAATTACGATAATTAGAAGAAAAAAAAAGGAATGGTCGCATAATTGAAAGATCTAAGATTGATGAATTGTGTAGCAAGTTAAAAAGGGACATTAAAAGATCGAATGAACGAAATCGGAAGAGAAAAAAAAAAGGAACCTTGTTGGGTTTGTTGGAGTTGGAAGAGAGATTTAGTCGTGGGAGAAGATTGAATGGGAGGGTGTGGGAGTAAGAAGGTGAGGGAGAAGAGCAAGAGAGAAAACAGGAAGAGGGCCATGAGGCGCGTGAAGGGGAATTTCCTGGTGGGGCGTGAGTCTAAATCTGAATCGCGGAATCGTTCGTCACTACTCCTACTTCGCCAGTGCCTCTTCATGTGCAATGTTGCTTCGTTCAACGCAAACACGGTGCTGTGCTGCTGTTCTGTTCTGTGTTCTTAGACCATTGAGGAGATTCCTTTCAATTTCATGACCACAATAACGCCACTCATCATGCTAAAACTTTTAACTCAACCCTTTACTCCTATTTATTAAAATGCAGTCATTCTTTCATGGTTCTAATTTTAAGTATTTTTCATTAGTTTGTAAATTTTTTTTTAGGAAGTAACCATTTTCATCATGTGTGTGAGCAAGGTTTTTTGTTTTTAAAGATAAAAATTAATAAATTAATTCTTCAAATTTTAATATATCTATCATTTTAATTTTTAAAATATATAATATATTTTGTCCTTAGATTATATTATTTATTATTATTTTGTTTTATCTTATTAATGAATTAAACACTAAAATGACAATATATTGTATAATCCAAGAACAAAAATAACAGTTGACAACATTTTAAGAATTAAAGTGTTAAAAACGTTACATTTTAATAAATTACTTTACTATTTTCCATCTTTTAATAATTAAATTATCTTATTCATATACACATTTTATGGGCTTATTGATATATAAGGGTCAATTTCTTTTAAAAATTATCAAAATGGGTGTCTTTAAAAAGTATTTATTAAAATAGGTCTGTTTTGGGAGGAGGCGTTGAACAGTAAAACACCTTATGTGATAAGAGACGTTGAAAAATAAAACGCCTCCAATGACCACGTGTCAATTCTCAAATGAGGCGTTTTGGATGTAAACGCCTTCCTTAGTGGCACAAGCTGATTGGAGAGTTTTTGAAATTCAAAAGGAGGCGTTTGAAATGAAAACGCCTTCCTCTGTACTCAACACGTGACCAGTGCTGATTGGCCACCCAAAGGAGGCGTTCTGCACCTCAACGCCACCTTTGGAGGCGTTATGACTTTCAACACCACACTTGGAGGCGTTGAAACCTTCAACGCCTCCCCCCCGGACCAACCATCTTCTTCCCCCTCCCCTGCGACAGAAGCACTTGTTTATGCTTGTGGTCCCCATTGTCGGCCTTGAAGAGTTTTTTTTTCCTTTTCTGCACCAAATCAGTATTTTAAACCGATTAAATGACTTCTTCTTCTAGTAGAGGAATAGAAATTGAGTCAGGGCCCACAAAAAAGGATGTTTTGTGGCTACAAGAGCATCAGATTTCTGAGCACGTGTGAAACACCGGTGAGATTAGAAAACTACAACAGAGACGTGCGGCTCCAAAATACTTAGGGAGCAAGGTTATTCTGGAGCTTATTGTGAATATTTTGGACGAAGCAGGTTTTTACTAGGTCAGCAAACTTATATACATGAGGGTTTACAAGGGACTGCTCAATGCATTTGTTGAGAGATGGAGGCCAAAGACACATACTTTTCACATGACGTGTAGAGAGACGACCATCACGACGGAGGATGTTGGGGTATTAGTTGGTTTGCCTGTAGACGGTAGACCACTAATTAGTAATACCCAGGTTGATTGGCTGGACCTGTGTGAGGCTCTGTCGGGTGTCAGGCCCACACCTGCGGATATGAAAGGCGGGAGTGTGAAGTTAAGTTGGTGAATCCAGATGTTTAGTGACATCACCCATTTTCTTGGGGATGAGGAGGCTCTTAGGAGATTTGCACGCTCATGGATTTTGAGACTCTTTGGCGGAGTGATGTTTGTGGATAAGAGTGTGTGTCGGGTGTCACTGAGGTGGTTACAGTTTTTGGTAGATCTTAGAATGACCGACATTTATGCGTGGGGTAGTGCAGTCTTGACATTTTTGTATAGAGAGTTGTGCAAGGCCACTAGCGTTGACGATGTTTCGATTGGGGCATGGTTTGTATTGTACAGGTCTAGGCATGGGAGAGGTTTACATGCGTAGCCCCTAGCGCCTTTGCTCCCCCACTACCGCAGACACATGTTGGACATCGGTATGTAATTTAATATCAGTTTATTATTGTTTGTTTAATTTATGATAATTAGGAATTATTGTTTACATAGAAAGCTAGCGTCAATACACTTTCGTTGCCATCTTGTGTTGTTGCAATTAACAATGTACCTCGATATCTTCCGTATAAATGCGTCCCATCCACTTGTATAATTGGTTTACAAAAATCAAAAACATTCGCACATTGCTTGTAACACCAGAAGATCCGATGAAATTGTCTAAATTCAGAACTTGTTCTGTTCCCAACAACGAAATCTTCATCCCAAATTTGAAAATGAGAACCTGGACTGTGCATTTGCATGTAGTGCAACCACACTGGAAGTTGAGCATAAGACTCTTCCCAATCACCGTAAATCATAGTCATTGCTTTCTGTTTGCCTATCCATGCCTTCCTGTACGAGATTTTATAGTTAAACACGCTCGCAACTCTTTCTTGTACCAATAAGATTTTGATCAAATGATCTTCTCTAACCATTCCTGTTAAACAATATCCTCATTAAATATGAACGTAACACATATCAAAGCAACGGTGGAAGATAGTGTTGTACCTAAAATGCATGAACAGATTAAATCTGAATCTAGATTGATGTGATCTTGGGTTAAACTTGCATTTAGACAAGTGTGTGGTCCACCCCATTGCGTTACTTTCCATCTGTTTGACCGTTTTGATTGAATTGCTCATAGATAAAATGGACAAGGCAAATTAGCCCTACGATTACCACAACACACTATATATTTGTTAGACTTTGATTCCATGACTTTCACTATGTGATGAATATTCATCAGATAATGTTTTAATGCACCATAGACAACTTTCTTATTATCAAACACCAAACCAACACAGAGTTCCTGCCCAAGTTCCCAACTGCTTGGAACAATCACGCCCTACAACTCTTCTTGATCTGGGTGATCCCATTAATATTTGTGCAATGAGGTGTATTTTTCCAAAATGTATCTTCGCTTCCACCTGCATAATAATTAATTTTTTTTCGCAAACTATGTTTCATGAACTGAAAAAATCAAGTAAATTAAAAAAATTACCTGCATCAGATTGAGCAACAAAAATTGGTTGAACTGGCACACTTAAACTTAAATTCCCAACATTGCTTTTTCATCATCATCTGAATCACTTAAATTTCCATCAAAATCTTCACCCTCGGATGATGATTCGACATATGAATGTGACAGCTCATAATCTTCATCATCATCATCACTACTATTCTAGTAGTGACTAATAACATTGGTGTCATATGAACCACTAACATTAGATGAGTCACCTGCAATATTTACTTCAACACAAATTTCTATATGACGCATGTGTTTACTTTCAAAATTATCAATCATAAGTTCAACATCACTCGTATCAGTTATTGACAGTGCTGCATATTTATTGTCTATAAAATATCTACTCGTAATAAATCCGATAACTTGATTAGGATGTAACTTTAATCTAGTATGGATCAATTTTTTTAATTGTTTAAAACAAATATTTCTTTCAATTTGCAAAATCTTACGAGACCTTTCAAACATTATTCCTTCGTCACCTTCTATTATATTACGGTTGAGGTAAACTACCATGACCATTTTTGACGTCATCTTTTTTTAATTAAAACTTTAAAATATTTCCTGCAAAAAAAAATTATTAAAAAATTAATTTTAACTAACACAATAAAACATAAAACGAAAAAAAAAATTATTTACTTACAGGTTGTTGTGAATACCGGAGGGGGAGGAGATATTATATATAACATTTTGAAGTCGTTTACAGTACAAACGGAAATAAAGGTGATTGGGCTTTGAAGACATTTGAACAGTAAATGGAAAAATGAGGCGTTTATTGTTCAAACACCTCCAGTGGCCCAAAGGCGTTGGGATGACAAACACCCCATGGGAGGCGTTCACATGTTTAACGCCACCTTAATGGTCTAACAAGGAGGCGTTGACATGTTCAACGCCACCCATAAGGCCCATTTAGAAGGTGTTGGCTTCTTCAACGCCACCTATAAGAGGCGTTGGAATTTTCAACGCCTTCAAAGGCGTTAGAATTAAAAGACGTTTGGTCTCTCAACGCCTACCACTGAAGGCGTTTTTCTCCCCAACGCCTTTAACTCAAAACAAACCCCCTAGTAAAAGCTTTTCAAACAAACTTATTATCGTAATTTTTTTTAAAAGAACCCAATATGGTCAAAAAGCCCACTTTAAGATAGTAAAATGATAGTTTATTTTTTCTTCTCTAATTCTTCATTTATTGTATTTTATTTCCAAATAAAGTAACTTGTAAGTTACTTTTAGAATCTAACGAAAATATCATTTTATAAAAAGTTGTTACAATATCTTTAAATTATTAATGTCTCTGACTTTTATGAACGATTAGTTTAAATTACAATGTCAACTAATAAATCAGAAATCATAATAAATATAACTTTTAGGCATTTGTAATTAAAATTTCTTTTTATTATGTAATAAATATAATCAAAAAAACTGTCACCAATGTGAATGATCTAATTATATTATGTTTTATATATATTTCTTTGAATCAAAGAAATATGTAGTTATAAATCTATCTTAATTTTAATTATTTTATTTTAGATATTTTTAATTTGAGTAAAACTTGTACAATTTTTTTAATAATATTTTAATATATTTTAATTTTTTTAATACTTATAAGAAAATTTTATAAGATTGTAAAACTTAACTAAAACCAAATCGCAAAAGGTTGGTTTGTGTTAGATCAAGGGGATTAACACTTTTATGTTTTGATAATTATAAGACAGACGATACTAACAGACGATACAAGTGTAGACGACGTGAGGACTATAGACGAAAGAAGACTCCTCAATCTGATAAGACTTATTCCATGCTTCCTCAAAGGTGTCTCATCACAAAGAACAGACGATGCAATTAGGAATGGAGACGACATCAATCTAGAGTGTTAGCTGAACGTATTATGCTCTGTTAAAGACCCAACGTCTACTAGAAGAAGAATGAAGACAGACGAAGTAACGCGTGCAAAATGTCTCTTTCAGTCGTTACTCTTAGAAGCTTCCAAAAAGGCTACTGGATACTGTGCAAAACCTCTGATACACGAAAAGTAGATCACACTTTCGTTATCCAAACTGATCAAGTTAGAAAAAGGTGCTGAACATGCGTTGACTCTGCTGTGAATAATTAATTGTTCTGATTGATCTCTGCCATTGATGGAAAGTTTCAAGAAAAAGGACAACGGTCATATCTCTTGAGTCTAATGGATCTCTTCAGACTGTTACCTATATAAAGGTCTTCACCTCACCATTTCAAGTTGGCGAAAAACGCTATTACAAGCTTATTATTGAATTCACTCTTACTCTTCATTGTATAAACCCTCTTTGCGAAGAGGAAAGTTTAAACTGCTTTTAAACTCTTTCAAATCCACGTCTGTGGTATTTTAGCCTGAGGAGGCTGTGCTTGCAAAGAATACCCTTTTTCCTTAGCCTGAAGAGGCTGTGTTTCAAACAATACTTGGTGGGTTAGCCTGAGAAGGCTGTGATCAAAGAATATCTTGTATTAGCTAGAAGTGGTTGTGCTCAAACAATACTTGTAACCTTTTCACGGTTGATAGTGAAAACTCAGTTTTTGCTGAGTAATTGGATGTAGTCTGTTATAGACGAACCAGTATAAAAACTTTATGTTCTCTGGATTATATCTTGTGACTAACGGGGATAATTAAAGAATAACTTAACTTCTTAAATCAAGCGTTTCAAAGATAAGTTTGAATCGTCTGCTCTGATTTCAAAACAACAGACGATAGGATAAAATTTTATCAAAATCACAATTCAACCCCCCTTCTTGTGTTTGTTAGATCAAGATGATTAACATATTTAAAGTTTTGATTTCTACAAGACAGACGAAACTTTCTCAGACGGAACATCAGCAAGCAAGTCAGACGAAAGAAGCACAGACGGAAGATGACCCCTCAAAATTGAAGTCATTCGTCTGTCTCAAGTCAAAGTTATCAGACGATAGGATAAGACGAAATCTCTTAGACTGAAGAAGTGTATCGTCTGTTCAAGAAGTAATGCAAAGTATGAGTCACTCATGCCAAGATTTGAAATCTTAAGAAGTACTCTTTAGAAGCATCTAAGATCAGTATGGGGATTCGCGCTTACACATGCAACTCGAAAAGGTCTTCACGTTTTTGTCAAAGTCTCTGTACATGTCAGAAAAAATACTGCGCACGCTATCTAAATCCGCTGCACACGCCATCAATCACTCAAGTACTATCTGACACCCTTTGGAAGCTCTCGAGGAAAATGTTCAACGACATTCTTCTGTGTCTAACGGATATCTGAAGACGTTGCCTATTTAAAGACTTCACTCCTTTAGAGTTCAGTTGGCGAACACGCTTCTAGTATTCAATCTTCTGTGATTTCGCTCACTATACTTGTTGTACTTCATTGTAAAACCCTCTCTGCGAAGGGGAATCTTTCTTGTTTAAAACAACTATTTCAAATCCACTTGTGTGGTGTTTTAGCCTGAGGAGGCTGGTTGTTCAAAGAATACCTTTGTTGTTTAACCTACGAAAGTTGTGTTCAAAGAATATCGTGTTATAGCCAGAAGTGGCTGGACGCAAATAATACTTGTAACCCTTTCACGGTTGGTAGTGAAAACTCAGTTGTTACTAAGTAACTGAACGTAGTCTTATATAGATGAACCAGTATAAAAATACTTGTGTATTTACTTCTCTAAGTTTTTCGACTAACGGGATAATTAAACTATAACGTCTATCCTTTAAAAACAATCCTTGAAGATTAAAATTATTTCGTCTGAACATATTTAAACTCACAGACGAAAGGGATAATTTTTTTTATAAAACACAATTCAACCCCCCTTCTTGTGTTCTATCTTTTACAGTTTGGTATCAGAGCTCAAGCTCTAAGGGTTGAGCGCTTTACAGCTGCTAGAGGAAAAGATCCTGGATGGAGTCACAAGGAACAGCATTCCTTTCAGGAGGGTCATCCATGAACAAGCCGTCGCTTTCTCTTGGGGATGATTATCCCTACTGGGCAGACAGGATAGAGATGTACATAAAGTCTACTCAATATAGACTTTGGAAGATTATCACTCAGGGAGATATTCCCATTGTTAAACCAGAAACTGAATGGGGAAATGAGGAATATACCCTCATGGAGCTGAACAACAAAGCTAGATATGCACTCACATGTGCTCTATCTAGGACAGAATACAACAGATTCTGTGCCTATAAAACAACTAAAGAACTCTGGGACGCTCTGAAGATTTCCTATGAAGGAACTGAAGACGTTAGAATGAGAAAAGCTGCTACATTGCAAAGAGAATATGAGATGTTCTCTATGAAGAAAGGTGAATCCATTGAAATGATGTTTGGAAGATTTCAAACAATTTTAAATGGTCTCACTTCGCTGGGAATCACTTTCATAAAAGCTCAAAATAACATGAAGATTCTGGACAGCCTTCCTACTCCATGGGAGGCAATGTCTACTGCTATTTCCGTAGGACGTGACATGAAAACATTAACTCTTGATGAGTTAATAGGTGCTCTGAGAGTACATGAGGTACTCCTATGTAAAAGAGACAAGATAAAAATTTAAGATACTATAGCTCTTCTGTCCACAGATGAAGCTCCAAAAGAAGAAACTGTCAAGAAAGAGAGAAAGAAGAAGACCAAAATTCTCAAAGGTTAAAACATCTGAATCAAATTCGTCTGATGGATCATTTGAAGATGAGATATCTCTCATGGCTAGACGATTCAAGAAGATGATGATGAAGAAAGGAAGAGGCCAAAATGTATCTTCGCTTCCACCTGCATAATAATTAATTTTTTATCACAAACTATGTTTTATGAACTGAAAAAATCAAGTAAATTAAAAATTATCTGCATCAGATTGAACAACAGAAATTGTTTGAACTGACACACTTAAACTTAAATTCTCAACATTGCTTTCATCATCATCAGAATCACTTAAATTTTCATCAAAATCTTCACCCTCGGATGATGATTCGACATATGAATGTGACAGCTCATAATCTTCATCATCATCGTCACTACTATTCTGGTAGTGACTAATAACATTGGTGTCATATGAACCACTAACATTCAATGAGCCACCTGCAATAGATACTTCAATACAAATTTCTATATAACGCATGTGTTCACTTTCAAAATTATCAATCATAAGTTCAACATCACTCGTATCAGTTATTGACAATGTTGCATATTTATTGTCAATAAAATATCTACCCGTAATAGATCCGATTACTTGATTAGGATTTAACTTTAATCTAATATGGATCAAATTTTTTAATCGTTTAAAACAAATATTTTTTTCAATTTGCAAAATCTTACGAGACCTTTCAAACATTATTCCTTCGTCATCTTCTATTATATTACGGTTGAGGTAAACTACCATGACCATTTTTTACGTCATCTTTTTTTAATTAAAACTTTAAAATATTTCCTGCAAAACAAAAAAGTTATTAAACAATTAATTTTAATTAACACAATAAAACATAAAACGAAAAAAAGAATTATTTACTTACAGGTTGTTGTGAATACCAGAGGGGGAGGGGGTATTATATATAGCATTTTGAAGTCGTTTATAGCACAAACGGAAATGGAGGTGATTGGGCTTTGAAGACGTTTGAACAGTAAGTGAACAAAGAGGCGTTTACTGTTCAAACACCTCCAGTGGCCTGACAAACACCCCATGAGAGGCGTTAATATGTTCAACACCACCTTAATGGTCCAACAAGGAGGCGTTGGCATGTTCAACGCCACCCACAAGACCCATTTAAAAGGCGTTGGCTTCTTCAACGCCATCTATAAGAGGCGTTGGAATTTCCAACGCCTTCAAAGGCGTTGGAATTAAAAGGCGTTTGGTCTCTCAACGCCTACCATTGAAGGCGTTTTCCTCCCCAACGCCTTTAACTCAAAACAAACCCCCCTGATAAATATTTTTCAAACAAACCTATTAACGTAATTTTATTTTAAAAGAACCCCGTATGGTCAAAAAGCCCACTTTAAGATAGCAAAATGATAGTTTATTTTTTCTTCTCTAGTTCTTCATTTATTGTATTTTATTTCCAAATAAAATAACGTGTAAGTTACTTTTAGAATCTTACGAAAATATCATTTTATAAAAAGTTGTTACAATATCTTTAAATTATTAATGTCTCTGACTTTTATGAACGATTAGTTTAAATTACAATGTCAACTAATAAATCAGAAATCATAATAAATATCACTTTTAGGCATTTGTAATTAAAATTTCTTTTTATTATGTAATAAATATAATAAAAAAACTGTCGCCAATGGGAATGTAGTTTTTTGTAATGTGCAAATCACCGGTGCTATTCTTGATGTCAGTGACTGAAGAACAGTTGCTAAAATACAGTCAAGTATATCTTGCAGTGAAAGAGGTCGAACTTGCATCACTCTCCTGATTCTGGAATTTGAATGCCACATTCCATTAACTGCTCAGAACACATATGAGCTGATTTCAAGTATCCATTCTCTAGATAGCCCCTAGACAATACACGGTATATGGGAGCATTTTGCATAACACCCATTTTGAGCATATCAGCATGCAGCATCATTACATCAACCATATGCTTGAACTGAAAATGTGCCTGAAACATGGTAACATAAACTCGCATGTCAGGTCTGAATCCATTCCATCTCATTTCCGCAAAAAACTTAGCAGCCTTAAAGATCCGTCTATCTTTACATAAACCTTGAATTAAAATGGCATACATAGCACTGTTTGGAGAACAAAAGCTGCTGTCCATTTTACCATCAGGGCAACAAGCTCCAGTTTTCTTCAAGAACAGTTTGATTGCATCATTTGTCCTTCCATCTTTCAAAAGACCATCAATTACAGAACTAACTGTGAACACATTGGGAGTTATTCCCGCATCCAGCATCTCCTTGTGCAACCTAAAAGCCTCATTGGTGTTCCCAGCCTTGCAGTGTCCATCGATCAAAGCTGTGTAAGTTACCACATCAGGCGCTAGACCCTTAATTATCATTTCCGTGTACAACCCCATTGCAGCTTTTATATTACCTTTCTTGCAAAACCCATCAATCAACGTGGAAAAGGTAACAACGTTAGGTTCAATTTTCCTCTCAGTCATTTGAGAACACACCTCAATAGCCTTCTCCATGTCACCTGTTTTACAATACCCACAAATGATCACATTGTATGTCACAGAATTGGGATGAACTCCGACTTCACCCATTTTCTCCATCAAATCCTTAGCTTCTTCCAATCTACCCAAGTCACAAAGACCCTTAATGAGTATATTGTAAGTGAAAACATCAGGGAAGATTCTACATCTTTCCATTTCCAACCACAAACGCTTTACTTCAGCCAAGTTACCCACCTTACTATATCCATCCATCAAAGAATTATAAGCATGTGTATTTGGAACAACATCAAACTTGGACATATCAACAAAACAGTTCCGCGCAGACTTAAAATCCCCGACCTTGCAGAGAACATCAATCAAAGTAGCGAAAGTTACAACATTAGGGTGCAAGCCCACCTTTAGCACTTCACAATACAAATTAAAAACCCGTTTCACATCACCCATCTTGGAATACCCATCCATCAGAGTCATATAAGTGTACAAATTTGGTGTGACCCCAGACTCCCTCATCCGTCCAAACACGCCCTCCGCTTCTCCCATTCGACCCTCGTTGCAAAAGACACGTATCAGAATGGTATAAACCACAACATTAGGTTCAATCCCTCTCTCAAGCATTTCATCGAACACCTTGCGCGCCTTGATTAAATCACGCTGGCAGCTACAGCATTGCATGAGAATGCCGTAGGTGACGACGGTGGGAGAAAAACCGCGCGACAGAATGTTTGAATACAGGTCCCAGAGGGTATCGAACATGTGGGTCTTGACGAGGGCATGAAGAAGCGCGTTGCAAGGTTGTAACGGAGGCAGAGAAGAAAGATTATTGTAGACGCAGAGTGCTTCATGGACGAGACCAAGTTGAGAGAAGGCGAGTATGAGAATGGCGAACGCGCGGGGCGTGAGGTTGGCGCGTGTGAGGGAAGAAGAGAGAGTGGGGAAGTTTTGGAGGTGGCGTTTGGTAAGGAATGTGGCTTCGGTGAAGGTGTTGGAGGAAGTGAGTATTTGGATTATAGCGTTTGTTTCAGAGGTGGATGTGGAAAATGAGGAGGAAAGTTGGGTGAGAGCGACGTTGATGATGGGATTGGGGATGCCTTTACGACGAACTAAGGTTCGACATTGCACGCATGAATTGCTGGAGCTCAACTTACACACATGCATCATACTTGCCTATTATCTTTTCCTACATCTGCTAGTTATGAATAATCAATGTTTTTAGAACAAGAATGGTCATCTATCCATCTCTATAACCCAAATCAATAGTTAACATAATATTAGAGTTCATTGTTTTTTAGGGGTTGGAATTGGATTACTTGTTCTTATATTATTTGATCATCCGTTTCGTTTCTTAATGCTCGTGTGTGTTGGAAATCCCATCAAATATATATTAAGTGCGTTGCAAACTTTTAAAGTTAAGTTAGATCATAATTCACGTTTAAAATAATTTATAAGTCAAGTTATTAATTGAACATATTAATCATGCTTAAATACATTGTGTTTGGATGATAAATTTTATAAGAAACTTAACAAATTGTGTTAGGAAGATAAATTCTATAAAATACTTAAACGAAGAAAAAAAGAGAGGAGAGAAAGAAAATATGTGACTAATTCCATTATAAATTTAGACTAAAGCTAGGAAGGTCCATACAAATAGATATATTACAGTGCTTAAATTTAATTAACGATTAGATTATTTTATTTTTATGATCATATGATTTACCCTTCTGCACTAAATTATTCTTTAATAACATTTTCTCTTTTCTTTCCGCGCTGGATTATTCCTTATTAACATTTTTCCTTTCCTTTTTATTTTTCCTTTCAACATGCACTAGATTATCCCTTAAAAACATTTCTTCTCTCACTCCTTTTCCTCTAGCATTGACCTTCCATTTGTGTCCTTCAATGGCACCGTATCATCCATGGAGACTAGAAATGTTTAAAACTAAACTAAAAAAAACACTAAAAAAAATTGAAAATTGAATTAAAACAACGTATTGTTTGGATTAGTTTGGATTAAACTTTTACTAAACTACACAGTTTAGTTTAATTTAGTTAACCATTAAGACTTCGAAACGTAACCTAACCAAACAAAATCACATATTAGAAGTGTTTAAAACTACACTAAACTTAAAAAATATATATAAACCACTAAAAAAATTGAAAATTGAATTAAACAACGTATTATTTGAATTGTATGCGATTTAATTTAATTTACAATTGAAACCTCCAAACTTAATCAAACCAAACAAAAACACATATTTATATTTACTTAAATATTATTAAGTTTTATATCATTATATCACTTATTTTCTCAATATAATAATCTAATTATATTATGTTTTATATATATTTCTTTGAATCAAAGAAATATGTAGTTATAAATCAATCTTAATTTTAATTATTTTATTTTATATATTTTTAATTTGAGTAAAACTTGTACAGTTTTTTTTAATAATATTTTAATATATTTTAATTTTTTTAATACTTATAAGAAAATTTTATAAGATTGTAAAACTCAACCAAAACCAAATCGCAAAAGGTTGATTTGTATTAGATCAAGGGGATTAACACTTTTATGTTTTGATAATTACAAGACAGACGATAGATGTAAGTGTAGACGACGTGAGGACTATAGACGAAAGAAGACTCCTCAATCTGATAAGACTTATTCCATGCTTCATCAAAGGTGTCTCATCACAAAGAACAGACGATGTAATTAGGAATGAAAATGACATCAATCTAGAGCGTTAGCTGAACGTCTTATGCTCTGTTAAAGACCCATCAATCTAAATGCTCTGTTAACGCGTGCAAAATATCTCTTTCAGTCGTTACTCTTAGAAGCTTCCAAAAAGGCTATTGGATACTGTGCAAAACCTCTGATACACGAAAAGTAGATCACACTTTCGTTATCCAAACTGATCAAGTCAGAAAAAGGTGTTGA
Organism: Hylodesmum podocarpum; assembly: GCA_026586105.1. Taxonomy (NCBI): domain Eukaryota; kingdom Viridiplantae; phylum Streptophyta; class Magnoliopsida; order Fabales; family Fabaceae; genus Hylodesmum; species Hylodesmum podocarpum. Next base: position 14,042,406 of record JALJEV010000623.1, on the reverse strand, counting down.
ACATGCGCTGACTCCACTGTGAATAATTAATTGTTTTGATTGATCTCTGCCATTGATGGAAAGTTTCAAGAAAAAGGACAACGGTCATATCTCTTGAGTCTAACGGATCTCTTCAGACTGTTGCCTATATAAAGGTCTTCACCTCACCATTTCAAGTTGGCGAAAAACGCTATTACAAGCTTATTATTGAATTCACTCTTACTCTTCATTGTATAAACCCTCTCTGCGAAGAGGAAAGTTTAAACTGCTTTTAAAATCTTTCAAATACACGTCTGTGGTATTTTAGCCTGAGGAGGTTGTGCTTGCAAAGAATACCCTTTTTCCTTAGCCTGAAGAGGCTGTGTTTCAAACGATACTTGGTGGGTTAGCCTGAGAAGGCTGTGATCAAAGAATATCTTGTATTAGCCAGAAGTGGCTGTGCTCAAACAATACTTGTAACATTTTCACTATTGATAGTGAAAACTTAGTTTTTACTTTGAGTAAATCGACGTAGTCGTATAGACGAAACCAAGATATAAAAACTTTATGTTCTCTGGATTATATCTTGTGACTAACAGGGATAATTAAAGAATAACTTAACTTCTTAAATCAAGCTTTCAAAGATAAGTTTGAATCGTCTGCTCTGATTTCAAAACAACAGACGATAGGATAAAATTTTATCAAAATCACAATTCAACCCCCCTTCTTGTGTTTTATTCTTTATAGTTTGGTTAGGTTTGGATTTCATAATTAATTTAATTGAACCAAATCAAATTGTACTTAGTAATTTTGTTTGGTTTGAATGAATTTTAAGACAAAAACTAAACCAAACTACATTGAAAAACATCTACAATAGACTATAGTTTGCATTGTCTTGTCAAATCTAATCACTTTTGGTAGTACCTCTCCTTTTATCTTTCTTTTTCTTCATTGACACATCCTTAGATTTTTCCTCACTCACATAACTATCCTCGTAGACACAAACTCCTTCCCTTCGTCTTTATTTACTTCAGAATTCGATTCAGTATCTTCCACATATTCTTTCTAGCTCGATTAATCTTTATTTTCTTAAAATTTTACTTTCCCCACACATTCTTCCATATCGTGTTCATCGTTTCTTAAGATTTAGTTCTGAAAAGGATAACATGTGTTAGACAAAAAATAGACTTGATCTAACCTTCAAAAAATTTATTCTATAAAATATCCTCATTTTTCTCACCTTATATGACTCAAGTTCCAACAACTATCTTATCAAGCTATAAGAAAAGTCAACTTATCAACATGAGGACACGACAACAATGCACAACAAAACAAATAAACTAGTTAAGTGAAAGCAAAAAAGAAAAAGAAAGTACTAGACGAAACCTTTAGTTTCTGGAAAACACATTTTTCTTTAGTGTATATTTTGTCATATCCTTTACTTAGCAAAATTATTTTGAGCTTATTTGCAATATTCTCTCCTGTAGAGTTATTTACAATGTCTATGAAAATCGTAACACCCTTTTTTCCAATATAAAGAAGTGGACATATGATCATAGTAACAATTTCTCAATGAAGGTCTCATATGGAGTAGTCAAATCATATAGTTGTGTGGAGGGGCACCAAAAATTCAATTTCTATAATAATGTCCAAGTCTAACAGAGGAATGTTGTTTGGAATCAAATTAAGTAGTCACGCAATAAGAAAACAACGTATAATACTTGAACTCACGAATCAAACCCGAAAATTCACAAGAACAAGATGAACACAAAAACCACACAAATATGAAAAAAAAAACACAAACACAAAAACAGATGAAATTTCAAGAACAAATTGAAACCCACTCATAATTTTGAACTAACAACTCAAGGAAACAAAAAAAACACGTGAAAACACATGAAATGAACAACCAAGACAAGAAACCCACATCAAATGCCATGAACAATGAAAATTCCAGCCATGGGTATTTGATACATGCCAAAAGATTTGGAACATTCACCTTGAATATATAAAACTACTATTTTGAATACTTACATAAAGGACTAACTAAATTTACTACAATGTAATATAGAAATTATGTTAACTTAAGTTTTTAAAAATTTTGATCGACACTCTTCACGTCCATTGCATTGGCCTGATCCTCCTTCAGCTCTTGCCATAAGGCTTTGTTGGTCTCATCCAGGTCGTACCAATTGTACGAATCATCATTGGCAACCATTAGTACATTTCTCTCCATATTGATGATGGAAAGAGTGGGAACTTTGTTCTCATCATGAACATATAGTTCCTCAGTGTACGCTGCACCATGAAGGGTAAAAAGCTTTATCATATATCTTTATTATAAATCCCTTTTTATACAGAGGTTAATCAAAGTTAGACAAAATTATTTGTAAAATTCTTTAACCTTTAGTGATTAGGTATTAGCACGAAGAGACTTGATATTAAAGAATATTTGTTGTGTTTAACCTGAAGAGACTATGTCAAAGAATATTTGTTTGTATAGTCTGAAGAGATTGAGACAAAAAATACTTATTTAACATGAAGATGTTGAACTCAAAAAATACTTGTATTAAATTATGATATAGTGAAATCTTAATAATTATTAAAGAACTGGACATATTCTTTTGTTTAAGACGAAACAATACAAAAATGATTTTGTTTTTCTAATTACTTTTGTCTGTATTGTCTAACCAAATGGGCTAATTATTTTCTTATAAAATCTTTTGTAAAAATATTTAAAATACAACTTCTAAAAAATTAAGTCCAATCTATCATATGCAAACTTTATCTGTTAGAAAAAATTTATAAAAATTTTAATTAACATCGCTTAATCTCATCTCTTATAATTTTTATCTTTACAACAAATAAACAAATAATATTAGATTGGATTAGATTGTATATATGATAAAATTACAAATAAGATAATTTACAATATGAAACATGGATGAATATCGTTAATCTTCCAATCGTGTGCATTAGGGTTATATTTATAAATTTTAAATGAGTTTTATTACTAAATGAGTTTCAAATGAGTTATTTGAAAGTAACATATAAATTTTAATTTGTTATTGTTTATTCATTATTGTTAAAACATAACAAAGACTCGTGATTAATTACAACGTTACTTTTATTCTAAAAGAATATTGTTTCCTTTATTAAACCTAAGGCATGAGAGTACAAAACAAACCCAATACAAGTACGTAACATTTTTTTAAAATGTTTTTATACATATTAGGTATATACCATCGAATATCCAATAAGTACATGGGTACGACATGATTCCAGGACTAGTCATGTGTTAGTAGCTAGATTTTTTTTAGAGAATTTCTTAATCTTTTAAAAAAATCTAGTTCTTTGTAGATTATTATTGAGATTTGTAGAATGCTAAAGAACTGTGTGGAGATTCTAGAATACTGCAGAACTTTGTAAATAATTCTAAAATAGTGATCTAGAGAGTTCTTTATCTTTAGATTGGTAATAAGTGTCGCAATCATAACCATTTACTATATCAAGAGTATCCTTATAAATAAATGGAGGCTCATTTGTGTAGATCATCAAATAATAAGAGCAAATAAGTTCTTTAGAGTTTTTCTCTCATAATTTAGGATAAAAGACTTATTTAAGAGTTTAGTGGAGACAAAACTTCCTAAAACCATACGGGACATAAAGAATTTCTAGATCTGTGACACATGTTTCATAGTCTTCAAATTAATTTCTAAGTTAATTGAAACTACATCTTGTTTCTAATAATTTTAGGGATAAATATTTCTCAACATAAAAATAATTTTTTCAATAAGCGAAAACTTATTAGTAAAGGAAAAATGATTATTTTTCAAAATGCTTTTAAAATCTTTCAATTTTTTATTAATTTTCTGACTTCTCATTTTTTTAAAATTATTTATTGCTTCAAATTTATTATAAAAATTATAAAAATTTGATAGAAAATATGAATTTTGAGAGTTTTAAGTGAGAAAATAATTGACTAAACCAAATTTATTTAATTTTGAATTTTAAAAAATAATTAGCTCAAAAAGACTTATATATATATGTATAAATTAAACTATAGGGAAAAAACATAATTAAATAAAAAAAATAGAAGATATGGACTTCGGTTGGTGTGCATGTTTGATTCAAGTAGGATTTATCAAGGAAATTATACAGGGTTCGAAAGCTAATACACAACGTCCAAAAATGCTTCTTAATCCAAGCAGAAAAATTAGGAACAATTGGGTTGATAAGGCCAATTTGTCGCGTTGTTATTGGACTTAGATCTTCGATCCATCACGATGAGTATGTTCACTCCTGGACCCAGAAACAATTACAAAAATAAATAATTGAACTATTTTGTTTCTCAACTGATTTAATACGGTATAATTAGGGTTGAGTTTCAGGTTAGACATAATTTTTTTTTTATTTTAAATATATTTTTTATATTAAATTTTTAAAAGGAATTAGTATTCAATTTATATAAATATATATTTATATATTTTTTAACTTATTTTTAAAAAATAAAATTAAAACAATGAAAAAAAGTCTTTAAAGGAAAAATAAAAAGATTCGAGTTGAGTCAAGTTTGATTGAGACCAAGATATGAAAGCCTAATATCCAACTCAATTAGATTGAGTTTAACATAATTTAACTCTGATTTGAATTGGATTAAGTTGAGCTGATCTGGTTATAATCCAAATTGTATTCACCCCTACTCACGCGCTTTGAACACAATCTATCATTGAATATTTGAATTAGTTCAATTAATAATAAATAATATTTAGATCCTATTCATTTTTATACTCTCCCTCATTTTCCTTCCTTTTAATTGGAGAAAAAAGAAAGGGGAATTTGAACTTTTATCTCTCTTTTATACCAAAAACAGGAATATCAAATATGCCATGTTGTTAAAAATAATTGTAAGAGAAATACATTTTTTTCGTCATACATATTCAAAGAAGAGAAAGTCTTTATTTCCAAATAATACTTATAATGTGACAAAAAATTATTACTTATAAAGTAATGTACCAAATAGAAAATTATATTTTCTTCATCCTAAATAAATAAGTGAGGTTTAAAGGTGGCATGATTAAAAGGGAGATCTTGTGTAACTCCTTTCCATCAAATTCTTGGAAATTGAGAGAAATATTAGTTTTTATATACTTCCCCCCACAATGTGATGAATGCTACATGTGCATGAGTTTGAAACTTTTAACTCTTCATAACACCTACATAGGCTTGTGTTGGACTCTTAATTGGTCCCTCCTAAGATATATATCCATTGAATGTACAAGTTGAGTTGCAACTTCATCATTGTCCATGAAAATGGGTAGTTAACAAGGCAATGTCAGTGAAAGAGGACATTGAAATTGGACAAGCAATGAAGTTTTGGGATGTGCATAAGATTGTTTGTGTGTCTAGTACAAAGACAAATGGGTACTAGCAAAATGGGGAAATGATTGTGTTAGCTTTGAAGATGAGGATTTTGAGAAGGGGTGCATGACCCGTGATGATTGAAGTGTGGGAGGGACCACTACCACTTTAATTGGAAAACAGATAAGATATGATTAGGGATTAAGGGTCTAGGACTGGAGCTCCTATGTTTTGAGAGATTTTGGACTTAATAGTAAATTTTTACCTTACGGCAAAAATTGTGATTAATTTATGACTACATTTTCTTTCTACTAAAAATACCACACCTGATATGTATAGTATTTTTTTTTTATAAAAAAATATTAAGAGAAGTACCATTTTATTTCTTAAAAATATGATAATAAAGAATTTAATTTCTAAAAAGAAAAAATAATAAAATATTTTTTGCAATTATAATATTTATTAATTTTTCCTCTAAAATACATCTATTTGGTTATTGAATTTTATTACTTATTATTATTTTAATTTTAAAGTTAGGGATTAAAACGACAATAAATATTTAAGTTGAAACATCAAAATAATAATAAATATTTAAATTTAAAGTTTAAAATTTAAAATAATAATAACTATTAAAATTAAAAATTAAAATAATAATAAATATTTTTTAAGAATATTTTATCATTTTTTATTTTTTAAGAATTGAATTATTTAGTAACCGTTCTAAAATTTTTCTTTCCAATATTTAAAGTAATTTGAAATTAAAAGTTACTAATTACTGATTACTAATTAAGTTAATTAGAATAATCATGAAGTTACGTGGGTTTGTTTAAAGTTTAATACAATTAATTGTGAATGATGGAATGGTTAGAACATGTTTCTAAATTAATCTCAGTTATTAATGTTGTATTGGAACGAATGCCCCATTTGTGTGACCAAACAAACAGTAGTGTCAGTTTGTTTTCACATGCTTGATGGGGTTTTGTAATTCTAAATTGTCAAAAGCAAAAGGTGGCCATTATAAATCAAAGAGATCTTGAATCAACGCAATTATTTTGATTATTAAAATTGTGTGGCTGTGAACGATTAAGATTCTAACAGAAGAAAAGTAAAATACTCTCCGAAAAAATATAATACGTCTATTATTTCATTTTTTAAAAATATTTATTTTCAATTTAATATATAAATTATATTATTTATTATCATATTAATTTTTAATTCATAAAATTATTATAAGATAAGTAATTAAATTAATGAATTAAAATAATAATAAATATCTTTAAAGAATTAAATTATAAATATATTACATTTCTAAAAATTATTTTATTATTTTTTAAATTTAAAAATTAAATTTTTTTAACTTAAGTAAATAATAAACTATTCAAAATAAATTATTAAAATTCAAAATAATTTAGTTTCTGTGTTCTGTCTAATCATCGATAATCATTAAAATTTATATAAATTTTATCTTTTGTGGCTTTTTGACTTAATGATTTTTTTTTACTAAAATGTGTTCGACTATAATTTTATTATAGTCCTAAGTGTGTTTTGAATAAATATATCTAAGTTTAAGACATCTCTAATATAAACTTAATGAAAGACTGGCTTCATTGTAAGACGCTTTTAATTATGATTAAGTCTTTTTGAATATGTCTAACAATAAGGTGCCACCAATGCAATTGGTTGATGCATTAATATAGGACACAACTAGTAGTAGGGTGCGATCAATTCCAATTGGTCGCGCTAGTAAATTAAGGAAATATGTATTGAGCTGAAGCTCATTGGGCGGAAGTGACACAGTGTTAGCGTGTCCAAATCCTTATACGTATACTCTTTCCTCCCCACATTCAACCTTAACAATGAGAGGTTAGTTTTAAAAAAATTTCTTCTATACATTTTATATTTTATAATTTTAATAATATTTTTTTAAGGAATAATTAAATAATCAATTTATACTAACAAGATAAGATTTAATTTTCTAAAGAGAATAGAATAATTATTTGCGATAATTTGTTTTTGACATAATAATTTAATAATTAAGCTTATTAATTTAAAATGCTAATATTTTTTTGGTGTTGTAGACAAGATGTAGAGATATGACTTCTACCGTTATCATTGTTATCTATATTAACGGTAGAATACACAAGGATGACGAAGGAGTCATGTTTGAAGGACAAAAAAAAACTATACAAATCAAAAGAGGAATAAGTATTTAATTATTGAAAAAAGAACCTTTAATAAATTTAAGTTAAATTTTAATGAAGTAATTGATTTTATCACAACTACATATATTGTAAGAAATAAACATGTCGCAGTACAAATAGTTGATGATGATGATGTTGAAAGTATGATTTTTAATTTTCTTAATCAGGATGGTTTTTTTCACTCTAAGAATGACGTTTTGGATTCATATGTTTCATCACCTGATAAAGAAGATGTTGATGGTAATTTACCTGATTCATATTAAAAAAAATTTAATCATTAATAAACATTTAAAAAATTTAATCATTTAATCATTATTGCTAAATTTAATTATTATTTTTTCTAAACCACCAACAAATTAAAAAATAAACACATTTTAAAAAATAAATATATGTTAACAATTATGGTTAAAAAAAATATTTTAAACACAATCTTACAACAATCACAATTTAAATATTTTACAATTTTTTAGTTGTCTTTTTTGTCTTTTTTAACAAAACAATTTTTACAATTTCATGATTTTAATTTTACCAAGTTTTTCCTAAACAAATTTCTTTTTTAAAATTTACATTGCATTTAAATAATTTTTCTAAACAACTTTTAATTTTTTTTCCTATTCTAACAAAATTCCTACACAATTCTATAATTAACTAAATTATAATTTTCTAATCACCTATAATTTTTCTAAATAACTACTTAAATTCCTAAATTAAAAATATTTGCTAAATCTATACTAAATTCCTAAATTAACATTATATACTAAATCTATATTAAAATTAACATTATCAACTAAAAAATAATATTAATATAAAACTTAAGCAAAGTTAAGTTTTTTAAAACCTATCTCTTAAATCAGCCGAAAATACAACAAGTGGGCACCGCAATTGTGAATGGAGACTGAAATTTGAGAAGAAAATGGAAAGGAGAGATTTTGAGAGGAAGACAAATGAATGAAAGTGAAACAGTGAAAGTGAAAGAGAAAAACAGAGAAGGTAATAATTAGTAACATCGTGTTTGGACCTGCCCATAAGGCACATTCAAAAAATTATCAGTCCATTTAGAACGCGGCCCAATTTTAAACACATTCAACCATTGTTTGACACGTAACACAATCACGTTGGATGCGTCTAGAAATTGAGCACATTCGCTTCTTCACAGAAGACGCTCATGGGCATGGTACATTCACCCAAACACAACTAAGGTATAATAAATTTGCAGCTAAACCTATTTTAATAAAAAAAAAATAGGAAAAAAAGAGCCATATGGGTAAAAAGCCACTTCTCCTAGCTGATAATCGAATTTAGAAGCCAAATTATGACTTGTTAAATATCTAAATGAGTGGACCACGTTCCTGCTACATTGTACCTTAAGATAATTATGGAAGTTTTTCCACCACGGAAGAATGTGTACATCCTTCCAATTATGAGTTAAAGATTAAAAAGAAAACAGGGGTCCTAGTGGGTAAACATTTCACTGTCTTCAGATAAAAAGAAAATCTCACATGTTATCCTACTTGTTATTATGAATAAGTACCAAAGCAGCAATGCACATTTTTTTTTAAGGTACAAACAAGAAAGCACACCCACGATAATGATCCAAAATATATTTTCTTAAAGGAAAGTGAGAAAATACAATTTAAACCTTTTAGGATGTTTGGTCAGTGTATCTTTGTAGACATAAGGAACGGAAGGAAGGAATTGTATGAATAAAATATACTCATGATTATTTTAAGGTTAGAAAAATTATTTCTAGATAAATAGGATTTTTATGGAATAATTTCCCATATTTTTTATATTCACCTTTCTCATGGGTATAATATTAAAAATTGGTGGTCAAATAGATAATTCTAGCAATTTAAGGATACTAAAAGATAATCTAAAAACTACCATAATCTAGAAGATATTTTTTGTAGAGAACTCTAGAAAAGTAAAGTTTATGTATGATCTAAAGAGTTCTTAAAATCACTATTAATATGTGTACTTGAGATTAAATAATACAATGAAAACAATAATTGAAGCATTACATCTACCTTTCCTTCACTTCACTCTCCTACATTAGTCCTCTCTCTCAATTACATTTTCAATCATCCTATCAACAGTCACATACCAAATTCCTTCAGTGGCATCAGAGCCAATTTAACCTAAGTCTACCCTATATTATCCAATGGTCTCAATCAATACTTAAAATCTTACAACATTTAATTATACATCGTCCATGGGTTCCAATATTTGAGGGGATGCCTATGAGTTTTGGAGCATCCAAATGAAGACCTTATACATATCACACGGTCTTTGGTATTTGATCAAAAATGGCTACGAGCAACCACGAGATGCTGCCGAATTGGAGTCTTGGGACAACAACAAGAAAATGGAGTACAATGAGAATCGGAGGAAGAACGCAAAAACATTGTCATATATTCAACAAAGGGTTACAGGACCCATAATTCCCAAGTCCATGGTCGCGACAATAGCAAAGGAGGCTTGGGAGATTTTGAAGAATGCATATAAGGGCTCCAACAAGGTAATCTCTATTAAACTACAATCTTTATGGAGAGACTTTGATACATTATTAATGAAGGAAGGTGAATAAGTTGAAATGATTTTTAACCGAGCGTCCAATATAATTAATCAAATAAGGAGTTATGGGGATACTATTGAAGACAAAATAATTATTCAAAAAATATTAAAGAGCCTTCCAATTAAATATGATCATACAATGGCTGCAATTGAAGAATCTAAAGATTTATCCATATTGACATTAACTGAATTAATGGACTCACTACAAGTGCATGAAGATAGAATGCGCTGATTTAATGAATAGTCACTAGATCAAGAATTTTAGAGTCAATTGAATTTTTCTAAGAAAGATGGTGATAAGAAAAACAACCACGGTAAAAATTTTTATTAAAAGGGAGAAAATTCATATTACCGTGGTAGGGGGAGAGAAAATTATAAAAATAATGAAAATAGTAAATCTGGTCCATATTGTAGATTATGCAAGAAAAATAATCATGATACACAAAATTGTCGGTTTAAATGTGAAAATCATACTCATTTTGAAAAAGATTGTTTTTATTGACAAAAGAATGAGACCAGATTTACTACAAGTGACTCTTGTGATCAAGTTTTCTTTCATGTTTGAATGTTCACCAAGAGTCACATGATGCATGGTATGTCAATAGCGGTTGCTCTAATCACATGATAGGCAACCGTGAATCTTTTATATAATTGTGAAAATATCAAAAGTAATATTACTCTTGGTGATGTGAGAAAACAAAGTGTTGAGGGAAAATGTATTATTGCTGTTAAGGCAAAAAATGACTCCACAAGAAAAATTGATAATGTTTTTTATGTCCCTGGCCTAACCCAAAATATATTAAGGTGTTGGTCAATTAGTTCAAAGAGGCTAGAAGGTGAATTTTGATGATGATAATAAGAAAAAGAGGCAATTGGTTACTATGATAAAAATGACTCCTAATAAAATATTTCCTTTGAAAATGCCCATAGATAAAAAAAATTCTTTAAAATATGAAGAAATTGATGAATCCACATTATGGCATTTATGATATGGACATTTAAATTTTAATAGCCTCAAAGTATTAAAAAAATGGTGAAGGATCTTCCCTCGATAAATAATGAAAAAAAATAAAATTGTGAGGGATGTATTTATGGAAAAATGCATAGATTGTCATTCCCCAAAACCTCTCGGAGGGCCAAGACCCATTAGAATTGGTGCATGCAGATATTTGGGGTCCATCTTAAAATTCATCATGCGGTGGAAAAAGATATTTTCTATTATTTGTTAATGATTATACCCGAACGATGTGGGTATATTTCTTGGAGCAAAAATCGGAGGCATTTTCCTCTTTCAAGCAATTCAAGACCCTCGCTAAAAAGCAATGTGGGTGTTCTCTGAAAATTCTAAGAACGGATCGTGGGAGAGAATTTACAAGCAATGAATTCTTCCAGTACTATAAGCAGCATGGGATAAAAAAGGAGCTGACAGGCTGATATACACCACAACAAAATGGAGTAGCAGAACAAAAGAATCGCACAATTGTGGAGATGACTTTGAGCATGCTGCAAGACAAAAATCTTCCAAAGCAGTTTTGGGCAGAAGTTGTCAACACTGCCATCTACATTCTCAACAGGTCCCTCACAAAAATTATGCTCAACAAGACACCCTACGAGGCATGGAGTAAGAGGAAGCCAACAGTGGAACATTTCAGAATATTCAGATGCATTTGCTATGCCCACATTCCTAAACAGACACGCATAAAGCTCGATGAAAGAGGAGAAAAATGCATCTTCATTGGCTATAATGATGAATCTAAGCGTTACAAACTCTACAATCCAGTCACGAAGAAGCTACTCATATCAAGGGACGTGATATTTGACGAGATGCCAGAATGGTAGTGGAGCACAAAAACATCACCAGTCCCATCCATCATGGAGGAAAGTCACCAACCAAGTTCACATTCAGGATCGAACTTATCTCCATCAAGTCCAAGACCAAGTCGATAGAAGGTTCAAGTATCAAGTACTACATCAGCACAAAGACGATCACAAAGAGATTGACGACCACCAACACACTTTGAGGATTATGTAACCAATATCTCTGCATATGCTCTATTTGCTGGTGAACCAGCAAAGTACGAAGAAGTAGCTATGGAAGAAGCATGGGTCAAGGCCATGGATGAAGAAATTCACATGATCAAGAAGAATCAAACATGGGAGCTTATAAATAAGCCACAAAAGAAGGAGATCATCGGCCTTAATAAGATCAAGTACAATGATGATGGGAGTATTCAAAAGTATAAAGTTCGACTATTTGCCAAGGGAAATTCACAACAACCAGGAGTTGATTGCAACAACATGTCAATAATAGCCACAACAAAGAATCCATTTTTTTACAACAGATCAAAGCACATCAAGATAAGACATCACTTTATTAAGAAGTGATTGAGAAGGAAGAAAATGAATTATAATTTTGCAAAACAGGAGATCAACTGACAGACATCTTTAAGAAGACATCGGCACGAGAAAATTTTTTACCCTTCAAGAAAAAATCGAAGTTGCATAAATGAGCACCAAGGGGGAGTATTAAAAATTGGTGCTCAAATAAATAATTCTAGAAATCTAAAGATACTAGAAGATAATCTAGAAATTACCATAGTCTAGAAGATATTTCTTGTAGAGAACTCTAGAGAAGTAAAGTTCATGTATGATTTGGAGAGTTCTTAAAATCACTATAAATATGTGTACTTGAGATCAAATAATGCAATGAAAAAGAATTGAAACATTACATCTACCTTTCCTTCACTTTACTCTCCTACATTAGCTTTCTCTCCCAATTACATTTTCAATCATCCTATCAACTTCACATTAGTAGTCACATACCAAATTCCATCATATAGAAGATTTCCATCCCACGAAAATATTAATAAAAATTAAAATTACAATTATAACCTTACTAAAAATTAAGAACTCCAAATTATCTTTTCTTGATTCTTATTCTCTTTTGCTATTCCCTTTATTATCTGCACAGTCTCCATCTCCAACCACAAATGTTCTAAGGTCGTTAGTTTATTCTCACCACTTCACCACTATTCGCTCGTCTCACCATTCCAGTACTGTTTGCTCGTCTTACCGTTCCACTGTCATTCGCTCATCATCGTCATTTCTCGTTGATCAAGTAAGTCTCGCCTTCCCTCATCGTTAATTGCTCTATTATTATTGGGGTGTTTCATTCAACTTAAGTGCCTGTTTTTTTTGCTCAATTCTACCAGCAATTTTCCTTAATTTGAGATTTCAAAAGAGTGAGTTTTTATATCTTTATTGTGAAAGTGCATGTTTTTTCATTGATTTCTTATTTGTGTGATCTTGAATATTTGTAATGTTTATGTTGACAATTTGTAAGTTTTATGTATTTTAAATTTTTAATGTAATGTTTATGCATTCTGAATTTGTGATGTAATTTTTATGCATTCTGAATTTTTAATGTAATATTTATTTGTTTTCTTATAATCTATTTATTCATTCCACTCAAATAGTAATGGAAGAGGGTTCTTAAATGAGTGGAAAGCAAGTCAAGCTGGAGGATGTGTCTAAAGGATGCAAAACTTGTTGAATGTTTGGTGAGTTGGCTTCAACTTCATGGAAATGTTACAATGGGACATTTAAAACAGGTTATGCGAAGTAATTTGAGAAGATGTGGTCTTAAAGAAAATCTACATATCGAGTCTAAGGTTAAGAATATATTAGCATGTTGATGATATTTTCAATTTTAAAATTAAGAGGTATTTTTAAAAAGTAAATTAATATTTTTGAAAATGTTATTATGAACTAAATACGAGAATAACTCATTCCCAAGAATTTTATATAAAATTCCTAAAAATCCAGTTTTCAAACCAAATATAGGAATAAATTATTCTTGGAAAAGTTATTCTCAGAATTAACATTCTCCATAATGTCATTATCTGAATATATTTCCAATTTGTGAACCAAACACACCCTACTAAGGTTTAAAGTCAAAACAACATACTAGAAAATACAAAACCATGACTAAAATTCACATATTCTCACTAACGTTTTAATAGTAAGCTCTAAGATCTTAATCTACTCATAAGTTTCTTGAGAACTAATGTGAACCGGGAATCCTACTCCGTCATTTCACACAGATTTTTTAGGTTATAATTAATTTGTTTTAATAGGTCATTTAATGTGTCTTTAATAAGGTTTTATTACTATTATTTTCGTGAAGATTTGTAGGCTAAGTTTAATATATATGTATTCTATTCAGTCTATAAATGAATACTCTTTGTACTTTTAGGACCAAGATCACCCAAATGAGAGGAATAATTAGGGTTTCAATTCAGACTTGAATTAGGGAAAATTAAACGGAAACAAACCTGCAATGGTTGTAAACGAAATTGATTCAAGTTTATGATTAGAGCAACAAACACTTTACTTTGATAAGAGATGAAAAAGAACAAAAATAAACAAATAATAATATCAAGTTGGCGCCACAAACCTAAAGGATTGATAAGTCAATGATCGTCACAAGAAATGATGTTCTTGATAAGATCCTGTGAAGGTAGGAAAAACCCTAGTAGAGAAAGCTTCTTGCAATTTCTGAATAATCTTTGTCTGTCCATTCATATCTGATTCAAGTGTTTTTATTACAATACCAGTTAAGAGTTATGTTTTAACCAAGTAAAAATAAAATTAGCATTAGTATAAGTAACCAAGATGTCCTATTGGTACTTAGAACCATATTGGCTACAAGTACCTAAGTTCAATTCTTACTAAAGGTATTTTGTTAACATTTAATCACAAAATCTTAAATTCCATCAACTCCAGTCATCATCAAGCAAGACATGTGATTGACACATCCAAGTATCTTGCCACTTCAATGAATTGAGATCATGTGCCAATAACAAATTGGATATGACATGTTTGAGTGTTTCTTTGGCCTTCTTAGTCATAACTTTAGTCATTGGTTTGCTTAAACTTTGGAATGAATCTTGGACTTGGGCTTGGGTCTAGATGTTCTCATTAGGGAGTCAATTTGAATAAAATGATTTTTTTCTCTATAATAAGTTTTTTTAGTTCTTGTGAGAATAACTGAATTTGATCATATCAATCTTTTGATTGTGTGGTGATCAAACCATGATCTTATCAATCTTTGATTGTGTGACGATCAAACCATGATC
This sequence comes from Hylodesmum podocarpum, assembly GCA_026586105.1. Taxonomy (NCBI): domain Eukaryota; kingdom Viridiplantae; phylum Streptophyta; class Magnoliopsida; order Fabales; family Fabaceae; genus Hylodesmum; species Hylodesmum podocarpum. The sequence goes on along the minus strand of JALJEV010000623.1, from coordinate 14,027,174 downwards.
TTATCAATCCTTGATTGTGTGACGATGATACACGATGTCGTACTCGTGCAAATTAAAACAATTAAATGCAGTATACTAGGAAGTGACTCCTAGGTCGTCTCTCAAGGACCATCAATTGATTTCTATCAAAAACAAAACACGAAGTAGGGGGTGTTTAAAAAATAGTCACAACAAGAATTAAAAATGCAGTTAATGTATGACTAAAAGACACCAATCCGATCTCATGGTGGATCCAAATTTCCATCACTGGTTCAACAAAATAAGAGCAAACATTTATGCAGTATGTTGAAACCGAGATCTCTGCATTCCAATCACCAAACTAGTACTCCGAAATCTCAGAGAATTTTCATCTAACACTCGGTGGCCTTTAAACTCACACAATCGCATGAGAGCACACAACTTGGTTTCGAATCTCTAAATTAGTTTGCTGCATCTGCATTCGCTATTGATCAACAACGAAAGAGTTCAATTCTGAATCCAACACATCAATCAACGTAGTGGATCCGAAATTATGAAATGTAAAACAAATGCTCATTCAACTAGAAACGGAGAACCTAAGGAAATTTGAGATCCCCTTGAGATCGAATTGGTTTATGAAGTTAGTTACACATAATTGCAGTAAAATCTTTTACCAAAAGAAATGCCATGACAGTAATCAAAAACGCAATAAATAAGACCAAAACCGAAATCAAAATGCAGAAACAAATTAGCAACTAATTGAACTTGCAATGGAAGAAGATGAAACAGTAATGCAGTAAATATTATTAGAAAAACGTAATAACAGTAAAATGAACTGAATTGATTAATGAACACAATCTCAAATTGATTAATGAACTGAATTTAAAACATAAGAGCTGGAACAATTGATTGATGGCTGGAAGAAGTACAAATCTGAAAATCAAAGTGAAAAACCAAAGAAATGAATGAACAAGAAGAACAAGAAACTAAGAAGAGAGAAAAACCAAAAACTGACTCCTAAACCCAACCAAAACGTGAAATACAATTGTCTGGAGAATGTGTGTCCTTCTCCCCCCTTAATTGCCTCTTTTCTGGATCACCAAAATAAAATAAGCTAAGTGGGGAATCTAGATCCAGAAAATCTGCACATGGTGCTAAAATGACTCTACCATTATGCAAAGTGTGTGTGAGTGGGAATTCAATATGCTCCACTCAGCCTCCCACTTTCTCTTCACTTTGTCAGCCCTCTTTCACATGCCAAAATTGAGTGTAAGGTCCAGGGCTCAATTCCTAAGCAAAACATTACAAAGTGGTTCAATTAAATGCAAATAAAATTGGTCAACTCGCATAGAATTCTGCCACTGGAACATGGTCTACTTTCAAGGCTAAATTCCCCCCAGATGCAATCCGAATTGGATCTTCATGTCTTCATGACTTTTGTAGATATATCTCTCTTCTTTAAGAGGGAATTAATCGCTCATCAATTGGACATCTGTGGAGGGAGATATGCCTGTTTTACCGAGACTAGTCAAATCCTTAAATGCTGGAAATTCCAGAACAGTTCGTGTGCTGCATTCAAAGACATTTTCACATTAGATGCACTCCGACTGGGAATTTTATGTCTTCATATAAGTTGTAGATCTTTGAGTCATCTTTAATTTGACATAAAATTCAGCTCAATCAGAGGTCTGTGGTGAAAGTTATGCTCAGTTTCGTAAACCTTGTCAAATCTGGATAAAAATAACGAATTAGACCAAATTTATCATTTAAAGCCAAAATGAGTCTAAACTCATAAATACATTAAATCATATTAATTGACCACTAATAATGCTATTTTAGGATATAAATAATGTAAAGAAAGTAATCAAAATATTGACTTATCAAATTCCCCCACACTTATTCTTTTGCACTCTTGGGTAAAACTAAATCTTAATGGAGAAACATGGAATTGGATGTAGAAGTTCATCTGGTCTAAATGATTTCATACCCTCCAAAATAGTCAAGAATGTATAAGAATTGAACATAACAATCAGAGCATAATCAATCCAGAGATTAAATATCACAGTGTTGAACAATTCCTACTTTCCATAAGATGAATTAAATATTGAATTAGTCATGTTTATTCCTAAATAAGCAATGGCCTCACCAGCAGTGTATTACTCAAACTCTCAGGTGTATCAGACAAGTGTTTACTCTCAGACCATCAAAATGAAAATTATTTTACCATAGGCTTGCAATTTTTTCTAAATCTCTACCACTAATAATCACAATGTTGCATGATTCAAGAGGACTTTAAGAGGTTGTAATGGGGCCAAGGATGAGGTTTTGATGTATATGGTTAAGTGATTTAAAATTTTACAGATATTGAACAGAGCATTAACGGATTCTAAAAGATATAAAAGTTACACCATAAATCTGTAACATCTCCAATTCAACCACTGCTAATTTTCTTATATTTTTTTTTTTTTTTTTTTTTTTTTTTTGCAAATGAACATTTAATTTATTCCAAATTATATCAACTCCCCAACTCAGACCCAAATCATATAACTCATTAATTCCACCCCCCACACTTAAATTTCTGCAAGTCCCGAGCAGAGACCCTCACACTTATCTGCTTCACAATACCAAAAGATAGACAATTCAATCAATATCTGTAAAATGAGGACAATATTGTTTTACTCTTAAGGTTTGTAATGCAGGTAATCAAAGAAAAAATTTCAAGCTCAAAGGGCTAGCAAGGGATATATTGCAAGGTAGGCTATTTGGTCAAGTGGGTAAAATAGAATTGAATGCCTCAATCATGATCATACAGTATGTGATAAAGTGCAGCTTTGAAAAGAACAATAGCAAGTTCTGAAAAACAAAAATCATTAATGGTATATATCACACTGAAAGGTTGTGAATGGCATACAGATGACTCCATTCAAACAGGCCCAAATAACTCACAGGTTAAAATTTCCAATTACTTATTAGAGATAATACATAACCAATTCACATATGTAAATCCACAATCTACCAGAGGAATATATCAACACCACAAAATGATCTAAAGATTAACTTATCTCCAATTCCAGTTCAAATTGTTAACATAAAAAACCATAATGCAGATGTATTAATCAGCCAGACCGAATCACAAAATCTCCAACGAAAAGAAATAAAGCATGAAAATCCTAATTACTCCTAATTACAGAAGATAGAAATCTAGGAAATGAAAGAAAATAAAAATGGAAAAGAGGTGAAGGAGAAAGGAAAACTCCCTGGCCGCTTAAAGCGACAAAAGCATCCGCAAGAGTAACTATCTCATGCTCTGCGGGCTGCTCCATGGAGCTCTCATGATAGTGCTTTAAGCGCTGCCCGTTCACCATGAATGTATTCCTTGTTCGATCATCTTTCAGTTCAACTGCACCATAGGGAAAAACATTAGTAATCACAAATGGACCATCCCACCTAGATTTAAGTTTGCCAGGCATAAGCTTAAGGCGAGAATTAAAAAGAAGAACTTTCTGGCCAACAGAAAACTCCCTGTTAAGAATTTGCCGATCATGGAAAGCTTTGGTCTTTTCTTTATATATGCGCGAACTCTCATAAGCTTCCAATCTCAACTCCTCTAGCTCTTGGAGTTGCAACTTCCTCTCTAGTCCAGATTGGTCCAAATCCATATTGCACCGCTTAACTGCCCAGAATGCACGGTGCTCGAGTTCCACAGGAAGGTGGCAGGCCTTACCATATACCAGTCTATAGGGTGTCATCCCAATTGGGGTCTTGTAAGCAGTCCGGTAGGCCCACAAAGCGTCATCCAAACGCTTGCTCCAAATCCTTTTCGTTGAACCGACAGTCTTTTGCAATTAGCTTGATTTCCCTCGTTAGAAATCTCACTTTGCCCATTAGTCCTGGGGTGGTAGCGGTGGCAACCTTATGGAGCACTCCATATTTTCTCAGTAAAAGGTCCATGTTCCGGTTACAAAAATGTGTGCCCTGATCACTGATGATGGCCCTTGGAATACCAAACCTGCAAAATATATGGGAACGAACAAAATCTACTACAACAGCAGAATCGTCAGTCCTAGTGGCTTTCGCCTCAACCCATTTAGAAACATAGTCAACAGCAAGCAGGATATAAGTAAACCCAAATGAAACAGGAAACGGTCCCATAAAATCAATGCCCCAAACATCAAAAACATCACAAAATAAAATGGGTTGCTGAGGCATGTCATATCTACGAGAAATATTTCCTATTTTCTGACACTTATCACAGGATTTGCAATAATTATAAGCATCATGAAATAAAGAGGGCCAAAATAGTCCAGAGTCTAATACTTTCCTAGCAGTCCTTCTAGGTCCAAAATGACCACCACAAGCAAAAACATGACAGAATGCAAGAACAGATGCAAACTCATACTCAGGAACACATCTCCTAATAATCTGGTCACTACAAAATTTCCACAGATAGGGGTCATCCCACACATAATGTTTAGAATCACTCTTAAGTTTCAATGCATGAGCCCTAGTGAAATCTTCAGGAATTAAACCAGCAACCAGATAATTTACAATGTCAGCATACCAAGGGGATGAGAATTTACCTTGCAGCTGTAAAAGCTGCTCATCTGGGAAGTCATCCGCAATGGGGGAGAGTGTTGTAGGTAGATGGATGCGGCTGAGGTGATCAGCCACCAAGTTCTGAGCTCCGCTTCTATCCTTGATCTGAATATCAAACTCTTGGAGCCATAACATCCATCTAATCAGCCTAGGCTTTGACTCAGCCTTTTTGAACAGGTATTTCAGAGCTGCATGATCAGTATACACAATAACATGAGAACCAAGCAAATATGATCTAAACTTATCAAGAGCAAAAACAATGGCTAGAAGCTCTTTCTCTGTAGTAATGTAATTTGCTTGGGCAGCATCCAAAGTCCTAGAAGCATAATATATCACCCGAGGCAGCTTATCTACTCTTTGTGCAAGGACAGCTCCTAATGCATAATTTGATGCATCACACATAAGCTCAAAAGGAACTGTCCAATCGGGTGCTTGAATGATAGGGGTGGTGGTTAGTACTTTCTTGAGGCAGTCAAAAGCCTCTTTGCATTGATCATTAAAATCAAAGTCAACATCCTTTTGAAGTAATTTAGATAGTGGAAGGGCCTTCTTACTGAAGTCTTTGATAAAGCGCCTGTAGAAACCTGCATGTCCAAGAAAAGATCGAACCTCTCGCACGCAAGAGGGGTAAGGTAATTGTGAAATAACAGAAATTTTTGCAGGGTCTACCTCGATACCCTTCCTAGAAATGATATGCCCTAAAACTATACCTTGTTCTACCATGAAGTGACATTTCTCAAAATTAAGAACAAGGTTAGTTTCAATGCATCTACTAAGAACTCTATCCAAACTACTCAAACACGTATCAAAAGAGGATCCATAAACAGTAAAATCATCCATAAACACCTCTATGCAATTTTCCAGAAAATCACTAAAAATACTGATCATGCACCGCTGGAAAGTACCAGGGGCATTGCATAGGCCGAAAGGCATCCTCCTATAGGCAAAAGTGCCAAAGGGGCAAGTGAATGTGGTTTTCTCTTGATCCTCAGGTGCAATGTGAACTTGAAAATAACCAGAAAATCCATCAAGGAAACAATAATGGGATTTTCCTGCCAGACGTTCCAACATCTGATCAATAAAAGGCAATGGGAAATGATCTTTCCTTGTTGCTAAATTAAGCCTTCGATAATCTATACAGACCCTCCAACTGTTCTGCACTCTAGTTGGGAGAAGCTCGTCCCTCTCATTCTTAACAACAGTCAGGCCTGTCTTCTTAGGGACTACTTGGACTGGACTAACCCACTTACTGTCAGAGATAGGATAGATGATCCCAGCTTGTAGAAGCTTGGTTACCTCCTTTTTCACTACATCCCAAATCACCGGGTTTAGTCTCCTTTGCGGCTGTCTCACTGGTTTGGCACCATCCTCCAATAATATTCTATGCATACATGTGGATGGGCTGATACCAGGAATATCCGCCAAGGTCCAACCGATGGCTTTCTTATGTCTTCTTAACAATTGCAACAACTTCTCCTCTTGAACAGCATCAAGGGAGGTGGAAATAATCACCGGCAACTTTTCATTATCCTCCAAGTAAGCATACTTGAGGTTTTCTCGCAGGGGTTTAAGTTAGGGGGTGTTGTTGGTCAACAAGAGGAACCAAAGAAGGAAGAAGAACAGTTCCACAACTTGTACCTCAACTTGTAAGTCGATTCGGATGTACTTATCAGGACATGGTTAATGCAATCTGACTTTAAGAATTTAATGTCTAGAGGTACAACACCTAAAAGTTCATCACAAATAGTCTCAGAACATGATTCAGATGTATAATCATCATATTCAACATCATCACATTCGACATCAGAAACAAAAGAATGTTTCATATGATGCAAAGAGTTAAAATCATTATAGTACCCATCCACAATATCATCTATAATTTCAGCATGAAAAACAGAATGATCCTCAGGTGGATGTTTCATGGCATCAAGAATGTTAAAATGGACAACACTGTCACCGAACTCCATAGATAAGGTACCTGCATGCACATCTATCTTAGTTCGGGCTGTTTTCAAAAATGGTCTGCCTAATATAAGTGGAACGGATCCATGGGAGAATCCCTCCTCCATATCAAGGACATAAAAATCAGCAGGGAAAATAAGGTCTCCAACCCTAACTAAGACATCTTCAATGAGACCGGTGGGGTGGGCAACACTTCTATTTGCCAATTGTATTACCACACCCGTAGGTTGCAAAGGTCCAAGAGATAAAGATTTAAAAATGGATAGAGGCATGACATTAATGGATGCACCCAAATCAAGCATGGCATTTTCAAACTTATTATTTCCAATAACACAAGGTATGCGTAATGTACTGGTCCTTACATTTTTCAGAATATGAGGAACAGATTTTCCTATTAATGCAGATACATTTCTGCCCATGCTAATTTGCTCGTTACCCTTCATCCTCCTCTTGTGTGTACACAGCTCCTTTAAGAATTTTGCATATCTTGGAATTTGCTTAATAGCATCAAGCAGAGGTATGTTCACCTCTACCTTTCTGAAAGTATCCAAGATCTCCTTATCTACTTCTTCCATCTTTTTGCTTGGAATCAATCTGGGAGGAAATGGAAGAGGTACAGGAGGCTGATGCAAGTCACTACTAGTACTAGGAACTGGTGTAGAATGTGGAGTTGAAGAAGGAATAGAGGATGGTTCAGGTACAGGTGAAGAAGATGATGCAGGTGAAGAAGAAGATGCTGATATTGGGTCACTCATCTGTTTACCTGATCTCAGTGTGATGACACTAACATTCTTTGATTCTCCTTTATCGAGAAGGCAATTTGTCTGAGTTTTGTGACAGTGCCTGATTCAACTGAGTAGCCATCTGCCCCATCTGATTAGTCAGGCTTTGAATAGAGGCTCTATTTTCTTGAATAGAAGCTCTAGTCTCTTGTTGAAATTGCATATTCTGAAGAGTCATCTGCCTGACCAACTCCTCAAGTGAAGGTTCAGAATTAGAAGGTTGAGGGGCTGGTGGTGGTGCAGATGTCTCAGATTGCCTCTGATATTGCTGTTGCATAGGTGGAGGTACATAAGGTCTATTCTGACTAGCAGAATTATGAAAGGGAGGTGCTGATTGTTGCTGTTGCTGTGGAGTGTTAGACCATCTCAAATTCGGGTGATTTCTCCAACCCGGATTGTATCTGTTGCTGGACAAGTCATAATTTTGCTGCTGTTGGGGTCTATTATTATAGATGTTAGCAGCATAGGCTTGAGGAGATTGGGAGTCGAGCTACCGATTGATGTAAAGAAGGACATGAATCTGTATGATGATCATTAGAGGTGCATACCCCACACACCCTAGCAACAGATGTAGATTTTTGATTGACAGCCATCTGTGTCATCAAATTCACAAGAGCATCAAGCTTGCTCTCTATCTTGGTCTCTGAAGATGATCCAAAGAAATATGTCATGAACTCCTCTAACAACAATAGCATCATTTCTAAGACCGAACTGTTGGGAGTTAGAGGCCATTTTCTCAATCAAAAGTCCGGCTTCAAGAAGCGGCATATCACCAAGCGCTCCACCACTAGCAAACTGCGTCTATCATACTCCTTTCCATACTATTCAAGCCTTCATAGAAATATTGTAGAAGGAGTTGTTCAGAAATCTGGTGATGTGGACAGCTTGCGCAAAGTTTCTTGAACCTCTCCCAGTACTCATACAGTGTTTCCCCACTATGTTGTCTAATGCCCGATATATCCTTTCTTATTGCAGTGGTCCTAGACGCGGGAAAGAATTTTTCCAGAAACATTCTCTTAAGGTCATTCCAGCCAGTAATAGATCTAGGCGCAAGGTAGTACAACCAATCCTTAGCTACGCCTTCTGAGAATGAGGAATGCTTTCAAAAGATGTGGTCCTCTAAAACATCCGAGGTTTCATTGTAGAACGACAATATGGAACTCCTTTAGATGTTTATGAGGACATTCTCCCGAAGTCCATGGAACTTGGGCAAGAGATGTATGAGTCCGTTTCGTAACATATGGAACATCCTCATCGATATTGGATGCATAGACTTTCATAGGTGAAGTCAGGTGCAACCAACTCTAAGAGTCCTCTCACGAGGATTAGGTTGAGTCATAATATTCTCAACAAGATAATTACCAAAAAGAGTCTCAGTATGAACAAATTTAGAATTGGCAGCTGCAGATGGGGAATGATCACTATCACAAACTAACAATATCTAACTACATGTGCTCTAAAGACAAATTCCTAAATTGCCTATCTAGTTCATGAAAGGTCCTATCTATCTCAGGGTCAAAAGGTTGTAAAACACCTGGATTACCTCTAGTCATGCACTAAACGCAATATACCATGCGTTCGGCACACAAGCAAAGATTGAGGTAAAAATGGGGTATTAGAGAACCTCTAAAAAGAGCCCCCAAGTCGGATAAATATCCAAATGACAAACAGCATAGCAAAAGTTATACCCGTTTAAAGTTTCACCAAAACCTAGATATCACAAATTTTTTTTTTTTTTTTTTATATATTTTTTTTTTTTATTTATTTTTTTTTTTTTAAATTTTCCTAAAACCAGTTAAAAAAATTAAAAAAAATAAAAAAATAAATAAAAAGAATAAATAAAAAAAAATAAAATTCTCAAGCAAAAATAACAACTCTAGCTATTAAAACCAAAAATCACAATTAATTAGAAAATGCTCGTATGCTACGTATGCTACGCTGCACTATTCACTGCACACATGATGGCCCGTGGCACTTGTTCATGTTGGCCCGCGGCATTGCACACGTTGGCCACGTTGGCCCGCAGCACTTCACGCGTTGGCCCGCGGCACTGCACACGTTGGCCCGCGGCACTGCTCATGCAACAGCATATGACAGCAACAAAATGCAGATGGATGACAGCAAATGCACCTAAACAGAATGCAGCTAAACTAAAATGACAGTAAATGCACCAATATGCAAGAAACTAAACTACCTATTAACACCAATATGCAACAAACTACAAATCAAGAAATGCAAGAGATGCAACAAGGTGATATGGTGCAAAGATAAAACCAAAATAAGAAGGTATGGTAATGGCTGTAATTTCCAGAAAATGACACACACCTCATGGACCAAGCAAGAAGAACAAGAAACAATCATGAAAACTCAATGTTCAAGACAAGATAACTCACATAACACCTTCAATGCATGTACCTAGCAATTTCATGTGAATTTCTTCTCCTATACTCACGGTGCAGCAATTAAACAAGCCAAGCAAGGTTTAACAATGTACTGCACTGCACAAGCTAATTATTGGCAGAGAAAATTACAGCAAAATTCAAGCCCAAATCGTGGCATACAAGGCACATACGGCTCACATATATGGGAGCTATAGGCTAGCATGCATGTCCAGCATATGGCATATAATTCTGCACTTGAAACCATGTGAAAACAAAGGAAATTGCAGCAGAATTTTAAAACCAATGTGCAGTAATTTTGATTGATTCAAACCTATGAAAATGCAGAGATTTATGACAGCAGAGGCACAAATGGAATGCAGCAGAATTTTTAAAATTTGACAGCAAACTAATATAATTCCAGCAAGACTTGTAGCAGCAAAGGAATATCATGCAAGGTGCAACAGAACAGAAAAAGAATGCAGAAATGACATGGACATCAAGCCTAATTGATCATGACAGTAAGTATTAATGCAAGGAATAAGGGAAATCATGTGTTAAGTGCAGTTGCAGTAACAGCAAACCCAAAATGTGAATTTGATGTAAGGAATGCAAGAATATGGATGCATGCAGTAGCTATGATTCACGTGACAGCAGAGTGTATTTAACAGCAAGAGCAGAATGATGCAATACAAAACAGATGACAGCAAACAGATGCAGAAATCACAAGTTCAACTGATGCAGTACATATAGAAACATCATGACAGCATGCTACAATGCAGTCTACGAGAAATGTGCGGTCATGCGAAAATAAAACTAACAAAACACACTAACACTACCAACTAACACACATGACAACACACTCACATGACAACATACTCACATGACAGCAAATTCACAACAACTATTATGCAGAAACAGAAGGCACAATGCAAAACAGAATTAAGATGCAGAATGCAAAATGCAGGACAACAGATTGCAAATTGCAGAATTCGAAAATTATGCAGAAGCAGATTTGTAGCATATGCTTGACAGCAATTTTAGAAAATGTGCAGCAGATTGACAGTAAGTAAAAAAAATAACAGAATGCAGAAAAATGAAAGCAAAGTGCAGATTTGATGTTACTGTTCTATTGGTTTGCTTTCGGTTCTTGATCAATTTGATTCCACTTTCTATTGCCAACTTGCTACACCTCCTGCACAAATGAAAAACAAAACCAAAAACGAAAATTAAACACACATGAACATACAAAAACAACACACTTGACAAATTTAATAAAAACCGATGGTCCCCGGCAACGGCGCCAAAATTTGATACACGATGTCGTACTCGTGCAAATTAAAACAATTAAATGCAGTATACTAGGAAGTGACTCCTAGGTCGTCTCTCAAGGACCATCAATTGATTTCTATCAAAAACAAAACACGAAGTAGGGGGTGTTTAAAAAATAGTCACAACAAGAATTAAAAATGCAGTTAATGTATGACTAAAAGACACCAATCCGATCTCATGGTGGATCCAAATTTCCATCACTGGTTCAACAAAATAAGAGCAAACATTTATGCATTATGTTGGAACCGAGATCTCTGCATTCCAATCACCAAACTAGTACTCCGAAATCTCAGAGAATTTTCATCTAACACTCGGTGGCCTTTAAACTCACACAATCGCATGAGAGCACACAACTTGGTTTCGAATCTCTAAATTAGTTTGCTGCATCTGCATTCGCTATTGATCAACAACGAAAGAGTTCAATTCTGAATCCAACACATCAATCAACGTAGTGGATCCGAAATTATGAAATGTAAAACAAATGCTCATTCAACTAGAAACGGAGAACCTAAGGAAATTTGAGATCCCCTTGAGATCGAATTGGTTTATGAAGTTAGTTACACATAATTGCAGTAAAATCTTTTACCAAAAGAAATGCCATGACAGTAATCAAAAACGCAATAAATAAGACCAAAACCGAAATCAAAATGCAGAAACAAATTAGCAACTAATTGAACTTGCAATGGAAGAAAATGAAACAGTAATGCAGTAAATATTATTAGAAAAACGTAATAACAGTAAAATGAACTGAATTGATTAATGAACACAATCTCAAATTGATTAATGAACTGAATTTAAAACATAAGAGCTGGAACAATTGATTGATGGCTGGAAGAAGTACAAATCTGGAAAATCAAAGTGAAAAACCAACAGCAATGAACAAGAAGAACAAGAAACTAAGAAGAGAGAAAAACCAAAAACTGACTCCTAAACCCAACCAAAACGTGAAATACAATTTTTTTTTGGAGAATGTGTGTCCTTCTCCCCCCTTAATTGCCTCTTTTCTGGATCACCAAAATAAAATAAGCTAAGTGGGGAATCTAGATCCAGAAAATCTGCACATGGTGCTAAAATGACTCTACCATTATGCAAAGTGTGTGTGAGTGGGAATTCAATATGCTCCACTCAGCCTCCCACTTTCTCTTCACTTTGTCAGCCTTCTTTCACATGCCAAAATTGAGTGTAAGGTCCAGGGCTCAATTCCTAAGCAAAACATTACAAAGTGGTTCAATTAAATGCAAATAAAATTGGTCAACTCGCATAGAATTCTGCCACTGGAACATGGTCTACTTTCAAGGCTAAATTCCCCCCAGATGCAATCCGAATTGGATCTTCATGTCTTCATGACTTTTGTAGATATATCTCTCTTCTTTAAGAGGGAATTAATCGCTCATCAATTGGACATCTGTGGAGGGAGATATGCCTGTTTTACCGAGACTAGTCAAATCCTTAAATGCTGGAAATTCCAGAACAGTTCGTGTGCTGCATTCAAAGACATTTTCACATTAGATGCACTCCGACTGGGAATTTTATGTCTTCATATAAGTTGTAGATCTTTGAGTCATCTTTAATTTGACATAAAATTCAGCTCAATCAGAGGTCTGTGGTGAAAGTTATGCTCAGTTTCGTAAACCTTGTCAAATCTGAATAAAAATAACGAATTAGACCAAATTTATCATTTAAAGCCAAAATGAGTCTAAACTCATAAATACATTAAATCATATTAATTGACCACTAATAATGCTATTTTAGGATATAAATAATGTAAAGAAAGTAATCAAAATATTGACTTATCATAGGTACCTCCCTTTTTAGTAAAAATATCACGTATCACCTCGATCAGACCGTCATTGGAGTGTTGGGTAGCCAACATGTTGTCGGCAAATATGTTATCATCTTTCATTCTCTCCCTCATCCTTTCTGTTGGATCATCTACTTATATATATATGCCCGTAGTAGAACTTGATATTGTTTTCAAGAAGTATAACCAACTTTCTTCATTCTCCAGGAAGTCTGCTCCAAGTCATAGACTTCGCCCCTGATTGCATACTCCTCCAAAACAGTTAAATATGTGGGAAAAAAATGTCCGCATTTGATAACGTACAACTGCCTTCTGCAAAACAGAGTCATCCTATAATGTACATTTTCACAGTTGAATCGCTGGTCAATCAATCTATTACACATCCACTATCTTCAATCTGTTTTTCAAGATCCTTACCCTTCTCTTTCATCCTATTATTTGCATAAATATCCAGTAGAGTTGAGTAATGCACAACCTCAAGTTAACATTTCTTTCCTATCATCTTAAATATTGCCTCTAATTTTTGAATTTTTTTCAACTTGACCCAAGCTTTAAGCATAGCCAGGCATTCATGAATGAGAGGTTTTCATTCACATATTTTCCAAATTTTCTCTACCTCTTAAACCATCCCAACTCTGCATAAAGGGGGTAGAGTTTCACAAAAGCTTCGAATGTCTTCCAAGTTTTCTCCTTCAATCTCTTATAATACCACTTGAGCTCTTCACCTAAACCCAGTTGAGGTGAAATGCTTGGCCAAGAGTGTCTGTACGTGAAAGATATAAAAAAAATGAACAAAAAAGACAAAAAGAGATGGACAAAAATAACAAAAAGAGACGGACAAAAAAAATGGACAAAAAAAAATAAAATTAACATTAATACAAGTGTCCTATCAATAATTAGAACCATATTGGCAACAAGTACCTAGTTTCAATTCTCATTGAAAACATTTTTTTAACATTTAATCACAAAATTTAAAAATAAATACAACTTCCACCCAGTTTGGGCCTTTGGGTAGGTCTTCTTAGTCCTAACTTTAGTATTTGTATGCTTAAACCTTCTAGTGGATCTTGTGTTTGGGTTTGAGTTTGTATGTCTACATCAACTTGCTTAAAGTCTATATTAGCATTGTGTATGTAAAAAGAGAATGTATGATTTTCTCTTTTTCCATCAGCCGTAAAACATTAAACATTTTCTTCTTGTCAGTCCTCTTGTACATTAACAACAACTGGTCATAGACAAATGTTGAGAATGGAAAACTTAAGTTCTTCATTTCGTTGAATATTCTATGGGTTGCCATCAAATTATTCTAACATGCACAACTAGTCAGTTCGATACAATAACTCCCCTCTTTTAGATTATGTAACATCCTTAACGAATTCCTCTGCCTTTTGGCACCATCAAACTTAACAATAAAAGAGACGGACAAAAAAAAAGACGGATAAAAAAATATAACTAGCATTAATACAAATAACCAAGATGTCCCATTGATAATTAGAATCAAGAATGGAGAATCGGACGGCAGTGATAGAGAAAGTTGTCAGCGAACAAGGTGAGAGAGATTGGCAGAGATAAAGACAGACTTGGATTTCATAAGGGACTTGTTGATAAAACGGAGCAACAAGAAAACACCTTCTGTGGAAAGTAACCATTCTGTGAATAAGGTTAAAAAGATTTTGAGGGAAGAGGAGGAAACCAGTGAAACTGAGCAAGACGAGGATGTGCCTTTGCGTACTAGGGTCAAGAAAGTCAAAATGCCCACTTTTAAAGGTCGTGATTCGTTGGGTGGCTCACAAATGCCGAGAAATTTTTTGAAGTGTAACAAATTGAACCATCAGAAAAATTAAGACTGGCCTTGATCAACATGGAAGGGAATGCAAGGCATTGGTTTAGGTGTTTGCGCCAGAAATACAAGAACCCTTCTTGGAAGGGTTTTCAGAAGCTTTGATGATAAAATTCAAGGATAGTTATCACAATCATGTCTTTGGAAGATTGACCACCTTGAAGCAAGAAGAACAAGCCGAGAAGGAAATCCATATCAAAGAAATGGAGACTTCCACCACAGGGTTCTTAAAAGAGAAGACAATAATTTCAGAGCTTGAAGAGGCTGATCCTCATTCAACTAAGCAAGAAAAAATTAACATGGAGGTAAGTAGGTCTAAATGCGTGAAACCAGAGACTAGTTCTTGGAAAAAGAAAGGGAAGTTACCCACTTTTGATGGAAGAATAGAACAAAAAAATTAACTTGAAGGATAACAGATATGAATTTGATAAAGGCCCACTGCAATTCTCAAAGTCAGATAACAGAATCAAAGAAGATTTAGTAATCAAGAACCACACCTTTTGTGGTCCAGAAACCAAAAAGATTGGAGCAAACTTAGCAAGAAAGACAAATATGGAAGAATTTGTGATGGAGGAAGAAGTTCATCCTTTGATGAAAAGGGAGAAAAACAAGAAAATAAAAGTAAAGAACATAGGCTGCAAAGACCATTTTTAGGATCACCCAGTAGTAGAGTTGATCAAGAAACAAGTTGAAGGCAGTGACACAACCATAACTCATTGTTTTCAACATTCAGATTCTCAAAAATAGATTGCTATGGTGAAACAGAAAATAATGGGGCAAAGGCAAAAGAAAGGTAAAAAGGATGTCATGGTGATTCAAGTTATACAGAGTCCTCCCTTGTCTCCATTACCACCGAAGCAACCATACCTGAATCTGCATGCTTTGGCCAATGGGTTCACAATCTGGATGGATATCAGAAACACACATTCCATTAGAGTCATTGATTTGACTCAAAAGGATGGGAAAGAGAAAGGAACAGATTTGAGATTCAACATGGTAGATCTGGGTATCAATATAATAGGCCAAGATGAGTGGGGAGATACCACTGCTGTTTGTGGTTTCAACAGTGCAATTTGTTACCGTTGGTGAGAAACATGGACCATTGTTGGGACCTTGGGAACTAGGTGTGTCCATGAAATTCCATTGTAGAACAAAATCCAGCTACCAAATTGGTGTTCAAACTAGGTGGCGAGATTTACACTGCTGAACTTGGATGCTTTTGTTGTTGAGGACATGTTAAGAATTGCAGTAAACAACTTCACCCATGAAAATCTAGCTTATTCTAAATCTATTTTCTACCCGACATTTAATGTAGCTATTGAGTTCAACTCTGTATCCTAGGGCAAGTGGGTATCCCAGCTAAGCTACTATGGGTGCAGTTGTCTTCCAACAATTAGACAAGTAAACTAAGGAGGTGTTTCTTTTTATTGGGTCAATTTCAGTTTTTAGATACCAACCTTGAGGACAAGGTTGTCTTTTAGGAGGGTGTATTGTTAGGATATGAGGAGAAGGGACAGTTAGCTAAGGTAGTTAGAATATTAGTTAGTTAAAAAGGTTAATTAGATATAAATAAGGGAAGAGATTTGAAAGGGTAATAGACTTAATCATTTTGTAATTTGAGCTTTAACTCTTTGTGAAAGGAGAAATCCTTTGTGAAGGGAAAACCCATGGAGGAGAGTTTTCTCTCCTATGTTGTTTGTTCTTTTATCCTAATCAATAAAATTCTCTCTTCTCTCTTTTCAACTGTGGGTTCCTAACAAATAAATACAACTTTCACCCAGTTTGGGCCTTTGAGTGGGTCATCTTAGTCTTAACTTTAGTATTGGTCCGCTTAAACCTTGTAGTGGATCTTGCACTTGAGTTTGGGTTTGTATGTTCTCATCAACTTGCTCAAAGTCTATTAGCATTATATAAGTAAAAAGAGAACGTTTGAGTATCTCTTTTTTCATCGACCGTAAAACATTAAACATTTTTTCCTTGTTAGTCCTCTTGTACATTAACAACAACTGGTTAAAGACAAATGTTGAGAGTGGAAAACCCAAACCCAAGTTCTTCAAATTTTGATTCTACTCAGCCAGTGATATTGTGCATTAGGGTGGCTTTAATGAAAAAAATAGTATATTAATTCCTATTTGGTCCTGTTACTTAGTTTGATTGATTCTCAAAATTTTAATAATAATGAAACATTATTTTACCATCCACTTTGGCTTAATTAATCGAAAAACATGTGGTTGTGTTTTGAAGCTATTATTATGCACAGTTCTCATTTTAATATTTTATTTTTAATTTATCAACCTTCTTGATAATGGGAGACAATGTTGTGTTCTTGTACCCTTGATTTTCTTGCCTAAATGTTTTGGTTGTGCCTTTACCAACTTAAAGTGAGTTTTTGTCAATTGGTTTCTTTTTTACTTTATTGTTTTTCCGTTCCTTCTCCCCTACGACTCAATAGAGTGGTGTCGCGGCTACTTGTTTCTCTTGGATTCTTACCCCATGTACCTCTAATTCTTGTCGGGTGGGTTGGCGTGGCTGTACTACGGGTGTGGCTATTCGTGAGATGTTTGGTATTGACTGTTGTTGTTTAGAAGGGCCTCTGTATGAGACTAAGACGACAACGGTTGTAGGTTGGGTAGCTAGTGTGTGATGAACAACGAGAGGATGGGAGAGAAAAACATGACGAAAGAGATAGTTCAATGGAAGAAGGGGGATGCCGTCGCCGCTGATTTAAGCAGTCAAATCTCGCCGTTTTAAGCTTGGAAAGTAAGACAATCTATGCTCAATTATAAGTGAGGAATCGCCCAAACAAAACTGACCAGATAGACCTAGCGTACCGTTTTATTTATATATATATATATATATATATATATATATATATATATAATAAAAAAAAAAAAAAAGGGAGGGTGAATGGCAAACTAATACAACTTATATAGATTTTCATATAATAATAAGACAAAAGAAACTCTCCTCGTTGACTTTAAATTGACATTTAAAGTGCAAGTGACATTTGGACTGGATGGCTTGGACGTTAACACTTAATATAATAATAATAATAATAGTTAATATAATAATAATAATGATAAAAGAAAAACAAACATACATAGTAAAATCATTAAATAGAAATTAATTCTTCTTGTTTATAGAGTAAGATTAATTATTTAAATTAAAATTATTTGTTTAACTTTTAGTTAGGATATAATAATTTGATTTTTTTAATTATCATATTATGTTGTTTATATTAATTTCAGATTGGGTTATTTATTGATAATTATCCTTTTTTTTTCTTAATTTTCTATCTTTATATTTTAATCTCAATTATGTGATTATGTACTCAATGCAGTATTTTATTAATTGTTATGTTAGCATAACTAATTTATTTCCATCATAATTATTTCTTTTAGTTATGTTATGTTTTTCTGATAAAATTTCTGAGATTTATTTTACGCTTGTCTATTAATGTGTGTTGATTTTAATATGTGTAGTTGTGTTAAATATTTTGTTATGGAAAAATTTGTTGTGGACTGAGAGAGTAATATTGTGAGGCATGTTACATTGATAAATTGCTAAGGTTCAAGATAATCGATTGTTAATGTTTGAAGTGAGAGAGATTGATGTCTACTGTGTGGAGAAGCAGTGAGGTTATCCATGGTGAACATGCTTGTGAGGCATGATATTTTCGAGAAAATGGTGATGGTTATCATGAATGCTAAGTGAAATAAAATTGTTTTTGAAAAGTGAGGATGAATGGAATTAAAGTCTAGAACGGTTGGTCTCTGACAGGTCGATGTAATGGTCTAGGACTTCGAGGGTATTCGTGGTAGGGAAAACTTCCACTATAACCGATCACAATGAGTGGGGAGTGACTTCCGTTGCAACTGGTTACCCTGACTGTGACTGTCTAGTGTCTCTAGTGAAAGTGTTAGATGTGACATGTACTCCTAGACACCACTCAATTATTTTAATGGTATCACATGGCATGAGAGTGAATCGTGAGTAACATGCATCATACTAGGTTGCACGATATGATTGATTTTGATAAATTATGAATAGATTGTATGTATCTTCTTCTATTTCTTGTATTGAATTGTTCTTGTTGATCTCATTATTATTATTAAAATGTTAAAATGTGAACTAACCCTATGGTTGTGTCCGTGGTTGACACCTATGATGACCTCGCGGACGGGCGAGCAAATGAACATTTTGTAGGAGGCGAAAATAGCTTAGGCTAGAAAAGGAACCTAACTACTTACTTGAAGAAGACGTGACTATTTCCCTTTCTTTTCTTGAATTTGGATGACTGCTATGTAAAAGATAAAACACAAGAAGGGGGGTTGAATTGTGTTATAAAAAAATTAGTCTTTTCGTCTGTTGGTTTAAAACAGGTTCAGACGAAACAATTCTTTATCTTCAAAGATTAGTTTTAATGAATAAACGTTATAAGTTGATTACCCCTGTTAGTTACAAATTCAAAGCAGATAAACACAAGTATTTTTATACTGGTTCATCTATTCAAGACTACGTCCATTTACCCAACAACTACTGAGTTTTCACTATAAACCGTGAAATGGTTACAAGTATTATTTGAACCCAGCCACTTCTGGCTATTACAGGATATTCTTTGAGCACAACCTTCTCAGGCTAAACAACCAGGTATTCTTTGAACATATAGCCTCCTCAGGCTAAAATACCATACAAGTGGATTTACAAGGTTACTTATGAAAGAAAAGTTATCCTCTTCGCAGATTACAGTAAAGCACAAAAGTAGCAGTGAGCGAAATCACAATGACTTAGAAAATTTAATCGTGTTCGTCAACTGAAACTTGAGAGAGTGAAGTCCTTATATAGGCAGATTCTTCAGATATTCGTTAGAGACAGAAGAATGTCGTTGAGCTTTCTCCAAGTGCAGTCTAAAAAGGTGTCAGAGTGCAATCAAGTGATAGATAGCGTGTGCAGCGGATTAGATGGCAGCTCAGTCTTTTTTCTGACTTGTACAAAGATTTTCTTGGAAAATGAGAACTCTTTTCGTGTAGCATAGGTAAGCTCGAATCCTCATACTGATCTTGGAGGCTTTGAAGAGTACTTTAGCATATTTGAAAATTTGGCGCGAGTTACTCAGTTGTACTTCACTCTTGTGACAGACGATGCAGTTCTTCAGTCTTAAGATTGATTTGAAAGTTCCGTCTGAAGAATTTCTTCTATCATTCTGTCTGAAGACTTGACTTTGTGACAGACGAATGACCTTACTTTTGAGGGGTCATCTTCCGTCTGTGCTTGTTCCGTCTGACTTTGCTTGTAACACTTTGTTTGAGATGTTCCGTCTGTCTTGTAATAAATCAAAACTTAGAGTCGTTAATCTCTCTTGATCTAACAATCTCTCCCTTTTTGATGATTACAGACCATACTAGTAACTATCTCAAAAAGAGCATCTGCACAAGACAAAGTTAGCTAAAACACTATAATAACAAGCAACCAAAGTTACATCAAGACGATGTTCTCTGAAAATACTTCTTTATAAGAAATGTTACATCAATGTGATGTAATCCATTTACAAGTTTCAGAAGAACAGATCAAAACAAATAAAAGAATAAATAAATTGTAAACAAATAACCAGAGTAAGAATAAAATAATAAACTTTATCCTTCATCCTTTGTCTCCCCCTCAGACGAAAACCAAATGCTCTTCTATTACCATGCTCCCCCTTAGCTTAACCTTTTCCTCAAAATATTCTCCCCCTTAAGCTGAGAATCATCAAAATCAGGATGGTGGAGGTTGCGGTTGGTGTTGTACAAGATTCATGACAATATTCCGTAGTTGCTGCATCTCAGTAGATATAGAAACTTGATTGTCTTCAAGCTCCTTGTTCTTTTTCTTTAAGTGTTCACAGTTCTTTTCAAGAGCATCATATTTGCGCTTCAAGGCATTATACTTGTCAGCAGGATCTTCAGGTGATTCAGGCTCCTCAGTAATTTCAGGTGATTGTGGTTCCTCATCAGTGACAGGTTCCTAATCAGTCACAGGTTCCTCAACAATTGGTACTGAGTCATTTTCAATGACTACCACTGGAGTTCCCTTCAGACGCAAAGAGAATAAAGGAAGTTCCATGCGAGTGCTGAAGTTATATTCTCATTGCCAAGAGTATGATTTATTGAAGGTAGTAAGTTGAAGGTACTGATGTTCATGAGGAGGAAGAGTGTAGGCGAAAGCTCCTACTGGGTAGACTTTACCACAGGTAACAGACTCTTCATCAAATGAAGTTCCTGAGCAGAATGCTGAGGTAGCTTCATGATCCTTTATCAACCTCTGAATCTTGGGATTGATAGGCTTTGAGGCATGAGCTTGAATAGCTTTGAGATGATCATAGGCTGCAGACGAAAGGCGCTTGGGAATATGTCTTGCAAACTTGAAATGTTTGGGGGCAGACGGTGACTTCTTCTCCTTTCCTTTGGCCAAAAACTTAACTAAGCATGGTCTTGAGCGATCCATGACAATGAAGTACTTGGTTTCGTTTGTGACTAAGGATGAGAATTGAGATATCATCATGAAGGGATAAGAGGCTAACCTTCCTTGTACCTGAGTTCCTTCCTTGCTATGAGAAAAGGAGGCTAACCTTCCTTATTCTTCTCTCCTATAAGCATTAGCCAACATTCTGAAGGCAATGTTATAGTCTTCCGGTAAAGAGTGAGCGAAGTATTCAAGATCTTCACATTCATTGATGAGGAGGGAGTAACGAGGATGAATTCCTGAACAATGTGGTCTTGTCTAAGAAAGAACAATCCCTAAAGTATGGCCTAGTCCCACATACTTTGTTTGGTTCATAGGGATTGTGAAGGTGAACGGATCATGACTATCAATGGCATCCAAGTTCCAATGATCGCAGTCTCTTGGCTCATATACTGTGGAGATAGCGTCTCCATATCTGCAATGGTGAAAAACAGGTGCATTAAGCTCATGTTGAACCTTCCATCTAATGTTTTCTCTGTATGGAATGTGTGCTTCATAGCTAAGTGTTGGTCCTTCAATCAACAGCCCAGCAAGATGATCCTTGTATTCAACAATATTCTCCAAGCCCTTGATGTTCAGTTGTGCCAGCTCGTCCCAAGGCAGACGCTTCAGCCAATCGCGTTGCTCGTCAGGGGAATACTTGATATCATCTTTGAAGTCCTTTGGCTTCAAGGGTTGGTGAAAGTGGATAGGATTGATAAATCTCCCAAGTTGGAATCCCTTATTTCCTCTATAGCGATAGAGATTCTTCAATTCGATGTAGGGAGTGTCCTTAATAAAGTAGTCTTCATTATCCGCAGAATAGTCATCAATTGCGGATTCAGACGGTTCTCCATCACTAAGATCAGAGACGTCTTCAGTCTGATCTTTTATTAACCAATCTGGCTTGATTGGTCTTTCTGCACCAGAGCTCTCAACGAATCTCTTCATGACTAATTCGTTGAGAAACGAATAGTCTATGTTGTGCTTTAGTGGAAGATCTTCTGGATTCAGTAACTCAGCATGAGATCTTACCAAAGGCTGAACTAGCCTTTTTCTTTCCACATGTCCCTCATCAGACGAAGAACATGTGTCATCTTCAATGATGACTACAGACGGAATCTCCATCGTCTGTAAGCTGGAAGTTTCTTCAGATGCTGCTTCTATCATCACATGACAAGGTACTTCTTCAGACGCAGCAGGTACCGTCTGATGAACTATCACTCTAAGATCTTAGAGTATTTTCATCGAACTCTCGGTGGCCTTTAAACTCACACAATCGCATGAGAGCACACAACTTGGTTTCGAATCCTAAAATCAGTTCACTGCATTCGTTGTTTATCAACAATGCCAGAAATCAACAATCTCAATTCAAAACATCGATCGACATATTGAAATTGAAATTATGGAATCCAAGATGAGTACTAATTCAATTAGAAACCAAGAACCTAAGGAAATTTGGGATCCTTTTGAGATCGAATTGGTTTATAAAATTAGTTACACATAATTGAATTTAAACTTAACACAAGTCGGAATTGCATGATAGAAATAAAAACAAAACAGAAAAGAACAACAACAAATTAAAATGCTAAACTTAATGAAGAACAATTATATTGCTGGAAATTAAAGGTGCTGGAATTTAAATTGTTGGAAATTAAGTTATGGATCTTTATAACATTAAGGTGAAGGTGGCATAGCCATCCATATTTATCTTTATAACATTAAGGTGAAGGTGGCATAGCCATCCATATAGATCTTTATAATGCAAGAATTGAAAGAAAATAAAAAGGGGCCAATGGCAAACCCTAGCAAAGCAAGAAGAGATGTATGGAGCAAGAACTAGAAAATGCAGAAATTTCACTACTTAATCAAGAATGAAATTCAAATTGAAAGTATAGAAGAATGAAAGTGTATTAATGGACGAATTCAAACACAACAATAGCTAGAAAAACTGAAATGGAAATGACTAAAACGAAACCCTAGCAGAGAAGGGAAGAAGAAAAGAAAATGGAGCCAAAAGGAAATGGAAATGCTGTAATGTGTGTAATGTGTGAAGTGCAGAATGTAGTGTGTGTAGAGAGCTCCCCCAACATCTGAATTTATAGCCAATACATCAAGAGAAGTGGGGAGAAAAAGTCAAAGAAAGTGGGGAGAAAAATCATCAAAATCTGTCCAAAATTTCTCCCAAATCTGGTATGTCCCCTACTAAATCCAACGTGCATGTGATTGGGAATCCATTTTTACCCATTTTTTCTTCACTTGACAGTCCCCTTGCACATGTCAAATTGGGTGAGAGGTCCAGGGCTCAATTCCTAAGCAAAACATTACAAAGTGGATCAATTAAATGCAACTAAAAATTGGTCCAACTCGCATAGAATTCTGTCACTGGAACATGGTCTACTTTCAAGGCTAAATTCACCCCTGATTCAATCCGAATTGGATCTTCATGTCTTCATGACTTTTGTAGCTCTATCTCTCTTGTTTAAGAGGAATTTAATCGCTCATCAATTGGACATCTGTGGAGGGAGTTATGCCTATTTTACTGAGACATGTCAAATCGTTAAATGCTGGAATTTTCAGAACAGTTCGTGTGCTGCATTCAAAGACATTTTCACACTAGATGCACTCCGACTGGGAATTTTATGTCTTCATAGAAGTTGTAGATCTTTGAGTCCTCTTTAATTTGACATAAAATTCAGCTCAATCAGAGGTCTGTAGTGAAAGTTATGCTCAGTTTTGTAAACCTTGTCAAATCTGGATAAAAATAACGAATTAGACCAAATTTATCATTTAAAGCCAAAATGAGTCTAAACTCATAAATACATTAAATCATACTAATTGACCACTAATAATGCTATTTTAGGATACAAATGATGCAGAGAAAGTAATCAAAATATTGACTTATCAAATTCCCCCACTTATTCTTTTGCACTCTCTAAATAAAACTAAGTCCTAAGAAAACATGAACTTGGATAAAAGATCATCTGGTCTAAGCTATTTCATATTTTTCAAAACAGGTATGAACACAACAATCAGAGCATAATTAATCTTGAGATTACATGTCACAGTGTTGAACAATTCCTATTTCAGATAGGATTAATCAGATATTGAATTAATCATGCATGTCAATCATCAAGATTGTCTCACCGAGAAGTGTGTGTATCTCTCAAACTCCCAAGTGTATCGAGCAAGTGTTTAGTCTCAGACCATTAAAATGAAAATTATTTTATCATAGACTTGCAATTATTCTAATTCTTTACCACTAACAATCACAGTCATGCATGATTCAAGAGGACTTGCAAAGGTTGTAGTGGGGCTAAGGATGAGGTTTTGATAAGTATGGTTCGACTACTATTTCACGATATTGAACAGAGCATCAACAGATTGTAAAAGATATAAGAACTACACAATAAACCTGTAAATTTTCCAATTCAACTACTGCTAAAGTATTCAACTTATTTTCACACTTATTCAGAATTTTTTTTTTTTTTTTTTTTTTTTTTTTGAAATACATTTATACAAGTGTGATGATTAAAATTTCACCAAATTGTATCATCTCCACAACTCTGGACCCAAATCGTATAAATCATTAATCAAGTATTCTACCCCCCACACTTAATTTTCTCGCACGTCCCGAGCAGACCCACACTTATCTCGCTTACTATACCAAAAGATAAACAATTCAATTAATATCTCAGAAATCGGGATAACATTGTTTTACTCTTAAGGCTTGTAATACGTAATGAAAGAAAATGTTTCAGTGCTCAAAGGGGCTAGCAAGGGATACAAATGCAAGGTAGGCTATCTGGTCAAGTGGGAAAATAGAAATGAATGCCTCAATCATAATCATGCATTATGTGATAAAATGCAGCTTTGAAAAGAACAAAAGCAAGTTCTGAAAAACAACATTCACCAATGGCATATATCACACTGAAAGAAAGAGAATGGTATAAAGATGAATCCATTCAAAACAGGCTCAAATAACTCACAGGTTCAAATCGCCAAGTACTTATCAGAGATAATACAAAACCAATCCATACAGAATAATCCACATCTATCAATGAATATATCAACACCATAAAATAATCTAAAAATTAACTCAGCTCTGATTTCAGTTCAGATTCATATAATGCAGATATACTAATAGTTAGACCAGAATCACAAAATATCCAAGTAAATAAAGCATGGAAATCCTAATTACTTTTATTTCTTCCTAATTACAGAAGGTGGATAGATAAGAAATGGATAAATAAAATGGAAAAGAGTGAAGGGAGAAAAGAAAAACTCCCTCGCTAAAGCTTAAAAGCAAGGCGATCGCAAAGAGTAACTATCTCCTGCTCTGCGGGCTGTTCCATGGAATTCTCATGATAGTGCTTTAAGCGCTGCCCGTTGACCATGAATGTATTCCCTGTTCGATCATCTTTCAGTTCAACTGCACCATAGGGAAAAACATTAGCAATCACAAATGGACCATCCCACCTAGATTTAAGTTTGCCAGGCATAAGCTTAAGGCGAGAATTAAAGAGAAGAACTTTCTGTCCAACAGAAAACTCCCTGTGAAGAATTTGCCGATCATGGAAAGCTTTGGTTTTCTCTTTATAAATGCGTGAATTTTCATAAGCTTCCAATCTCAACTCCTCTAGCTCTTGGAGTTGCAGCTTCCTCTCTACTCCCAGGATTGGTCCAAATCCATATTGCACCGCTTTAATCGCCCGAATGCACGGTGCTCGAGTTCCACAGGAGGAGGCATGCCTTACCATATACCAGTCTATAGGGTGTCATCCCAATTGGGGTCTTGTAAGCAGTCCGGTAGGCCCACAAAGCGTCATCTAAACGCTTGCTCCAGTCCTTTCTGTTGGAACTGACAGTCTTTTGCAAAATTAGCTTGATTTCCCTATTAGAAATCTCAGCTTGCCCATTAGTCTGGGGATGGTAAGCGGTGGCAACCTTATGGAGCACT
The DNA here is from genome assembly GCA_026586105.1 of Hylodesmum podocarpum. Lineage (NCBI taxonomy): Eukaryota > Viridiplantae > Streptophyta > Magnoliopsida > Fabales > Fabaceae > Hylodesmum > Hylodesmum podocarpum. Next base: position 14,001,085 of record JALJEV010000623.1, on the reverse strand, counting down.
CCATATTTTCTTAATAAAAGGTTCATGCTCCGGTTACAAAAATGTGTGCCCTGGTCACTGATGATGGCCCTGGGAATACCAAACCTGCAAAATATATGGGAGCGAACAAAATCTACTACAACAGCAGAATCGTCAGTCCTAGTGGCTTTCGCCTCAACCCATTTAGAAACATAGTCAACAGCAAGCAGGATATAAGTAAACCCAAATGAAACAGGAAACGGTCCCATAAAATCAATGCCCCAAACATCAAAAACATCACAGAATAAAATGGGTTGCTGAGGCATCTCATACCTACGAGAAATATTTCCTATTTTCTGACACTTATCACAGGATTTGCAATAATCATAAGCATCATGAAATAAAGAAGGCCAAAATAATCCAGAGTCTAATACTTTCCTAGCAGTTCTTCTAGGTCCAAAATGACCACCACAAGCAAAAACATGACAAAATGCAAGAACAGATGCAAACTCATGCTCAGGCACACATCTCCTAATAATCTGATCACTACAAAATTTCCACAGATAGGGGTCATCCCATACATAATGCTTAGAATCACTTTTAAGTTTCAATGCATGAGCCCTAGTGAAATCTTCAGGAATTAAACCAGCAACCAGATAATTTACAATGTCAGCATACCAAGGGGATGAGAATTTACCTTGCAGCTGTAGAAGCTGCTCATCTGGAAAGTCATCCGCAATGGGGAAGAGTGTGGCAGGTAGATGGATGCGACTGAGGTGATCAGCCACCAAGTTCTGAGCTCCACTTCTATCCTTGATTTCAATATCAAACTCTTGGAGCAGAAGCATCCATCTGATGAGTCTGGGTTTAGCATCTGCCTTTTTCAGAAGGAACTTCAAAGCTGCATGATCAGTGAAAATAACAATCTTTGCATTTAACAAATAAGACCGAAATTTATCCAATGCAAATACAATAGCTAAAAGCTCCTTTTCTGTAGTGGTATAGTTGGACTGTGCTGAGTCCAAGGTCTTAGAGGCATAGGAAATAACATGGGACGCTTTGTCTCGCCTCTGAGCTAGGACCGCACCAACTGCATAATTGGATGCGTCACACATCAATTCAAAGGGAAGAGTCCAATCCGGTGGTTGGATGATTGGAGCAGTAGTCAAGCACTTCTTCAATTGATCAAAAGCTGCCTTGCAAGAGTCAACAAATCAAACTCCACATCATCTTTGGAGTAGGTTGGTGAGTGGTTGGGCAATGCGATCGAAATCTTGAATGAATCGTCGATAGAAACCTCGCATGACCAAGAAAAGAGCGAACTTCCCGCACGTAGGCGGGGGTAAGGCAAAGCGAAATAACCTCTATCTTAAAGCGGTCTACCTCAATTCCTTTCTTAGATATAACATGCCCAAGTACAATGCCAGACTCAACCATAAAATGACATTTTTCATAATTTAAAACAAGGTTGCTTTCAATACATCTGTTTAAGACCTTTGCTAAACTACTCAGACAATCATCAAAACAAGAGCCATAGACAGAGAAATCATCCATAAAAACTTCCATGCACTCCTCTAAAAAGTCAGAAAAGATGCTTACCATGCACCTCTGAAAGGTGCCAGGTGCATTACAGAGTCCAAATGGCATCCTTCTGTATGCATATGTTCCGAAGGGGCATGTGAAGGTGGTCTTTTCTTGATCCTCAGGTGCTATGTGAATCTGAAAATAACCTGAAAAACCATCTAGAAAACAGTAGTGAGATTTACCGGCTAACCGCTCAAGCATTTGATCAATAAAAGGTAAAGGATAGTGATCCTTGCGGGTAGCCTGGTTGAGTCTTCTGTAATCAATGCGGAACTCTCCAAGCTGTTCGGATTCTGTGGGTATCACTCATTCTTCTCATTTTCCACCACGGTTACTCCAGATTTCTTTGGCACAACTTGAACTGGACTTACCCACTGGCTGTCAGAGATCGGATATATAATACCAGCTTGAAGAAGCTTTGTGACCTCTTTCTTCACAACATCCAGGATGAGTGGGTTAAGTCTCCTCTGAGGCTGCCTCACCGGTTTGGCCCCATCTTCTAATAATATCCGGTGCATACAAGTGGTGGGACTAATACCAGGGATGTCTGCAAGTGTCCATCCAATAGCTTTCTTATGATTCCGCAGAACATCGAGCAACTTGGCCTCCTGATCAGATGAGAGATTTTGAGCTATGATTACTGGTAGTTTATAATCCTCCTCTAAATATGCGTATCTGAGATGCTCAGGGAGTGTCTTGAGCTCTAGCTCTGGTGGTTGCTCAATAGAAGGTTTAGCGGTGGCAGAGTTAAGTATCTCAGGTGAAACCGTGGTACCTTCAAAACTATCAGATAGGTGAGAAACAGCTTTAGGGAATTTATACAAAGTATTATATTCGAGATCAGAAACAAGATTGACTTCACTATTCACATTAACCAGACATTCGATCTGAGGTTATCGGTACCGACGAACTCGGTCGAGATGAAATATCAATGGCATACTCATGCATGGACATATGAGGATAATCAAGACAAACATTGCACCACGAATGAGTATCACAATCCACAACTCAAAACAACAAATGCATCAGATGATTTGAAATCAGTTGAAAATGAATCATCAACCTTACAAGTGTTATGCATGTATTCTAGAAACTCATCTATCATGTCATCAATAACATCTATTTTCAAAACAGAATGCTCCTCTCTAGGTTGTCTCATGGCATCAAAGATATTAAATTTCACAATGCTATCACCAAATTCCATGGACATGGTACCAGAATGCACATCAATTTTAGTCCTAGCTGTTTTCAGGAAAGGTCTACCAAGAATAATAGGTGAACTACTGTAACCAAGTTCATTCTCCATCTCAAGAATATAGAAATCAGCAGGAAAAATCAATTCATTAACCCTAACTAAAACATCCTCAACTAAACCAGCAGGGTGTGCATTACTCCTATTAGCTAACTGTATCACGACACTGGTAGCTTTCAAAGGTCCTAAACCTAGAGAATTAAAAACAGATGTAGGCATGACATTGATAGAAGCTCCTAAATCTAACATGCAATCATCAAATTTACAATTTCCAATAATACAAGGAATAGAAAACGTCCCCGGATCCTTGCACTTTGGTGGCATGGGTTGAATGAGTGCGGATACATTTTCTTGAGAGACTAACTCTCTCATGGCCCACTAGTCTCCTCTTATTGGTACATAGTTCCTTCGAAACTTGGCATATTTTGGGATTTGGCGGATGGCGTCTAAAATGCGGAATGTTGACCTCGACTTTGCGGAAGGTATCAAGGATCTCCTTCTCCCAAGCTAATTCGGCCAATTTCTTTGAATGCGAAAGTCTCTGAGGGAAAGGAATTGTAGGGGGAGGAATGGGTTCAGATGCATTTATAGGTGAAGTACCCCCATCTACAGGTGGTGGTGCTTCAATGGCTAGTCTCTCCGGTGGTTCAACTGCCTTCCCAGATCTTAAGGTGATTGCACTCACATTCTTCCCTTGTGAGTTTGGATTTGGCACATCCGAGAAGGCAAGGCGGAGGGATGAAGGAGGCGAGGTTACAGTTAATAGCATTAGCTAGTTGGCCAACTGTGTCCGCAGCTCGAATGGTAGCCTCGGTCCTCTGCTGAAACCGCAATTGGTTAGTGGTCATCTCGCTTCATCAATTCCTCCAAGGAAGGACCACCGGTTGTTGCGTGGTGGCTCCTTTGTTCTTGAAAGGAAGGTCTATATTGATTATTGGAGGATTGCCAATTATCTTTTGTTTCCTCTGTTTCTGCTGAGGTTGCCAATGTTGTTGTTGGTTACTTGGGGCATGAAATTGTTGGTTATTATTCTGGTTTCCCCATCTCAGATTAGGGTGATCCTTCCAGCCAGGGTTGTATGTATTGGAGTATGGGTTGTTCTGCGGTCTTCCAGGGAATACTCCAAGAAGCCTACGATATGATCCGGTTGGTTCCCTTCCTGCAATGTTGGACAAATATCAGTAGAATGAGAAGGGTCAGAACATATACCACAATTTATATGTTGAGATGTTGCGGTTCTTTGCTACATTGGTCGTTTGTGTCACGCCAATTGTCGACCCGATGAAGTAAGCTCATCCAATGCTTGGTCGAAATCTGTCCGTGCAATGGGAAATTTGATCTTTGCAGTGTGGAAGTAGGTCTACTTGGATGATGTGGACTGCACATGATACACACTATTAGTCCTGGTGCCAAATCTGGCGAGCATTTGCGACCATGTTAGAAATAAGATCTCTGGCTGCATCTGGAGTCTTATCAACTAATGCACCACCGCTTGCAGCGTCTACCATACTGCGGTCCATGGGTAGCAGTCCCTCATAGAAATATACAATGAGAAGCTGATCAGAGATTTGATGTTGAGGGCAGCTGGATACTAGTCTCTTGAACCTCTCCCAGTATTCATGCAGGTTCTCTCCATTGGCTTGTCTGATGCCGCAAATTTCTTTTCTGATAGATGCAGCTCTAGAGGCTGGAAAATATTTTTCCAAGAACATCCGTTTCATGTCATTCCAACTTCTAATTGCTGCTGGCTGCAAGTAATATAACCAATCCTTGGCATTTCCGTCTAAGGAGAATGGGAACGCCCTCAATTTGATGTGATCTTCATCAATGCCGTGCGGTTTCATGGTGCTGCAGACCACATGGAACTCCTTAAGATGCTTGTGAGGATCCTCACCTGTAAGGCCATGAAACTTAGGCAACAAATGTATTAATCCAGATTTCGTTCAAAATCAAGATCAAGTTCGTGGTATTCAATGCACAAGGGTTGATAATTCACATCAGGAGCAGACAATTGTTTAAGAGTCCTGTTATCCCTACATGCCATATTATCAGTATGCTCAGAGAATGTATCAGACTCAGGTGTAGGTGAATGCTCAAGATGATTATTATGTGCACGCCTACTATTGTGAATGAGTCTCTCTGGTTCGGGGTTTAATTCGGTCAAATCAGCACTAGTGCTTCTAGTGTTAGGCATATACCAAATGACAATATCACAACATGTACCAAATGACCAAATCGCTATTTCTCAATTGTTGTCAGCATGCAACAAATGACCCAAATTAGTTGTGAAACAGTATCAAATGATTTTTTTTTTTTTTTTTTTTTTTTTTTTTTTTTTTAGGAGTGAAAGGTTTGCTCAGAATGCTAAATTACCTTGGGAAAGGCGTTTACGATGACCAAACAGAACCTAAACAAAAATTTTACGCAAGCATTGACACCAAATCAGCACGAAACAGTTCCAGAAAATCAAACAAGTGGTGGTAATTGACACACACTAACACATGCAATGAGAAAAATATATGTAGTATGCGAGAAAATGATGCGAAATAGAGTCGAAAAACAAACAACTAACAACTAGTATGCGAGATATGCTAACATATGCAGTAACAACGAACAAAATGACTCGGATGCAATGTAGCAACTAGATGCGATGTTCAAGTAAAAATAGCTAAACCGAAAGTGCAAAGTGACAACAATTAGTATGTGCAACAAAATGCAAACAACATGCAAAAAAGGAAAACAGAAATATCTCACACTCTCCGCACCACACTATCATTATTAACACACACGCTAATACCACAAGAAAACACACAAAAGACAGATTGATGTACTCACACAACTCAAAACACGAAAAATTAACATACACAAAACAACACAAGACACAAAAACAAAACAACACAAAAACACAACACAACATCATACAACACAACACAACAACACACTCTTTTGACAAAAATCGATGATCCCACGACAACGGCGCCAAATTTGACACGATGTCGTACTCGTGCAAATTAATACAATTTAAATGCAAAGATATACTAGGAAGTGACTCCTAGGTCGTCTCTCAAGGACCATCAATTTATTTCTCAAAGACATGACACGAAAGTGGGGGTGTTTTTGGGCTTAGGACGAATTAATAACAAGAATTGCAAGAGAATTAAAAATGCGGTTTAATATATGAATAAAAGGCACCAATCCGATCTCATGTTGGATCCAAACTTCCTCATTGGTTCAACAAGTTAAAGCACACATCTATGCAAAGGTATTGGAACCGAGATCTCTGCATTCCAATACTGAACTATCACTCTAAGATCTTAGAGTATTTTCATCGAACTCTCGGTGGCCTTTAAACTCACACAATCGCATGAGAGCACACAACTTGGTTTCGAATCCTAAAATCAGTTCATCAAGCATTCGTTGTTTATCAACAATGCTGAAATCAACAATCTCAATTCAAAACATCGATCGACATATTGAAATTGAAATTATGGAATCCAAGATGAGTACTAATTCAATTAGAAACCAAGAACCTAAGGAAATTTGGGATCCTTTTGAGATCGAATTGGTTTATAAAATTAGTTACACATAATTGAATTTAAACTTAACACAAGTCGGAATTGCATGATAGAAATAAAAACAAAACAGAAAAGAACAACAACAAATTAAAATGCTAAACTTAATGAAGAACAATTATATTGCTGGAAATTAAAGGTGCTGGAATTTAAATTGTTGGAAATTAAGTTATGGATCTTTATAACATTAAGGTGAAGGTGGCATAGCCATCCATATTTATCTTTATAACATTAAGGTGAAGGTGGCATAGCCATCCATATAGATCTTTATAATGCAAGAATTGAAAGAAAATAAAAAGGGGCCAATGGCAAACCCTAGCAAAGCAAGAAGAGATGAATGGAGCAAGAACTAGAAAATGCAGAAATTTCACTACGAATCAAGAATGAAATTCAAATTGAAAGTATAGAAGAATGAAAGTGTATTAATGGACGAATTCAAACACAACAATAGCTAGAAAAACTGAAATGGAAATGACTAAAACGAAACCCTAGCAGAGAAGGGAAGAAGAAAAGAAAATGGAGCCAAAAGGAAATGGAAATGCTGTAATGTGTGTAATGTGTGAAGTGCAGAATGTAGTGTGTATCTCTCAAACTCCCAAGTGTATCAGGCAAGTGTTTAGTCTCAGACCATTAAAATGAAAATTATTTTATCATAGACTTGCAATTATTCTAATTCTTTACCACTAACAATCACAGTCATGCATGATTCAAGAGGACTTGCAAAGGTTGTAGTGGGGCTAAGGATGAGGTTTTGATAAGTATGGTTCAGTGACTACTATTTCACAGATATTGAACAGAGCATCAACAGATTGTAAAAGATATAAGAACTACACAATAAACCTGTAAATTTTCCAATTCAACTACGCTAAAAGTATTCAACTTATTTTCACACTTATTCAGAATTTTTTTTTTTTTTTTTTTTTTTTTTTTTTTTGAAATACATTTATACAAGTGTGATGATTAAAATTTCACCAAATTGTATCATCTCCACAACTCTGGACCCAAATCGTATAAATCATTAATCAAGTATTCTACCCCCCCACACTTAATTTTCTGCACGTCCGAGCGAGAGACCCCCACACTTATCTCGCTTACTATACCAAAAGATAAACAATTCAATTAATATCTGTAAAATCAGGGATAACATTGTTTTACTCTTAAGGCTTGTAATACAGGTAATGAAAGAAAATGTTTCAGGCTCAAAGGGGCTAGCAAGGGATACAAATGCAAGGTAGGCTATCCGTCAAGTGGGGAAAATAGAAATGAATGCCTCAATCATAATCATGCATTATGTGATAAAATGCAGCTTTGAAAAGAACAAAAGCAAGTTCTGAAAAACAACATTCACCAATGGCATATATCACACTGAAAGAAAGAGAATGGTATAAAGATGAATCCATTCAAAACAGGCTCAAATAACTCACAGGTTCAAATCGCCAAGTACTTATCAGAGATAATACAAAACCAATCCATACGAATAATCCACAATCTATCAATGGAATATATCAACACCATAAAATAATCTAAAAATTAACTCAAATTTCTGATTTCGGTTCGATTCATATAATGCGGATATACTAATAGTTAGACCAGAATCACAAAATATCCAAGTAAATAAAGCATGGAAATCCTAATTACTTTTATTTCTTCCTAATTACAGAAGGTGGATAGATAAGAAATGGATAAATAAAATGGAAAAGAGTGAAGGGAGAAAAGAAAACTCCCTCGGCCGCTTAAAGCGGCAGTGCGTCTGCAAGAGTAACTATCTCCTGCTCTGCGGGTTGTTCCATGGAATTCTCATGATAGTCTTTAAAAAGCGCGCCCGTTGACCATGAATGTATTCCCTGTTCGATCATCTTTCAGTTCAACTGCACCATAGGGAAAAACATTAGCAATCACAAATGGACCATCCCATCTAGATTTAAGTTTGCCAGGCATAAGCTTAAGGCGAGAATTAAAGAGAAGAACTTTCTGTCCAACAGAAAACTCCCTGTGAAGAATTTGCCGATCATGGAAAGCTTTGGTTTTCTCTTTATAAATGCGCGAATTTTCATATGCTTCCAATCTCAACTCCTCTAGCTCTTGGAGTTGCAGCTTCCTCTCTACTCCGATTGGTCCAAATCCATATTGCACCGCTTAACCGCCTAATGCACGGTGCTCGAGTTCCACGGGGAGGTGGCATGCCTTACCATATACCGCCCCTATAGGGTGTCATCCCAATTGGGGTCTTGTAAGCGATCCGGTAGGCCCACAAAGCGTCATCTAAACGCTTGCTCCAGTCCTTTCGTTGAACCCGATAAGTCTTTTGCAAAATTAGCTTGATTTCCCTATTAGAAATCTCAGCTTGCCCATTAGTCTGGGGATGGTAAGCGGTGGCAACCTTATGGAGCACTCCATATTTTCTTAATAAAAGGTTCATGCTCCTAACAAAAATGTGTGCCCTGTCACTGATGATGGCCCTGGGAATACCAAACCTGCAAAATATATGGGAGCGAACAAAATCTACTACAACAGCAGAATCGTCAGTCCTAGTGGCTTTCGCCTCAACCCATTTAGAAACATAGTCAACAGCAAGCAGGATATAAGTAAACCCAAATGAAACAGGAAACGGTCCCATAAAATCAATGCCCCAAACATCAAAAACATCACAGAATAAAATGGGTTGCTGAGGCATCTCATACCTACGAGAAATATTTCCTATTTTCTGACACTTATCACAGGATTTGCAATAATCATAAGCATCATGAAATAAAGAAGGCCAAAATAATCCAGAGTCTAATACTTTCCTAGCAGTTCTTCTAGGTCCAAAATGACCACCACAAGCAAAAACATGACAAAATGCAAGAACAGATGCAAACTCATGCTCAGGCACACATCTCCTAATAATCTGATCACTACAAAATTTCCACAGATAGGGGTCATCCCATACATAATGCTTAGAATCACTTTTAAGTTTCAATGCATGAGCCCTAGTGAAATCTTCAGGAATTAAACCAAAGAACCGATAATTTACAATGTCGGATACCAAGGGGATGAGAATTTACCTTGCACTGTTGTAGAAGTCTCTCATCCGGAAAGTCATCCGCAATGGGGAAGAGTGTGGCGAGGTAGATGGATGCGACTGAGGTGATCAGCCACCAAGTTCTGAGCTCCACTTCTATCCTTGATTTCAATATCAAACTCTTGGAGCAGAAGCATCCATCTGATGAGTCTGGGTTTAGCATCTGCCTTTTTTTCGAAGGAACTTCAAAGTGCGTGATCAGTGAAAATAACAATCTTTGCATTTAACAAATAAGACCGAAATTTATCCAATGCAAATACAATAGCTAAAAGCTCCTTTTCTGTAGTGGTATAGTTGGACTGTGCTGAGTCCAAGGTCTTAGAGGCATAGGAAATAACATGGGACGCTCTGTCTCGCCTCTGAGCTAGGACCGCACCAACTGCATAATTGGATGCGTCACACATCAATTCAAAGGGAAGAGTCCAATCCGGTGGTTGGATGATTGGAGCAGTAGTCAAGCACTTCTTCAATTGATCAAAAGCTGCCTTGCAAGAGTCAACGAAATCAAACTCCACATCATCTTTGGAGTAGGTTGGTGAGTGGTTGGGCAATGCGATCGAAATCTTGAATGAATCGTCGATAGAAACCCGCATGACCAAGAAAAGAAGCGAACTTCCACCTGGCGGGGGTAAGGCAAAGCAGAAATAACCTCTATCTTAGCAGGGTCTACCTCAATTCCTTTCTTAGATATAACATGCCCAAGTACAATGCCAGACTCAACCATAAAATGACATTTTTCATAATTTAAAACAAGGTTGCTTTCAATACATCTGTTTAAGACCTTTGCTAAACTACTCAGACAATCATCAAAACAAGAGCCATAGACAGAGAAATCATCCATAAAAACTTCCATGCACTCCTCTAAAAAGTCAGAAAAGATGCTTACCATGCACCTCCGAAAGGTGCAAGGTGCATTACAGAGTCCAAATGGCATCCTTCTGTATGCATATGTTCCGAAGGGGCATGTGAAGGTGGTCTTTTCTTGATCCTCAGGTGCTATGTGAATCTGAAAATAACCTGAAAAACCATCTAGAAAACAGTAGTGAGATTTACCGGCTAACCGCTCAAGCATTTGATCAATAAAAGGTAAAGGATAGTGATCCTTGCGGGTAGCCTGGTTGAGTCTTCTGTAATCAATGCAGACTCTCCAACTGTTCTGGATTCTGGTGGGTATCAGCTCATTCTTCTCATTTTCCACCACGGTTACTCCAGATTTCTTTGGCACAACTTGAACTGGACTTACCCACTGGCTGTCAGAGATCGGATATATAATACCAGCTTGAAGAAGCTTTGTGACCTCTTTCTTCACAACATCCAGGATGAGTGGGTTAAGTCTCCTCTGAGGCTGCCTCACCGGTTTGGCCCCATCTTCTAATAATATCCGGTGCATACAAGTGGTGGGACTAATACCAGGGATGTCTGCAAGTGTCCATCCAATAGCTTTCTTATGATTCCGCAGAACATCGAGCAACTTGGCCTCCTGATCAGATGAGAGATTTTGAGCTATGATTACTGGTAGTTTATAATCCTCCTCTAAATATGCGTATCTGAGATGCTCAGGGAGTGTCTTGAGCTCTAGCTCTGGTGGTTGCTCAATAGAAGGTTTAGCGGTGGCAGAGTTAAGTATCTCAGGTGAAACCGTGGTACCTTCAAAACTATCAGATAGGTGAGAAACAGCTTTAGGGAATTTATACAAAGTATTATATTCGAGATCAGAAACAAGATTGACTTCACTATTCACATTAACCAGACATTCAGATATCTGGGTTATCGGTACGGACGAACTCGGTGCGAGATGAAATATCAATGGCATACTCATGCATGGACATATGAGGATAATCAAAGACAAACATTGCACCACGAATGAGTATCACGATCCACAACTCAAAAACAGATGCATCAGATGATTTGAAATCAGTTGAAAATGAATCATCAACCTTACAAGTGTTATGCATGTATTCTAGAAACTCATCTATCATGTCATCAATAACATCTATTTTCAAAACAGAATGCTCCTCTCTAGGTTGTCTCATGGCATCAAAGATATTAAATTTCACAATGCTATCACCAAATTCCATGGACATGGTACCCAATGCACATCAATTTTAGTCCTAGTTGTTTTTTGGAAAGGTCTACCAAGAATAATAGGTGAACTACTGTAACCAAGTTCATTCTCCATCTCAAGAATATAGAAATCAGCAGGAAAAATCAATTCATTAACCCTAACTAAAACATCCTCAACTAAACCAGCAGGGTGTGCATTACTCCTATTAGCTAACCGTATCCAATGACACCTAATCGGTAGCTTTCAAAGGTCCTAAACCTAGAGAATTAAAAACAGATGTAGGCATGACATTGATAGAAGCTCCTAAATCTAACATGCAATCATCAAATTTACAATTTCCAATAATACAAGGAATAGAAAACGTCCCTGGATCCTTGCACTTTGGTGGCATGGGTTGAATGAGTGCAGATACATTTTTGCTGAGACTAACTCTCTCATGGCCCACTAGTCTCCTCTTATTGGTACATAGTTCCTTCAGAAACTTGGCATATTTTGGGATTTGGCGGATGGCGTCTAAAAGCGGAATGTTGACCTCGACTTTGCGGAAGGTATCAAGGATCTCCTTCTCCAAAGCTAATTCGGCCAATTTCTTTGAATGCGAAAGTCTCTGAGGGAAAGGAATTGTAGGGGGAGGAATGGGTTCAGATGCATTTATAGGTGAAGTACCCCCATCTACAGGTGGTGGTGCTTCAATGGCTAGTCTCTCCGGTGGTTCAACTGCCTTCCCAGATCTTAAGGTGATTGCACTCACATTCTTCCCTTGTGAGTTTGGATTTGGCACAGTCTGAGAAGGCAAGCGAGGATGAATGAAGGAGGCGGGTTCGGTTAATAGCATTAGCTAGTTGGCCAATCTGTGTCTGCAGGCTCTGAATGGTAGCCTCGGTCCTCTGCTGAAACTGCAATTGGTTAGTGGTCATCTGCTTCATCAATTCCTCCAAGGAAGGACCACTGGTTGCAGGCTGTGGTGGCTCCTTTTGTTGCTGAAAGGAAGGTCTATATTGATTATTGGAGGATTGCCAATTATGCTGAGGCTGTCTGTTCTGCTGAGGTTGCCAATGTTGTTGTTGGTTACTTGGGGCATGAAATTGTTGGTTATTATTCTGGTTTCCCCATCTCAGATTAGGGTGATCCTTCCAGCCAGGGTTGTATGTATTGGAGTATGGGTTGTTCTGCGGTCTTCCAGGGAATACTCCAGCAGCAGCTACAGTATGATCTGGTTGGTTCCCCTCCTGCAATGTTGGACAATTATCAGTGGAATGAGAAGGGTCAGAACATATACCACAATTTATATGTTGAGATGTTGCGGTTGCTGCTACATTGGTCATTTGTTTATGTCAGCACGCCATTGTCGACCCGATGAAGTAAGCTCATCCAATCTGTTGGTCGAAATCTGTGTCAACAATGGGAAATTTGATACTGCAGGTGTGGAAGTAGGTCTCTTGGATGATGTGGACTTGCACATGATACACACTATTAGTCCTGGTGCCAAATCATTGAGCATTTGCGACCATGTTAGAAATAAGATCTCTCGTCGTCATCTGAGTCTTATCAACTAATGCACCACCGCTTGCGCGTCTACCATATCAAGCGGTCCATGGGTAGCAGTCCCTCATAGAAATATACAATGAGAAGCTGATCAGAGATTTGATGTTGAGGGCAGCTGGATACTAGTCTCTTGAACCTCTCCCAGTATTCATGCAGGTTCTCTCCATTGGCTTGTCTGATGCCGCAAATTTCTTTTCTGATAGATGCAGCTCTAGAGGCTGGAAAATATTTTTCCAAGAACATCCGTTTCATGTCATTCCAACTTCTAATTGTCTGCTGGTCGCAAGTAATATAACCAATCCTTGGCATTTCCGTCTAAGGAGAATGGGAACGCCTCAATTTGATGTGATCTTCATCAATGCCGTGCGGTTTCATGGTCTTTGCACCACATGGAACTCCTTAAGATGCTTGTGGGGATCCTCACCTGTAAGGCCATGAAACTTAGGCAACAAATGTATTAATCCAGATTTCAGTTCAAAATCAGCATCAAGTTCAGGGTATTCAATGCACAAGGGTTGATAATTCACATCAGGAGCAGACAATTGTTTAAGAGTCCTGTTATCCCTACATGCCATATTATCAGTATGCTCAGAGAATGTATCAGACTCAGGTGTAGGTGAATGCTCAAGATGATTATTATGTGCACGCCTACTATTGTGAATGAGTCTCTCTCAGTTTGGGTTTAATTCGGTCAAATCAAGACTAGTGCTTCTAGTGTTAGGCATATACCAAATGACAATATCACAACATGTACCAAATGACCAAATCGCTATTTCTCAATTGTTGTCAGCATGCAACAAATGACCCAAATTAGTTGTGAAACAGTATCAAATGATTTTTTTTTTTTTTTTTTTTTTTTTTTTTTTTTTTTTTTTTTTTTTTTTTTTATTTTTTTTTTTTTTTAGGAGTGAAAGGTTTGCTCAGAATGCTAAATTACCTTGGGAAAGGCGTTTACGATGACCAAACAGAACCTAAACAAAAATTTTACGCAAGCATTGACACCAAATCAGCACGAAACAGTTCCAGAAAATCAAACAAGTGGTGGTAATTGACACACACTAACACATGCAGCAGAAAAATATATGTAGTATGCAGAAAATGATGCAGAAATAGAGTGCAGAAAACAGCAACTAACAACTAGTATGCAGATATGCTAACATATGCAGTAACAACAGAACAAAATGACTCAGATGCAATGTAGCAACTAGATGCAGAAGTGTTCAGTGCAGAAAATAGCTAAACCGAAAGTGCAGTGACAACAATTAGTATGTGCAACAAAATGCAAACAACATGCAAAGCAAGGAAAACAGAAATATCTCACAAACTCTCCGCACCACACTATCATTATTAACACACACGCTAATACCACAAGAAAACACACAAAAGACAGATTGATGTACTCACACAACTCAAAACACAGAAAATTAACATACACAAAACAACACAAGACACAAAAACAGAACAACACAAAAACACAACACAACATCATACAACACAACACAACACAGACTCTTTGACAAAAATCGATGATCCCCGGCAACGGCGCCAAATTTGACACGATGTCGTACTCGTGCAAATTAATACAATTTAAATGCAGTATACTAGGAAGTGACTCCTAGGTCGTCTCTCAAGGACCATCAATTTATTTCTCAAAAGACATGACACGAAGTGGGGTGTTTTTGGGCTTAGGACGAATTAATAACAAAAATTGCAAGAGAATTAAAAATGCGGTTTAATATATGAATAAAAGGCACCAATCCGATCTCATGTTGGATCCAAACTTCCCTCATTGGTTCAACAAGTTAAAGCACACATCTATGCAGTGTATTGGAACCGAGATCTCTGCATTCCAATACTGAACTATCACTCTAAGATCTTAGAGTATTTTCATCGAACTCTCGGTGGCCTTTAAACTCACACAATCGCATGAGAGCACACAACTTGGTTTCGAATCCTAAAATCAGTTCACTGCATTCGTTGTTTATCAACAATGCCAGAAATCAACAATCTCAATTCAAAACATCGATCGACATATTGAAATTGAAATTATGGAATCCAAGATGAGTACTAATTCAATTAGAAACCAAGAACCTAAGGAAATTTGGGATCCTTTTGAGATCGAATTGGTTTATAAAATTAGTTACACATAATTGAATTTAAACTTAACACAAGTCGGAATTGCATGATAGAAATAAAAACAAAACAGAAAAGAACAACAACAAATTAAAATGCTAAACTTAATGAAGAACAATTATATTGCTTTGAAATTAAAGGTCTTGAATTTAAATTGTTGGAAATTAAGTTATGGATCTTTATAACATTAAGGTGAAGGTGGCATAGCCATCCATATTTATCTTTATAACATTAAGGTGAAGGTGGCATAGCCATCCATATAGATCTTTATAATGCAAGAATTGAAAGAAAATAAAAAGGGGCCAATGGCAAACCCTAGCAAAGCAAGAAGAGATGAATGGAGCAAGAACTAGAAAATGCAGAAATTTCACTACGAATCAAGAATGAAATTCAAATTGAAAGTATAGAAGAATGAAAGTGTATTAATGGACGAATTCAAACACAACAATAGCTAGAAAAACTGAAATGGAAATGACTAAAACGAAACCCTAGCAGAGAAGGGAAGAAGAAAAGAAAATGGAGCCAAAAGGAAATGGAAATGCTGTAATGTGTGTAATGTGTGAAGTGCAGAATGTAGTGTGTGTAGAGAGCTCCCCCAACATCTGAATTTATAGCCAATACATCAAGAGAAGTGGGGAGAAAAAGTCAAAGAAAGTGGGGAGAAAAATCATCAAAATCTGTCCAAAATTTCTCCCAAATCTGGTATGTCCCCTACTAAATCCAACGTGCATGTGATTGGGAATCCATTTTTACCCATTTTTTCTTCACTTGACAGTCCCCTTGCACATGTCAAATTGGGTGAGAGGTCCAGGGCTCAATTCCTAAGCAAAACATTACAAAGTGGATCAATTAAATGCAACTAAAAATTGGTCCAACTCGCATAGAATTCTGTCACTGGAACATGGTCTACTTTCAAGGCTAAATTCACCCCTGATTCAATCCGAATTGGATCTTCATGTCTTCATGACTTTTGTAGCTCTATCTCTCTTGTTTAAGAGGAATTTAATCGCTCATCAATTGGACATCTGTGGAGGGAGTTATGCCTATTTTACTGAGACATGTCAAATCGTTAAATGCTGGAATTTTCAGAACAGTTCGTGTGCTGCATTCAAAGACATTTTCACACTAGATGCACTCCGACTGGGAATTTTATGTCTTCATAGAAGTTGTAGATCTTTGAGTCCTCTTTAATTTGACATAAAATTCAGCTCAATCAGAGGTCTGTAGTGAAAGTTATGCTCAGTTTTGTAAACCTTGTCAAATCTGGATAAAAATAACGAATTAGACCAAATTTATCATTTAAAGCCAAAATGAGTCTAAACTCATAAATACATTAAATCATACTAATTGACCACTAATAATGCTATTTTAGGATACAAATGATGCAGAGAAAGTAATCAAAATATTGACTTATCAATTGTCCTTTTGGATCTGGGCGGTTTCTTCACTATTCATGCCCTTTGAAGTTGCTGGTGCAGGAGTAACTCCAGACGATCCAATGCCTCTGATGCTTTCTTTGAACAGACGTTCCCTTTCAGCTTCAAGCATGATAGAGACTCTTCTGGCCTCTCTTAATTGCTTAGCTTCATCTAACTCGCCAACTATGACAGACGCAAGCCTCTGCTTCTGCTTCAACTTCTCTTTGCCTTTAGCAGCCTTTTGTAGAGCAACTTCCCTTGCTCTAACTTTCTCTTCAGCTGTCTTCCTTTGATTTTCCTCATCTGTCCAAATTCTAACAGACGAAGCATCCTCAGATGCTTTAGTTACCCCTTCATCTTCACTCGGGGAAACTTCTTTTTCTTACGTCTTAGACGCAACATGTTTGATTCTTATGTTCCTTTTTCTTCTGAGAGGTTCAACAACAACAACCTCAAAAGGAACTTCTGTTATGGTGAAAGGTGGTTGAGACGATGGGATTGGTGTTTAGGTTTGTTGTTTGGGCTTGTGTTTGGGCTTCAGAGCCGCTTGGTCTGGCACGCTTGATGCGAGCTCTGTGAGGGTGTTCTTTGGTCATAAGAGAGAGGTTCTTCTTCTCCACTTTTAAAATGAAGAAAGCCAGGAGCCAGATGCATCTTTGCAAAGGTGCTTCCTTTAACTTCTTTCCCTTCACTGTGCCACACTACTCCATTGGCATCAAAACCTTGATTGATGATGATTTGGGAGAAGAGAGTAGCGTAAGGAATGCTGCTCTTCCTTCGAATATTTCTATTCTTCAGAGCGCTCACCCAATGATCTAGGATGATGTGAGGTAGGCTCATCTTCACCTTCCTGAGAAAATAGTACATGCAGAAATGGTCTCGAAGGCTCACATTGTCTCTTGAACCTGTTCGAGGTGTGAAGACATTGTAAAGAAGATTGTGGATGACTCTGCACGTTGGGTACAGGTTTCCAGATCTCAAAAACTTGGGATCTTCAGGGTCGCGAATCTTTCCATAGAGCATTTTATCAACATGCTCCTTAGATTCGGTCTTCATCCAGTTTGCACTGTAGAAGCGACCTTCAGCTTTGCACTTCCCAGCCTCAGCAATGGTTTCAACAGTGATGATGTACTCCTTGCTATCAATGGTGTCAACGATACCATCATCAAATTCTTTGGCATCACTCCAGAATTCAGCATAAGCTTCCATCAACCATGGACCCTTCCATTCGGCGAAGTCCATCCATCCATGGAAGGATAACATTCTTGACACACGATTTGAAACACCTTCGAGTGTGGATTTTGAGACCGACTTGCTTGATAAGAAAAGATCTTTCGCGTAGAAAGTCTCTTCTGAAGTCTTAGTTTTCTTGGAGGCCATTTTCTAGGTTTGAAAGAGAAAAACTTTTGTGAGTTTTAGATTTTTAGAGAGAAGGTAAAGTTTAAGAGAGAATAAAGTAATGTAAAGAGTTAAAAGAGTAAGCTTTGCAGTATTTATAGTCAAGGATTAAAACGGTTATAATCTATCAGACGAAAGGAGTTAAAACTACCCCTGATTTGACGTGGTCTCATGATTGTCTTTTTAATGATTGATTTGACATCTGCAATTCACTGTGCGTGCTTCTCAACATCCTAGAATAGTACAATAAATGACAGACATATTTAATGTTGCATTTATTTTGTCCCTGCACACTAAACTTTAAATTAATTAAATAATAACCTTGCGTCTGTTGAATTTCCTCAGACTGATTCAACTTGATCAGACGCAACGTTTCGTCTTAACACGAATAAACTAGACAGACGTAATAGACAGTTAAAAGGTACAGACGAAATAACTTATTCAATTAAAGAAACAATTCCCAAATTTTCTTTAATAAAGTTAAAACGAGTTTCGTCTAAGACTTTTGTGAAAATATCTGCCCATTGAAAATCAGTTTGAACAAACTGTATATCGAAAATACCTTTTTGAACATAATCTCTTATGAAATGAAATTTAATTTCAATATGTTTGGATTTTGAATGTTGAATAGGGTTTTTGCTGAGATTAATTTCACTTGTATTATCACAAAATACTGGTATTTGGGTCTCAAACCTGGAGTAGTCCTCAAGTTGATGTTTTACCCAAAGTAATTGTGAACAGCATCCAGCTGCAGCAATATAATCTGCTTCAGATGTTTAGATTGCAATGAAGTTTTGCTTTTTGCTTGACCAAGAGATGAATGATGTGCCAAGAAAATGACATCCACCACTTGTGTTTTTCCTTTCCACTTTATCTCCAGCATAATCAGCATCGCAATAGCCACTAAGATTGAAATAACTGTTTTTCTTATAAAACAATGAGAGATTAGTAGTTCCAATAAGATATCTTAAGATACGTTTTACAGCTTGCAAATGAGATTCTCTAGGATCAGATTGGAAACGTGCACATTATGTCAGGTCTACTAGCAGTGAGATAGAGTAGAGAGCCAATCATACCTCTGTATACCGTCTGATCCACGGTCTTACCTGATTCATCCTTGTTGAGGCTTGCACCAGACAAATGCATTGGTGTTTTCATAGACTTAGCATTCTCCATTTTGAACTTCTTTAGAAGCTCCTTGGTGTACTTCTGTTGATGAATGTAGATGCCTTGTTTCGTTTGCTTGATTTGAAGTCCTAGAAAGAACTTTAATTCTCTCATCATACTCATTTTAAACTCATCCTGCATTATCTTAGAGAAATCTTTGCACAAGAACTCGTTAGTTGCTGCAAAGACTATATCGTCTACATAAATTTGAACAATGATAAAGTCCTTAGAAATACTTTTCTTGAAGAGAGTTGTATCAACCTTTCCTCTTGAAAAACCATTTTTGATAAGGAAAGAACTTTGTCTTTCGTACAAAGTTCTAGGAGCTTGTTTAAGACCATAAGGTGCTTTCTTTAATTTGAAAACATGATCTGGTTGAGATTGACTCTCAAAACCAGGAGGTTGTTTAACATACACTTCTTCTTTAATAAAATCTTTTAAAAAGGCACTTTTCACATCCATTTGATATAAAATGATATTCTTATGAGCAACAAAAGCTAGTAAAATTCGAATTGCTTCTAATCTAGCTACAGGTGCAAATGTTTCAGTAAAATCAATACCTTCTTGTTGGTTATAGCCTTGAGCTACTAACCTTGCCTTGTTTCTTACAACTTTTCCAACTTCATCAAGCTTATTTCTGAATACCCATCTTGTTCCAATGATGCTTTTATTCCTTGGTCTTTTTACAAGAGTGATGAGTCATTATTTTGATCAATTTCTCTGCATTTAATACATCATATTACAACATTATTAATGGTCAATTAGCATGATCTAGTTCATTTATGAGTTTGGGCTCATTTGGGCCTTAAGTGCTTATTTTTGTTCTAATTCGTTAAAATTTCCAGTTTAGACAAGGTTCATTAAAAAAGGCATAACTCTCACTACAGAATATATGTCAAATTAAAGAGGACTGAAAGCTACAAAAGCTATAAAGACATGAAAAACCAATTTGGAACGCATCTGGGGTGAAAATTGCCTTGAAAGTGACGCACGGAATTGATGCGGGAATTCCAGCATGAAGAATTAATGTAGGCCCATTTCAAATCATGTAATTGGACCATTTAAATGTTTGCATTGAGTGAGCTTTGAACCTTGCGCCCTAAGTCACTTAAAGTCATGTGACTAGCACATGACTCACTTATTATAAATACCCCAATTCAGAAAATTGTAACAGATTTTTTACCTTTCAATCAATTTCAATTTTCAGCATTGCTCTTTTCCTTTCAAGTCGCTCTGTTAGGGTTTTCAGGTTTGCCATTCTAATTTTGTTCTCTCTCCCTTCTTGCAATTTAATTATTCTAATATGCAATCCCAATCCATGCTTAGTCTAATTTCAATTATGCGCAACTAATTTCTTCAACCAATTCGATCAATCCCTAATTTCCTTAGGTTCTCCGTTTTCAATCGCATGAGTACTCGTTTTGGATTCTATAATTTTAATTCCATTATGTTGATTAATATTTTGGATTGAGATTGTTGATTCTGTCATTGTTGATTGATAATGAATGCAGAGAACTAATTATATGATTCGAAATCATGTTGTGGGCTCTCTTGCGATTGTGTGAGTTTAAAGGCCACCAAGTGTTCGATGATAATTCTCTAAGATCTTAGAACGTTAGTTCAGTGTTGACATGCAAAGATCTCGGTTTCAATGCACTGCATAGATGAGTGTCTTTATTTTGTTGAACCAATGAGGGAAATTGGGATCTAACAGAGATCGGATTGATGTCTTTTAATAATCTATTAATTACTTTTTAATTATTATTTAATTGCTGTCATTGGTTAATTTTTACTATTGAATTGCCTTTAATTTTCCCTCTACACAAAATCCCCAAAAAAATTGCATTTAAAATTTAGGCTACAGAGAAGTAACAAAGTAATCCGTAGGGAAATGATCCAAGTCCACTATTACTACAAAGTAGTAGCTAGACTTTGATATTATTTGACGCACGTTCGGCGCGTGTGTCAAATTTGGCGCCGTTGCCGGGGATTGCTTTGTTAATTCTCATTGTTTATATGCATTTTTTTATTTTTTTTTATTATTAGACTTAGGATAGGTTAGTTTACATTCAATAAGTTTTGCAGTATACTGATTTCTTGCTCTGTTTTGCACTTGTTTGACCTGTTATATGCTTTTTGGTCATTTGATTTTGGATTTTTAGATCTGTTCGGTTATTATAATTACCTTTCCTGAAGTAATTTGGCATTCTGAGCAAACTTTTCACCCCATTGGGGTGAAAAAATTGTGTTAGTTTTGCAAAATTCCTTCCAGATTTTGCTATTTTGCAATTATTTTGGTCCTACAGGGACACAATGGGTATTTTTGAATTGTTGAACTAATTCTGTTGGTTTTGAAATTTTGCAAGGTGGTAATTTTTGAGGAATTGAGTATAACCCCGTGCTATGCACGGGGCACCACCCTATTGAGGCCAAATTCCATCGTTTAGACCCTCTTTTCAATTTTTGAAAATTTTACAGTGCATTTTTGGGGTCCCGAGACGGTTTATAATTGATTTGTGGCAGTCCCATAATTTTTAAAAATCATTTGATATTGTTTTGCAAGTTATTTTGGTCATTTGGTGCATGCTGATAATGATATTTTGCTAAGTGTTGTTAGTTAGTGTTATTTATGCTGATTTTTGTTATATATTGCTATTTTTGTGGCTATTGTTGAATATGATGCATTAGAGGTAGATGTGCTGATTTGATTATTTAAGCTAGCATGGATAATAGGACTATTAGGGAACTACTACAGCATGAGGGGAGATTCTGTGATCCAACTTTTGTAGAGGCAGAAGTTTTTCATACCATACCTCAGCAGCAGTACAACCCATATTCCTACAACCCTGGATGGAGAGATCAGATTTATCAGAGTTCACTTGACTATTCTACTTTCTATCTGACGCAAAATTGGCAGCAAAATTCCAACCATCATATATTAGCTTTTCAACAACATCCTACACAACCACTAGCCCAGCTACAAGGTGGTCCTTCTTTGGAAGAACTAATTAAGCAGATGGCCACCAACAACTTGCAATTTCAACAGATAACTAAGGCTAACCTTCAGAGTATCCAAACTCATATTTGGCAGTTATCCAATGCAATTAGTCAGAACCAACCTCAAGCATCCATCAATCTACCCTCAAAAGCAATTTCCAATTTGAATGATAATGGTAAGAATGTGAGTGATACTGCTTTGGGGTCTGGTAAGCAAATGGTGGAACCTACTGCACAACCAGAAAAGACAATTACCATAGAGGTTGTAGCTAAAGACAAAAAGTTTCAAGAACAAGATTTAAAAGAACAAGACATGGAAGAAAAAGTGAGAAAGAAACAAGAAAAGGAAACATGTGATGATTTAATTGTTTATACTAATCCTTCCTTTGTTTATGTTGATTCTCTTTTGATAGTTGATGTAGGAGTGAGTCCTAAGGAAGAAATACAATATAACAACTTTTTGTGTGAAGATGTTTATGTAGAAAAGAAAGAACTTAAGTGATGTAGGAACATCTCAAAGGCCCAACAAACTCTCCAAGTCAAAGTTAGAGGAGGAGGTCAATGCTCAAATCAAAGTCAAAGTTAGAGGAGGAGGTCAATGCTCAAATCAAAGTCAAAGAAGAATGAGGACCTTACTCTTTTAAATTGAGCTTGAAATAAATTCGTTGTTATATTTTTGTGTCTGACATAGTTTAGTATTTTGATCATACCTTCGCCTACACAACTCCAATTATGTTCATCTTGGTGGCGTTTTAAAGCTGACTTAAAGGGCTACAAAATCTATGAGACACCAAAGCCCAGTTCGGAATGAATCTTGGAGTAAATTGGGCTTGAAGTTAATGTTTGGATGCTGCCAGGATTTTTCAGCGAATTGTTTAAATTGTAAGGCCTTGTAAGTGAGCCCAAAACTCACGGCCAAAAATCATTTATTACTTTTAAATATTTTGTTTAGTGTTTTACAATAATTGGGCCAAAATTAGATTATATTTCATTTAGATTTAGATTAAACTTGGCGTCCAAGATTAGATTAGATTTATATTAAACTTGGCGTCCAAGATTATATTAGATTTTGTTTGGATATAGATTAAACTTGGTGCCCAAGTTAGGTTAACTTACATCCCAAGTAGCTTAGGTCTATAAAAACATATGAATCAAAATTGTATGGACCTTTTGACGAAATTGAATGAAATAAGCTTTGAGCTTTTGAGAGAGGATTCTCTTGTCTTCCTTAGGAAGGTTTCTTGGATCTTATCAATGGACTCTTGTCTCCATTATGGCGGTTCCTCCTAGGCTTATTGGATCTTCCATGGCGCCATTCTTTTCATCTTCTTCCTCCCTCCACCCTTTCCTTTTTCGTTTTGTTTGAGTTCTTTTTATTAGGTCTTGACCGAAACCCCCCTAGGGTTTCCATTGAATGATCATTGAAGAAGCTAGATCGGGAACTTCAAGGCTTTGTTAGAAAATTCTCTAAGGAGGCCTCTATCAAGTGGTATCAAGAGCTTGTTGTTTTCTTCAATGAGTTTCATCTATTCGGTTAGTTATGGGTTTCTCCGAACTCCATAGTTCTTTCCTTTGTGTTTTTCATCTTCTATCTTTTCTTTGAGTTTCCCTAGTATTTGTTTCCTTGAGTCGTTTGATTTTCTTTTGGTTAGTTTGTATCAAAGCATTTTCTTCTTCTTGTTTCTCCATTAGACCATGAGGTTCCATCATATTACACCATCTTAATTTTTGGGTTTCATATTTTACATGGGTTTCAAGTGTTAGAAGAAAAAAAAAGTGAAAAAAAAAAGTAGTGAAAAAAAAATATTAGTTCAAAAGGAGTATCAATTGATTGAGAACCGTACAAAAAAAGGAAAAAAAAAATTCAAAACAGTAAAGGTTTGAGTGAAAAGTGAAAAAAAATATTATTAAAATTTATACAATAGAATATAGTGGAAATTCGTTGCTAATCATAGTAGAAATTCTCGTCGCTATTTTCGATTGCTACGTGATTTTGCTTGGCTGTACAATTTTATTTATGTTGGTGTTTCTCTCGGTTTGGACGTGTTTTCTATAGCAATTATATATTAATTTGTTGTCATTGTGTGTACCTTGTCTCATTAAAGTTTCTTCCACATTTGATTAGCCATTCTTTCAATTTGAGCTTTTATTGCTTGTCTTTCTTGGACTCCTTTAGTTTTGTCTTTGAGTTTTTGTCTCTTTGGACTTCTTAAGCCTAGCTTGGTTGTTGTTCCTCTTTCACAATGGTGTGATAAGGCTTTGTAATTGATTTGAGAATAATTCCTAAGTGAGAACCAAGAGATTAGAGAGGAAAAAGGCAAGAGAGTATCATTAGAGAAAAAGCCACTAAGTGTGAAACACGAGTGTGAGTGGATACACTTAGAGAGTGGTAAGTTCCTTTTATTTGCTTTATATTTCTTGTGTACTAACCTTTTTTTGTAGCAATGGCAAGTTCTCCAAGTGTTGGTAATGAGTACTCACCAAGAACTCAAATGTTCATGGAGAGGATGATGGAGAAAATGAAGCAAATGCAAGTGAGTTTAAGGGAGAGTGTGCAAGAGGGGATAAACCAAATAAGAGAAACACATGAGAGGGAGAGACATACTAGACATGAGGGTGGAAGAAGGAGTAGAAGGGAGAGTGAAAGAGGTAGTGGGGAAGAAAGTGAGAGAAGGAGTGGTAGGAGGAGAGAGACATCAAGAAGAGAACATGAATCCTCTATTGGTAGTGATGGTGGTAACCCTTTTGATGATGATGCCTATGCCCATAATCAATATAACCGTGAGAGAAGAGGGAATAGAGGAGCTGGACGTGAGAGAGGGAGAAGAAATCGTGATTATAGAAGGCATTACCAAGAGGAGGATGAGGGGTTTGATGAGAGAAATTTTAATATCAAGATCCCTAAATTCAATGGAAGTTGTGGGGCCGATGCTTACTTAGATTGGTCCATGAAGGTGGATCAAATTTTTTCTAGTTATCCTATGTTGAGTGAGGAAAGAAAACTAAACCTTGTTACTTTAGAGTTTGAGGAATATGCCTTGGTGTGGTGGAATCAAATGGAGACTAGACATGTGTACTTGAGGCCGAGAATCACTTCTTGGGAAGCCTTGAAGTAAACTTTGAGAAAAAGGTTTGTGCCTCCTACTTATATGAGAGATCTTCATAATAAATTGCAAAGACTTATTAAGGGCCTAGAAGTGTGCAAGACTACTTCAAAGATCTAGAGATGACAATGCTAAGAGCCCAACTAGAGGAGAGGTTGGAAGCTACCATGGCTAGATTTGTCCATGGCTTGAATAGAGAAATCCAAGATGTACTTGAGCTTCAAAGGTACTCAAACTTGCAGGAGGCCATCCACTTGGCCGAGAGAATTGAGTCCCAATTGAAAAGGAGGAGTAGCTTCAAAAGAGTTTCCTCACCTAATTCTTCAAGTTGGAAGGGTAAAAGCAAAAGAGACTACTCACCCAAGCCTAAACCAAGGCTTGACCGAGACACCTCCAAGCCTAAAAAGGTAACTTCTTCATCTAATGCTTTAAAATCAAGTAACATTAAATGCTTTAAGTGTTTAGGGAAGGGTCACATAGCCTCACAATGCCCAGACAAGAAGGCTATGGTCATGAGGCAAGATGGAGATGTCGCAAGTGAAGAGTCCAATACCTCCTTAAATGAAGATGAGGGCCAAAGTGCAAGACACTCCACTTCTAGTGAAGAAGCCGAGGAGGGTGACCTTCTAATGGTAAGGAGATTACTTAGTACATGCCATGATATGGATGATAGTCAAAGGGAGAACATATTTCATTCAAGATGTAAGGTAAAAGATCAAACTTGTTATCTTATTATTGATGGTAGCTCATGCACTAACGTTGTGAGTGAAAGGTTAGTCTCTAAACTTAACTTGAAAACTATACCTCACCCTAAATCTTATAGATTACAATGGTTGAGTGAGAGTGGAGAGGTTAAGGTAGATAAACATTGCATGATTAACTTTTCTATTGGTAAGTATAGTGATAGCATACTGTGTGATGTAGCTCCTATGGAAGCTACACATTTACTTCTTGGTAGGCCATGACAATTTGATAGAAATGTGATTCATGATGGCCTTACTAACACTTACTCGTTTTCTTTTGAAGGTAGAAAAGTGATTCTAAAACCTTTGTCTCCTAGAGAGGTATGTGAGGATCAAGTTAAAATGAGAATTAAGAGAGCCCAAGAGAGAAAAGTGGGCTTGGCTGAGAAGAACATGCTAGAAAAAATGAAAGTAAAACAATATTCAAGCAAGCTAAAAAAATAAGAATGAGTTAAAAAGAAAAAGGGAAAGACTCAGTGGGAATAAATCTAACTTTTTGGTGGCTAAAGAAGAATGTAAAAGAGAATTCCTAATTAGGAAATCCATATTTTTATGCTTACCAAATTCTATTTCTTTGAGTTCTCCACTTGTAGGTAATCTTGGAAGCATGGAAAACTTGTTGATGGAGAGGCAATTAAAAGGGAAGTGTGAAATTTCTCTTAAATTTGATACTACCTTTAATTGTCTTAACCCTTGTTTTGAGAATTTTGTAGGATTGATTTCCAAGATACAATGGCTGAATCAATGTGAAGCTCTAGTATGTAAAACCGTGAAGGATACAAGGTCTAGGACACATTATGATATTGCTAAAGAATTCACATCTAAGAAGTTTTGTGTTCTAGGACCAAGTGAGAAGTTGTGCATAGAGAAACCATGGAGTCACTTAGGGAGAGGAAATGGAGTACATGAAATAGAGTCTTATGGCGTTAGACCTTGTACAATGTTTGAGAATACTAAGTTGGAATTCTTGATTGTGCCTAATGATTGTTATCTTAATAATGTTGAATGTCCTTCTAGGTTGATGGAAGAATTTAAGAAGGAGGGAAAATCACAAGCTTCTACACCTAAAAGAAGTATCTTAAAGAAGAGTTTCAACAAAGTGGAGTACACATGTATTGAAGAACTACTATCTACATATCCAAAGGAGGAATTAGAGACTCCTTGGAGTTTCAATTTTATCATAGAAAATCACTTGCATTCTCCCTTTACTTCTCTACAATGTGTTATTGATATTAGTAGACAAAGAATCTTGCTATTAAATGTTAAACTTGACAGAGTTTATTTGATCTTTGATCCGGGTAAAAATATTGTATTGTAGAGGCTATTGCAACTTGAGGGCAAGTTGGTCACAAGAAGGAGGGTTTGATGTAGGAACATCTTAAAGGCCCAACAAACTCTCCAAGTCAAAGTTAGAGGAGGAGGTCAATGCTCAAATCAAAGTCAAAGAAGAATGAAGACATTACTCTTTTAAATTGAGCTTGAAATAAATTCGTTGTTATATTTTTGTGCCTGACATAGTTTAGTATTTTGATCATACCTTCGCCTACACAACTCCAATTATGTTCATCTTGGTGGCGTTTTAAAGCTGACTTAAAGGGCTACAAAATCTATGAGACACAAAAGACCAGTTCGGAATGAATCTTGGAGAAAATTGGGCTTGAAGTTAATGTTTGGATGCTGCCAGGATTTTTCAGCGAATTGTTTAAATTATAAGGCCTTGTAAGTGAGCCCAGAACTCACGGCCAAAAATTCATTTATTACTTTTAAATATTTTGTTTAGTGTTTTACAATAATTG
Source organism: Hylodesmum podocarpum (assembly GCA_026586105.1). Lineage (NCBI taxonomy): Eukaryota > Viridiplantae > Streptophyta > Magnoliopsida > Fabales > Fabaceae > Hylodesmum > Hylodesmum podocarpum. The sequence continues at coordinate 13,973,292 of JALJEV010000623.1, read as the reverse complement.
GGCCAAAATTAGATTATATTTCATTTAGATTTAGATTAAACTTGGCGTCCAAGATTAGATTAGATTTATATTAAACTTGGCGTCCAAGATTATATTAGATTTTGTTTGGATATAGATTAAACTTGGTGCCCAAGTTAGGTTAACTTGCATCCCAAGTAGCTTAGGTCTATAAAAACATATGAATCAAAATTGTATGGACCTTTTGACGAAATTGAATGAAATAAGCTTTGAGCTTTTGAGAAAGGATTCTCTTGTCTTCCTTAGGAAGGTTTCTTGGATCTTATCAATGGATTCTTGTCTCCATTATGGCGGTTCCTCCTAGGCTTATTGGATCTTCCATGACGCCATTCTTTTCATCTTCTTCCTCCCTCCACCTTTTCCTTTTTCGTTTTGTTTGAGTTCTTTTTATTAGGTCTTGACCGAAACCCCCCTAGGGTTTCCATTGAATGATCATTGAAGAAGCTAGATCGGGAACTTCAAGGCTTTGTTAGAAAATTCTCTAAGGAGGCCTTTATCATTAAGGCACACGGTGAAGCTGTTTGTGACCCTCCTCCTTACAAAAACCCTCATGTCTTGGTACCTAGTGGAGAATTGTCCATAAAGTTTCCTTGGAGCAAACATTGTGGAAAGAGTGAAGCATCCAGGAAATCAGAGGAACCACTAGAGAAGATTTCTTTATCATTTGATACTCTTTATAATTGCAATATGAACAACACTAAATGTTTCACTTTAGACTCTTATGGTATTAAAGTCTGGACTATCATTGAGCTTGCTTATTTGAACCTCTTAGTTGTTCCTAATGGCTTTTGTTCTTATGATGTTACATATAGGTCGTTAAAGAAGTTAACAATGGAGAGCCAAGTGCAAGCTTCTACAATTATTAGCGAACCAATGTCTAAACACATTATAGATGGAGTAGAGAATAATCATGCTACCTTGAAACACTCTAATTTTTTACTCTCTCTTTTAAATTGTGTTATTGATGTTAGAGTTCATTATTTCATGTTCTTTGATTTGACAGTAAATGAAACATGTGAATATTTAAATTTAGATGCCAAGATTGAAATGAACAAATGGAGAATTATGATTATGGCATTTAACTTATTCCTACCACCACCATGCACTGATTATAGCACAAAAATGTACCTACACCCTGAATCATTTGCATTGATAAAGAATGACTTACATATTATTGTAGATGATTTTTTGATATTTGACCCAGGTGGGTATTTGTTTCTTGTAGTAGGTACCAAAGATACATTCATGGTGAACGGCCAGTGCTTAAAGTGTTATCATGAGAGCTCAATTAAGCAGCCCACAGAGCAAAAGTTAGTACCACTTGCAGACGCACCGCCGCTTTGAGCGACCGAGGGAGTTTTTCTCTTCTCCTTCCACTCTTTTCCGTTTTATTTTCATTCATTTCCTATCTTTCCACCTTCTTTAATTAGGAGTAATTAGGTTTTTCATGCTTTGTTTCATTTTATTTTTATGAATTGGAGATTTCGTGATTCTGGTCTGATTATTAGTACATCTGCATTATGGTTTATATGTTAAGAATCTGAACTGGAATCTGAGCTGAGTTAATTTTTTTTTATTATTTTGTGGTATTGATATATTTCTCTGATAGATGTTGGACTAGTTTGTATGAATTGGTTATGTATTGTTTCTGATAAGTATTTGGCAATATTGAACCTGTGAGTCTTTGGGTCTATTTTGAATGGATTCATCTGCATGTCATTCTCTTTCTTTCGATGTGATATATGTCATTAGTGGATGTTATTTTTCAGAACTTGCTTTTATTCTTTTCAAAGCTGCATTTTATCACTTAGTGCATGATCATGATTGAGGCATTCATTTCTATTTTCCCCACTTGACCAAATAGCCTACCTTGCATTTTATCCCTTGCTAGCCCTTTTGCGCCTGAAACCATTTCTTCCACTGCCTGCATTACAAGCCTTAAAAGTAAAACAATGTTGTCCTGATTTCGCAGATATTGAGTTAATTGTTCATCTTTTGGTTATGTGAAGCAGATAAGTGTAAGGGTGTCTGCTCGGGACGTGCAGAAAAATAAGTGTAGGGGGTGAAATATTGCAATTAGTATGATTTGGGTCTGAGTTTTAAAATTGATGCATTTTGGTTGCTTTTTGACCAACACACTTGTGTAAATGTTATCTTAGTGCTATTTTGTTATTTGAGACTGATTCGGATGAAAAAGAAAAATAAGTACAAAAAAATTGAAAAAAAGACAAGAAAAAAATTGGAAAAAATATATGGAAAAAGAAAAAGAAATAAGAGCAAAATAGCAAAATTTTAATCTGAATAAATGTGCAAAATGAGTTGAGTACTTAAGTAGTTGTTGAAATAACAACTTTGCAGATTATGTAATTTTGATATCTTTTGTAATCTGTTGATATTGATTTCAATATCTGTGAAATAGTAGTCACTTGACCAAATTTATCAAACCTTTATCCTTGACCCCATTACATCCCTTGCAAATCCTCTTGAATCATGCATGACTGTGATTGTTGGTGGTAGAGAGCTAGAATGATTGCAAACCTATGATAAAATGATGTTCACTTTAATGGTTTGAGAGTAAACACTTGTCTGATACACTTGAGAGTTTGAGTGATACACTTCTGGTGAGGTTATTGCTTATAATTAACTTGCATGATTAATTCACTGTCTGATTGGTCCTATCTGAAACAGGAATTGTTTAATACTGTAATATGTAATCATTAGATTGATTGTGCTCTGATCACTATGTTCAGTTCTAAAGCATTGATGACTATTTTGTAGAGTATGAAATAACTTAGACCAAAGAGTTCATACATCATTCCTTGTGAACTGGTTCAGCTCTTCTTCCATAGCTAAGATCCAGTCATTATCTTGTAGAGCTTCTTCAATATCTTTGGGCTCTATATTAGACATAAGAGCATATCCAGAAACATCTCTTAGTTTGGCTCTAGTTTGAACTCCTTGATGTTTATCTCCAATGAGCAGATCTTCGGTGTGGTTTGAGGCAAACTTCCAAGTTTTGACCGGGACATGATCATCTTGATGTTGAGCAGACGATGAGGGTTCGTCTGTGCTGGGAGATGTCCTTTTGTCTGTGCTTGTGTCTGAGCAGGGTTGGACAGACGGATCAACATTTTGACCAGAGGGAGTTATCTGCAAGTTATCGAAAAAATTTTCCAGGTCTGATATTTCTTTATCAGCCTTTGAGTTATCTTTGAATTTTACATGAATAGATTCCTCCACAACCTGCGTTTTAGAGTTGAAAACTTTATAGGCTTTAGAAGTATTAGAGTATCCAAGTAAAAATCCTTTCACAACCTTTGAATCAAATTTCCCAAGTGATCCTTAGTATTTAAAATAAAACATTCACATCTAAAACGATGGAAATATGAAATGTTGGGTCTTCTTCATTTCCATAGTTCATATGGAGTCTTATTCAATATTGGTCTTATTAATATTCTGTAATGAATATAACAGGAAGTATTAATTGCTTCTGCCCAATAATATTTTGGAAGAGAGCTTTCATGTAACAAAGTTCTAGCCATTTCCTGTAAGGTACGATTTTTCCTTTCCACAACCCCATTTTGTTAAGGAGTTCTTGGAGACGAAAAATTGTGAAAGATACCATTTTCAAAATAGAAGGCATTGAACTCAGAATTTTCAAATTCTGTTCCATGATCACTTCTAACAGACACAATGCAAATTCATTTTTCTTTTTGAACACGTTTGCAGAATATTTCAAAGACATTGAATGACTCATGTTTATGGGCTAGGAAGTATACCCATGTGAATCTAGTATAATCATCCACAATTACAAATCCATATCTCTTTCCACCAAGACTTTCTGTTTGAGTGGGTCCGAAGAGATCTATATGTAATAGTTCTAAGGGTCTTGTCGTGGAAACAACATTTTTAGATTTAAAAGAAGCTTTAAGTTGTTTCCCATCCTGACAAGATTCACACAGACGATTGGATTTCCAAGATATTTTTGGCAAACCTTTCACAAGATCCTTTTTAGAAATTTTTGAAATGTACTTGAGACTAAGATGTCCAAGCTTTTTGTGCCAAATATCTCGTTCATCGTCTGCTGAAATTAAACATGTTACATTCTGATCACTAAGGTCAGAAAGACAAACCTCATAGAGATTATTCTTTCTTTTCCCAACAAACAGAATGGATTTGTCTTTGTTCTTGACTATACACTCATCAGAATTAAAAGCTACTTCATATCCACTGTCACAAAATTGACTTATGCTAAGTAGATTGAAGTTGAGACCTTTAACATAAGACACATTTTGGATAAGAGGATTGAGTGTCTTACCAACAGTCTCAATACCAAGAATTTTACCTTTCCCTGAACCATATGATACAGACCCTTTACTTGGTCTGAGATCTTGGAACATAGACAGGTCTCACGTCATGTGTTGTGAGCACCCACTGTCCAGGTACCAGCTTGAAGTCTTCTCTTTTCCTACTAAGGATATCTGTAACAGGAATAATAAGTGATTTTGGTACCCAAATCTTTTTGGGTCCTTCTTTGTTAGTTGAAGAAGGTTTCTTTTTGTTTAAGGTTCTTGTGTTCTTTCTGTAATCATTTGGAACCTTACTGTAGTTTTTGTTCTTCTTCTTATGAGCAGACGAAACAAATTTTTTTTTCTTTTCGTCTGACTCTTCAACATAACCTAGTCCACTTTTGTCAGATGGAGACCTCCCATATTTTAAAATATTTTTAAGCACGAATGATCCTTTAGTGAACTTTGTTAAGTCTTTGAGTAAAGATTCATTTTCTTTCTTTAATCTTTTGATTTCAAGAATGAAAATGTTCTTCTCAGATTCAGATGATACTTCATCTGATACTTTCTTTTGAAGCAACTCTTTTTCAGATCTCAAAGTAGCATTTTCTTCCAAAGTTTGTTTTAACTTTGCTTTGCATACTTTGTATTGCTCAGCAATAAAATGTGAGTTTGCTAAAAGTGTATCATATGACATCTCTTCTGTTTCTGACTCAGACTCAGATGAAGAAGATGAGGAAGTTTGAAACTCAATTACCTTAGATGAAACAACATCTCCGGCCATGAGACATATATTTGTTGTTTCTTCTTCTTCTGTGGATTCCTCTGAAGTTTCACTATCAAGATCTTCCCAAGTTAGTAAGCTCTTCTTACCCTTGTCTTCGTGAGGATTCCATTTCTTCTTCAACCTTGGACATTCAGATCTCATGTGTCCAGTTTTCTGCATTCATAGCAGATAATCTCTGAGCTTTCCTCCTTGCTTAAGGGCTTCTCAGGGAACTTCTTTTCCTTCTTTTTGAAGAAGCGTTGACTTCTTCCCTTCTTCATCATCATCTTCTTGAAACGTCTAGCCATTAGAGAAATCTCATCGTCAGACGATCCATCAGACGAATCAGACTCAGTGGTGTCAGCTTTCAAAATTTTATGCTTCTTCTTTCTTTCTTTCTTGATAGACTCCTCCTTTGGAGCTATGTTGACAGACGAAAGAGTTATGGGCTCTTGAATCTTGATTTTGTCTCTTTTGCAGAGAAGTACCTCATGAACTTTTAAGGCACCGATTAACTTATCAAGAGTTAATGTCTTCATATCACGTCCAACTGAAATGACATCGGACATAGCTTCCCACAGGGGAGGAAGACTGTCCAGAATCTTCATATTATTCTGGGCTTTGGTAAACGTGATTCCCAACGAAGTAAGTCCATTTAATATGGTTTGGAATCTTCTAAACATCATATCAATAGATTCTCCTTTCTTCATAGAGAACATCTCATATTCTCTTTGAAGAGTGGCAGCTTTCCTCATTCTAACATCTTCAGTTCCTTCATAGGAAATCTTGAGGGCGTCCCAGAGCTCCTTTGCAGTTTTGTAGACACAGAATTTGTTGTATTCTGTCCTTGAAAGAGTGCACATAAGAGCATATCTGGCTTTGTTATTGAGCTCCATGAGCGAATATTCTTCACTTCCCCATTCAACTTCAGGTTTAACGATAGGGATATCTCCTTGGGTAATGATGTTCCACAGTCTGTACTAGGTAGACTTGATGTACATCTCCATTCTATCAGCCCAATAAGGGTAGTCATCACCAGAGAAAGCCGGCGGCTTCTTCATGGATGACCCACCAGACAAGAACGAGGGTCCTTGCGACTCCATCTCGAATCTTTTCCTCTAGCAGCTGTTAAGCACTCAACCCTTAGAGGCTGAGCTCTAATACCAAACTGTAAAAAATAAAACACAAGAAGGGGAGGTTGAATTGTGTTATAAAAAAAATTAGTCTTTTCGTCTGTTGGTTTAAAACAGGTTCACACGAAATAATTCTTTATCTTCAAAGATTAGTTTTAATGAATAAACGTTATAAGTTGATTACCCCTGTTAGTTACAAACTCAAAGCAGATAAACACAAGAATTTTTATACTGGTTCGTCTATTCAAGACTACGTCCAGTTACCCAGCAACTACTGAGTTTTCACTACAAACCGTGAAATGGTTACAAGTATTATTTGAACCCAGGCACTTCTGGCTATTACAGGATATTCTTTGAGCACAGCCTTCTCAAGCTAAACAACCAGGTATTCTTTGAACACACAGTCTCCTCAGGCTAAAATACCACACAAGTGGATTTACAAGGTTACTTATGTAAGAAAAGTTTTCCTCTTCGTAGAGAGGGATATACAGTAAAGCACAAAAGTAGTAGTGAGCGAAATCACAATGACTTAGAAATTTAAGCGTGTTCGCCAACTGAAACTTGAGAGAGTAAGGTCCTTATATAGGCAGATTCTTCAGATATTCGTTAGAGACAGAAGAATGTCATTTAGCTTTCTCCAAGTGCAGTCCAAAAAGGTGTCAGAGTGCAATCAAGTGATAGATAGCGTGTGCAAGCGATTAGATGGCAGTTCAGTCCTTTTTCTGACTTGTACAGAGATTTTCTTGGAAAAGGAGAACTTTTTTCGTGTAGCATAGGTAAGCTCGAATCCCCATGCTGATCTTATAAGCTTTGAAGAGTACTTTAGCATATTTGAAAATTTGGCGCGAGTTACTCAGCTATACTTCACTCTTGTGACAGACGATGCAGTTATTCAGTCTTAAGATTGATTTGAAAGTTCCGTCTGAAGAATTTCGTCTATCCTTCCGTCTGAAGACTTGGCTTTGTGACAGACGAATGACCTTACTTTTGAGGGGTCATCTTCCGTCTGTGTTTGTTCCGTCTGACTTTGCTTGTAACACTTTATCTGAAATGTACCGTCTGTCTTGTAATAAATCAAAACTTAGAGTCGTTAATCTCTCTTGATCTAACATGCTATTATTTATAAACACTAAAATTTCTTTTTACATGTTAGGGATTTCATTATTTAAGACATTGTTTACCTTCTTAAACTTATATGATTGTAGAAGTTTATTTTTGAAATTTTCTTTATGAAATGAAATTTAGTTCCCTTCATTTAATGACGTAGTTATTTTCCCGCGAACCATAGATAATTTATGATGTTGTGGTCGTAGTAATTTATGGGTGTTACATGCGCTACCTAACCCTTTTCCTATCATCATTTCCTAACATCGTCGGGCTCTAGAGGTGGAAATGATTGCCTCTTTCCCCGTGTTACCTACCTTCAAGGGAACTCTCTTACAGAAAGTTCTTAACCTTATTTATCTATCACGCTAGACATTATCTCCCTTACTAACTTAAGCATCGGAGTGTCTGATATCTCCCCCTTTGTGTTAAAAAATACTATGTAGCACCTTAGTGAGAGTCATTGGAATATATTTGGGAGCTCATTCACCCGATATCATCCATGTCAACTTCTAGTTCACGGAAGAAATAAGTGATAATCACGTTGAAGTTGCTGCTCTACTCAAATAGGGTTAAGAGAGTCCATCTTCTCTAGATCCTTTTGTATTTTTCTAATGCATCTAAATGCAAATTTATTTTTAATATTTTGCCCAAATTATCCTGATTAAAAATAATAAAATCCTCCCAGAGATTCTCTAGGAAATATTGGGAATGCCTTTTTTTTTCTCCATCACATCTTCATAGATAGAATGCACCATCCAATTAATCTCAAACTGGAATGAACTTGTGAAGTTCTCCACAGGGAAGGAGGATATTTTTATGATTAGATTGTAGTTAATAAAGAACCACCACAATTTTTTGGAAAATCCATGCACTATTACAAGTTTGTCAATTCTCTATTTGCTAACCATTACATAGAAATTTGGTTTTGATTTTCATATAATCTCCATCACATGCCTCCTTGCTCGACCATTGTTGGGCCTTGTGATGTTCCAAGAGAGGATAAACATCTTTTTAAATCCTTTAATAAGAAACTAGTTCACAAGTGATGTCCATTAACCAAACTATTGTGTTTGAACTTCCATCTATACTTATCATGTTCTCAATGTCTCCACCACGGATCACACTTCTTACAAGGAATTGGGCACTTCATCCTTTTATTTTTCATCACCCCTTTGTTGTCTTTTATCGTATTGAACTTTACCACCTAAAAATTATTATTTACACCCATGATATCAAAACTATTTGTAGATTTCATAATTTTTTAGCACGTCTTTCGTTATATTAAAATCAGTAGTCTTTCTCAACAGTTTGGTCACAATATCATCTTACCATAGGCCACACAAAATCTCTAATAACAATTGTAATTTATTATATTATGCAGGAAAAAAACAACTATTTTTTCTTTTATAATATAAAATAACTCTTTTCATGTAATAAAAAGTCTAAATTCAAATACATAAAATCTCACCACTGACCAATAAAGTCACTAAAAATATAGAAAAAGAAATCAAAACAAAAATATAAAGAAAGAAAGAGTTAAATGAGTTGATTAAAAAAAATACAGAAAACCTAGTAAGATATTGAATGAGAAGGATTTTGTTTTATTTTAATTAAAGTATTTAAGTGCAGTGGCACAAGGTGAGAAGTGAGCACACCGAAATTCAGATTTTGAAACGGGATCAACACCCGTTGAAACACTCACTTCATTTCCATTTCCTATTTCACTCACTCTCGCACACAGCACACAGCACACAGAAAACAAAACCTCTACCATTTCTGCTTACCACTGATTCACGAAACCCTAATTTTTCTAGTTCCTCTTCCGGGGGGCAAAGATTTAGGGTTGGATTGAGCTGACGTGGCAGATGCAGTAGCAGCTTGTCTCGTGTGAGGAAATGGAAGGTGGTGGCAAGAGAATAACGGTGAGCCCTCGCCCTTGCTGCGGCCGCAGAATCGTCGCCGCCAAAAAGAGGCAGCGTGCGGTCGATGGATTCGTTAACAGCGTTAAGAAGCTTCAGCGACGCGAAATCAGCTCCAAACGCGATCGTGCTTTCACTATCAGTGACTCTCAGGAGAGATTCCGGAATATTCGCTTGCAGGTCCTATTTCCATTTCCCCACACTTTTTTTTTTCTCGGTTTTTTAAAACTGTGTGTGTGTGAATCCTCCAACTGTGAATGGGATTTTCAATTTCTGGTTGGATCCGACTTGGAACTCTTGTTTTAGTGTTGTGCCTTTACTCTTTACTTTGAAGCTTCGGTTTTTAAATGATTGTGACTTTGTTTTGTTTTTTACTTTTTAAGTGTTCAGGGACTGTAAATTATTGGTGGGTTGAAGCATTGTTTGTGGTTATCGTAAAAATTGTGTTTAATTTTAGTAATTCTTTCGGTGTGTTTTGTTTTCTGTTTTTGTTTGGTGATGATGTAGCTGGTGGTGAGGATTAAGGACTGGTTCACTAGTGTGACCCAGTCGCATCCTGGCGTTTTCGATGCTTGAGCATGAAACAACATGGGGATATTTGGAATAGAGGAATGGAGTGGTGTTTTTGTTTGTATCATTTCCCCCTGCCTGTGAAACGTTATTGTCTGTGCTTATCATAAAAATTGTGTTTAATTTTAGTAAATTTTTTTTGTGTTTTCTCTTTTCTGTTTGTGTTTGGTGATTTAAAAACACGGGGTAACTGGAATAGAGAAGTGGTGTGGCGTTTTTGTTGGTGTCGATTCCCCGTGCTTGTGAAACATTTTATACTGTTGTTTCTTGTGGTATAACATAGGGTTTGTTCTGTTTTAAATAATTGATGTTGAAGAGTCTTCTGTTTCTCCTGTTTTTGATAGTGAGATGCGTGCTTTACTGTATTTATGCCTACTTGTTCTGATCTGATGGTTTTGTTTGCAGGAAGAATATGATACCCATGATCCGAAAGGTCCGTCAGCTATGGTATTGCCGTTTCTGAGGAAAAGATCAAAGATTATTGAGATTGTAGCTGCCCGAGATATTGTGTTTGCCCTTGCACAATCTGGTGTCTGTGCAGCATTTAGCCGAGGTAGTATTAGTATCTGCTATTTACATGTTGTTTGATTCTACTTGTGATTTTAAAATGGATGTATTGTATATGTGACTTGTTTCATTTCAACTGTTTGATGCAGAGAGCAATCAAAGGATATGCTTTTTAAATGTCAGTCCTGATGAAGTTATAAGAAGTCTGTTTTATAACAAAAATAATGACTCACTTATCACCGTTTCTGTATATGCTTCGGACGGTTACAGTTCTTTGAAATGCAGAAGCACAAGGATTGAGTACGTATAGGTCTTTGCTTTTTGTTACTCCTACACTTACACTCAGTAGTCCCAGATAGTGGAGTCTAGTGGTTGGTCCGAAAAACACTATAGCTGCTATTCTGAAATTGATATCCCAAAAAAGGCTGAACTTCTCTGAGAAGAGGGCCTTGTTTGGACACATAGCACTGCTATCCCAACCACTACACAAAATCACTCTGCCATGGTGGCCAGGGGCCATTCTGCCACTGTAGTCTGCTATTTAAATTGCTCAAGATGAACAGTAACTAAAAGAAAAGCAGTTAATAGCAGTGTTCATGTCTGCCATGACGGAATGGCATGGAAGGTTTTTTTGCAATCCGCCATAAGTAATTTGTGGAGGGAGGCCTGCTATGGTGCTACAGGCTGCAATGATATGGCAGAAGTTTGGCCTTCCGCCATACTATGCTATCCATTATTGTTAACACTGGTTAATAGCATTAGTTGGATGTGGTTTGAGTTGTATAATATGCTAAGATTTTGTGTTGTTCTCAGGTACATAAGGAGGGGTACACCAGAAGCTGGCTTCGCCCTTTTTGAGTCCGAGTCTCTGAAGTGGCCAGGTTTTGTAGAGTTTGATGATGTAAATGGGAAGGTATTAACGTACTCAGCTCAAGATAGGTAAATGTTTTACTGTTCTGTTACTTTTCTGCAGGGATATAATTATTAATATATCAAGGTTTCTAGATAGTGATACTTGCCTTTCTTTTCATCCTGTAGCATATACAAGGTATTTGACCTGAAAAACTATACCATGCTGTACTCTATTTCTGATAAGAATGTCCAAGAGATTAAGATTAGGTAAATTTTCTTGACTTGCTTGTATTTACTTTCAGTTTTACAAAACACCTCATAGATGTGGTGGTCTGTGGCCATGCTCAAATTAGCTCTTGATTTCTTAATAATATATTTGCTTTTCTACATTTTATAGTTTCTTTGGGTTGTCCTGCTTTGTTTATACTCATTTGTTCTTTGGTAATTCATTTTAGTCCCGGAATCATGTTGTTGATTTTTGCCAAAACAAGTGGCCATGTCCCTCTTAAAATCCTCTCAATAGAAGATGGTACTGTTTTGAAGTCATTCAACCATCTCCTTGTTCGGAACAAGAAGGTTGATTTTATTGAACAATTCAATGAAAAGCTACTTGTCAAGCAAGAAAATGAGAACCTCCAAATTCTTGATGTAAGTAATTTTCTCCTTTATGTGCATTGTGTATCCATGATTCTTCATCCAGATATGTGACTCAAATAATTGTAGGTGCGTACTTTTGAGCAAACAGAAGTTTGCAGAAGTGAATTTATGACACCATCTGCATTTATTTTTCTGTATGAGAACCAATTGTTCCTGACATTTCGAAATCGCACCGTGGCCGTCTGGAACTTCCGTGGAGAGCTAGTAACTTCTTTTGAGGACCACCTCCTGTGGCATCCTGATTGCAACACAAACAATATATATATAACCAGTGACCAGGATCTTATCATATCCTACTGCAAAGCTGATTCTGACGATTCCTTGTCTGAGGGAAATGGTACTTTCTGCATTTTTTTTTGTGTCCACTTTGTGATTTTTCCTTTGTACTCTATCTTGTGATGGAAGTTACAAAGGAGGGATATCTTTCGATGGTTGTAGCTTGATCATCAGATTCAGACCCCATAGTTAATTTAGCTAGATGTTTCACATTTTGTCTTGATATGTTAAAATTTAAAACGTGATAGGAAATCATATAAAGTAAATAGCTTATTATGTTTCTGTGATCGACTATATATATTGCTCAGTAAACCTATCTTCGAAGGTACATTATTGATGAGCTTTGTTTCTTTTATGCAGCAGGTTCCATCAATGTCAGCAACATTTTAACTGGCAAGTGTCTTGCGAAAATAAGAGCAAGCAACAGCTTTCCAGTGGATAACAATTGCAGTTGCTGTGACAATGCTTCAGGTAGCAGTTGTTGTAATTCAAAGAAGAGGAAAACCTCTAGGATCAGGAGCACAGTTGCAGAAGCCTTGGAGGATATTACTGCCCTCTTCTATGATGAAGAGCGCAATGAGATTTATACAGGTAACAGGCATGGATTAGTCCATGTCTGGTCCAACTGATGTATTATTGAATTTACTGTTGTCCTGTGTTTTGCTATTGACTTTTGTTAGTGGGTACATTGGTTGTTGTGATCTGCTATTTGAACTTTTGGGGGGATGTAATCATAAGTGGGTTTGAATCGTTAATTCTTTTCCCTTATCATTTACGCCTTAGGCGACTTTGTTCTGTAGTTGTATGAAGTGATCTTCTATGCTGGTAACTCACCGGATGTTGCTTCTGCTGTAATCTATATTTTACATTAATGGAGCGGCTTCGATGGAATGTAGCATGTGAATTATGCTAAATCTATTTCTTTTTCTCCTTTTGCCCCTTCGTGGCATACAGTGGATTCATTATTGGTTTGCACATCACATGGATTGTAAGAACCGTGATGCCAAACAAGAGGTAAAGGTCCAAAAGCAATCAATGTATAATCAGTGGAGGGTAAAAAGACTAAACTGGTCTTATTTTAAAAAGCAAATTACGAAAATATGGTCGGTTTCAAACTTATTACTTGTTTTGTTTGGAGGCGCCATGTTAGCCTGCGCCTCCATAGCACAATGAGGTAAATGCGTTGTAAGTTATGACGCTTACATTTAACAATTTTCATGAGTGGGGTTGTAAGTTATGGCGCCATTTAATAATGTTTACGAGTGAACCGAGTGGGGTTCACGAGAGTTACAGATTTTATGGAAGGTTACAAATTTTATGGTATCTCAGTAAAGAAACTATATTGTGGGGTCACGAAGGTTATATAACTTATAACTTATGACATTTATGTAACTTTCGAAAGTAATATCAGATATAAACTCATCAACAATCCATGTCATCATGTTTACATTTCACAAAAAAAGAAAAATGGAGGGGATAAGAATGATGTAAAATTTTTATTTCTCATTTGAAACCAACTGTTATAACTTATAGCGTTTTATTAGTGTAATAAAATTATATTGGAGGACATGTAAATGAAGGTACTTCCTCGATTTTTGGGTCACGTGGTTTATATGGTTAGATTTTAAAAGGGTTATAAGCGTTATAATTTTGTGTTTGGTTTAATTTAAGTCCTTGCGTGATTTGGAATCTCTTCTAAAACAGTATTATTTTAATAAATATTTTGTAATTACTTTAGTTTGAAATCTCCTCTAAAGTAGTATTATTTTAATAAATATTTTGTAATTAAATTTATTTTCATAAAATTTTAATAGAATATTTTATAATTAGACTATTTTTATAAAATCTTAATAGAATATTTTATAATTAAACTCATTTTCATAAAATCTTAATAGAATGGCCTAATGGTCTTTTTGCCTCAGTAGAGTGGTAGCTTTACGATTTACCAACCGCTACTCTTTATCAATTCATTGGGTATCCCAAATGGGTGTTTTTCATTCATTAAATATTGCATCTCCTTGTTTGGCAACTTCCATTTCCCGTTGAGCACGCTTTTCTGCTTATGGAAACCGGTGGAAAATTGCAGGCTTCAAAAATTGCATTGAATTAGCTATTCTAGTTGCAGGATTTTCAAATAATAATTGGAAGCAACCTATCATTAGTGGTTTCTACTGCGTTTTTGTTTATCAACATTACATTTTTATGCATATATTTTAATATTTATTAAACTTATTATTTTTAATTTATAATGACTGTACCCTTTTTCTCAAATGCAATGATAATATACATTATCATTTCAAATACACTAAAAACAATGAAATAAACAATATTAACATGACAATATAAAACCCATGGCTATTTTGTTAAAAAAAACTTATATCACTTTTAGTAATTATACTTTTGAAAAAAAAATTATTTCTTAATTACAACAATATATTTATTAAATGCTTTTTGGATTAGTTACTAAATACTTTTAATATATGTTGAGACTGTTGACTTTTGTTCTAATAATTTCTAATCTTCTAATAATATGTTATATGGAAGATTTTAATTATTTTATCTATTGTAATTAATAATTATATTCATTTAATTAATAATATATGATAAAATATTTGTAAATCATCTCTAAAAAGGATTTTATTAATTAAAGTAATTTTTGATATTTTTTTGAAAAAAATGATATGTATATACACACGCATTTATTGTTATGAAAATAAACTCGTTGATTAAATTAATTTCATACAATCTTTATTTTTTTCAATATATTTTTCATTGAGTGAGACAATTAATTTTATGGCTTATTTGTCTTTTTTCTCTATAATTTATCGAATCATGTTAATCTTTTTAGTTTTAATTGCTTAAATCAAGTCTTCGTACTTTTAAAATTAACACAATTTAATCCGATGCTTAACTTATTATAAAATTTCTATGTGTTAGAAGGCATAGATTCTATTTAAACTGAAATTTTGTTGAGACTAGAGATTTATGGTATCATAAAGTTCCGACATGACACTGAGTTTGAAAGGGCTAAATGTGTAATTTGGAGATTTGCCTCTTCTAGAACCTAGAGTATAGTTTTGGAGGATAAAGTGTGATAATTATTGACAAATTAATAAGTAAGATTATGATTAATTCTGCATTTTGTTATATCATAAATCTCAATAGTAAATTTCCTGAATAATAATAATTAACTAATTATAATTAAAATTTAATCATAAAAATTTATACCATAATTTATCATTATCACTATTTTTATTATTATTTACATTAATACTGTCACGATAATTGTTAGTATTGTTTTGACGCTAAAAGTGATAACAAGATAATATTGATAAATAAGATTGAAAGTTATTAAATTAAAAGAGCTATACGTAATAAAAGAAAAAAATCTTATAAAATTTTAAAAATTTAGGTGACATTATTAAATGAATGAGTTATTTATATATTTTTCTTTTTTTATATTAAGTAATTCACTTAATTTTATATAATTTTAAATATTTTTTAAGTTATAAAAATTCTTAATTAAATTTCATGAAATTTTGATAATTTTATAAAAAAATCATAATTATATAAATAAAATATCAAATTTATTTTTAACCATTCAAAAATTTATTATCACAAATTTTTTTATCACAATTTCTCTTTAAAAAGTTTTTATTTAATACATCCCTCTAAGTATCTTAGCAACTTCAGATTTGCCTTAAAGGATGTGTGAACTTCTTAAATCCAACTTAACTTTTTTAATAAGAAAATTACCTAATGCTAAGAATTGAAATATTTCCTTTTTATGATTATAATTATTATGATATAATTTCTTTGATAAAAAAGGTAAATAAATAAATATTCAACAAAATATGATTTTGTAATGTAAAAATACAAAAATGTTGACGAAAAATGAATTTTATGACCTTTTTTTTTTTAAGTATAATACTATCCAATAATCTCAATTAAACCTTAATTATTGACGCAATAGGATAAGGTTTTGTTGAGAAATAATCTATTTAACTGGAGAATTCGTATTCTATTTTCTTCCCACCCAAAAATTTTCTCACATCAGTGATAATCATAGAATGATATTAATTTTTGACCCAATGAGTCAAGGGACTCCCATGATCTCTAAAAAAAACTCATTTGAACCTAATATTTTTCTATCACATGCGTGTGTGTCTATATATATATATGGGCGTATATTTGATCTTTCAAAAAATGTTACAATCAATATGAATTTCTAATTTCTATAATATTTACAGACATGTAAGTGTATGAGTCCACCTTTGCTAAACTTCTAAAATGTAAAACAAAAAGTTTAATCTGTACGCAAGTAAAATAAATGTAAACAATTGAAAAATAAGATCACAATTTTTTATGATCAATTGATCTGAGTTGAGTTTTTGAGTGAGAAAATATTTTAAAAGTCGATAATGATTTATTAAGTTAATTAGACGGGTGATATAAAGAATATTGCAAAAATTAAATAAATTGACTAAATTTTGATTCTCAATTATACCAAGAGATTCGTAAGGGCATTAGACCACCCTCGCGGATCCCTAAAAAACATAACATAAAATTTGATCGGTATCCAAGTAAATAAATATAATTGAATAAATAAAATCTTCAATCTGTTATACTCATTTCTCAATTGAGTTTTAGAGTGAGACACATATTTAAAAGTTACTAATAAATTGTTTAATTAATTATTATTAGCTATAACAATCTTAGAACATATTCATACAGTGTTTTAATACCATTCCTATACTTAATTTTGTTCAGGATTAATCTCATAGTGAACCAAAGGGCTGAGATAGGTCGAGGATTCTAACGCTTCAGACTGTTACACCTCATTGAAATGCAGAAGCACAGGGATTTTTGAAGTCATGTCCTGCATTAAAATCGTTTCAACAGAAAATGGTAGTGTTTTGAAGTCATTTAACCATCTCCTTTATCAGAATAAAAGGGTAGATTGATTCTATCGAACCGTTCAATGAAAAGGTACCTGTCATGCAAAGAAATGAGAACCTCCAAAGCCTTGATGCAAGTTATTTTCTCCTTTACGTGCATTGTCTATACATGATTCTACATCCGGTTATCTGACTTCTAATTAACTTTAGATGCCGAGTTTTGAGCTAAACCTGCATTTGTTTTTCTATATGAGAGCTTGTAACTTCTTTTGAGAATCACCTCCGGTGGCATACTGACTGCAATACAAATATTACATGTATAACAAGTGTTCTGTACCTACCTAATGTATTAGTGTAACCTGAAAAATTAATATAATTTACTATTTTATTTATTTATTTATTATAATATAGGTTATGAGTATAATTTAATTCTGTAAAATCAGTTTATAAAGTGAAATTTGACCCACTTATATTCACACAGCAAGTTCTAACTCTAGATGAGGTGTGACTTCATATCTTTAAAATTTCGTCTAATATTAGATTTTTAACATGACTTATTCACGTTAAAAATTAAATTTCTTAAGCGTGAAAATTATTCAAAGGGTCCAATATTAGACTCCAATAATGCATATTCAGAAATCCTTTGAAAATATTCTTTTTCTTTTATGGGCTAGTGGCAAATGTTAGTTGTAGGGTTGTGACATCCTGACCAAACTTATTTGGTTGCGTTCGATGAATATGTGTCTTAATACTTAGAATTATTAAAACCTCTCCACATCTATGAAGCAATTGAATTAATCTGTTGAATCATGTCCCGCTGCAATGCTAAATCATGTCAGCTGCAATTACAGTCAAACATGTCAATTAGCGTATAATTTAATACCCACTTAGCTATACACCTGGCTATTGTAGCACCAACTTCGAAACTATAAATAATCCTTACATATTATGGAGTAACATTGGAATTCTCAAGTACTCTTCGTTCACATACTTTCACCATTTTACTTAAAATGACTTAGCATTTATTGTTAGTATACCCTCATTCGTCTCAAGGAGAATTACCTTGGTGTTCATCATCTCCGAGCTCCATCCAACACTGACCAACCTGAATCCTCCGGGACTTGTCCTGGCAAGAACATTAGTAATTAATATTTGTTAGTTTATTTTTACCGAGAGAATTTGAATATGTGGCCTTCCAGACCTCTTCCTTGAGTTCTTTTTTCCTGCCACTAGACTAACATAATCACTCCCCGCGTTGAAAATATTGTGCAGGTGTTCCAACGTAAATCTTACATATAAAAGTAAAATGAAGGTAAGGCCTAAGGGTCGTGGTTTGTTGGTAAAATGATTGATTGTCTTCAAATGGTTGTGGCTGATCAGTCATTTTGGTTGCTACCAAATTGATCATCATATCACAAACCAGACTTGCTGCCGAGTAAACTGCTAGCAAAGCCACCAGAATACAAGTGGTTGTGTCATCAAAGTTTCAATTAAATCCAACTCTGCTTATTTAGTACAAAGCATTCTTGTTAAGAATATAATTATGTAGGTAAGATACAAGTTATGTACAAGTTGAAGAAGGAGGAAGGTGAAGTGAGAGATAGTGGAATCATAATTGGTTTGGAGGATCACGTGGATAGTAAGGGGGAAACAAGAGGTAAAGGTCGAAAAGCAATGGAATAATGAGTAGAGTGATAGCTTTACGAATTGGCAACCTTTCGTTATCAAGTTAGGGGTATTCCAATGAGAGCACTTTTGTGTTCTATTCTATCAAACTTTTTTGCAATGACAGCTACCATATAGTCCTAGCAAAAGCTGACAACACAAACTTTGCCTTCCACTTTCACTGAATGTCCGGTTAGAGATGAAATGAAATGGAATCCACCTTCCTCGTGGGCCTTTTTTGTTTTCTTTTTTTCTAATTCCCCAAATATCACCGATTAAACTTAGTTTATTTTTGTTTTTATGTGCTTCAATATCAACTAATAACATTTAAGTAAAAGTGATAATTTGAAATTTTTGCAACTTTGTAGAAGAGGTGGTTCGATTTTAACTAATTACAGTTAATGCACTTGTGAGTATTGTGCTATACTTTTAATTGCGCTGTTATCGCTTAATTAGCAGAATATCAAATCATTCTCTTTCGTATAAAATGTTTTTCTTTTAAAAAATAGACGTAATTAATCTTTAAAGAGATCATTTCTGTGCTTTTGTGGCAATTTTTGTATTCAATGTAATTTCAATAATAATCCAAGCATCCACTTAGTCAAAGAATTATTCCATTCTATACCAAAATTAAGAGGGTGAGTTGGATTAAAATTTCGGAGAATTTTAAGAGATAATTCTTTTATAAAAAAATTTGATGATATTCTATTAACACTGTTAAACAATATAAGAAAGTTTTGTGATATTTAATTAATAAAACAGTGATTTTTTAAGAAGTTTTTATTATGTGATGGCTTTTAATTAATTTTTTTTACAGCTAAGTAAAATTCTTGGTATATTAATGTATATAAATTTTAATGAATTATTTGATAAGAAATATTTTGTGACACCCTTTACTGAAAAATATAAATATTTTACTTATTTAATATTCAACCTAAATCCTTAAAATTTCATTCAACATCTTACTTTTATCATATCATTTTTCTATCTAATATTTTCAATCATTTACAATAATATTAGTCATCATCACTTTATATTATAATAATCATCATAAAATTTATTATTATAGTAATAAATATTAATTTCATCATTATTATTATCAAAATTACTAATAATAATATTGATAAATATTAGTACATGATAATAATATTAACAATAACAATAAATATATTGATAATATTAATAGCTATATAATCTTTATAATTAAATTTTAATTTTAATTTTAATTCTTTTAATTATAATCTAAAAATTATTATTAAATGATCTTTAAAAATACATAAATCTCTTCAAAACTAATAAATTTATCAAATTCTTTCCAAAGGCTTATAAATTTCTGTGATATAAGTGCAATAAAATCTAAATGATAAAATCTTAGTCATAAAAACATTTTAAAAAAATCTTATAAATCATTAATTATATTCAAATTCAAATAACTTTTTTACACTAAAACAATATTTCAAAAGCTCCGTCAGATATGCCTCATATATTTAAATTTTAAACTAATTACTTTACAAACTAGTGTTAGTATTGGTAACGAACCAAATTTAAGTGGAAGTGACATAGGAAGCTATGTATATAGTTTACTATTGTTATGGACAGCTGTATTCAAATTTTACATCACAAAATTGAAGGGATTACAACTACGTTTACGTTGGTAAAATTAACATCTAGCCACGGTCATAAACTGCCATGGGTATTTCTCTACAGTGACTTTATTTTTAAAGTTGAATCTAAATCCAACTTGATATATTTTTTATTTCTTTTGCTAAAAAAATTAGTCAGTGTATACATGTTTCTAATTTATAAGAATGGGTGCATTTTTTTTTTCTCTCTCTCTCTCTCTGTTAGAAGAAAAAAAAGTTGATATGATTCAGATCTTGGATCTGGTCCCCGCGCTTCGTACAGTCGCTTATCCACCTAAGTGGATCCTACACCCACTTTTATAAATCAAATTTTGTATTACATATACGACATTATCATAAACCAATTTTAGGTTATCATTTCTTAAAATCATGATACTGAATCAATTTAAATCTTAAAAAATTAAAAGCCAGTTTTAAAGTTTTAAAATGCTTATAATAATTATTCGCCGTACCATAAAGTAACCACTAACAAAATTTAGTATACATAAGCAATGGACAAAATATACTGTTTTTTTACCTACACAAATTTATTTATCTTAATTTGTATACAAATATAATAATACCGCATACTCTCCATATTAACATATTCATTATCTAATTTTTTATGCTGTTATACAGACTAAAGGAACTCAAACTAATGTTAAAAATGGGGATAATCAAGTGTAATATCGTTAAATTTCAATGGGTATACGTGGAATTTGCGCTAAAATAATCAATTCCTTTCATAAAAAATATTTGTCCCAATTAGGTGATTAAAAAAAAATAAAATCATTAAATAATCCCTTAAAATTATAACGTGTGGCATATTAATCCTTTATTAATTTCCATTAATATTTTCAGAACCAATTTAGGTCATCAATAACTTTTTCAAGGACTAAATTAGTATATATTGAAATTTTAAATTTAAATGTGTTGAAAATAGAAAACGTAATTGAAAGGTCAAAGTATTTACATAATCTCAAAGGATCATTTAAGAATTTTTCCTATTTTAGGAAGAGTGAATTAGGTGTTTATTATTCTATAGATAAATTAGGGAAAACCTTTCGCTATTGGTCAACTTAGTAGAGCGCGTACCCTTTTTTTTTTTTTTTTCTCTCTCCAAGGAAGAGACGAGGAGAGGGACAAGATTGGTACCAAAACGCAGAGAGACATTTATTTTGTTGAAGTTGAGAGCATGCATGATAGAAACACGTAAATTACCGACAATAGACAAGTTATCTTATGAGAGTATATACAAATTTCAAATTTGACGAGGATCGTCTACATGTGTGGATGTGGAAACCACAAATGCAGGCACGCGTGTTGTGCATTCCGTTGCGGTGAGACTTGTCGTTTATTCTCATTTCTCTCAACCCAATCTTTGTCACACTTCATTTGTTCACCTACCCGTTCCTCCATAACTCACACATACTTAAATTACTCCACTAATCTGTTTAACTCTTCTCATTCTCATCAATCAATGCAACCGTAAATACATAATACTATCAATATAAAATCAACCCAAACGCTCACTATCTTAAATATACAAATCAATATAACATTAAATAACATGACAAATACATATATTTTTATAAATTATTTCAATACTTTTATGACCAAAATTTCAGATTTAGTAGCCTTAGTGAAAGAAAAATACTTCATGATTAACAATAATACATACATTATAATCATTAATCGTACAAGTTAGTTAATCAACCAACCATTTTGTTCTTATTGACTTATATTAACACATAGTTGTATATCGAAAATATAAAAAAATAAAAATCACTTGGTAATATTTCTTTTATTATTTATTTGGTGGAGGGGTGGAAGAGAGAAGAGAGAAAAGAAAAGAGGTTGAGGGGCGTGAGAAGCACGCTCGAGTGAAAGAAAAAGAAAGCATAATAGATATGGAGAAGTAGCGTGAGGAGCATCAGTTAAGTGTTTACTTTGGCGGACCACAACAACACACAACACACAACACATTACTTTGTCTTTCTTCTCACATTCCTCGCTCATCACTCATTGCTCATCTCCACTCCCACATTCAAATTCCAACCAACTCGCTCGCCAACTCACTCACTCACTCGCCAACTCACTAACTCGCTCTCACTTTCACTGTTTTTTTTTTTTCCAAAATCTTGTTCTCTTTCTCTATCTCTTGTTCTCTGGTATAAAATCGAAAACTCGTTTTCAGATCTCAAACGGTAGTTAGACGAGGTGAGAGGTGAGAGTTTTCAACGCCTTTCTCTTTCTCTGTCTTCTTGTTCAACTGCTATTGTTTTTTTTTTTTTTTTGCTTCCTTGCTTTGGTAGTTTTTGAAGGTTCCATTATCTGCTTCACTGCAATGTGCGTTTTCTCAGATTTATGTTATCTTTTTTGTTTTGCTTTTGATAGAGATTGTAGGTGGCATGCTAGATCTGACTTCAATGCTCACGTATCTAGCTGTTTTCGTTTTTTCGCCTGATCTGGATTTCCCTTTTTCATTCTAACTGATAGTGTTCGTCGTTTTATTATCCTTCGGAACATTTTTTTTTTTGCTTTGTTTGGTGCTTTGCGCTGTTTATTATTCTTATTCCTTTTTTCCAGAAATGTGCATTTCTGCGTTTTTTTTGTTTTGATTTTTTGTTCGCAGTAATGATGTGAAATAGAAGGGATTTTGCTTGTAATCAGAATGTCATTTTTGAAAATGAAACGTTTCATAAGATTTTCTTAGTAATTTTTTATTTTAATTATTTATGTCTTTATCGGCCTTTGTTCATTATTCTATTTAATTGTTAGGTAATTTGTCTAATTTCTCTGCGTTACTATTGCGGATGGTTTTTTTTTTTTTTTATTTAATTTTTTTTAATTTTAAGACTGTGGAGTATGTTTTAGTTGCGTGGATATGATGACTGCTGATTAATTCTCTAATGGTTCCATTTGTTCAGCGGTTAGAGTGTTGAATGAATTTAGAGTGAAATTGAGCATGTGTGTTGTCTACTTACTATTTTTCCTTTCAGGTCCTTTTTTTTTTCATCTTAAATTTTTGAAATGGAGGATTCAATAGATGTTGCTGCAACTTTGGATTATGCTTCTATTCAGATTTTTCCTGACCAAAACAGGTTAGCTCTGATTTTTTGCGGTGTTACAATTGGGCTTCACATGATGTTTACATTTAGTATTGTTTTAAGTTGTTTAAATTTGTCAAAAAAAAAAGTTGTTTAAAAGGATTTCTCATCCTCCTTTTAGATTTTTTTTTCATCCCTTCTATTCTATCTAATAGTTTTCCTCTTCTATCCATAGAAAAAAAAACCTTATTATTTTAAAGTAAAATCCCTTCTTAGTTTTGACTTTAATTGCAGAATGTGACCGTAAGGAATTAAGAACTAGGAAAACAAATTAAGATTTTTGGGGAAATAGTATTAATCTATATGTGTGTTTCTATTGTTGAATTTATACAAAGATGAGTGGAAAACAGAATTGAAGGAACAATGCGTATCATTTTCTTATAATAAAAAATAAAATTTCTGATGTCCTTTCAGAAATTTCAAAATGGAATCTATTCTATACCATAATTCCAAATTGGATTCTTAACAGAAAGTGGAATGAATTTGTACTCCTTAAATTTCTAATGTATTTTTTTCCTAAAAAGGTTATGAAATTTGATCAATAATGATTTCAGAATTGTCTTAATACTACTGTAGTTGTCTGATACAACATGTACTTACAACTTAGACCCACCATTGTATTTATGTAATCTATTAGAGTTATTGTGGCTTCCTTTGCTAGGTAGCTCTTCCTTCAGTACATCCAATTTGCATTGAATAGTTTGTGCTGAATCTGCTCCCCATCTGAATGTTATACGTTTTGTTTTTAACTGAATATTTACATATTTCTCTCTGTGGTGATGGGATAGGTATGAGGCATTTGTCTGCAAGGGGAAACAATCTGATAAAGTGGCCGTTGGACAGTTGGAACATTTGTTGCCTCATTTACCTGGAATAAAGGATTTATATGCTGAAGGATTTGATGCAAACTTTGAACTTAAATTACCAGAAAATCTGCATGGCTCTGAATGGTTTTCAAAAGCAACTGTTAAAAGGTTTTTACGAAGAGTGGTTTATTTATTTTTCCTTTGCATTTACTTATAGGAAAACCTTACTAGCTCTAATATTATTTTCTCTTAGGTTTCTTCATGTTGTTAGTTCACCGGATTTGACAAATGTCATCAGTAGTATCGTGGTTGAGATGTCTCAGTTGGAGGATTCAAAGAAATTTCATATTTCTTTATATGGAAAGGTGATACTATGTCTTTCTATAAATCAATACTAGAATTGGATGTGTGTAGTTTCTGATTAATATTTGCAAATTCATTTACACTATATCTAATAAGGCAACATATATTTCCACTAACAATTTATTGCATATGAACAGCCTGAAGTTAACAATGTGTCATCCGATGCTTCAAAGTATGTTCTTGTGACTTTTACGTTATATTTAGCAGATATAGATTGGCTGCACCCACTATTAAGCTTTCTGAAAATATGCTGCCAGGAATGAATTGTTAAGAGCAATGGATCTAAGATTAACAGCTTTGAGCGACAAGTTGGCTGAAACTCTTAACAAGGCCGCTGGTGCTACATGCTCCCCTAAAGATCTGACTTGTTTAGCCAAATTTTCTCAACATTTTGGTGCCACTAATATAGAGTAAGTTTCAGACAGATTTATATATTTACATGTTCATTGGCCCTCAGAATGTATAATTGAAGTTCTGGATTCCACTGAATTATTTTTTTAAATATTGCTAAGCTGTTAAACACATTTTCTATGCATTTTGTTCATGATGTCAGGCATTCTTTATGCAAGTTTATAGAACTAAACCAAAAGAGCCGGGATGTTGGTCCCATGAGCAATGAATCAACTTTGCACTCAGGTGATGTGATAAAAGATGATGCAAACAAGGCTGTTAAGAACCTTCAGATTTCTAAACCATTATGTTCAGATACACAAGTTAAGTATGGTGTTTCTCCAGCTAAAGCTGCCCAAGTTGAGAGACACAGTTCAACAGAAAGTGAAGAATCTTCTAACTCTAGTGATGAGGGTCAAATATCTGCTGAGCGAAGTCGTTCTGTAGTAAGATCTGCAACACCCAGAAGGTCAGCATCCCCAATGCGAAGGATCCAAGTAGGAAGAGCTGGACCCCGCAGAGCTGCTGCATTAACTATCAAGAGCCTCAATTATTTTCCTGGCAGAGAGAGGCCAATATCGTTTAGAGATGCTGCTGAAGATGACTTTGAAGGGGAAGTATCTGAACAACCCAATAAGAAGTCAGAAATTGATGTAAGGAGGATAACTGTACAAGATGCCATCAGTCTTTTTGAAAGCAAACAGCGTGATCAAACTACAGATATTCAAAAGAGGAAGTCATTAGCAGATGTTTCTGTTACTGCTAATAAATCTGTCTTGAGAAGATGGAGTGCTGGTATGGGGGAAACCTCAGTTCAAGATCAGCCAGAACATGTTCCTGAAGATCCTGTTGTTTCTAATGATGTACATGCTGAGATTCCTAAAAATTCTGAATTAGGAGTGGTGTCTGATTTTATTTCTGCAAGTCACAATGATAATGAAATCACTGATTGCGATGTAAAACCAGAAACACAGGAAAATGTAGGTTCTTATGCTGTAGATAGTCCAGATGAAACCACCCCAACAGTAAAACAGGAAACCATCAAAATGTTAGCAGCATCAGCAGAGTGGAATCAACGAAAACAAGAAGAGTTCAACCAAATTCTTAAAAAAATGGTCGAAAGCAAGCCTGTTCTATTTGGGAAGTCCCAGCCCAGCAGAAACCAAAATATTTTATTTGAGCAGAGAGGAGGGTCTTATGATCATTATAAGGAAAAACGTGATGCAAAACTTCGAGGATTGAAGGCTGGAAAACAAGTAGAAAAAGAAGCACAATTTCAACAAATGCAGCAGCTACTCGATAAGAGGAAGGTCGAAATGTCCAAAAATGGGAGTGCAAGTAAAAACAGTTCTACAAGGTTGCCCCGAAATTCTGTTAGAAATTCAACTCAACCTGCAAATTCCCCAAAGGAAACCTCTAAACCTTCAGTTACAAAAAGGACACCATCTAGAACGTCACCACTGCCTGCTACGCGTAAGTCTTGGTCAGCAACACCTTCACCAAGGGCAGCTGGGACATCCCCTGCTAAAGCTCGCAGTGGAATTTCATCTGCTAACAACACCCCAGCACGCCGGAAACCAGTGTCAACAACGCCTGTTTCCCAACCAAGCTCCCAAAGGGAAAAATCTCAGCAGCGAAACAAAAATGAGAAAGAAACTCCGACCAATAATGCTAGGAGCATCAAAAGCATGAATGAGAAGCGGAAGCCGGCTGTCCCAAACAAGAGCAAAGCAGTCAAACCAAAAGTGACAACAGCTTCTGAAGAAGTCTCTGTTCCTTCAAAGACTAGCTTAGGTAACAAGGGAACCAAGAAAAGCAGTGTGGTGCCATTGGAATCAAAACCATTCCTACGGAAGGGTTCTCGGATGGGGCAGGGAACTGCTGATCTTAACAAGAAAAAGGGTCCTCCTAAGATAGAAAAATCCCGAAGAGATAGTGAAGATCTTATTGAAGATCAAGAAATTGAGTTGGTTGTCAATAATACTTCTGACTTGGTCAGTCAGCATTCAGACGTGGACACAATGATACCTATTCATGAGAATGCTGCTACAGAACCAGACCCTCAGATAAATAATCAGTTGCATTGCAGTGAGACAGAAAACGTTGACCAAAATCCTATTGATGGTAATGTCTTTATATACACAGAAGAGTCTTCCTTAAATGTAAGGAATGAGGAAGAATCAACCATATCACCTTCTGCCTGGGTGGAGACTGAAGATGATCTGGAAATGCCCAAGCCATGTGAGGATGACACATTTCAATCTGCATCTCTGGCTAATGCTGTCCCAGTGGGATCTGCTAGTCCTCGTGTTCGTCATTCTCTGTCACAGATGCTTCAAGAAGAAAGTAGTGAACCTGACACTGGAGAGTGGGGAAATGCCGAGAATCCTCCTGCCATGATATACCAAAAAGATGCACCCAAAGGTTTGAAAAGACTCTTGAAATTTGCTCGGAAGAGCAAGGGTGATACAGGTTCCACTGGCTGGTCTAGCCCATCTGTTTTTTCTGAAGGAGAGGATGATGCTGAGGAATTTAAAAATTCTAATAAACGGAATGCTGACAATCTACTGAGAAAGGCTGCACTCAATGTGAAAAGCTATGGACAACCAAAAATTTCAGTACATGACGGATATGAAAGAAATTTAGGTACTAGTAAACTTGTCTAGCACATCTCCCCCTCTACTGTGCTCTTCTCTCATGTGGCAGTTCTGTTTTAATATATTTTCCCAGTCACCTCAAACATGATGGCATTGCAATAGAGATTGGAATCCATCAATGTTGTTTACATTTCTCTTAATATTATTTCTTCTCCCAAGTTCCAACATATCCTTGAAAAACTTGTTAGATGCTGAATGCTTTCCTTGTCTTCAATGGTTGAACTCTTTCCAGCATACCCTTCTACAGTTGATACTTAGTTAATTATAACTATGGTTAAACTTCTGAAAATGAACTATGTAGTGTCCTTGGGAACAAAAACTCAACAAGGATTCACGGTCAACTGAGAAAGATAATGATATCCTAATATTATGCTAGTTTCCCCATGCTGTTTTTTCATGCTACTCTCTAAGCGATCAGAAATTAGTAAGCCGGTTTTTCCATTCCTCGTGTCAATAATATTCTGACCATTTATAGGTTTTTGCCATGCAGCAGGCAGAGATGATGGGAGGGGTTCTCACAAGATGCAAGATGGACGTGATTCAGGCTCTGGTTCAACCACAAGAGGTCAGTCTTATAAATATGATTTCAGTGCTTCTTTATGCCATGGAATTGAACATTTTTCTTTTTCACTAATGGTGATCACTATTTTGTATGTTCACGTTCCAGCGTCAAGGTCATTCTTTTCTCTTTCAGCTTTTAGGGGAAGCAAGCCCTCCGAGTCAAAGTTTCATTAGTGCTGAGAAACTAGCATTAATTTTGCCATCATCCCTGGACATTCATGTTCTTGTCAGGTTTAATATGGAGTTCTCCCAATTTCTCCTGCTAGTTGTTGCATCAACTTAGAGACAAATTCGGTGGGTTGATGTTATAAATTGTATCGCTAAGTGGGGTTTGGTGGAATGCTGTAAATTCATTAAATTGGGTCACTCTATTTTAATACAGTTACTCGAAAATTATAATTCATATCAACCAGCCTTCCTTAGGAAATTTTCCTGTAGCTTTGATTCTTTGTTGTAATGTTGCCCAAAAAGTTCATTTCATCGTATGGTGCTGTTACTTCGGAATATTGATCATTGTAGATAACTGATTTATAGTTATCCATCCCTTTTATCCTCGACCCTTGTTAGGGAAGTCGCCAAGAGACTTACATGGATAAAAAAAATAGAAAAGGATGACGTATTCAACATATTCGTTAATGCCTTCGAGAAGGCAATGTTGTATTAATTAATTTTATATAACTATTATATCTCATTAGTCGCTTCATATAAGATGTGTAGTTCATCGATTAATCTGCTGAATTATAACCATATTATCTTAATTGTCCACTTTTGTAAAAATTAAACAATTAAAATGAATTAAATCTTATAAGTATAATCTGTGTAAGAAATTTTCAATCCCTCAGGAAAGTTGTGATGTGAATTTATCTAATTAAGTTATTAAAAAAATATAATAATCCGCACAAAATCATCTAATTTTGTGAACTTCTAATTAAAAGTTAATACGACGTTATATCGAATTATGGATGATATACAGAAGTTTGATGGAAGGAGAGTGATCTACGCAAAATAGATAATATGGATTTGTTAAATCTCTATGCACACACAATCACGCATCCGCGAAACAAATTCCTCCTCATGATGAGGCAATATAAATCATACGCACAATTTGATTTAAAAGGATATTTTAAAACCTTAACTCTTAAAAACTATCCCAGTTTTGGGAGGAGATATTTTAACCCCGTCCTGGCTTCCCCATCCTTTTCTTGCATTTCATTTTCCTCCAACCAGACACTGTTATTATGCAGATTGTAATAGGGTTCTTCTAAGTCATCAAGTCGTGTTCTAGTGGGGTGACTCGCAAAGCAGCTTTGCTTAATCCTTTGAACCTGCCTGAGGCTTCCCAGCTACGTCCCAAAATGTCCAGAGCATACCTAAAAGCCAGTAACCAAGTGCAAAATTATGATCTGAGACAAGAGCGATGAACAACGCTCCACTCCAGGTCTAGCTTTAGTAAGAAGAATATGGCATGAAGGAATGGCCTTTTTTTTCCTGGCATGAGCATAAACACAACTTTCACATGTTACTCAGTTTAGTACTAGCAGGTATAACTTATTGCAACTAACATTTCTTTGGGAATATAACATGAAAATAATTGTTGATACCCCTAAGATCTCGAGACAATCTTCCAAATATATCTCCCATTTAAATTTGGATTAATCTATATCAATAAAGCACGTCCCAAAAGAGCAAGCAGTTAGAGAACACATCTGACTGACCTGAGTTCAGAGCATCATTCTTATTTAAGCACAGTGAGTCTTGACTATAAAACAGTTTGGATGAACTTTGAGTAATCTTTCTTGAGGTCACTGACAATAGTATATCTTTCAAATCAAATGACCTGTCATTTAAGCTGAGATTGACAATTATACCTCACATTTCATAACTCACTGTGTTGGAAAAGCATTTTATTGGAGTGCCTTCCCGGAATATTTCTTGGCTTCTCTTCCAAGGTATTGGAGATAAGGGAAGACCAAGTCTGCATGATGTCCATAATAATGTGAGAAGATACCATTTATTCGATTTATGCTGTTCACAGCAGTACCATCATCCAAAGAAAGCTGGATGGAAGAAAGCTTCACAAGTTCATAAGCAATAACAATATCATCAGTATCATATAGCTTCTCCAGAATCTGTAACACATAGAAGAACATATAATTTTAGATCTATTAGTCGGAAAGACTTGTTAATTTGATAACAAGACCATATTGAAAATGAATTCACGCACAAGTAGTAAATCAATTTTGGGAATAACAGTTTAAATTCCCAAAGTTCAATCAGTGATTCCATGCATAGTAAATTGCTATGCTCTGGAAATTATTTTTTTGACTTATGGAGGAGCACACAACCCCTTCTGGAAGAAGAAAATGACATATTTCAATGCCTTGAAAGGAGAGAAGTCACTAATATGCATTATCTATAAGTCTTGTGAAGAGTTGAGGCACTCGATTGCGGCTGATTACTAGCAGTAATGAGCGTCTCTTGTGAGTGAGTGTTTTACCATTCTTTGTAACTCTTAAATGGGATACTTGGGTTTGTAGGGTGATACAAAGCATGGCAAGTGTATTTCATTTTTACACATGTAATCTTGATCAGGTAGTGAAGAATTTATTCAAGTGTTGCTGTGGACATAGGCAAGAGAGGTGCCAAATCCACATTTTATCTGTCGTGTGTGAATTTGGTCCATGAATCTAAGAAATAGCAAGGATTCTGGATCTCTAAATTAAAAAATTCAGGATTTGAATTGATGTCCTTCCATCAAATCCTCCTAAATTGCATTGACTTATCCAAAATATTTAACTTCAATTAGAATTTGGTTATTAACCATGTCCTGCTAAGTATCCATAGTTGAATAGTTAAGCACGCAACTCATTATTGTCAAATTCATAGGTTCAATCCAATCAAATGCATACCAATGAGCTCTCTCTCTCTCTCTTGTGAAGGAACAAGTTCTCATCTTCAATCTCTGTGTGGGTGAAAATTTCCCCAACATTAATCAACACAAAACATGTTCAAGCATATAACCATGGCTCTACAAAATGTTGTGTTTGCTGGATAGAAGAATACCAGGTTGGCAGAAACAAGCCAACCAGTAAGACAGTAGGCTTATTAACAAAAGTTTTACCTGGATAGATGCTTTACAATGATCCACAGATAATTGTAATTCTCCCACTAAACAAAAAGCCTGGGCAATGTTGTCTTCTGTCTGCATGCAGCATATCATGTTCAGGGAAAGGAAGTTAAACCATCATAATAAAACATGACACATTGTCAGTCAGTCTATACCCTTGCTTGAAAGAAGCCACGCACACAGAAACATAGGAAACTACAACTAGAATAGAGGAATTTTTGTGCAGGAAGCTGACCTCTGCAATAAGCTTGTTGTATGCATGCAGATTTAATCTTAGCAACTGAAGAGATCTCAAAGCATCAGAAATAGTAATACTTGAAATTTCTTTTGAGAATATTGCATCCTGCAACCTGTCATTTCAATATTTCAGAATGTGAGTGCTTCAAATTATTCAGCCATCCACTATTTACAATGAGCTCATGCAAGATTTAAAATTGGACTACTTATCAAGCTAGCCTCAAATTGAGAACTATTCAAGATTAACTGTGATTACATTCGAAGTAAAAGGAAAGCTATATTTCAGCAAGAGGTTATTAGGAGCAAAATTGAACAGTGCATACCTTTTTATGCAGATTAAAGCTTTACCCACAGCAGCACGTGAAGATTCCAAATCACAGTAAGAATCACATTTCAAACAGTATCCAGGTCGGATATGAACAGAGGCACCATTTTGTTTGAAGACACTTGGACATACTTCATAAATGTCACCATTCTTATCAACCTGAAAGAGTGAAGGGTTTTTAAAGGGGGAAATATTTCACCTCTGAAAGAGTGAAAACATGTATCATAAATGTCATTTATCCATGTTTCCCAACCCTTGAGCAACGTATGTGACAGCAGGAAACGGCTTAGTCACTAAATGATAGTGATTTGTCATAAAAAAAAATGGTAATCAACAGGATGGCCAGTCCATATTATTCTCTAGTAAACAGCTACATAAATATGAATGAATCAGGAAACTCAATTATACCGAAATTTAACTGCATCGAATTCATGGTTAGGTAGATGTTTTCAGAATACTGCCAGGAATCAGAATTGTTATCATGCATTAATGATTCACTAATATTGTAGCACATGATTTATTTCTTTGTTTGCACAGATTTTTCCTCATTTCCATATTCCTCCATATAATTAGAATTAGTATCCCTTATTTCCATATTCTCTCTATCATATACAAATTTGTAGCCCAAAAATACTAGGTTAGCATTTATTATTAAATTATGTAGGTTGTATTTAGCTATCGTACAGATCATCAAACTGAATGTTCAGTTTTTCCATATTTCAAGTATAATGTTTTGTGTCTCAATTACAATAATAGTTTCAGTATTGTTAAGGTGATTTCAAGAAACTCAAGACACCACTTAAGGTAAACAACATAATTTAAATTTCACATACATTTATAATGCAAAACACAGTAGTAAGTATCTACAAATGTCCCTCTAAATGGCTTACATTGTCAATAATTGGGAAGTGCTTGATTTTCTGTTTTTCACAGTCAAGTACTCTGCTTTCCAAAACTGCACCAGAACAATTTGGGTTGACACAATGGAAAGCATTGAGGACAATGTCAGATAGATTAACTTCTGAACAACCAGTACACTGACAATGAAACATGTATTCATCTTTGAGAAATTTAAGGCGATCTTTACAATCCCACAACCCAACCTGCATAATAGAACAGTATATTGAACAATTGAACAAAGGCATTTATACAGCAGACTTGACATTTGAAAGTAAATAACTTTTTCTTACCTGGTTTTGTTTTCTTTTCAGATGTAGGGTTTGCTACTATAATTACCTAAAATTGGTAAGACACCATGCTTGGTGTGCATGCCAGTCAGGTGAATCTATAGAAAAGTACAAGTTTATTTAAAAGGTATGTAATTCCTTTTATACTTCACTTTTATTTTAAATGAAGGACAGCTCCATACTTTTTCCACTACGAGAGGATATATGATCGCAAGAATATTCTACTTGCGGGCTTAGGCTTGTACCAATAGTTATTATACTAGTACTTGACATAATTCTTAATTTATTGGTACAAAATAGTCTCTTTACTGTAACACACAAAATAAACCAATATTATTATATTCCATGTGTCAATTTTGCCTCTGAGCAAAAGCTGCCCTCAAAGCCATCATAACCATAGGAAAATTCATGGTCCTCCTTTTCTCTCGTGAGCTTTTGGAATTGGTTTCTTGACAACGCAACAGAGCTTCTTCAATTAAATTATAAAGAGCTTGATCCATGCAACACCTATTCTAATTACATTAATATTTCAAGCACAATGGGAATTTATGCAAGGAGGCATGTCTGAGATGAAAATAAAACTACTCTAACAGCTTAAGCTTTAAGGGTGCTCAAACACTGAAATTATTACAAAAAAGAAAGTATAGACATACTTCAAAAGCCTCAGACAAAATGGCTGACTAGCAATTTTAGATACAGCTTTTAATTGCCAAAACGAAGTTACCTGTGGACCATAAGACAATTCTAGCTCACACCCAGCTGCTACAACTTTTGTGGTTCGTAAATAAAGAGTGCGTGAAAGAAAATAGGCATGAACATTTGGTTGGCAAGAATGGTTGAATAAACTACCAGATTTATAAATAGCTTGACCCACTCTGACCTGAGAGAAGAATATGACTTGGGAGTTAGAATTACCATGGATATAATAGCAACTAAGAAAAGATTACCAATGTTCACAAGTTAATACAGCACAAGCAAAAAGTCGCATGAGAAGAAAAATGTGTTAGATTTCATCTTAAAACCAACAAACATAAAACCGGACCCGAAAAAATGAGGCAGGTGATGTGGGATTTCCCAACGCTCCTCCACAGATGCCTATGAGAACAAGCAAGCCTACTCAAATAGGCGATTTACCAAAAAGGGTTCTAGGCTCAGATACCATGTTAGATTTCATCTTAAAACCAATTAGCATAAGTGAAGGTGTCCAATAAATATATAGACCGCACCCAAAGAAATGTGGCAATGTAGGACTTTGCAACAAAATGATTCAATCATCTTAAAACCAATTAGCATAAGTGAAGGTGTCCAATAAATATATAGACCGCACCCAAAGAAATGTGGCAATGAAGGACTTTGCAACAAAATGATTCAATAGTTAAGAGTTCAATTTTTATGCCCTGTCAATGCAAAAATTTTACAATGTCAACCAATAAAAAATGACCTCAAATGTAACTTTCAAAGTTGTTAATGGTTATAATAGAAGTCAACAAACCTACCATCCATAGTAATTTGATATTGAAAGACAATGCAAAAAACCCTCACACTACCAATTCATTAATAAATATATAGACCGCACCCAAAGAAATGTGGCAATGTAGGACTTTGCAACAAAATGATTCAATAGTTAAGAGTTCAATTTTTATACCCTGTCAATGCAAAAATTTTACAATGTCAACCAATAAAAAATGACCTCAAATATAACTTTCAAAGTTGTTAATGGTTATAATAGAAGTCAACAAACCTACCATCCATAGTAATTTGATATTGAAAGACAATGTAAAAAACCCTCACACTACCAATTCATTAATAAATTCTAAAAGATATGTGCAGCAAAAGTATACCTGTTCCACATTACTAGTTGAATGTGCACTAGATTGAAATGGAAATTCTCCAACATGACCTGATAGTCCATGAGTGTCAATTGATTTTAAACGAACAACAGTCATACAATTCACTTTAATTTGAGAAATAATTATGACAACCTGCATTGACAAAGGATGATGAAACTTGAATATGATTATTTTAACGATTCAAATACAATTAAGTTAAAAAATAAATTACATTCTTCAACAAATACTTGCTCCATCATTTGGAAAGACATGCTACTATACATGGTGTATGGTGACTGTGTAACCTCTGTTATGAATATAAGTACAAATAGACAAATCCACATGTACATGCATGCACACAGAGGAGTGCCAAAACAACCTGTGATATGGAGACTTCGTCTATGGAAAACTTAGTTCTGCAAGAATGTTGAAGACAATATAATAAAACAATGGCATATATATGTGAATCCAGTTTACTTTCAGATGGCATATGTTTGAAACAATGAGAAAGCTCCTGCATAAGAAGGACAGAAGCCATTAGCATGCAGCTACTCATAATCAAATGACAATGACACAATCAACTGAAGTGAAAATGCATGTATTAAAAATATACCAGCCTTTCCACAAAGTTTATAATATCTCCAGATGAGCTATTCAGCAAAAACCTTGCTAGTATTCGGCCAGCCAAAACTATCTCAGACGGCAGTACTAATGGCCAATGTACACCTTGACATTCATGTTTATGTTCAGTAATATCGTCAATTTCTTGTTCAGAATCATTGCATTGAATAACTTCAGCAGCATATTCTCTGAGATCACTGGGTAAGTTTTTAAAAATGCAATTATTTTCTGGGTAAATCCTGGACATTTTCCCGCCTGCTCCTATTTGGCATTGATAGGAGCAATACAGTGGTATTGAACATGATACACAAGGAACTCTATCAGCAGGTAGGTCATTCAAGCAATAATGGCAATGAGTTTCCCGACATTTCTTTAATATTATCTGCAATATAAAAAAACAACAACCAAATTAACTTCCCAGAATAAGTCTATTTTCCTGAAGGAATACAAATAAACATAACAAAATAATTTATTCATTGACCTTAAGAAGACTGAGGATTCATGTTTATAATTTTAAGCTACTGACAACAAAATATCATGTGTCATTAACCAACTACTCCCAAAGCTTGAGTTGTTAGGCGAGCACACATGAATGGTTTCATATTAGTGTTTCATCTCTAACACACATGCCTTCACACAAGAGCCCTTTGGACTTGAAGCATAAATAGTGAACAAGCCCACCAATATATGTTGAAATTCAACTTCTATTAGAACAGGGGAAACAAGGATCAAACTCTGGATCATTGGTCATAGAGGTTTTGATACCATGTCAAGAATGAAGTTTAAGTAGTGAGGTGAAGACACACAGATGATTTTATACTATATTTCGACAATGTCCTTGTCTTCCTAAAAAAATAGTGAATATAAGTAAATTCAATATATGATATAGATTACAAGCATTAATTTGTTTTAATAAAACGTAGGCATAAATCAATTTTGAAATCTGAACTGTTGATGGCAGTCAGGAGTCTCCAGTTCTCTGAAAAGGAAATCATGTACTTAAAAAGATAAAGATGAAGAAGCTGAAGCCCATTTCATTTCATCTGCAAGTTAAGCCCTCATGCTTCCAATTGAAGCAACCAACACCCAAAACTTGTAAGGTTGTGTAAATCACACGTTGCTGCTGTGTCATTTAAATAGCTAAAGTGAATTGTGCGTATGAGTATGTGACAGGCACACAATATTTAAAATAAACCTAAATAAAAAGGAAAGAAAAGTTTTCAAAGAATCTCTTAGTTGATATCTTACTCTCTATCAATCACAGGAACACACATATAAGCTCCCTCCATCTTGGCAACTGCAAACAGAAACAATTGAGTTTTTTTTTTTTTTCTTTTCAATAAAATCTCTTCCTTTACATAAGTTCTATTTAAACATCACCTCACTTCCAAGTAAATGGGAAGAAAAAAAAATAAGTTTATTTTTGTTCCTGAAAATTCTCTTTGCTTACAGTAGCTCAAGCACTATCATGTATATAGCAAATTTAGAATTTTGTAACTATTTAAACAGAATAGTAAAGTGTAAACAGAATGTTTGGTTTACACAACAGCAACAATAGGTTTAGGATGTTGATGGCTTCAACTGAAAGCAAATATGGTAAAAAGCACATGAATCTAAGCTGAAAGTGGTCATGCATATTTTAGCCAGAAAAAAATAATTAAAAAACTAATTGTGCACTATCCAAGCAGAATGAAGCCATTAACATCATAAAATTGGACAGATAGAAAAATTCATAGTTCATGATATTACAGAGAATGTAGTTGTTTCTTACCATAGCATAAGGTTCTTCAGCATGAACCAAAGAACCTGGTGGAATGACACTTGATGATACCATGCCTCTTCCTTTAGCAGGAATGGAGACGCACTGTAGCTTTATTTGGGGCATCTCACCTGCCAAAAATGCACTTTACCATCTTATTATCTCAGCAAGAGTGGAAAATATTATTTCAGTATATCCAAGGATAGCTGATAGGACCCATGAACATGATAGAAAAATAAAAAGGCAAAGTATATAGAAATGCTTTGCAACCAATGCAAATGCAAAATGCAACCCACACACCTTAAGGAAGCTAGGTTGCTACATGAGTCTTTTGTTGATATTCATGTTTGAATTCTGATTTGGCTATAAAATGTTGAGTTCTGATTTTGGTATAAAATGTTTTGATTTCTGATTTTGTCTATAGTCATATTTTAATTCTAACTTCTGCACAGAGATGCTGAATTCCAGTGATTTATGTGCATAAATTTTTATGTTTTTTGTTAACATGTCCACATAGGTGTTGATTCTGGAAGTCAGATAGCCAATAACAGAAAGCCTACAATAGACACCACGGCTAGAGCTTTCTTGAAGCTTCCTACAGAAGTTATTCACACATTAGTTATACAAATAGAGCATAATGTTATAAGCAAGATGTCATTTTAATGTTATAAGCATGATGAACCTGCACTCAACAACGCCTTCACCTACTAGATAGTAATTAGAGTCTGCAGCTCAATTTCTTAACAAGGAAAGCTTCTTACCCACAGAATTGCAGTTGCTCTCCTTATGCTGTACATGTACCACTGCACTCGTGCTCTTGCATTGGTCTAAAAGAATTTTCAGTTCACCTTCTATTTGTCTCTTCCCACCCATTGAAGGTTCCACACTCTTAGCCACATTTAGGTCACAGATTGCATTTTTATAATTTCCCAACAAAGCATTTGCCTTACCTCTCCTGTACCATGCCTGAAGCCAAAATAATAAATTATAAAAAGAAGAACTGGAACTAGAATTTTAATTTTGCATCCATATTCTATGACATAGCAACCTACATCAACACTTCCTAAAAATTCATTGGTGCCACAATAAATATTGATCATTGGGATGAGGAACAAAGCATGTCAAAAATAAACATTATTTTGAATTATTGTGTTAATAACTGAAATCCCTAGACAACCCCAATACATTCACAAACATTGCAATGACGCAAAGTGCAAAACTAATCACGTTTTTTTGCTACTAAACTCATTCATGAATACTTCCAGTATGAAGTATTGAAAACAAAAAAGATACTAATATTTCTTTAACCACTCATGAATGACTTAATCTACAAACATTTATTGCACATATCAAAACAAACCCGATACAAATGCAAGAATTCAACCTGTTCAATCATGGTGTATATTACTATAACTACATAAAATAAGTAAACTCAGGAAAAACAGGTAACTACTGAAGCTGATTTTCACCTTTGCATAGCTTGGACAAATCTGAAGAGCTCGAGTGCAATCTCGCAAACATTCTACTAAAAGACTCATTTTCTGCAGGAAACATACATGCATGAATACTCTATTTCAATATCAACCCTTTATTTATTTTTTATTTTTTTAAAGACAAGGGTGAGTGTGGTTAAGGGACAAAGGGTTAACTTTAAAATGGAACTTACATGCAATACAGTAGCACGATTAATATATAATGTTGCAACAAGATTACTGTCCATGTCACTAGTGTCTAATGGAGCCTTGCGCAATGCCTATCCATCATATTACAATACAAGAAAAGCAAGTAAGGAACATTTATAACAAATGAGTGACAATATGTTTGAGACTTGCTTGATAAAAGAAGAAAGCTATGAAATGGGTTGTATAGTATTCATCCATTTTTTATTTTGACAAAGCATGATTAAAAAATTCACTCAAACACAAAATAAAATTAAGATAAAAAATAGTGCCAAATGTCAGACAATAGATGTACACTTTCTGGTTGATTAAAGGATAAACTATTTAAAGGCATGTTTTGTTGGATGGAATGGAAAGGAAGCAGTATTCTCATTCCGAAATTTGGATAGGTTAATCAGAATGGGAATGAAAAGTATGAGAACAAAACAGAACAGACATTCCATCATTAGAATGATGGAATTTCCATTGCATTTCACCAAAATGAAGATGTTTAAAAAATGACCAAGCTCATCCAGAAAACCTAGCCCAAGACAGCCCAAAATTTTTTTATTTCCTAAAAAACTGGCCAGGCCAAACCAAGCATATTTAACCTAAAATTCATAAATTAATTTTTCAGGTCCTTTTAAATCAATTACAACATAAAGAATGTTGTTAACACACTCTTATACATTCGCTTTCTAACACAATGTAACTCTATCAATTCATTGCATGAATTTCATGTGGACCTTATTAATATCGAGCGATAATATGCTGTTTAACAGGTCCTAGTCCTACATAAAATTCGTCCACTGACCAAGTATCAATTATCAAAGACACCTCACCGGTCTCACCTCCTTTTACAATTTTCGTAATGTACATGAACTATGAATGTTAAAACCCTCCGCTCCAAAACACCAAGTTATAATTCCCAGAGTCAATTTCTTACATTCCTAAAGTCAAAATCTGTCACTCTATGCTACCACGTGAACTGTTACGGTTGGACTTTATGCTACGATTTTAATGAACCAAACGTATAAAAGACTCTTCCAGTTCAGTTTTAAGAACACCATTACAGTTAGAAGTAACTAATTTCTTTAGCAAAGCCATTATGAGCACCTCTTCAATTCGACCAAGAATGCAAAGCACATATCAATCACCTACACAAGAGAGAACAATCGAAGTTTAAAAACCTGAGTATAGCACTCCAAAGCTTTAGCATAATCAGCGTTGGAGAAGCACTGATTGCCAAGCTGTTTCGATTTCAAAGCATCGTCTTTACTCTTACCACACAGAGCATACTTAGGATCCGCCAGTTCAGAAATCATCTGGAAAAACACGCACGAACGAGTGGGAACGAGAAATTAGGGTTTGGTGTGCATGGTTGAGAAGAGAGAAGGTTTACCTGGTGAAAGGGATGGAAGTGAAGAGAAAAGTGGTGAAGTGAAGAACAAGTGCTAAGAAGATCATGGACGGTGCTATCCCCTATCGCTCGCTTAAGGTTCTCTGGAATCGCAGCTTTCAGAGTCTCCATCTTGTACAAACACTTTACACTATATTGCACTCAAACAAAACCTTGTTCACCTTCTGCTCAGTGCTTATTCTCCCTCTCTTTTTTCACCCCTTATAGTTTATGTATCAAACGTTCAGTTTCTGCTTGCGTTTGTGTTTGCAAAAGAAGCGTTACTTAGCCACGTTGCCACTCACGCAGTCATGCACCTCATATTCAATAGCCATCTTTTTTTTTAAAAAAAAAAACCTAGTTTTATTAATTCGTATTATTTGCTATATTTATCCTTATATAATAACTAGAAAAAAAATAAAGAAGAAGAAAAAACACATGTCATAGAAATGAAATGAAAAAAAAAAAAAAAAACTGGAGTTTAGTTTTAGTGTTTCTAACTTTTAGTTCCATTAAAAATAGAAAATAAACATGAAAATTTGTTAGGTTGATTTTTTTAAGAATATTTCCACAATCTCATAAAATGAAGATTGAAAATTAGAAAATAATTCCTCGTGCCAAACATCACTTATAATATATAACTTTTAAATTTAAAAATTTAAAATTTTATTAAAAAAATGTATTAGGAAGAGAATCTTCTTCACTTATAATTATAAATAAATATATACATCATGTCTTTTTTAGTAAATATCTATTTAATTAAGTTAAAAATAAAATTAATGTTTTAATGCAAGTGATAAATATTTTTTTAATAAATTTGGTTTGATTAATATTACAAAAATTGATAATATTATAATTAACATAAAATAGTAAAAATTAAATATGAAGAAACATAAAAAAATATTTTTTAAATCTTTATGAAAAACTATAAATTAAGCACAAAGTTAAAATGAGTTTAACAGTACAAGAAGGCCGAAATAGGGATAAAGTTACAATAGCATAACAAAATTAGAAATTAAGAGCTTGTACATATTGTTTAAACCTTAATATTTCTGACCCTAACGGATCTACAGATAGTTTATTTGATCTTATAGATTATGGCTCTCAAACATTTTTGGTGTAACTTGTAAAATTAAATTTTTTTAATTTATTCTTAGTAGTTGTATAGTCAAATTTATACTATAAAGTAAACAACAATTTAATATGGACCAAGGCTAAGTAAATCTTATTACAACTCATGTCACAGTTAATCTTGTACAATAAATTAAGAGCTAATTGAGGTGATGACAAGTTTTCCTATTTTAATTTTCAAATGTAAAATTTAAAACAAATGTTAATTTCCATATTAGGGTAGAAGAAGCAGCATCAGCTCAAACTCCTTTTCTTCAATAAGACATCCACGCTGGTTTCATTCTTGTTGTGTCTGACAAGGGCATCATGGTAAGAACATAACCAGATTCTGAGCCACTAATTTTTTCCAGGAGATCCTTAACTAGATTGCCTGCTATGTAAGACATTCCTGAGGTTGCAAGTGCCAACGTAACATAATTTAACACCGTTTTGACATAGGATTTGGGTGGTCTAGTGTTGTAAACTTTTGCAATAGCAAGTAGAATGATGCATGCAACAGAAGTAGCTGCCACAACTGCAATCTTAACTTCAGCATAGTAGTTCTTATAAATCAAGAGACCGTAGATAACAACAGGGACAGAACCAAATATTAAGAATGACATTACAGCTACAACAGCATGAAGTAGGAAATGTTCTCTGCGACCAAGTAGTTCTTGATACCGATATTGCACATTTATTTGTTGTGAATCCCCTTCAGAGTGATTGTTTTTCAGATCAATGAGCTGGGAAAGGAGAAAAAGGAGGCTGAGTTTTAAATGGACAGAAATTGAATAATTGTGTAAGTCACAAAGCAGAAAGGATATGTGATCATGTTTGAGAATAGCATAACATGCAAGCTTCAATAGTGTGATACACAAATGTGGAAAAAGAAATATTGATGAATGATATCATCCCCCACTTTCTTCATGTTGCTAAATTGAACAAAAATCAGATTCAAATACATGACCTCAGCAATAACATTAACATGATGCATTCATGCGCTGTGATCTAAAAAGCAATACACAGTATACACCATAAAAAGTGATGCAGAGTCAATTAGATTATAGAAATTTTTAACCATAATTGAACTATAACTGGCAATAAGCAACACATGGAAGAGCACTCACATTATGGCCAATGACAAAAAGTCCACCGATCAGATTTGCCAACCCCAATGCTAAAATATTCACTACAATAATCACAAGAGAAGAAAATTAGCACATTGTTACCAATACTAATCTCAATTTTTAAAACATAAAATAACAATTCTAGCAATTCAGATCACCATCTCATAAAACCTGGAAAACTGAAGAGTCCTTTTTTTGTTGTTGAATTAAGTTATACTTTAAGAACCAAGTATTTTTATAGCAGAAAGTTTACTTAATGAACATTTCTAATTTTGTACAAAATTATAAACTTCTAGACCACCAAATCCACTTGATATCATTTGGTTTTATCGTTTATGATCCGATCATTAGTATGGTGACAACCTTGCCTCATTTACCACAAGCAAATCTAAGGACATGAGATGCAACTAATTCATTTAAACACAAGACATGAATATCTATTCATTTAATTCCAGGTACTAAACCATCACACACTTCAAATTAGGACTTCATAAGCATCTTCTATCGAGAAAGAAAAAAATTCATACATAGTAAACTAATGATATTAATTAATATTTTTAGTATTATTCTTCAATCAGAATTAGAGTTTTACTTGGGTAATTCACATTAACATTTTTATATAAGTGAAAGCTTTTGGTGCTTTTGCCTTATTACACTGATACCGATCTGAAACTCCAGTTCTAATTGAAGAACAATATCAATAATACCTTTGGAGCAGTATCAAATTTTATCTTATTATGCAATAAATTGACCGTCACCCCTTCGTCCCAGTGGATAGAGAGAAGCACTTACATGGAGCAGTACCAGAAGCAGCAGCAGATGACACAACCCCTAGACTAGTGACTGATTCAACTAAACCACCGTATACGATGCTTTTAAGTATTTCCCACTCTTGGTGTTCACCAACTTCAGCCCTTGGTTGTTCTCCAATATATATTTGAGTATGTGCTTCTTCCACAATTTCTCCTTCAATTGGAACATCATCTGCTATCTGTGACGCTGAGGATTTAAATGCTTCTGCCACAGCAAAAACTTTCACGTTACTAACAGCATTAATGATAACTATGATCATTACACAAGAAGAAAAGCTACAATATTTCTCAAGAGAACACAAACTGCAAGAAAAGTTAGTAAAGTAAGAATTCTTGTTAATTGATTATTGACTTGTGTTCTTTCATGTTCATACCTTTCTTTTCTTTTGCAATTGAAGGATTTATTTCCTCTTCAATATCCTTTTGAAATTTCTTAAAATCTTGAAATGATGGAATTGTGGCATCTACTCTAAAACTTTGTTTGTCACTAGCTACATCATTTTCAACTAC
Source organism: Hylodesmum podocarpum (assembly GCA_026586105.1). Taxonomy (NCBI): domain Eukaryota; kingdom Viridiplantae; phylum Streptophyta; class Magnoliopsida; order Fabales; family Fabaceae; genus Hylodesmum; species Hylodesmum podocarpum. The sequence goes on along the minus strand of JALJEV010000623.1, from coordinate 13,929,425 downwards.
TGCAGTGCCATGTGATTGATCTGGTGATTGTGCTTTTTCCATCAAAGAGGAATAACTATCCTGTGCTACTTCCAGTGTCTTCTCTACATCTGTCTGTGACTTCTCAAAGATTGGAGACCCTTCATATGCTTTTAGAATGGCATCTTTTGCAGGTTTCCCAGCACTAATAAGTATTTCACTAGTGGCAACAGTTGCTACTAAAATACTCTCAGGTTTGGATATATCTGCAACAATATCTGCATGCATAATTCAATAATCAATTAGCTAAGACAATATTGAGGGTTTCGGAATTTTATAATTCACCAAACTATAGAGGGAAATTGATTATAGGTCATCACATAATGCTTCATTTATAACTAAAGAGCGTCAAAGATAGCTTATTATGCTCTCAAATTCATCATGCTTAGTTGGATAATATGTTTAGTGTTCAGAACAAAAATAAAGGAATGTAATCTTTAAATTTCAAGCATACCTGTGTTGATCTCGTCCACTGAATCCCGATATTTCTCCCCCACATTGGTGCTAATAATTTCAGTCTGAAAAAGTTCTGTTACTGAAAAATCCCCTGTAACTTTCTGCAAGGAATCATTCTGATCAATCAATGGTTCATTCTGCCATGCCACATTGGATTTCTTACTTTTTTCTATCCATGATTCAATCTTTACTACTGACTTCAGTATTGAGGGAATTGAAGAATTTACTCCTCCAAGTCCAGGCTTAATATCTGATGTCAGATTTTCATTCTGACTAATAAGTGTATCAGCCAGTGGAGTTTCTGGATTATCAATTCCAGGGGAAGTTAGCACACTGGTAAATGAAGAAGATGTTTGAAGTTGTTCAACAGGATCAGTTCTAGAATCTTCAATTGAAGCTTCACCTACACCAAGATGTTAAGAAAACAGAATTTTTGATTGGAGGCTGAAAGATATCATTACTAAAAATTTGTCGGTGCACATATCTTCCACTCGAGAAAAAGGGAAAGAGGATCACATGGAATGTAGAGAAATAAGAAACTGTAGGTCTAATTATTATTATAAATAAAAATGAAGCTCCAAGAGAATGATTTAACAATGGCATAGTTTGGACAGGTAGAAGTCCCCTCTTCGTGGGACCTATGTTCGTGTGTAAACATCATTGGCTCCACCTGGTAGTAAATTTTTATATTATTACTATTACTATTACCTTGTGTACTAGTTTTTCTTCCCTTGTTTGAAGTAAAAAGAGCCAAGAACCAATTAGCATTGGATGCTGCTCCTACATTTGAAGGATTTTCCACATGGGATGAAGGTAGGACCGAAGGTTTTTGTGAAATTTCTGGCTTACGGGTACCACCAAAACTGGGGAACAGTTTGAGTCCATTTCCTGCCAAAGAAACTAGACTTTTTAAGAATACATAGATGATTAGCACATAAGCATCACAAATGTTAGATGATAACCTTTAATCCTTAACCATCTCCCAAAAAACATGTAATGTTACAATGTTTTAATTTCCCATGGCATATTTTATACCACAAAGTTAATAAAATAATATAAAATTGAAAATCTAAGACCACACTACTATGTTATCAACTTACTCATGGGAATAAAGAAGCTGAAGCATGCTAAACATCTGAATATTTCTGGTTCTCTTTCAGGCTCATAATTATCAGCAGGTGGCTGTGGCTCTACTCCATTTACATTAGGTGTTGCAACTGCATTATCACCTTTGTTAGCTTCTTCTACAGAACTATTATCCACCTCAGTGGCTGACTTGTCACGCTTTGCTTTGGTGTCTAAATTAGTAATGTTCCTTTTTCTCTTCCTGAGGATAACCCTTTTAGTGATGCAAGACTTGCAATTAGGACAAAACAAGTCATGTGTCTCTTGTTTTGCCAATACTGCCTCAACATCAAGTTCTTTCAGTTGCTGGTGAATTTCTCCTGTCAAGTTAGAATATGCTTTTGCACTGCTTTCATCTCCACATTTCTCGACAGTCGCTGCTTGTATTTCAGATGCATTATGTGACGGTGGTAACTCTGATCTAGTAGGGACTTTGTCATCAACAGTTTCCATGCATTGGTTTTTGTCTTCATTGCATGGACTGCATTGGATATCTGAATTTTCTAACCGTATATCAGACTCTGCAACCATGCCATAGATAACCATTTCAATACAAAATTGCCACACGTAAAGGTTCATGCATGGGGAAATGTTGGTATTACATACATAACTAAAGATATCAGAAATAAGTTTCTCAGGTATGGCTAGCTATTATAGAACATAATTGATGTATGCCAAATGAGATCATTATAAATTATCAATCATGCTATTATGAGCATATGTTTACTTTAAGCAAAGTCCAAAACAAAATCAAAAGTTCCATTTACAGAAAATCAGAACAAAGATGAAGCATGGCTCATGCAGATATTGAAACAACTACAAGCCTTTAAAACCCAACAAATTAAAAAGTTACTGCAAAGCAAGGTCACTTCTTCAAGACAATATGGAGAGTCAGAGTCCATCACTCCATCTTATGGGAAGACTACGAAACAAAGCAGGCCAGAACGAACTCCTAATGCGTGCCTTGGAAATCTCAGTACCTACTAACCTTTAGTTTCATAAACAAAACATGGTTTATGTTGAATCATAGCTTTCACACTCATGAGCAAGTCAGAGTAGTAGCCATTGAGATTCTCACATGGTACATTCCAAGGACTGTCAAATTGCTTGGTCCATGTGCAGTGGTGACATTTCCACATTCCTTCATGCATAAAAAAGTGATGATATGCTTACTGTTACGAAAACCGTGGCAAAAATTAATTCCTACCAATTTGAATAAGTATAACATGATAACACCCTTCGTAATATTTTCTTTATCCATGATATTAGTACAAAGTGTGTAACGCCTGCTAGAAGCAGTAATTATCTTCCTCAGGGACCTTGAGTGTACACAACATGACAACCCCTCCTTTGTAATAGTTAACTCTTCTATATTGAAGAAAATGTTCTTGCTCAAAAGTTTGTGGTATTTTTGAGACAAGCTAAAAAAGACACTTTGAGGAGGTCTCACAAACATTGTTGTCGTAGGACAAAAAGAAGCAAAAGAGAGTACCTAGTTGTTTGTCAAAGTAAACACTATTCATATTCTGCGATGCAGCACCATTTATGGTAGCGCTGCTTTTAGCCTCTCCATTAATTATTGCATTTTCTACAAACTCAGCTTTGATTCCAAGCCCAACTGCTTCACTGTCACCATTGATGTTGTTGTCATTTTCAGCAACTTTGCTTGTTTCATCAACTTTCAGAGTAGCTTGTTCTTTCTGCTCTTCTATGTGAGTATGGTTAAGAAGTACTTCCTCCTTCTGAAGAAGAGGTTGTTCTCCCACCAAGGTTGAGAAAACAGCATTGTTTGTAGAAGCAGAAGAAAATGAAGGTGCTACAACAGTAGCAATAATGATATGACCATTTTCATGTTGCAGGGATTGTCTTCCTTTCAAAGCAGCATCTTGCTGTTGATATTCTTCTTCTTCTTCTTCCTTCAATGTCCAGTGATAGTGCACTTGCTCCATTGAAGATGGCTTGTCTAGAGACAAAAGAAGAAGAAAATGAAGAAACAGATAAAAAGACAGACTTTATATTTTCGGAAGATGTGAAGGCTGCTTTTAACATATGCCCACACACACACACTGTAGATAATGCTGAGTTCCCTCCACTCTCTGAGACTTGAGAGAATCTAAAATTAGAAGTCTTCGAAATTCGTGTGATTATTTTTAAATGTGACAAGACATTTTGTTTTAAAAAATTTACATATATTTTTTTAGTTTTAATTATGCATGATAAAATTTAATAATATATTTGAAGAATTAATTGTAATTTCAGTTTTCAAGTTTCAACCATGTTATTATCAGTGAGCCAAAGTATTTGTTTGATATATAAATGAATAAAAAATTATACTATACATAATTAAATACTAACTTAAATATATAGGATATTAAAATTACTTAGATATTTATTGTTACTGAATAAACAACATTATTTCTTGTCATTTGTATTAAACATAATTGAAAACGTTAATTATTTCTTATCAGTCATACTTTAATTTAATGTGAAATCTATCAATGAGACTCATTTATTTCCAAGCAATTTAAATCACACTCGTTGATAAAAAAATATATATCCTTAAACTTATTTCTGGTGACATTAATAATCAGCATGTAAATCACTTAATTTTATTGATACTATTAATTTAAGTAGTCTTTATAGATTAATTATTTATTTTCTATATAGTATAAATATAAATGACTCCTTCTAATTTTCTTTTTTTTCACATAAAACTCCATTAAATTATTTACAAAAATTAAATAAATTTAGTTAATCACATAAAATTAGTCCTAAATATGTATAAAGTTTCTAAAATTACCAGTAACATTAATATATAATGAGACATATCACTAGTATAGTCTAGTACTAATAAACACCAGAGAAAATAATACGTAATAGTATTAATGAATAAAAATTAATAAATATATATATTATATTATATTAACGTATATTGGTCTATATTTATTAATATTTAATAACTCAATAAATGTATACTAATTTATATATGTCTATATTAGTATGAATTTACTAATTATATACACTATTAACATTAAATTTTAATAAATTATTAATTAAATACTGACAAATTAGTTAGTACATAAAATAATATTTAAATATATATAATCAATAAGTATATTAATAATATCGAAAATAATATTAATATTAACAAACAAAAAATAGTACATATTAATAATCTTATACTGAAATATAAATATATTGGATGATCCTGGAAGAAAGAAAAATGAGAAGCACATAGCATGTTACATGCAAATTGCAGTGCACGCCTAATAAATCCAAAGTCTTATCTTTATTTTTTTTGTTTTGTCTAAATCTCTGCCTATCTCTGGTTTTTGTCTAACATGCTGTGTGAGTGTGAAGCCGACGGCGATTAGGACGCAACACGCAAGTCAGAACAACCATTTTCATTCAAACCATTACTAATTTTTAGTCATCCATATTATTAATTAACTTCACCATTGCCAAGAGTTTTTTTTTCCACAAAGGTGGCCCGTCTAATCATATATTCCTAGTGTTAGACTTTAAAATATATAATTATTTTTAAAAACATATAAAATAATTATTAAAAAAATATACAATTACCTTAAAAAAAAATATAAAATTAGTTATTATGATAACTAATTGACTAGTTTAAGAATTAGTCACCAAATAATTTTATTTCAGAAAACGGTTAGAGTATAGGTTAAGTAATTAAGATAATTTTTATTAAATATATTATTAATATTTTTTATCATTCCGTGTTTTAAAAAAATATTTATTAATATATGATAAGGAGTTTATAATAAGATTAAAACTGTAGTTAAAGTTCACCAATTTTAAATGTATATTTTATCATTTCATCAATAAATATTTTTAACTAATGATTATTAAGATATCCTTAATATTTTAAAATACATACACGCATCCGTGCTTAATTACATTTTAATAGATGTTTATTTTGTTGTGTTATAAAATAGTTAATTTATTAATTATGTGTTTTTAAAATTAATGAATAATGAATTAGTAAGTTAATATTAAATATAAGTATAGAAATTTATATTAAAAATACATGTAAATGAATTAAACTATTAAATGAATTGATTTATTCTTTTTATCTTATATTATATGTTTAGGAAAGATTTTATTTACGATTTCATAAGTAGTTATATATAGTTATATCGTGTTGAAGATATGATTTATCTAAATTGAATACATAAAAGTATTCATATTATCTCAAAATCTTATAGTTGCGTCTTATCGTGCTTGGCCCTGAAAACAAACGTTATGATTTGTTTCATACGTAACGACATCATCTGTCTATATATTAATATTCTAGTGTAGAGCAAAACAGACTAAACCCTAATCATAATATTATTCTTAGCATATCATGTAGGTTAACACTTCGCTACATACTATTGGAATGTCTTTGCAGGTACACTTTCCCCATCCCGCTCTCAGGAAGCTGGCCACACATGAATGTCGCTCTCCTTGTGATGCTTGTTCCCTCTCACTCCCTCTCAACAAACAGAACTAGAAGGATTTTCCTCATTATGTTTACCTTTTTCTTGGGTAAGAACATTTGCCATGGTGCGCTGAATATGAGAAAAATGGGGCCTCAACCTTCATAATAAGGAGAAACAGGAACCTCTTTAACAAGAAATGGCATCGTGAAAGGAAGATAAACGGTGTGAATGTCGACTACTTAATTTCATGAGGAAGACCATCACTAAAACTCCTCAAAGAAAAATCTCAGATTAACCACTATCTGAGTATCAGGTTGGGTCAAAGTCACCCACACCTTCAAAGACCTCGGATTAACCATCGTCCAAGTACCAAGCTAAGCAAAAGTCTACCTTCACCATGGCAAGACAACCACAAAGTAACACTTATACATAACATGGTTAGAAGGACAACTCCAGATGACAAGGCCTAACGTAACATCCTCAAATAAGGTATGAAGCACTCTTTCAAACAACATTTACAAGTTAACAACTCTTAATTAAGGTTATATCGAAAACGTTAGACAACATTAAAAGGCTTGGGCCTAACTAAAAAGTTAGAGTTAGGATTCCCTGAACGAGAGTGATACCCAAAATAATTGTCCATAACCAACCTTTTCCTCGTCTACACAAGAGAGAAATGTTACAACAGGTCTTGGTAGGGTAGATTGTTTAGACAACTCACGAGAAATAAGATCTGTGAGAAAGAGGTCCAATGTCGACTTCCACGCCCCCTTGTAGAGGACAATTCCATTGAAACAGTGATGTTACATACGTAAGGCAAAACAGTCTAGGAAGGGAAAACTTTCCTTAGTTAACGGTCCAAAATGGACCTATTTGCTGGTTTACAGAGTCGTTGACAATATAATACAAACTTGAATACATAAAAGGTAAAAATTTTCAATTACAAGGTTTGTTATAACTTAGCCTTACAACGAGCGAAATGATAAAAGTTAGACTCAACTTAAGTAACAATAATATACAAAATGAGAAAAGGAAACAAGTAATCCTCATCGACTAGACGACCACCAACAACCATCTTGGTTATGTCAAAAGAAAAATCAAAGGGAAGAAGCCGTGGTCGAGCTTGATCAGTGGCTCGAGAGAAACCCACTTCGAAACCCTTAAGTGCTTGTTAGGAGGTCTCACAAAGTTCTTTCTTCATCCATAAATAATTTCTTCAAATTCATTAACTCGCTTTTGAAGTATGCCCTCCCGAGAAATTGAAGACTGCAATTCACAACGGACCTCCTTAAGCTCCTTCTTATTTCGAGCGGCAACATCCCAGGCCTCTCTCAACGCACTTCGGATGGAATCCAGCTCATCCGAGGTAGTGTTTAGCCGAGAACGACATTCATTCAACTCGGCCAATTGGAAGTCCAGTGTAAAATCGGACTCAACCTTTACCTTCAACAACTCAAAGTTCTCCACTTCCAGATCCTTGAAGATGCTGTGATGACCAGCGTTACGAGAGAAAATCTCTCGATAGTGGCATAAAGTAGCCATGGACTTGATTAACATCGTCTCCACCCCCTCCAAGCATGAGTTGCCACCTAAGGAGTTAAGTAACTCATAATCATATTAACCAAGAGGAGCCAAACCCACTTTTCGATTAAACCGAGCCAGGGCAATCCTCTCATCCCACAAAGACCCCAAAGAAAGGCATCAGTGTCAATCTGGTCAATGCAAACCTATTTCCTTGAGCAAATAACACTATAGGAAGAATAAGCTCAGTAGGTGAAACAACCCTAGGAGAAGCATGAGTAACTTGAGAAAAACTACGAACCCAATTGCTCTAACCCAGTTTTCAGAGGAAATATGCGGGCTACCCATGGTCGTAAAGGAAGAATGGGAAGGTGTTTTCCCATAACCAGGAGGATTCCCCTTGTTATGCTCACAAGGTGTCTTAATAGAAATGGATGAAGAAGGAGAAATATTGGCGTTAACAAAGAGACGCTTATAACTAAAATAGTAACCCATGGTAAAGTATACAAAGCAAGGCAACATTGAGAAAGAAGAAAGGAATGACAAGGAGACAGAAGAAAGGAAAGCTAGAGATATAACTCAAATAACAATAGGAAAACGGAGGGGTGTAGATATTTGTAGAAGACCAAGAAGGCAAAACGACCTTCGATAAAGAGATATTTATAAGATCAAGAAGGCGAAACGACCTTCAGTAAAGAGAAAAATGGAATGGTGTAACACTCAAAAATCAAAGTGATATGACACTTTTAGGAAAACGTGACGTTAATATAACGTTGTTTCCCAAGACAAAATGACGGCGCAAGGACATGCCCCATCATGAGAGTTCATAAAAAGAATCGTACGAAAGTCTTGATTTTGGAACAGTAAGAGCAAAGTCTTTTCAAGTCCAGCAAAAAACCAAGCTTCAAAACCAGGTTCTGCCTTGCAAGGACCTCAGTATAAAAAAGGACCCAAAGATGGTCCTTGCAGGTCGAAAAAGACCACAGTTCATGAACATGTAAAGAATTCGAAGACGATCCTTAAAAGGTCTAAAATGACATCGGTATAAACATAAAAAAGAACCCAAAAGATGGCCTTGTAGGTCAAAAAAGACATCAATTCATAAACATGAAAAGGATCTAAAGACGATCCTTAAAAGGTGTAAAATGACATTGGTATAAACATAAAAAAAGACCCCAAGATAGTCCCTATTGATAAAAAAATACCTCAGTTCATGAACATAGAAAGGATCCGAAAACGATCCTTATAGGTCTAAAAACACCTCGATTTTTAAAAACACAGAAAAATTCAAGAGTAATCATTAGTACAAGGAACAATTCAGATATAAAAATTCGAGAGAAAAAATCGGTTTTAAAAGCATAAGAGAAATAAACAAAACCAATAAGATTCAAGAGGAACAATCAGCTTATGATATTCTTTATTACAAGGAATTATCAAATAGTACAAACATCGGTATTAAATAAGTGAAGAAAAAGAAATAAATAACTACAAGCAAAGGAGAAAACAAAAAAGATGATAACTATGAAGAGGAAAGCGTAGAAATCTACTTCCGCTATCCTTTCCATCATTTATCCGGTACAGTAGTAACCATCAAAGATATGCCTAAGCCATAATGCTAGAATCACCTCAGCCCGGTGCTACAACCCCTACGACAAAGGCAAAAGTGCTTCCATGAAGAATGAACCTCAACAAACGTTGGAAACACTGATGGAGGCATAGGTTCAGAGTCATAATTGATGACCCAAATGCCTTAGACAAGACCCTCATTCCACACTATGACACCACCCTAGCAGAGCAGCTATAAATATCATTTCAAGACAACATGAAGGAGCACAATGTCGGTTAATTGAAACTTGTTCAACGAAAACAGGAATTCCCAAAGGGAGGGACCTCATACGAAAACGCCACCCTTCATAAGTAGAAAATAAGGAGGAAGCAACTAGAATATTTGAAGAAAAACATGAAATCCAATTGGGGAAAAACCTCACACAAATCAAACTCTCCTCTAAATTCGGGGAGGAACAAAATTCTCGCCATGATAAGAAAAGAAGCATGGGAATTAATCGAAAACAAAAAGAGAAAAGGGATAGCTAAAGAATGAGGAGAAGAGGATATTTATAGACCCCAAAAGTCATAGGGTCAACAAAAACGCAAATGAGTGTTCTTGAAACTAAGCAAAACATTAAATGCATAACGCATAACCATGCGTAAACAACTCCTAAAGGAATAAAAGCAGTGGGTACATAACGCACAGAAAACCACAAAGATTATACGAAAGAAATGTGAAACTATCAAAAGAATAAATTAGGGTCAAAGCACACCATTTAACCCTAATCTGAATACATTCAGACTGGTCAAACAAACGAACTTGTTGGTATGTTCGTGAATCAATCATGATCTGAACTTATCCACGGATACTTGAAAACATATTGTCTCCTGAAAAGTGGAGTAAGAGCATTTTATTAAAATTAAGATCAAGACTAACCATTGTCCGAGCATTTTATTAAAATTAAGCTAAGGACTAACCACTATCCGAGCATATAAAAATTAAGCTCAAGACTAACCATTGTCTGAGCATTTTATTAAAATTAAGCTCATGACTAGCCACTGTCCGAGCATTTTATTAAAACTAAGCTGAGGACTAACCACTGCCCAAGCACTTCGAGCCAACTCCAATCTGAGTTCCTTCTTGTTAAAACAAATGACCCCATATAATAAGTCATTTCTAAGTTGCAACCAAGAAACTTAAGCTTAACCTCTCGTAAATTCGACTCCAAAGCTTAGGGGCTGATGTACTACTCGAGACATGAGTAGTCACATCCAATCATGTCACACCGAATATACGGCCTACCCAAGCTAGACATGTGGAGGTGCACGTACCTCCAACGCCTACACCCTCAGAATCTCAGAAGTCGTGTCCCATCGTTCAGGATCGGTCGGCCTTAGAAACAAACAGTATGGTATGTTCCATACACAACGCCACCATCTACCTATATATTAACACTCTAATGCAGGAAGTAGATTGAACATTAATCTCATCCTATGTGTTAACACTTCTTTTACATATTAACTTAATCGTTGGAGTGTCTTTGCAGGTACACTCTCCCGTCTCAGCAGCCACATACAAATATCATTCTCTTTATAATGTTTATGATGTCTATTATTCTCTCAACAAACAGAATAAAAAGGATTTCCTCGTTATATTAACCCTTTTTCCCACAATTTAATATAAAAAAAATAATATTTAATATTTTATTAATTTCGATCAATTCAACTATTTGAAATACTTTAATAAGCGTATACAAAGTTTAATTAGACCTTAATTTAAATCTAACTCCTCCTAAATTTATTTTAATAATAATGTAAAATATATCTTTCCATAATATATATATATATATATATATATATATATATATATATATAAAAGTTTGACCACGATTTAATACATTACAGCGACAAATACCGGACAAGTGTAATAAAAAAAAATTATCGTCAACAAGTGTAAAGTAGAACAAATTACTTAACACCGTGTTTGATTTTCTTACCTTTTAAAAAAATGCACGCTCAAGTTATATATCAATCTTCATTTTCTTTCTTTGTCATATTCTATATAATTTCATTGCCAATCTCCATAATCCCTCGTCGAATTAATTAAAACCAGCGTAACAATGTCACGCAGGATGAAAAAGACACATCACAACAGAATATTATCGCTTTGCAACTGACAAATAACTAGAAACATCTCTCTGGAATAAGAGAATTATTAGAATTCATCGTTTATACACGACTCTAAGTATATTCTGAAATTCATATTCAAATATTTTTAAGTATTTAGAATTTAAGAGCATTGAGTTGTATTAAAATGGTAAATTCAGTGGTTAAGAGTCTGGTAAGGGAAGTTAGGTGATACGAGGAATTAGGAATTTTAATTTTTAATATGTATTACGGTGCCATTCATTATTTAGCGGTACATTATCAATTTAACTTTTGTAATTATTTTTTAAAAAAATATAAAAAATTAAATACACTTATAAGGAGATAATTAATAGATACGATAATGATATGATGATACTCATTGCATCGTAGAATTTACTTTAATATTTTTTAGTTTTGTAAATTGAGAGGGTTTATGCAAATAAAAAGTCTGACATATTATTAAGTAATTTTCGTACAAGTTTTCGTAAGATATATTAGATATGCATCCAATCATTGAATCAATTTTTTATATTTATTATAAAAAAAAAAATTTCCAACCTACCTCAAACCCGTAATAAGCTGGGTTGATCCATGAATTTGTGACTCATTTTGAAGACTTTAAATACCTCGGCATCATTCATTTATATATATTACACACTTTGTTAAAAAAATATTTTTAATACCTTACATCAAATTAAATTATTAAAGTTTTTATATCAAAGTGTTATTTGATTTTTTTATTACGGAAATGCTTAATAATTCCAGATTAACAGTGAGAACTGAAAAAAGGGACAAAGAATTGATAAGAAACTAAACATTAAAATAATATTTAGAGAATTTGGTAAACATATTTGAATGCACATTATTAATTAGTAATTAGGTTACATCCTATAAATGCACACATCAAATAATTAATGACATGTCTGCGACTTTTTGTTCTAACTGGCGTGAGAAAGTCCAAGAAAGGAGATAATTAATTAAGAAACTAAAGAAATTAAAAAGAAAATTAATGAGGTAGAAGAAATCGGTGAATTTAATTAATATTAATTAGCTCAGAATACTTCTAACAAAAAAGAGGTTGCAATAAGAAAACAATACTAGGCACATCAATGTGGTAAATTTGTGCATGTCATTTTGTGTATCGAACATATATCAAACCGTCATAACCTTTGTGAACATCGATCATACAAGCAAATCCAACCAAAGCCGTTCTATTACTAATTTTTTAATGAGTTTAAAGTAATCTCTTAAAGCATATTCTATCCATAATATCCGTATCTTTCATAATTGAATGTCGAGAATCGTGTGTACATATAAGCTAAGCTAATTACATAGATTTAGTCAGCGCATCCTTTAATTCATGCACTATAGTGTTGCCATTAATGGCTCCAAGAAGACCTCAAAAGGTTGTACAAATGGTAGACACTAGTGATCATGACCGTGATGATGAAGAATCGAAGAAGAATATTGTAGTAAAAACTTTGCCATTCTTTAAACTCTTAAGCTATGCTGACGTGACAGACTGGATTTTGATGGGTTTGGGAACTCTAGGTTCGGTTGTGCATGGCATGGCACTTCCTGTTGGGTATCTCTTGTTAGGAAAAGCTCTTAATGCTTTTGGGAACAATATCAACAACATAGATGCCATGGTTGTTGCTCTTAAAAAGGTTGGTACTTACATATACAAAAAATAAGTGAATAGATTAAAAGTTAGTGAGCTACCTAGCAAGTTTCTAATATTTAACTCAGGTGGTCATTATTGTTTCTTGCATTTTCATTGTTTTAGAATCCCTTCAATGTTTTTGTGCATGCATGCATGCGTGAAATATATGTAATTTTTCAAAATAAAACAAACATGTCCACAAAAGATTCATACTTGAAACAGGACATGGAAATTTACTTAAGCATGCACCAGGTAGAGAGACAGTTAATTTGAGCACGTGGAAATTATGACTTTTTTTACTACTTTTGTTTTGTTTGGTGAGCAGTAGTAGATATTAATTGACTTGGATTGTTGTTGTTGTTGGGTACAGGTTGTTCCATTCGTGTGGTATATGGCCATAGCCACATTTCCTGCTGGGGTACTTGGTAAAATTTTCCTTTCATGTCAATTTCTCAATCAAGTAGTGCCTGTAATCCTGCACTGATCCAGTGCTTGCTTATGTAGACACAATTTCGTCATTATATTTTTAATATATTTTAAAGAGTCAAGTATATAAAACATAATAATTATTGTTTTGATGAAAATTAACAAAAAAAAAAATTTAGACAATAAGAATAAAGGAATAATTTATTTTTGTTTTTTGCAAATTTTTAAAATTTTATAATGACACGCCAAGAATGTAGAGTTTATATAAAAGAAAATAAACTAATATCAACGCAACTGAAAAATATTATGGTTTTCCACTCTAAAAGTTTACAAGAATTATTATTTTTAAAACAAAAACTATATCTCTATGTATGGGTGTGAGTGATATTGTCATGTTTAGGTTTAAGTCTTCGTAGTTTTGCTTTTAGATTTTCTTGAAAAGACCTTTTATTAATAAAGTTGCGGCATGTTTAAGTATGGGTGTTTATGAATTCATGGGTGTGGTTAGTCCATCAAATATATAAATCTAATTTAATTTATTTGAATTTTAATTCTACCTAGACATGTCTAGACAAGTCATATTTAGATTTAAGTTTGAGTTTGGGATAATAATTCAATATTTTTATGATTTCTTTTTAAGATAATATTTATGTATTTTTTATGTATTTATTATTTTTAGGGTACATTAATAGAATCTAATCTAAAATTTAAAATTTTCTGACCCAATTCGTGATTGATTATGTTCAATTCAATTCATGTTTGACACGAAAAAACATAAATCCAACCCAATTTTAAATCAGCATATTCTTTACGATTTTAAATACCAAGTTTACCTAAATCTAACCCAAGCTACCTGGTGTGCATCCCTAAGAAACTATAAATCATTGCATATAATTTTTTATTTTATTTTGTCACCGACAATTAAATTTATATTTTTATTATATGAAATAAAATATATCCTGAATTTATTGGACGGAGTCCATTGTGGTTCAAGGAGTAAACTACATTATACAAAACATAAATACTTATCTTAAACATCAATTTGTCGTTAACCGGAGTTGTACTAAACATAGATCCCTTCATTAAAAAAACACAAAAGGTGATCTACCATATTCGCATATTAGATGATTGTAATATTAATCTATACTAGTTGAAATTTAATTCCTTAAATTTTGATTTTTTTAAAACCTTATATATTTATGGTTTATTGCATTTCTTGACCCCAAAATTTTAAATTTCTGATTTATTTTCTTGGGAAAATGTTCGCAAGAATACAACTCAAAGAACTAATTGATGGGCCTGTACAAGTCTGTGGAATATATGTTTAATTCAATGTAAAACGAAGAATTTTATGGAAACTTGACATGCCATGAATTTTTTAAAAGAGAGGGATATTTTGTGAACACAGTGGTGTATAGTTGTTGTCAGCTCGTGCATAAAGTTTTGGGTGAAATCCCACAATCAGCACGTGTTTAGTTGCTGATATTGAGTTTGAAATTTTTTTCTTGAATTTTTCGTCGAAGTTCTATGATTTCACAAATTTTGCATCTAAAATAAATATAAAAAAAAAAAAGAAAACACCACAATTGAAAGAAAAATTGGTGCAATTATTTTAATCACTGAATTCATTATGCTGAAATCAATTATTGCAGGTTTAAACATTAAGCCGCCACTAAATGTCTTAGGTCCACGGAATCATAATATCATGACTGATAACTTATTTACTCACTTTTAAGAAAAATGATAAAAATTGCTACAATTGTAATTCAACCAGCTGCAATAATCTTGTGCAGAGATTGGTTGTTGGATGTATGCAAGTGAAAGACAGTTATTGCGGTTAAGATTAGCATATCTAAGAGCAGTCCTAAACCAAGAGATAGGAGCTTTTGATACAGAATTAACAAGTGCAAAAGTCATCAGTGGAATAAGCAAGCATATGAGTGTCATACAAGATGCCATCGGTGAGAAGGTCAGCAAAAAACCAATAATCATCACAAGTTTCACCTTTCTTTTCTTTTTCTTTCTTCTCAAGTCACAACATTTTATGACTGAACCCCAAGTCAATTTCTTTACTCACAGTTGGGTCACTTCACCTCTAGCTGTGCAACTTTCTTTGCTGGAATTGTGATTGCTGCCATATGCTGTTGGGAAGCGGCACTTCTCTGTTTAGTGGTTGTCCCGCTTATTCTTATAATTGGAGCAACTTACACCAAGAAAATGAACACCATATCAACCACCAAAATGTTTTTCCATTCTGAAGCTACATCTATGATAGAACAGGTATAAGCATACATAATTACATTTACATAAATACAAGTCTAGACTTCAATAACAATAGTACTTCTAGTGTCACATAAATCCGCATCACGAGGCCTAACTTAATCGACTTAAAATCTCATTTTGTTTTAACAAGGTCTGATGTTGATATTGCAGACAATATCACATATAAAAACAGTTTATGCTTTTGTTGGAGAGAGCTCTGCAACCACAGCCTTTACAGAGAACATGGAAAAACAATACGCTGTAAGCAAAGGGGAGGCACTTGTGAAGGGAGTTGGGACAGGGATGTTTCAAACAGTGACTTTCTGTTCTTGGGCTGTCATTACATGGGTTGGGGCAGTTCTGGTCAGTGCCGGAAGAGCAAAGGGAGGCAACATAATAGCTGCAGTGATGAGTATTCTCTTTGGTGCCATGTAAGGAAGAAAATACCTCAGGCTTGTCTATAATGGAGAAAATGGTTAATAGTTAATAATTAATAATCAAGATAGAAAACTCTCCTTGTGTACTGCAGATCTCTCACTTATGCAGCACCAGACATGCAAATATTCAATCAAGCAAAAGCTGCAGGATATGAAGTTTTCCAGGTGATCCAAAGAAAGCCTCTAATAAGTAATGAATCAGAAGGGAAGATGCCTAGCAAAATCAAAGGTGACATTGACTTAAGAGATGTTCACTTTTCCTACCCGTCACGGCCAGAGAAACCTATTCTTCAAGGACTGTCCTTGTCAATTCCAGCAGGAAAGACAGTAGCACTAGTTGGTAGCAGTGGCTGTGGAAAGAGCACCGTTATTTCCCTGGTTAATAGATTTTACGACCCCTCAAGTGGTTAGTTCATTAATAGCCTCTCACTGTCTCTTTTAATTCTCTATTGTATCACATTACTGTAAACAAACTACATTGATGCAAGCCAATATGTTAAATACAGGTACATTTTTTTTTCTTTTTTGAATTTCATTTATTCAAGGATGAAAAATAACATCATTGATGAAGTCAGGAGGGTTATTCAACCATTCCCTTGTCATAACATAGTGTTAGAGATTCTTGGACCAGTGGTCTAAAGTTTGATTATGTGAGAGAAAACTTGTGAGTTGTGTTGTTTGGTCCTAATAAAGGGAAATATAGGTGGAGCAATTCAATGTAAGGTAAGACCAGTAGTGGTTAGACCCGTTGCTAAATGCAAGCTGAACGCAGGGCGTGGATGTTACATAAGACAAAAGAATGTGCATGAGAGGTCCGTTGGAGGCAGGCCTCTGGTGATTGGACAAAGCGGTGACTAAAGAAGTTAATGAGTTTGACATCTCGTGTAATTGCTAATATAATCATAATCATATTAAATGAGGTGTAACTGTGTAAGTACAAAATTAGATGATTGTATGTATAGAATTTACACCGACAAATAAGATTATTAGGAATTGAATGAGCAATCTTGCATACAAATGAATGTTGCCAAGCCTGACATTGTTTAACATGCTCCAGGAGAAATTTATATTGATCATCACAATATCAAGGATCTTGATCTGAAGTTCCTCCGAAGAAATATAGGGGCTGTTTCCCAGGAACCAGCACTCTTTGCAGGCACCATCAAGGATAACTTGAAAGTGGGAAAAATGGATGCTGATGATCAAGAGATTCAGAAGGCAGCCGTAATGTCGAATGCACACTCTTTCGTATCACAACTACCTAATCAGTACCTAACAGATGTAAGCTACTTAATATAGTCTATTGCTTTAGCTTAATTATGACTTATTTGATTTTCCTTTTATTGAATTTACATGATTTGCATACATTAATCATATTCTGATCCTTTTCCTATTTAACGCCATTTAACAAGAAATAAAGAAGAAAGGAGGAAAATAAAAAACAGAGATATAAAGCCAAAATGAGACCAGGAAAAAAAGATTGAAAATCTCATGGTTACCTATGATTTGTATCAGAATTCCTTTCAGTTTTTGGGCTTGGAAAATGAAACTCTCAATATTTTATTTTACAAGTTTTCTTAATGCTTCTTCAAAATATCCTAAATCGGGGAAAATTACATTAATCTCCCTTAAGATTTGACTTAATTAGCCTCTTGTTCCAAAAGCTACACTCACCTCCCTTTATGAGATGTCAGTAAAATATTAATCGCTTCCCTTAAAGGGTAGTCAAATAGGTTTCAAGGTGAATGGAATCGATTCTGAGCATAAGACCCACTAATTTTTTAAAAAAACATTTAATATTTCAAAAGTGATTCCGCTTTACTATCTAAACAAAATTCATTCTGCAATTCACTTCTAAAATATCATTCCCAAATAGACATAAAGAGTTTAACATCAATTCTTCATAAACCGACTCTTTCAAAATTAATTTTACAAATATCTGCATAAAGCGTAACACGAGCATTGCCATAAAATATGCCTTCTGTATTATATTCATATTAACACAAGTTTGAAATGAGTGGATCTTCTAACCTGTTAATCCACCATAAAATGGGTTGCACTAGTCTTTCCAAGCCACCAAACAAAAATGACCTGTGGTGAATGGGGACAAGTTGATGCACTTTAAAATATGTCTTCTGCATACATATATCCCTTCCACTCATGACATTTACAGGCCCATATGTGATATACTTGTTGCCAGGTAGGAGAAAGGGGCATCCAATTATCAGGAGGCCAAAAACAGAGAATTGCAATAGCAAGAGCCATTCTGAAAAATCCTCCCATCCTTTTGCTTGATGAGGCCACTAGTGCCCTTGATTCAGAGTCAGAAAAGATTGTTCAAGAAGCACTTGAGATAGCTATGCAGGGAAGGACTGTCATCATGATTGCACATAGGCTCTCAACAGTTGTAAATGCAGATATTATTGTTGTAGTAGAGAATGGACAAGTTTCAGAGACAGGAACACACCAGAGTTTGTTAGACAAGAGCAGATTCTATAGTACATTATTCAGCATGCAGAACCTTGAACCAGTTCCTGAATCTAGGTATTTAAACATTTAATGTTCATTTTTTAAGTAAATTATGGACCAAAAAGTATGGAGGAAGAATGCTAACCAGCTTTAAATGTTAAATGGATAGTGCCACAATTTCCAAGAATAGAAGTACCAGCCAAGAAAATTTTCCTGGTGAAACTAGACCACTAGTAGAATTGCAAGGAGAGATACAAAAAAATATCACTGAGCATTCTGTGGTAAAGGAACAGAACAAAGTGAGCAGCGGAGAAAGAAATATATTTTTCAGAATTTGGTTTGGTTTAAGAAAGAGGGAGCTGGTGAAGATTGCTATTGGCTCTTTAGCAGCAGCTTTCTCTGGAATCTCAAAGCCATTTTTTGGGTTCTTCATCATCACCATTGGAGTAGCATACTTTGAAGAAGATGCAGAACGAAAAGTTGGATTTTATTCAGCCATCTTCACTGCAATAGGGTTGCTTTCACTATTCAGCCACACTTTCCAGCATTACTTCTTTGGAGTGGTTGGAGAAAAGGCCATGGCAAATCTCAGACGTGCTCTGTATTCAGGTATCAGACATCCTCTATTAGGATTTCCATACATTTATCTCATTTCTCATTTCAGGAAAAAAAAAAAAAAAAACTGAGGCATGAGCTAAAACGTAAAAAAGCTCAAAATGATGCATCACATACACAAAATTCCAGCACGATTTAACATAAAGCAGTAAATAATCCATTCAACTTTTACAGGTGTGCTACGAAATGAAGTAGGCTGGTTTGACAAATCTGAGAATACTGTAGGTTCATTGACTTCACGTATTATCAGTGACACTTCCATGGTCAAAGTCATCATTGCTGATCGAATGTCAGTAATTCTGCAATGCATTTCCTCCGTACTCATAGCAACAGTTGTGAGCATGGTTGTCAACTGGAGAATGGCTCTGGTAGCCTGGGCTGTGATGCCCTGCCACTTCATAGGTGGTCTCATCCAAGCCAAGTCTGCCAAAGGATTTTCAGGTGACTACTCCGCTAAACATTCTGAGCTTATTGCTCTTGCATCCGAATCCACAACCAACATAAGGACTGTTGCAGCATTTTGTCATGAAGAACAAGTACTGAAGAAAGCCAAAACATCCCTGGAAATTCCAAAGAGGAAGTATAGGAATGAAAGTATCAAATATGGGATCATTCAAGGCTTCTCCCTTTGCTTGTGGAACATTGCCCATGCTGTTGCTTTGTGGTACACAACAATTCTGGTTGACAGACATCAAGCCTCCTTTAAAAATGGAATAAGAGCCTACCAGATTTTTTCTCTCACGGTTCCTTCTATCACAGAATTGTACACACTAATCCCAACTGTCATCTCTGCTATCAATATACTAACCCCAGCATTCAAAACCCTTGACCGTAAAACTGAAATCGAACCTGACATACCAGATGATTCACAACCTGAGAGCATCCAAGGAAATGTAGAATTTGAAAATGTAAAATTCAACTACCCTTCAAGACCCACAGTCACTGTTTTAGACAATTTCAGTTTACAAATTGAAGCTGGATTGAAGGTGGCTTTTGTTGGTTCTAGTGGAGCTGGAAAATCCTCTGTTTTGGCCCTTTTACTAAGATTTTACGATCCACAGGCAGGGAAGGTATTAATTGATGGGAAAGACATACAGAAATATAACCTGAGATGGTTAAGGACACAAATAGGATTTGTACAACAAGAGCCACTGCTTTTTAATTGCTCGATTAGAGACAATATTTGTTATGGCAATAACAGGGCTTCTGAAAGTGAAATAGTGGAGGTAGCTAAAGAAGCAAACATACATGAATTTGTAAGTAATCTACCAAATGGATATAACACTGTTGTTGGAGAGAAAGGCTGCCAGCTTTCCGGAGGACAAAAGCAAAGAATAGCCATTGCCAGGACCTTACTAAAGAAGCCTGCAATATTACTTCTTGATGAAGCAACAAGTGCTCTTGATGCAGAGTCTGAAAGAATTATAGTAAATGCTTTAAAAGCAATACATCTGAAGGAAGACAGTGGCTTGTGTTCAAGAACCACCCAGATTACAGTAGCTCATAGGCTTTCCACGGTAATAAACTCAGATACTATAATTGTCATGGATAAAGGTAAAGTTGTAGAGATGGGCTCCCACTCAACCCTCATAGCAGCAGAGGTAGGACTGTATTCAAGGCTATTCAGATTACAGAGTTTTGAAGAAACTTCATCGGTTTACACTTGACAGTCTTATACAGATCTGGTATCTGTAACTATGAAAAGATGTCTGTTGTATCAATTCATAACTAGGACTTTTTTGAATTTCTTCTCCAGTGTTATAAAGTTATAGTCAGAATAAATGCCAAGAAAAATAATTCAATGACCTGAACTAGAAGATGGTGCTATAATGTACTATTTTCTTTCAACAAGATGGAGAATACTTTGTAAGAAAACAGAAAACAAGCAAAAAACCAATGGAAGGCAAAACTCTAGAGTAGCTCAGTTGTATCCAATAATAACAACAATAATAAATAAGATCAAGAGAAGAAGCAAATGTGGACTTTCACTTTAGTTTGTAAGAGCAAAGAATGAAGGTTTTAGGGAGAAAATTTCTTCTATTATTTGTGGATTCTAACTGACTTTATACAATAGTAAGAAGTTAAGAACAAAATATTCTATTCAATTAATCTATTTTGCATTTTATGACTTTCTCTGCCTCGGATCTTCTATGTTGTTCTTGACATTCTATGTATATCCACTTATTTCCATGACAAAAATAATTATGAGTAAACGCTTCGGCTTCCCTGTTTATATAGTATGAATTTTGAATCATCACTCTATTTTCTTAGATCCCTAAAAACTATGTTTTTTCAAAGTAGTCGTTGTTATAAGAACTCTTTGGCTAATATCCTATTCTATTTTACCTTTAGTATCTTGACAATGATAGAGCTACAAAGACATCTGTATAATATTCGATTACCCCAAATCATCTAATGACAATAATGAAAATAAGTATTAATAGCAAAATGAAGCTAGCAATGAAGATAGATTACATGATCAGGGTCCAAAACTAGGAGATTATACTGCAGATATCTTTTTTGTTGAGGGTTGACTTGAATTCCAACTATTGTTCTTGATTGACCATCATGTTGAAAGTATAGGCGCCTGCACAAGAAAGCATTCAAAAATTAAAAACACTTGAAGAAACAAAATTATTTGTGTTATTAAAATTTGTATCCAAAATGTGCCCTCGCTAACGTTTTCTCACTGATCACAACATGCTGTTGACCAAATTGAATTGAGCTTTTATCAGAAAAGTAATTCCACACAAAATCTATGAGAACTTGGTAACACTCATCCTTTTCATCTTTCCTCTTTACCATATTATGAATACTTTCTTTCTTTATTACAAGCGCTATCAACACTTGAACCTGGGACAGATTGGGATTCCTAAGGACCAAATTCCACTATAATAGTAGCACATTGAGTAGTTCCTATCCATTTTTTTGAACCACAAATAACATGATTGAATTGAGCTGATCCAGAAGCATCAAAGCCCTTTTCCCAAGAAATCTCAAGCCATCTCTGGGCCGACAGGATGTCAGGAACAAATCCGGAACCACCGATAGTAAGTGAGGACTAAACATTTAAGTGTTACGCCAGCCACAACCCCATCCAGCATCCTCAGACTCAAGGCACTGGAAATGCAATATAACCTGGCAAAATGCTATATGAATTTCCAACTTCAGACTCTAAATAGTTTATCAACAAGGTCATCAAATCCGGTTCAACTTTGTAAATGTGCTCCTAGTCTGTGAACCAATCAAGCAAGAGATTTTGTCATTCACATTGCATTCCTCAATATAACCACTAGTCTCACCACCACACAAATAGTTTGCTCCAGACCCTGAACCATTAGCTGCTTCCTTTCTCTGCAAAATATGATATAAGACAATCTACAGCAAATTGAATAGCTTACACATCTCTTATTTTCAGCACCAGGCCTTGTTGGCCTAAACTAAACATTCGTGTCATAAGCAACATTCGGTCCTTAAACTTTTTCGTTTATTTTTTGTTAGAAGAAATCTATGTATGTCAAGTGTAAACATGTCGCGGACAATCATATTTTACATTAAAAACATGACATGTTTAGTTATATAATTTTTATCTTATAAATCCATTTCATAAGATTAAATTAAGTTTATATCCTAAATCTTCAAGAAACTCTGGCAAATTAAATTAAAGTTACAAAATTTGTTTAATGGGCACTTTTAGATATACTTATAAATTATTCGCCAATAAAATGGAATTTAAATCCATATTCTTATAGAATTTGATTCTTACCAACTAAACTGACTTTTGTTGTTACAATGATGGTTTATCTATCCCTTTGCCTTTATCTTCTGATTCTAATCTTCATTTTTTATTCCATAATCTTTCCTCCGATTCGATATTTAAGAAATCAATTAAAAAATAATTAATTTAAATGATTTTATTAATAGTCATAAATTTAAATTGGTTACAAAAAATATCAATAAAATTAAATGGTTGCAGTGATTATATTTAATGACACTGATAATTTTCCTCATAATGAGTGTGACTTATAATGTTGATAAATTAACAAATACATTAATTAATAGATTTTACAATAAAGTATGGGTATAAAAAATAAAAAAGTATATACTTAAAAAATGAGCCTATAATTTATATATATATATACATATATATATATATATATATATATATATATATATATATATATATATATATATATATATCAATAGCATAATAATTTGGGAGAGGGGACTGAATGTCACAATGACTATTCCCTTCTTAATATAATCTATTTTACATTTTTATTTATTTTTATATAAAAAATTAAAGTGAATATTGTTATCTACAGTTTTTAATCATGAATACAAGAAGAAGAAAAAAATTAATTCACGCTCGTATTTGTTTTCGATGATTTGAAAAGGAAAGATAAGAAATTATTTAGGAATGATTTTAGACATTTTCTTTGCTTGTTAAGTGTGAAATTTGAAATTAAAGGTTGCAAAAATTCGTAGATTCTCCCGTATTTTGTTTTCCATCATTGCATGTCATTTTGGAAGAAAAGTGTCCTCGCTTTTAAATTTCTTTTACAGAAAAATGTGATATTTTTTTATATTTAGTTAATAAAAAATTGTTTTAATTTCAAAGAAGTAAATGTATATCTCCTTTTATAAATTTTTCTGCAGGAAAATATCGAAATTGACCTTAATATATCAAATTAAAACTTCTAAAAAAATTAAAATACTAACATATAACTTTTTAAACTTACTGTATCAAACAAAGAGAGTAATAATAAAACATAATGTTAAGCCTCCTTTTTATACTGTTTATTCCTAACTCTTGCAACTTTATTTCATTTAATATCCAAACAAAATATAATTAAGAAAACAGTTATCATTATTTAATTTCACTAATCTTGTGTAAAAAAAAAGTTTTTATTTTAAACTACCTTTAATTAAAACTTGATAATAAAAATATAAAATATTAGAATAAAATCTCAATTAAAAAAATTATTATTAAATTGAATAATATTAATTAAAATTTATATTTTAATCAATAAAGATATTTTTTTCTTATTAAAGGTTTGCATACATCAAGAACCCCAAAGCAAGGCACGTGGAGGTAACTAAAGGATAACACATTACTCTTTACACAAGATTCCAAATAAAAAAGGTCAGGTATATCGTAAAGTTAATCATCTACCTCCTTAAGATACATCTACTCTTTATGTTAAAAAATAAATAAATTGCATCTTTGATATCGTATAAATAAATTTAAATCATGTAAATTTAATTTACTATTAAATAATATTTGATATCGTATGAAAATTTTAAAATTATGTTTTTTAGGTTTAATTGCATATATTTTGTTACTCAATTTTTATAATTTTGTAAGTTTTATTGCCAAGTTATTTGCAACAAAGTTTGGTGATAAAAAATTGCAATTAAACCTATTTTCTGAATACATATGATAGTACAATGTCCAATTTGTATTAAATTAAATTTGATATAAAATATATATAGTTTATATATTTCTATTTACTATGTTTTTCATTTCTAAAAGAATCACATTTTTTTTCTATTTCCTTATGGCTAAATAACATTTTCAGTTTACTTTTTGTCTATTTTTCATATTTATATTACTTTTCCTTATTTGATTTCATTTCATTGTTTCAAAGAGAAAGTTGCATCCGCGAGAATCGACATGTAGCCAAGGCGAACCACATACGGGCAATGCAACATTTGGACACATTCTCTGCAAAACGTTGGCAGAAATAGGCATCACACACAAAACTTCAATGATTTTCTCTTTTATTCCTTTCACGTCATTTTCTGCTTTCTTTTCCGTTACAGTATTCGTTGTCTGTTTCTTCTTTTCACTTCAAAAACTGCATTTAGGAATTAATTTTTATCATACATATTTATTTTATTTTAAAAACATTACTTCTTTTATTAACTTTATTGACAAGAGAGGATTAAATTTATAAAAAAATAAAATAAAATGTAACCGTATGTTATCTTATAATATTATAATAGTTTAAATTATTTTCAGCTTTTTAATAGATCCATCAATTTAGTTTTCTTATTGAATAGTTAATTTTACCATAAACATCATAAAGTGTGAAAACTGAAAAGTAACATTCCTTTCATTTCATTTACCAGGTTTTAGGTTTAATTTATTTTACTGGTAAAAAAAATAATAATTTATTTTAAAATATTTTTCATCTTAAAAAACTCAAAAAGAGATGATTTATCATTACTTGAATCATTCATGTTTCCTTTAATTATTTTATTTACTTGAATAAAAAATTAATTTTTATGAATTATTTTAGGAAAATAATCATGTATAATAATAATTACTTGGGTGAATATGTATAATTAATAATGAGTTTAAAAAGTAATGCAAAGTATGCAAGCAAATGCGTCAGCAACGTTGAACGGAATGGCGACGTAAAAAATCTTAGGGGGTGAAAAAGCAGGTTCAATGAACCTGGACACACCAGATTACGCTCTATTTATACCCATCTTGCCGCACCACAAAACCCAACCCTCAAATAAACTTGCTTCTCTGTTTCTCTATATTTTTTCTTTTTTATTTCCAAATATACACATTTTACTTTCCATTCTTAGAAAATTTGAATTTAATTTAATTTGAGAAGCATTTGATGGCGCTTACGATGATGGCGGTGATCGGCATCGGCGCGAAGCAGGAGAAGAAGCCGCTGCCGGTGGCGCTGCCGGAGAACGAACTGAAGAAGCGTAACGAGGAGCTCGAGAAAGCTCTAAGAGAGAGCAGAGAGAGGGAGGAGCAAATGAAGCGCGAATTGCACAGCGCGTGGGAGAGGCTGCGCGTGGCGGAAGATGCAGAGGAGAGGCTATGCTCGCAACTCGGTGAGCTCGAAGCCGAGTCCGTTAACCAGGCGCGTGACTACCACGCGCAGATAGTTTCGCTCATGGACCAGCTCTCACGCGCTCAGAGCCTCCTTCTCAAAACCGGCTCTACCTCCTCCATTGCGCTTCCTTCCAAATCTTAATTATTAAGATTGAATTATATTTTATTGTAATTGTAATAAGTTTTCGTGTTTTCAGCACATCATGTCAGTTGTTATTATTAGATGTATATGATGTGATGATGATCATCATCATCATCGTGATCCATTTTGGCGTGGATCGAACCTTTTGTAAAATTTTGGTGGATGATTGATTGGTTTTAGAACTCTAGACTTTGAATGAAGTAATGAACATTGCTTTTCGTGTTCTGTAAATTGCACAGTATCTTTTTCGATTCCGATCGAACTTATCAAACTCGGATTCAAACGTGAAAGTCAATGTGATTAACATGTTCTGTTTAGTTTCCGTGGGAAGAGTGGAAACGTGTTGCTTGTGAAAGGGGATACTTGATTTTTGACATTAAAAGATTTTGAATTGTTCAGATCTTGAATTTCAAAGGCAGAGAGATTCGGAACGCAAGGTATTAGATACATGTTTGAAGACGAAATTCTTTGAAAATTAAGCAATGTTTATAATTTTTTCAACGTGTTGATATTCCTTTTAGATTAAAACAAACGGCCTTTTGGAATAAAAAAAAAAAAAAAAAAAGTTTAACTATTTCGGGAATTCGGGTTAACTTTGAACACGCTACTGAGTTTGATAGGATTATTATCGGAACAAAGAAAAGAAAAAATGGAAAATGAATTTGGAAGGAGGAAATCATCCGAAGGTGTTGCCGGTAATAGTGACTAGTGAGTGCCAATTATGTTGGAGTTGTAGCGAATCATGAGTCGAAACGTGGCAGGTATATGATTCCAATATCTCCTCTTATTTCCTGTTTTAAACCCGAGAGTGGGAACAGAGGAAAAATGCTGCGAAAAAGACGATGAAGACAGGTGATTTGACCATGAAATTATATTAAGATTTGTATTAAGAAAAAATTGTGTCTTGTACCTGGTTTAGGCCTACTATCCCCGACGGCAGTTATTTAAGTTTAAAAATCATTATTAAAATTATGATATTAAAATCGCTGCAATTTACATTAACAATATTTCATAAAGTATTCTTACGTTAAAAATTTAAGAACAATAGTATTTTACCGGTGACAATGGTGCATTATAGGTAGAGAGTAGTCCTAAAATGGTTGTTGAAGTGAAAGCAACATGATTGAAATAATATTGGTATTGATATGGTTAAAAATTCTGTTGATTCCATTGATGCATATTGTAATAATATTTTATTGAATGATAAATGGATTTTATTTGGGATTAATGATGGAACATATTCCTATTGTTAATGATAAATTAAATTCATTTTGTGTTAGTACAATGGGTATAGACAATAACTATTCCAATAAGGACATATGGAGGTTGGACAGAATCGAAGTGATACTTAAATAGATGAAAGTTATTCAATATTTAACCAATATAATTGTGAGATATAAGACATTAGAACGAATTTTTAGGGGTGGAATAGACAACTTTTTTTCAACTTTTGATATTGTATTTTGATATTTAAGTTCAATATTAAAGATTTTACATATTGTAAGTTACTTCTGCAAGTTGATCAGACATTTCTTACGGAAAAATATAGAGGTCTTTTATCAACTACCATTGCAAGATGAGAATTAAAACATATATTTACTTGCTAGTAATTAAATGGGAGATAGAAAAGACTTGGATATAGTTTATTTCTAATTAGTGACAACATGTCACACTATAATCAGATTTATATATTATATCAAATAAAGGAAAAGTATTTCTAACTATTGTGCAATCACAAGAAGAAATTTGTTCGGTCTACATGTCAGGTCACCTCAATTTTCAATAAAATATTTAAAAAATATTGAGTTGAAAAATATATTAATATAGGTAATAATTCTTAATTATTACATTTTTTTATTATCTTAAATATTATGACTTTATATTATTTACTAACATGTCATGACTATCACAGTATACGAGATAATATAATTATATTTTAAAGTAAAAATGTTAGTAATGAGATCAAAGTTTCTTCTAGTTGCACACTGGTTAGATTAAATTCTAGACATAAATAAATTAAAACATATGGTAGAAGAAAATGATATAGACGTATAACTATTAATCTTGTTGACTGTATGAATTTTATTCTGAAAGGAGTAATGTCAATCACGGCTCTGATGAAGATAATATTTTAAAATATAAATGCATTATTTGTAAATAATATGACACATATACTTAATATGATCAAAGTAGAAAATATTTATTACAAAAAGGTATCTATGAGAATATAAGAAAATCAATGTATTACAACCTAATATAATGACTGAAAATACATCTTAGAGATAAGTAAGTTGAGGTTCATCAAACTTTACATCCTCAATTAGTGGTTGACGTAATCCTTTAAATTACAAAATTGATGATGTGAAATTGAAGAATTTTAAATTCTATAATTTTCTTATTCTCACGTGATTACATTATGTACTAGCTGTAATTT
Organism: Hylodesmum podocarpum; assembly: GCA_026586105.1. NCBI lineage: Eukaryota > Viridiplantae > Streptophyta > Magnoliopsida > Fabales > Fabaceae > Hylodesmum > Hylodesmum podocarpum. The sequence continues at coordinate 13,900,854 of JALJEV010000623.1, read as the reverse complement.
AGATTTTTTGATATTTATTAATCCAATTTATAAGTTAAAAATTATATTTAAATCTTATCAACACAAATTCTATGAATATTAGTCATCATATTCATGATTATGTTTAAACATAATTTAAATACAAAACGAGATATAAAAATTTCAATCACTATTCTCATATAAACAAGAGAGATTACTAATATGAAAGAATGGTCAAGATACGTTATTTAATTGTAATTAAAAGTCATAATCATAATAAAATATAAGATATATTTGTTAAAGTTATAAGGTATTTTTTTAAGTTATAAAATTTTTAAAATATAAAAAATTATATATTATTATTAACAATTAATTGATTTATAAGATAATGGTACGGTGTAATCCATTTACCAATAAGATTTATTGTTTTACTTTCTCATTTCACTTTTAAATTAAACAATCCATATTTTAAATAAAATTTACTCAATTGTTAATTACTCATTTTAAACATATATTAAATAATTCTCATTTAAATTCTTTTTACTCATTTATCAATTATTTATGTCATTTGTCAAACTAATTAAATATTAAGTTATATAAAAAATGTTAATTAATTCACTAAAAGAAAAACTATTTTTTAAATATATATATATATATATATATATATATATATATATATATATATATATATAGACACACACACACACACAAAAATACCTTACCAACAAATATAGGAAAAAAATGCTAAGAATACATAGCAAAAGTTGACAAAAAAAAAAAGAAGGTACCCCCTACATTTTCGAATATCTGATAAAATGGCACACCACACATGATTGATAAAAGTATTATAAGTTATCCCATTTTGAAAATTGTCCCATTATCGTAAGAATTTCAATATTTGAGTATTGAATTGAAAAAGCAGAATTGGTCCAGCCTGAAAGCTACCACCCAATAATGCGTGAAAAGCTATAACAATCAATCGTGTTGTCGTGAAAGCTTCTCCCACCCCTTTCTTATTTCCTCCTCTCATCTCTTTTTCTTTTATGGATTAAACTCTTCCCAAAAAATATATTTATTTTTTGGATAAATAAAAATATAGTATTTTTATTTCATTTATAATATCATTTTACTAAAATTTAAAGATGAAATCATTTAAATTTTTATTTTATTTTTTAATTAGTTTATTAGATGTGAGTCGTAAGTAAACGGAAATTATATTATCAAACATCATAAATTATTTTCAATAATTTTTAAAATAATTATTGTAAAAAATTAATAAACTTGTTACGATAATGTATTTATGTATTTTTTTTTTCTTCCATTCTTATGACATGTTTTATTAGAAACTGACGGATTAGGGGAGTCACACTCTTAATCATGGATTTTTAAATTAATAATTAATATGATAATTAACTTTATAGTTTAATCTATATATTTTTTATTTTATTATAAATTTCAATCTATATTTAAGAGTGTATCTGACACGTAGAGTACATTCTCTAACTTTTTTTTTTTACAAATCAAATCATAAAGGTCATCATTAAATATAATATAACTTATATATATAACTCTGCTGAAAAAAACATAATATTACTTAAATGATAAGAGTTTTTTATTTGTAAAAAATAAATATGAATATCAAAAAATTCATAACAAACTATGTTTGACTAATTGTATCAGATTTCTTGAGTACATGATAAGTCATCTAGGGTATTTAAAAATAAAAAATCATTTTAAACAAAGTCATAATTTTTAGTTTTATTATTTAGTTTTGATTTCGGGAAAACTCCTAACAAACTTATGAAAAAAATAAAATGAATTTTATAAAAAAAGTCTATTATATGTTTTATTTTTATAAAAGTTTTTATTATTTAATTTGTCTAAAAAGTCTTGTTTGATTTAGACAAGCCTCAATGGTTGGCGTGAGAATCTATTTCGAGAAATTTCCTTCATGGCAAGACGTGACCTACAAGATAATTAAATACAAAATTCCAAATGTAAAAGTCAACTGGTCCAACCAATAAGATTATTCGTCATCAAAACCTTTTATTATGAATCACACATGTCATAACCGTAGATCGACCTCACATTTGTTGGAGATGATGCATTTAATTGGTAATTTTAAAACCCTTTCAACTTTAGATGATAGATTCAGAAAAATTATGATAAGATAAAAAGAATATATTATTTGGTATTAGGTTTAAATAACTTTTTAGTTTCTATAATATAATATAGGTGTGTTTTTTTTTTTTAAAAAAAATAATGTTGTTTTTTATCTTTATAATATTTCTTTTGTTTGATCTTGATTTTTGCCGTTAACTTTAACCATCAAATTCAATAGAATGATTAAAATAAAATAAAAAATTATAGGGATTAAAAATAAAGACAATAAAAACAACTTAAATTAAAAAGGTTAAAATGAAAGTAATTTTATATTATAGAGACTGGCTAGAAAATATAATTAAATTTATAAAATTAACAATTTGTTTATGTTTTTTGTTTTTATTTTAATTAGTTACAAAACTATCATTTTTAATTTTTTTTGTTATTTTCAAATAAGAAATGGTGAGTATTGTCAAAAAAAATATTAAGAAATGGTAAAAAAATTTCATATTATTTACGTATTTTACATTTTTCAAATATTTGTGTAAGAAATAGATAAAATGAAAAATACACCGATAATCAACTTTAACCATAAGAAAAATAAACTGCGAATACTTCTTAAGGATTAATTACAGTAACATAGTGAAAAACTGAAACTTGTCTATTTGTATTTTGATTTTTTGTTTTCACTACTTAATTTCAAAACTATCACTTTATTTTTATTTTACTTTCTATTTTCAAAATTTTGTACAAGAACCAAAATACTTTTTTATCCCCCTCTTTCATGTACAAATATTTGAAAATAAGAAAAAAAATTAAAATAATGTTACAATATTTTATCATTTTCTGTATAGATATTTTAAAAAAATGAATTTAAAATCATAGTTTTATAATTAATTAAAATAAAAATAAAAATCAATAAAAATATACAAATCCTTAATTTTTATAATTTTGATTATATTGTTAGTTAGTCCTTATAATATAAAATTATTTTTGTTTTATTCCTTATAATTTTTGTTATTTTTGTTTTAGTAATTTTTTTAATTATTATAATTTAAATAAAAATATAGTCCTTTTTGTTAATAGCATAAATTAAAATAAAATAAAATAAAATGAATATTATGGAACAAAAAAAGCAAATATTAAATAAAAAAAACTAGAAGCAAAAATCACTTATATTTATAAGAACTAAATAGTTATCTAAGCCTTTGTTGTATTATATTTATATATAATTCATCTTATTTTATTTTTCTATATACGGATTTGATATATTAATTAATTTTTATTCTATTTATACCGTATTTTAAATATAACATATAAAATGTGAAGGAGGCATGAGTTTAAACGGTTTTAACTTTTGTTTTCCCGTAAAAACCTCGAACAAAGATTATTTGGAAGATAAGTACAAATTAATATTTTAAAGATGCTAGTTAATGAATAAAAATAAATAAAATATTGTCATTACTCTTTCTTTGTGATATTAGTGTACTTTTAAATCTAATTTTTAGAGTTTAATTTTAATCTAATTTTTATATTATGAAATAATTAGTTATAATATAATTTATACTCTTTATATTTTTGTGAGATTTTATAAACACATCCATCTTCTTTTATTTTTATATAAAATCTTCTAATTGTTTGAAAAACATTACCTTTATGCACTGCACTATCACCCCTTAATTTTGAAAAATATTACATTAACCTCTCTGTAGGGGTGTAAAAGTAATGTTAAAAAATGTAAAGATACCAAATACAATTTTGTAAAAGTATAAAGGAGTCAGTATATAACTATTCTAAAAATGTAAAAAGAGATTTGGAAATGTCAAATTATACTTTTAAATGAGAATTTTTACGAAACTGTTCTGAATAGAATCTCATGTGCGATGATATTTTTCTTGCGGGAATGGGGATAAGATTAAAATCCTTGTAATCAATTATAAGAACAGAGACATTTATCAAACCCTAAACTACTAAAATTGTTAATTTAATATTATCTTTATATAAATCTTGTGTGTTATGAATATTAAATTTGTAATAATCATTTTTGTATTTCTACTTTTGAATACCTAATAATTACAGTTAGAAAAAAACTATTTAGGGCATATATTTGACAATTGAAAATCGTAAGGCCTAAGGGTAAAATGGACATAGTGACGTTGTGGTTTGTCTCAAGTGCCTCATTTTTTCATTTTCATTAATGATCATTTGTTATTCATGTTCCGCGTATCTGAACTATCTCTGCTCATTTGTTATCCATGTTTCTCGTATCTAAATTATCTCTGCTCATTTATTATCCATGTTCCTCGTATCTGAACTATCTTTGCTCATCATCGTTGCCTATTCGTCTATTTATCTATGCGTCATACTTTAATATTTAATTTTAAATCATTTAGTAGTCTTCATCTCAGCTACGCACCATTTACGTCTTTACACCATATGTGTCATCTTTATTTAATTTTTATGTTTCAGTTTGTCTTAATCTTTATGTTGTGTATTTCAATATTATATTTGTCTCTGATAAATATTTTTAATATATTTTCAGGATCTCACAAACAGTGACGAAGCCACGTCTATCGGAAGGGTTATGATCCTCAAAATTTTTCTATTTATATATATATATATATATATATATATATATATATATTTTACATAAATAATTATGATTTTGGTGTTTATAAATAAATTATAATTATAATTTTATAATTTTAAATAAATAATTATAATATTCTTTAAATAATTATTTTAAATAGGAATTATATATATAAATAATAATAAATAATATATTATATATAATAATAATAAAATTTTAATTTTTGATGATTTTTTATTTTGATTTATAATTTTATATATAATTTTAAAAACATACAGGTTAAGATTCTATTTAAATGATTTTTAATTTTAAAATTTTTAATATTCATTTTTAATTTTAATTTTAAAATTTACTGTCATATCATATATTTATTTAAGAAATATTTTATCATAACAATTTTTAACTATTAATAATGTATTTTTTTTTTTTTTTTTTATCCAAAAATTATTACTAAAATTTTTAATATTTATTTTTAATTTTAAAATTTTACTGTCATATTATATTTATTTAAAAAATTCTTAATTAGAACAATAATTTTAAATCATTAATGATATATTTTTATCACTTTACCTAGAAACTATAATTAAATAAAATAAAATAATTTTAACTTACTTTTTATAAGTGCACTGTATCATTATAAACAAATTAAATAAAAAATATAAAAATAATAAATTAAAATGAAAAAAAATCGAACCCTCCATCCCAAAATTCGAGAATGCATGATCCAGACGAGAATAAAGAAGAAAAGGGGAAAGGAAGAGTAGTCATCTTAGCCCTGCTTTGATCCATTGATATCCTTACACAAATTCCATTTGTACTTCCTTATTCATAATTTTCTATCTACATGTCACTTTTAGTTCTTTAGATTTGAATTTTCTTTTCATTCTGGTCTTTTAAGTTTACAAAGTTCTATTTTGATCTTTTATATTTTTAAGTGTTTTTTTCTGAAAAAAAAATTACATTAACATGATTATGATTTAAATTTTAAAATCATTAATTTAAAGTTGTGATAATTTTTAGACACTACTATGTTGCTAAAACACAAGAAAACAATGTTATGGCGATGAAATAGTAAGTATATAGAACACCTTTTATTATTTTTCAAACTCAGAGACTCCTAGTAATCATCGTTATTTTAAATTAATTGTATTGAAATTTAAATAACTGATAATATTGATGCAAAAATTAACTTTGTAATCAGTAAAATATTTACCTGATCAAAATGATATAATTAATTAGATAAAGGATTGAAATAGAATTTTTTAAAGTTACAAGACCAAAATAAAAAAATGACCAAACTTAATTGACTAAAAATAATATTTAACATAATTTTTTTTTATTCTTCTTTTGTAAATTGAGATCACTGACTACAAAATAAAAATAATTATTTTCATTATAGCACTATGACTGCCCAATTTTTTTATTTCTATATAATTTTATATCAAATATATTTTATAAAATTATTTACCCGTATTTTAAGTTAATGATTAGTGGATTAATTTTTGTTAGGATTCATCTCCACTCGAAATTGGGCAAAATAGCAAAGTGAGGTTCTATTTAGAAACTTATTATTAAATATGTCTATTTGAAATAAATTAGGGATGAAGAAACTATTTTATCATATATAATAGATACGAATTTGTGAATGACTTTCACATATGTCATTAGAGAATGTCTACTTATGTAAGTGGAATAGAATCTCCATAATTAATTGGAAAAATAATAAAAAAATAATATATTTTTCTTTTACCGTGAATATTTTTTTTTCCACCTCTCGATTATTATTTTTTCTTTCATCTCTTACTACTTGTTCATCACATTTCATATGTTTTATCTCGTTTCGCATCACTCATTTACATCTTTCCCTCTCTTTTTCTCTCTCATTGCATTCAGGGTCTTTTTCATCAAATATTTTTTAAATGAATATTGAAATTGTAAATAATTTTAAATCTAGAAAAATAAATTAATGAATTTTTTTAAGACAAAAAGAAAATTTTCATATTTTTTGAGAAATAAAACTTAAAAAAAATACAAAAATCAATGAGTCCTCTCCGTCCTATCATGTCATCTTATTTCCCAGGGGAGATAGCTACATTTTCACCTTCATGCAATTCACACATTTACCTTCATCCTATCATGCAATTCACACCTTCTTATTAATAAATATTTTAAAAGAAACTAATCTCATAAATAGCATGTAAAAAGGAACGGTTTTATCATTTTCCCACGAAAACTAATAATGCTTGCCAAACATGGTAACTTGTTGAGTTGTGACTTTGCAATCTTGGCCATTGGCGAAGCCAAAAGTCACGCTTGCACATGACATGACATCACATGACCCATCAGTCACTGAGTGAGACACATCAAAGGTAATAGCTAGGCCCACCCACGGCCCATGGCCCACTGTTCAGGGCCCACGTATCAGTGGCGTCCATATATTTGGCAACCACACAACGGATGTTTCTCAATAATTTATGTTCATTCCTCTGTTCAAATTTTTTCCCAAGTATATCTAACTTAAAGAAACAATCTTATTTAACGATTCAACACTAAATATAAACAGTTTTTTTTTAATCAGAATTCAAATATCAATTTACCACGATATGTAAAAAAGTCAATGGTACAAGTGATACTGGATCTGAGAATTTTTTTAAGTAACGTTTTAGTTTCAAATACTTGGCATAAAGATGGGATTAAGAAAAGAGATATTCTAAAATAACTAACTAAATTCTCTTACAGGAATTAATCATTTAGAAACCATTAATACTTTGCATTAGCATTATAATGGAGAAGATGAAATTATATCACTGTAATTTTTTAGGTGCTAAATTTTATTATGATTTAATCACTATAATATATTTATTAATATATCATATATAATTTCCTTTTTTCTCAAATTAATATTAATAAATAATAATATTATATATTAATACTATTATAGAAAGGGATCAAATTATATTAATATAATTCTTTAAGTGTTACGTTAATTTCCATTCCTTAATTTTATTATAATTTGATGGTAATAATATAATCACTAATATATGTTGCATTCACGATTTTCTCTTCTTTATTTTATTAAATTACTAAATTTGATTTTGAAAAATATAATTAGATTAATATATTTTTATAACAATTTTGTGTATAATTTTATTTTTTTAGATATTTTTGTTTGATTATATCTTTTATAAAATAAATTTAGTAATTTAATGATAGAGATGAAAAGAAAGAGACACTGACCTGTAATATACATTCAGGAGTAGATAATAGATATTAAACTATAATAAAATTAAAGAATGAAATTCTGTGTAGCATTTATTGATATAATTAGATCGTCACCTGTTATAATTAATAAAAGAATTACTAAGTGTATATTTATTTTGGAAATTTTGATGTTAAACGAAGTCGAGAAATACAAACATAGCTTTATGTCAATTAGACGAAATGGGGACCTCTGTAAGGAAATTACGGAAAAGGGTTTATTTGCATAGTTATTACGAAGGGGTCTCTTTTGTTTTTTAAGTTGCAGCAAGGGTAATTGCGGCAGTTGAGACATGCGGTAGGGAGAAAATCTTCTTGTTGCTGCCACTCGCGGGAACATTATAGCATGTTTATACCACTGGAATTTTTCCAGTAGTATCAGCAAAAATATTATAATTTTAAACTTATTATTATTATAATTATTACTATTATTATTGGATCTACTATTATTTTAGTGTGTTATTTGAGCTTGTTTTCAATAATATTTAACTTTTTGTATGTATGTTGTAGTGTTAAGAAAGACACAGCGGAAAAACTACACACAGAACCTTGAAGCCTGCGTGTAAAAATAAAAACATCTTCCTAAGAAAAAATAAAAACATCTCCCTAAGAGAAAGGTGGAAATAAGAGAACCGTAATATACGGCAATATAAAATCCCAAGAGAGTAAGGAAAATAAAATGCAAGAGTAAGAGGAACACCAATATTTTAACGTGGAAACCCCAATGAGAGGGACAAAAACCACGAGACCTGAGAGGGACAAAAACCACGGGACCTAGTCCAGAAAAATATCTAACATAGTATAGCAAAACAACTCCTCCAAGAAAGCACGGGTGGACACACTCTAAGGTATAGTGCAAGTGAATAAAACATATTACTCCTCTTCGTTCTACTCCTCTCTATTTCTGATATGTGCCGATGTGGGACTTTGAATTAACAAAATACTCAACATGTAGTAATATTATAATTTTGAAATTGTTATTGTTTTAGTACCTGCTATTATATTTTAGTGTTATTTTAACGTGTTAGCATCAATATTTTTCAGTTTATTTTTAGTAGTATAAGTAGTAATTTTAAAATTTTAAAGTCGTTACTATATGTTATTATTTAGTATCTTATTTTAGTATGTTAGGTATTATTATTATACATGTTAAATATATAAATAATGCTAACATTATTAATTTTATATGTATATATATTCGTAAGATAAAATGACTAATAAAAAATAAAATAAAATATAATATAATAAAATTTTCAATAACTAACTAAAATATAACAACTAAGTAAATTATAACAACTAACTAGAATACATCATTTATTAAAACAATATAATAAAAATATATTAAAAATATACAGGAACTAGTATTTGATGTAGTACATGAACCTGTTTCTGCAATTGCAGAACGATGCAGAGCTCAACCTCCCTTATTAATTGTATAGCAAGAGAGGGAGACAAGACTTTCATTCTACGCAAATAATTATACCAATAATGTGGCTCATGATTTACCATATTTTATTTTATTTCGATTTACTAAATTCTGTCATTCTATATTTTAATCAAGACGCAAAAAAATAGCAATTATTTTATATAATAATAATTATTTTTTATTTATTTATTATTATTATTATATATTATAAATTACGTAAGATCACAATTTTTCTCTCCAACCTATTATTAGATCAAGTATTATATGATTCTTTAAAATTATTTAATTTATAATAAATGAAGATGATTACTCTTAGATTTATCGGTATATAAAGAATAATTATTATTTTTATGGTTAAATTGTAGTGTGATAAAATTTCATAATTTAATGAACTTAAATAGAACAATTATATTAAATTTCAATACCCGTTAAAAATTTAATGTACCAAAACAAAATTCTTTAAAAGCTTTAAATATCGAAATTGAACTTTTTAATTTATTATAAAAAAATAAAAAATAGTAAAACATATTATAATAAAAGTCACATTTTACCATATCTACTATGATTAATAAAAGTATCTTCCTTAGGACATATGTCAATACCTTATTTTTCCTCCAAAACTTCTTCTTTTTTCTATTTTTTTCTCTCTCTTTCTTTTTTTTTTTTTTTGTACTTTCATCTCCTTTCTTATTTATATTTATATTTGTATTATAACATAAAAAATCTCCACTATTCTATTATTTAAAAAATTTATGTTGTTATTATTATTTAAAAAATATTTATGTAATGTATTGTTTGTGTGTTATATTAAGTTTGTAATTTTATGTAATGTTAAATTATTTTTTTAAAAAAATTTGAATCAATAAATTATTATAATATATTTTATTTTTTCAAATAAGCAATCAATTAAATCATTTTATCTACGTAACTACTAAAAGAATATTTTCCATGGACATATATCAACACTAGAGAAACAAATTTCTTCCAAACTTTTCTTTCTTCCGTTGTTTTTCTCCCTTCTTTTAGAATGCTTTCTCTCTTCTTCTTTTTTTCCTTTATCTTCTTTCATATCTATATACTTTAACATATTATTGTAAAACAAAATATCTTCGTTATTTAATTATTCAAAATCATTAAAATTATCATTATTATAAAATTATTATTATTTCAAAAACATCGTTATTTTAAAATCATTAACATAATATTGTAAAACAAAAAATCTTCGTTATTAATTTTTATTGAGTGAGGATCAGTATTGGGTAATATCGACTTTTTCTACACATAATTTCTCTACATATGATTTTTCCTCGTTAGATAGAACTCACTAATAATTGAATACGCTACAGAAATTTTTTTTCAAACCCTAACTTTTACTTTTGGGATCTAGTCCATGTCTCTAGATAACGATTTTCTATTCTAACCTCCTTTCTAGAATATTTTTTACCTGAACATTGAAGTCCTTAGGAGGAACTGTTACCATCTCCAATATCACGAAACTATTCAAAATTAACTCCGAACATAAATTTATAGACTAAACTCATTCACGTAAAATTGATTATATATTACATTTTAATTTTAATCGGTATTTAACGTGTGATTAGAAATTTTCCTAATAAGAAATTAAAATCAAGTTTTGCCAATGAATCAAGAACATCTCCTAATCTTTTGTGAAAACTAGGTCAAATCCTGCTAGCTTGTGAATAGACCCTCGACAATCATTGAGTAGTGATCAAACCCTTTAAATTCAACTACTTGATTTATCACCGTTCATTTAATTGATCTATTAACAATAAATAAATCACTTATCTGATAATCTAATTTCACTATACAGGGTTTGCAATTTGCAAAGGATTTGACTCTATTTTTGGAGTTAGTTTCTTTGGGATGAGGACGACTTCTGGCATGTCATGGATCACTCTCGTGATTTAGTTGCGTCTCTTACCAGTTATCACTTTATTATTGAAAGCCAATAATTTTTTTTTTTTTAGTTTTCCATTGATGTTTAAAATTTTAAATTTAAAATCATAATTACATCGATTAACCGGTCAAAACTCAAAACATATAAATTCATGCACTTAACTATTATATGTCTACAAATGCTACCCCATTTCTTAGCTTCAGACCAATAATAATTTCCTCTTTTCTTCGTAAACTAAAAACAACTTCATGGCATGATATTTAGTATGAAGAAATTGACTTGAATTGAGAAAAGACTGAAAACCAACCCTGAACTAAGTTTAATTGAAAAAACTTAAGTACTCAGCCCCTTTAGGTCCTTCATGAACCTTATAGGTCTGAGAAAACTTATTCATTTTTCACGGCTTCTTACACTTGATTTCTCTTTTATTTTACTATCGCTTCATTTTTGTATTTATTTTTAACTAGATTAGATCATTTACTTATTTATTAAAGTTATCATTTTTTGCTCTTTCTTCTATTTTTTTATATTTATCTTTCTCCTTCTTCTATTTATACACTACAAAATTAATGATTGAATTTCTCTAAAGTATAACTTTCACTTTAGAAAATAAAATTTACATATCATAATCATTCATAACAATTAATATTTGGTAGAACCATAACTAATTTTAACTTATCACATTAAATTTATAATATTTTTTTTTAAAAAAATACCGCTTATCATTGCATCATTGTCATTCCAACATGGTAATAAGTGAGGGTGGAAACAAACAAGATACAACACAAAATCTTATAAAATAGTTAACATTTTTCTATTTGATGATTATGCATATTACCCTGTTTTTATTTTTATTTTTTATTTTTTTAATTTTGTTTCAAAAAAAAAGAAGGAAGATAAACACAAAGTACTTATCATCATTCTATTGGGTGATCATGCATATTAGGCAAAAACTACATATATGGGCCGTTTTACAATTTTTTTTACACAAATAGATCATTATAAAAATAATTACACAAATGGGCATATCCGACAAGTCGCTGAGCGTAACCAACAGACTTCAAGTTATGTTCAGCTCACGGACGTAATATTTTAAAATAGGGTATGTTATCTTTTTAGACGTAACCCTCCAATGTTTTGCCACGTGTCACGTCCTCATTGAATCCGGCTACTCCTTAACCGAAACCGGTTACGTCCCAACACTAGACGTAACCTGTTTTTTACTTTAACTGTCGTCCCTCATTTTTCACTTTCCCTTTTCACTTTTCATTTTTTTACTCTCCCATTTCATCTTCTTCCCCATTTCTTCCTCCTTCCTCCGTCCGCAACAGTCAACATTTTGGTCCCCACAATCTTCTCCTTCTTACATATTGGTCCCCACAAGAACTCGAACAAATCTGTCCCCACTTATATTAACAGATACTATTTCTAAAATATAAATTGTTGTCCACCATTTTTAAATTGTTGTATAGTAATATAGTGTTAGTTTAGTTGAAGTTTAGGTTGTTAGAAAAATTATAGGTGTATAGAAAAATTAATGTTTAAGTAAAAGTAGATTATTAGAGAAAGTATATGTGTAGAAAAATTAGTATTTAGGTAAAAGTAGATTATTAGAGAATTTAGTTATTATAGGAAAAATATTTAGAATTTTAGTTATGTATATGTTCAGAAATTTATGTACTAATTAGAAAAATTATAGTGGTTAGAAAATTATAATAAAGTTTAAAAATGAATTTTAGAGTATTTTAGATAAAAATAGAATAGACAAAAATATTTTGTACGTAATTTAATTTAGGATAAAATTTATTATTTAAATTTACATTGGTGTAGTTAACTTATATTTTTACATAATACGTAAATTTTAACTTTTTTTTACGTAATGTTTGTTATTTAATATTAATTTTAATAAAGTAATTTTTTTTTACGTAATACTTGTAGTTAAATTTTATATTTAATTGATACTTATTGTTTAATGTTATTTGTGTATGTAAGTTAATTTTAAATAAAATAAATTTATGTTATAGTTATAGTGAAATTAATTATTTTGTAAGTGTTCTGGTTATCATTTATTTTATTTAAAGCAAATATTAATGTTTAATATTTAATGGTTTGATTATTTTTTTTTAAAAAAATTATGTATATAACTTCTTCATCTTTTATCACTGAGATTAGGATTGAGTCTGATCCCATTGAGAGAGACGTTTTACGGATGTAGTTTTACTATGTCTCTAAACATATATGGAATATAGGAGACAATCGAAAGTTGAAGATCAGACGTGTGGTGCCTATGTATCAAGGGCAACATATGTTTTATGAGGCTATTTCTCAGTACTTGCACGAGGCAGGGTTTTACTGGGCATGCAAGATTGGTTATATGAAGATTGATTCATCATTGATTAGTGTACTCATAGAGAGGTGGCGACCTGAGACCCACACTTTCCACATCCCGTAGGGGGAGTGTATGATTACATTAGAGGATGTGTTAATGTTAGTGGGTATACCGGTCGATGGTAGGCCGCTTCTGGGACCGACCACTGGTGATTAGGGTGACCTGTGCAAGCAGCTACTAGGTGTGAGGCCTACCCAGGAGGATATGAGAGGATCATTTTTGAAGTTGTCCTAGTTATCAGTTTGTTTGCTTGATATTACTCCATTCCTTGGGGATGTTAAGGCACTGAGGCGTTTCACTCGAGCCTGAATATTACGATTCATTGGTGGAGTGTTGCTTGTTGATAAACAGAGCTCGAGAGTGCCTCTTAGATATCTGCAGTTCTTAGCAGACTCATCAGAGACGAGCCAGTTTGCATGGGGTAACGCACTCCTTAGTTACTTATACAAGGAGATGTGTAATGCGACTAGTGCTGAAGCGGTTTCAATTGGCGAGATGGTGGTGGTGATACAGCTTTGGGCATGGGAGAGATTAAGATGTTTAGCACCACCAGTCATGACTACCCATGATTACGGTGTACCTTTTGGTCACAGGTAAAATAATGTTTACGCAAAAAAATCATAAATTTATACGTTATACAAAATTACATTGCTCAAGAAATTATTAAGTCTTCTATTTATTTATGCAGATGGCTATCAGTTCAACCTAGGATTTCTTTCGACGATGACGTTGGTGATATAAGGCGTAAGCTGGACTTGTTGAAAATAATGATTTAATTTATGTTTTGAAATGAGCATGTTTTGAACTTGTTGAGTAAATTTAACAAGACACTGTTACTTGTATGTAGTTTGTTTGACAACCATATGGTGGTGGAGTTTTGAGTCTAGTACCACCGATTTGTGTTATTGGCCATGAGATTGGCGAGGTGTGATGCCACTTATATGCTTCCAGATCGTTGAGTGGCATCAGCCTGACAAAGTCATGCGACAGTTTGGTATGCGCCAGTTTGTGCCTTCTGACCCATTGCAACCTCGGAGTATACACTAGTTGACTTTGAGAGGTAAGGAGGACAACAATTAGATGAATCTCCTGCAGTCTATTTTGGTTCATTGGGAGAACCAGGCACAACTACAAGTTCAAGGAGAACCATTGACTATGCCTATGAGTTACAATGACAAATACTTAGTGTCGTACAGAAAAAAAAAAAATCAAAATTGTACATTGACAAGAAGAACGCGACTGATAGTGGCTTTGTAAGTTTTTTTTTTATTTACTTTATATTTTTTTTATTTATTATTAATTAGTCACATACATATTATTATTGTTTCAATGTGATATGATTGATATGTGTATGTACTTGTCTATAGCTGAGGGTTATCAACATATGTCACCAGAGGTCATCTATAACCTTGGAAACAGGATGATAGTTTTGACATGTTAGACAGATCGAGTTACACAGGCTATTACCAGTGCACCTCCTAGGCAGGATATACTATTTGTGGAGGATCCTAATATCCTTCCTCAGAGTAAGTCTCTACCCATTATCGTTCATTATAAAACTTGTAGAAATCACAACTTCTTAATTCAATCACAATTTAGCTCCATGATGGTTTTTTAGGCAACCCCAAAATTTTTACACACTAATAGAGCAAAGATATATGCATTCAAACATTTCAAACATTCAAAGAAGTAAGGAAAGAAGCAAAAACATGATTCTGGAGGTGACTCGCACGAGTTGAAACTTAATTCGCGCGAGTTGGAGTTCCAGAAACCCCAAAAATGTCTCGGCCACCTTATCTCATGCAGAATGCCCTTAACTCGCGCGAGTTGGAGCTCCAGAGACTCCAAAAACGTCTCAGCCACCTTAACTCGCGCGAATTGCATTGAACTCGCGAGATTTGGAGATCCTCTCACACTTTTGTCATTCTATCTTTATATCTATAGTTACGAGTCTAATTTCACAAAACCCACCGTTGGATGTTAAGATCTATGTGTTATAAAGCTTCTGTGTAAATTTAGAAATCATCCAACGGTTAATGAGTTCAGGGGAAACATTTGAAAAACGTTGCTCAGAGTTGCTACTATGACTTGCGCGAGTTGTACTGTCAACTCGCGCGAGTTGACTACCAGGACATGAAATTTGCTGCATAATCCTCATTTTGACGTATTTTGTTAGGCCAATTCACTCCCCACTAGCCTCACTTTATTCCTAAGTGTCTTATGATCCTTATTGTCTCTTATGTGATGTTTGATTAATGGAATTACACATTGCAATGCTTTAATGTTCCAAAGTTACAAGATATGACAAAGAAAACCAAATTAGTTGCATTAGCCATACAAGGTGCTGCATAGTGAAATAACCGACTATAAATCATGTAAACAAAGCAATCTCTTAGTACATAATTGTTTCACACCATTGTAGAACATTTTGAGTTCACTTAATCCATTTTCAAATAGAATTCAATCTTTATAACTCACAATTTCATGAAATCAAGTTCTTTGAGTTTAACCATCCTCTAAGCCTCCATTGCACATCACTTTGACCTTAACATGTCTCTTAAATACTTAGAAAACAGGAAACCCTCCTTTCACACGAAAATCATGCTAGAATATTCTCATCATATGACAATGACACCAATATCAATTCAAGATAGGGCCTATATCGATGGTTACATATTCCACCCATAGAATGGACATTACAATTAAGATTCCACCTATTAACAACATACTTCCATCTGCATAAGCACAATCATCCAACAACTCATAACTCACCTACACTACACATTTTCACCTATTATCAAGACAATCTCAATTTATACTAATAATCATCAACTTCACAAATTCATATATTCTACAAGTCCTAGTTTTCCCTTTTTGCTTTGTAATTACGTTTTATTATTAGAGCACTCATATTTTAACTTAAAGCTCATTCCTTTTTACTCAAGTTCATTCTTTTTCAGCATCCAAGTTTAGGTTCCTCTTGCACCAAGTCATTCTCTTAGTATTTTAGTTGTTAAAATTCCATTAAGGTTGTCTCATAGAGAACTCAAGTTCAAAACTCCGGTCACCATTCTAGGGTTCCGATTTCACAACAAAACAGAGCAAAAGAAAATGAAATAGCAAGAGAACACACAATAGAATCCAATTTTTAGACAAGAATCCCCATACCTCAGATGAAGCTTGGAAATCATCAACTTAGAATGAAGCAAGGTGGAGTTTTCCCTTTGGATGGTGGTGGTGTTGTTCCGGCGATGGCTTGCCATGAAGTGTTGGAAGTGGTGGCCGGCGTGAGTGAAGGAAGAGAAGAGAGGAAGAAGAAGAAGAAGAAAAGAGAAGGAGGAAGAGAGCTTGTGTGGGTGGTCGTGAGGGAGACAATGGTAGAGAAGGAGAAAATGCAAATGAGAGGTAGGTGAGAGTGAGTGGTCGTGGTACTCCCTTTAGGTCATTTGAGAATCAGATTTTTGGGTGAGTGTGGGGCCCATATAACCCTAAAATTAGGTTAGACACTCATATGAACCCATATTGTAATGTGAGGCCCATTAGGCTCCTAGGGTCTCTGAATTATCTCCATTCCGTTTCTCTATGTCTCTGCAATTCACCTCTTCTCAGGGTTGAATCTTTACTTTAACTCTCCATCAATTTTAAATCTCCAAATCTCAACTTAAATTTCTTTTTCTGAAAGGAAAACTGTGGTATTTACATCTCTACCATTAATGAGTTGACTTTTGTTTAAAGTTTGACTTTCTCATCTTAATTATCATTAATTTTTCAATCACTTCTAATTACTTCTAAAACATTGTTACACATTGTGCTTGAGGTTATTGGGTACCTCAGACCCAAGGTTACATAGTAAGTGGCAAATGATCATTTTCCCCTTACTTCACACACTGATTGTGCACATAACATTTTACTACTAATCTTTTATTCTTTACACTGAATAACTTCTAAACACTACTTAAAATAAAATGTCATATTTTAAATCAATTTGCATAAAAGATGGCAAAATGACTGTTTTGCCCCTACCCCAAAATTGAGGATGTTACAATTTCTCCAAATCACCGTAAATCATGGTCAGTGTCTTCCTGTAAGATATCTTATAATTAAGATCACTTGCTATTCTTTCTTAAACTAGTGATATTTTAATCGAAGGATCTTCCCTAATCATACCTGTAAACATGAAATATTTAATACTTATACTTGCACATTAGGATAATAACAAAAATTGGATAATTATTCAAACTTACCCACAATGCACATACTGATTATATTAGAAGTAAGATGTATACTAGGGTTTACACAAATATGAGGTCTGTCCCATTGCGTAACTTTTTATCTTTCTGCCCTCTTTGATTTTATTGCCTGCATATAAAAAGGACACGGTGTAGCAAAACTATTTTTAAGACAATGAACAACATACTTTGTTGATTTAGACTCATTGGCCGTCATCGATACACATTCATCAAATACCGTGTAACAGTAGTTTGAACATCCTTCTTGTTGTCGAACTCCAAGCCAACAGATAGTTCTTGACCCTCTTTCCAGTTCTCTTCAGTAGTTAAACCCCAATTGTCTTCTTGATCAGAGTGATCTCAATTAATGCAGGAATAATATGGTGTTGTTTGTCAGAATGGTTGTTGCCCACCTCCTTCATCAAATACACATTAATAAATTCATATTCCCAAAACAAGATATTACAAAATCAAATTCAAATAATTCATTTAAACAGTAAATTTTCAAACAACCATAAACTTCATGTCAGGTTAACACTTAAACTGCGATTATCTTCGTTTTTTTTTCTCATCATCCGAATCAGATAAATTACAATCAGCATCCTCTTCATTAGTAGATGAATCAACATATGAATCAAATATCATGTAATCTTCATCATCCGAACTAGAGTTTAAACTGGCACAATGTCCCTTGTAGGACATATGAACATTTGTTTCTATTGGCCCCAAATTGTGCATTGAAGATGAACCACTTGCTACAAATACTTCTACATACAATTCAATAGGACCAATGTCTTGTTTTAAATAATTATTAATCATACACTCAACATACCATCATCAGCTATTAGCTATTTGCACAACAACAAATTTATTTCTAACATAATATCTAGTTACGATAGAATCAATTACTTCATTTGAATTTAACATAAATTTATCACGAATATTATTTTTCAACAATTCAAAATTTATTCCTCTGTTTATTTGTATGACTCTCTTCTTGATCCATCAAACATGACACCTGCATCATCTTCATGTATCTTACCGTTGATATAAACAACAATTATAATTGAAGAAGTCATTTGTCAACAATATATCTACAAAAAAAAATAAACAAATATCACTATTTGATATTAATATCCATAATAAATAATTTAATTTATTTCAAATAAAACTAACAAAAAAATAATTCACAATTTTTTATAAATATTTTTCTCATAAAATTACATCATCCTCACCTTTTTTTGCGTCAAAATAACTTTCTCAAATATTCCTAAAAAAATATAATTCAAAATTTAACATTAAAATTAATATCTTAACTTAAAAACATAAAAAAAACAAAAATTAAATTTTATCCCATTGGCTTGTGAACAAGGGAGGGGGATATAAATAGCAGTGAGTTGCGCTAGGCCCTGTACCACATTTGGCCCAAGGGGGCCCAGCGGTTACGTCCAAAGCTGAGCCAGAATCACTCTCCTTGAAGGTTACGTTTGTCAGCTAGACGTAACCTATCACGATTACATTTAAAGGCTGGACGTAACCCATTCTTTAAAGGTTACGTCTACACATTGACCGGAACCTTACTTAGTTATGCTCTAAGTTAGAACGTAATCGAACAAAACAGCACTACGACTCTAATTAGTTTCAAGCCGGACCCAGTTGCGTATATATTTTGCAAAACGACACCAGATGTCGTTTTGCCTGCATATTACCCTTTTTTATTTTTTTCAATTCTATTTCACAAAAACAAACAAAATGTGGCATGAAGTCTAATTAAATAGTTAACATTATTCTATTGGGTAATTTGTGCATTTTAGTTAGTAAACAACAGATAATACAGTTTTCAAACTTATGCATGAATTATTAAATAACTAACACAACAAGGAAAAAAATGTTAATTTTGGCCCAATCTCCTGTGCGTGCTCGATAGTAATCAAGATAATTTTGGAGTGTTTGTAGTTGAGTGGAGAAGGAATGGATAACATGGTCCACCTCCTTGGATGATGATGAAGCAGTAACGGAGGGTTTTGGGGTCACAGAAGAGAGTCAATGAAAGCACCAGATTGTTGAGAAGAAACCTGAGAAATTAGGGTTGTTACAAAATACACTAAAATACTTGCAATAAAAGGAGAAATTACTTTCCTCATAAAAAAACATGATTCAAGTTCTTACAAGCATATTTAGCACCAAAACAGAGATATTACTTGGACTGAAACACACAAAACTCCTAAAAGATAACAACATTGGAAGAATAAAATCTAGCCCGTTACATAAAAGCCGTTCAGCCTTTTTGACATCCTAGGCTCTCTTTTGGGCCTCGTAACAATACCTAGGTTTGTACAAAACTTCAAAATCATACCCCTGAAGTTTATATGCCCACTTTTGTTGTTTTTGAGTTTGGATTATTTGGGAGAACAAATGCTTACGGTTCTAGTGATCAATGAGAATTTGAAAAAATTTTCCCATGAGTGGAGGCATGTTGCATTCCGGGACACATTCTCTTACTAAAGAAAGCTACCGGACGCCATTCTTGGAGAAGAACTACTCTGATAGCCACTAAGGAAGCATTGGTCTCTAGTTAGAAAGTCTTGTGGAAATTTGGAACATGAAGCAGGGGAGAAGAACATCCATTTGTACCAACATAGGGCTTCACCCTTCGCATAAAATATAGCCATGGGAAGTCGTTGATAGCCAAGATATCTCTCAAATCCTCAATTATTTTCTTAAAGAAGTATAGAAATCACTAAACTTTAGGTTTTATTAATACACACTCAAAAATCAAATCTTATTCATACTCACCCAAAAAATCAAATCACTTTCAACATATTTAGGAAACTAATTACGTACTTGTGATATCATTGTATATTTTGGATGTAATTTCTTTAAACATAAATATGCGGTGAAACCTTGGCTGAAACCCTGGCAAATCCCACCTTATTACCATTTTCTACCCATCCCAGTCAACAAGAAACGGATCATACCCCTGGATCCCCAAGATTATATTCAATAAACGATTCATGTGCTATTGTTAAAATAAGGAAATCCATATCCATAATAATAGCGGTGGAAGACTCTTTCTCTCCCATTCTATCATCATCATCTATTTGGTAACAATGCCTCCGCAAGGAAGCAAGAACTTTCTTATTTTATGTTCACAAATTCACGCTCCATAATTTACTTTCAGCCATTTACGTTTAATGGCAACTGAAATAACTGGCTAGTTAACCAAATTTTACCAAGTAGTATACTGGAACACAATGAAACAGAAAGCTAATTAAAAAAAAGGACAAAATTCATTTGCAACACAAACTTCCTACTATCCATTTTCAATGATTTTCAAAGTTCTAATGCAGAATAACGTTCATATCAGTCACTTCCGGCTTCCTCGCTTCTCTTTCAAATCCGGGTCCCTGAAACCAGACTTCAGGATTTAAGAGTATGGAAAATAAGGGATATAGTACACTATATGACAACACAGAGCAGAACTCCTACCTCTGGATGTGGTCAAGAATCAAAAGCCTAGGTCCAGGGGGAATCCTCACATCTCTGAGAGCACTGAAACACATCACAGAGAAACAAAGGCCTCACACTCCAAAACATAGTAAACAAAATATATGAAGGAAAGATAAACCTGACACAACTGAACTTCCTACCTGTCTGTGAGTAAAGGCAAAGTGTTGTCTGTTAACAAGCCTTTCTTGAAATTCTTTTCGTAACTCTGAAGACCAAGATTGTGCAACATGTGTCTTGCTTTAGCATAGTGAATATCTTCAGCAGGTGGTTGAGAAAACTTTTGTCCTATCTGCACAATTAGTGAATAGTTGAAGACTATTAATGGACACCAAATTATAAACCTGCAGTACCCACAAAACATCCAGGGATCCAGGCCAGTACACCTCACTTGTACACAGACCAATGAGCCAGTCCAAAATTTTAAACCCTAGCTAACATTAGAAGCCCAACAAGGATTACCAAAAGATTTCTTCTTTTATAGATGATACCAATAAACAGTAAGACACTTTCACTGTGTATGTTACCAAAATGGAAAGCCGAGCAGTCATTCTTCTCACTGATCAATTGGAAATACAAAAGAACAAAGGACTACAAAAACTGTGTAAAGAAGCATTAGCTTTTCTTTGATGCCTACCTGGAAAAGCCCACCTTGAACAAGTGCAAAGAAAAGTCCAGAAGTGACTGCATTTGCTGCTTGATTTGGTCCACCCATGCCGCTGACCAATGAAAACATGGCCCCAGAACCAAAAGCTGCTGCCATACTGCAATAGACAATTTAGCAGATTCTCAACAGTTAAGTAATTGTTATTTAGAAAGCACAATGGTTGTATAAAGAAAATAGCAAATCAAAATACTGAGCAGACCATACATAACAGGAATCTCATAACCAGTATATTACCCATGTGGCAAGTTGAAAGATTTGAAGTAACAGTTAGAATATCTAGAAAATATCATATAATATTTTCATTGTACCTCATAAAATGTTAAAGTATTTTAAATGAACTCTTGGGAAGGGTTTTTAGATTTTATTATATTTCCTCATTTCCCCCCTATAAATTCAAGGTCAATAGTCTTACTCTATTGGTGGTTTTGAGCATATATTTGTAAAGTAGTACTACTTGACCAAAGTATTCTAGTATAAATACAACCATGTGGTCAGTATCTTCTGACATGTTAATTCAGATTACATCAATCATATCCAGAATTTCTGTCTTCACTTTTCCTCCTTCCCTATGTAAATCCCTATAATTTCAACAGTAACAATCATTTATAAGGAATCAGATGTTTCAGTTCACAGAAAATAACCACAAAGCCTTAGTTATTATAATCATATATCTTTTTTATTTGAGAAATTGATAGAACTTGTATATTATACTGATTTATCTTGGATGGTTGTAACAAAAACAAAAACCAAAGAAGCAAAAGGACAAAAAAAAGAATCAACAATTCATTTAACAATAAGCACACTATGGCCAACAGAAGTAAGTACGTTCTTATAAATGTCCTCCTTTGGATAAATCATTGGCCAAACTTTGAAATTAATCATACCTAGTTCTAGTTAAAATACTTGGACATGGACAAAACCAAACTGAATCCAAAACTACAACAATCTGGCAACTATCTGATTTCAAAGTTGGATAATTTTTCAGCTTTACATGAATAATTCCTACAGAAATTTAAGAGATGAAGACTTTTTACTTCCACTTTTCATCAGCTCTCTATGGTGATATTTCAAGATTTATCTCCATCAACTTCTGCAATTTTGTTTAGCTTACGCAAAGTAAAAGAAATATATACCTCATTCTGAAGATAAAAATAATTTGACAAGGAACATCACAATTAAAGAGGAAGACAACATATATTATTTATCATATCAACTTTTTCAAGTTTTGAATTTTAAAATGTTTTATTTATCCTACAGGATATAATGAAATTATAGATCATGCATAATGTAGAAGGGACCGAAAGATCAGAGTAAAAGACAAAAACTACAAATATCACACACTAATACTTCATCTCATAAAGCCTTTTCTTTTTTTACTTGTCCTAGATTTTCACGAATTGTTTTCTTCATATAGAAATAATTATATGAAGAAATAATTTTTCTTCTTTACTGATAGACTGATAGTGATTCCAATAAAATCATCACGAATCCACTTATATTGTAGCAAAAGAATGAGAAGATCCATACTAAACTTATTTGAGATGAGTAATTGTCACTAATCCAACATAAGGTAGCAATACAAGCCTTCAGACATGACATGTCAGAAAACGATAATGCCAATTTTCTTCTATCTTTCAAACAAAAATTCCCTTCATCCCATTAAAATGAGAAGATTGACCATGAAAATTCTATCTTGTCATTTTGGACATTCAACAGGTCCTAATAATAATATGAATTATACACTACAGTGAATAGTATAGACTAGTAGAGATGGCATTATAAACAATAGGGGTGATTGAAGCAAGATTTTATGGTGGCAAGGTGGCTCAAAACGATTTCCAACTAGGATCCATTTACAACAGCACTTCATCAATATTTACATGCAACATAAGTCATGAATCATAAACTTTTCGTATCCTGCAACCATTTAGAATAGAAATTGCACAGAACAATTATATTATACAACCAATTGCAGCAGATTAAATTTAGAAAAAGGGTAAAATCTCTGCAAACCTTAACCTAGGATACAAGTTTAATCACATCATTTCAGGCAAAAAACACTCGGGTAGTACTAGTAGTAAATTGAGGAGGAGAACTAAACCTCACCTGGATTGTACATCTTCCTTGCCCCTTAACCTTTTCAAAACACAGGAAATACCAGCATTCACTCCGGTCATCACAGCAAAATTCCGAGCCTGAACAAATGGACCACCAGCAAGAGCCTTCACAACAATTAAAAAAAGTCAACCAACCACTCTCACAAACATAGAAAAAAATAATAATAAAACACAAAAATACAAAATTGTCATCTTCTATAAACACTATAAACCCTAAGACTTTCCACTCTTACATACTAATTAAAATTAATTACACTTAGCCGCCTAATTGGAACGATAATTATAATAATAATTAAAAAAGGACAATACCTGAGCTTGTTTGAGAGAGGCCATGGCCTGAGGGTTGAGGGCGGCGTTAGGTGGCGGAGTAGGAAAAGCGGAGGAGGCGTCAGAGGTGAGGGTGCCCATGAAGGCGCCGATGGCGGCGCCTTGGGCGGCGCTGGTGGTGGTGACGACGGCGGCTTCGACGGGGAGAGACTGCTTAGAGAGCCATAGTCTGAAACCACCTTCTAATTCCTTGAAGCGCGCTTGGATTTGCTCAATGGGATTTTGACTCTGAGACGCCACCATTATTGCTCCTTGTTTCCCTTGTTCCATTCCAATACGCGATATTATACTCTTTTTGTTTCGATAACGTTGTCTTGTGTTTTCCCTTTTATACTTATTAAATTACCTACGCAGTACACTGTGTCTATCACCTTATCAAAATTGGACTAGTGACCCTTTTGTAATTTCCACCTAACTAGCAAGCACCACCCTTCTCTTAATACTCTCCTAATTTAACCTGCACACCCCACACAACCACATCAATTTATTAATATTTTATTATTTATTATTATTAGTAGTAGGTAAAGAACATATTTTAAAAGAACATCTTTTAAATTTAAAATAAACATTTCCATTTTTTAAATTTTGGTAAAAGATGTGATTTTAATTTTTCAGACTTTATTTAACAATAGTTATATCTTATAAGCTATCTTTAAAATAATTTGAGGGATTAGAATTTAGGAAATTAAAAATATTTATTTTAAATTTGGAAGACAATAATTAAATTTAACCTGCATTTGATAAACTGGAAGTGTATTTAATTAAATCTTATCATTGATGTTATGTTATTTTTTATTTTATGTGTATTCTTTTTGTTTCTTCATATAATATATATATATATATATATATATATATATATATTAAAAAGTAAAATTATATTAAAATAAATAATAATTTAATATTTATAAAATAATAAACTATTTAAATGAACCAAAATTCCTAAATAACTATTATTTTAAAATAAATTAAATATATATTAAAGAGAACGCACAAGTAAAGACAAATAGAGATGAATCCCGAATACAATCTCATGTCTGGAAAAACTTTGGTTAAAAATTATTCAAATATTTAATTTTTAATAAAAAATAGTTTTTGTAGGGGCTGGCAGGGTCTGCATCCTTTGATCAGTCCTGCATATTATTAATATATATATATATATATATATATATATATATATATATATATATATATATATATATAACTTATATAATTGATTCATCATATTTTTTCATGAAAATTAATTAACAGTAAAGTTCGTGTATAGTTTGGTTAAAAAATAATGGAAATGATTATAACTTTTAATAACATCATTAGTTTGCTTACATAGTTTAATATAAAATATCGAAATTAAAATATAAGAAGACAGTTGCATGTGGATGAAAAATTAAGGTACCGACCAAACTAATTGCTCTTTTTTTTTTAAAAAAAAAAAGAAGAAGAAAATCTATTGTATATATCAAAGAAAGATTTTTTTTCAAAAGATGACATATGAAATGGTAATATCATAGGAACCTAATTTTCAAGTTGAAATATTTTTTAAACAAAAAGTAATACAAACAAATGTGTGTTTTTCAAATAAAAAATGTTTGGTCAAAATCACTTAATTTTTAATTTAAATAAATCAATCAACGATTCAGGCATATATTAAACAAAATTGACTGGAAATATTTTATTTGATTTAGGATATCATATGATTCGTCTAATTGTCTTATTATTGATTTAGTTTGGGTTATTCTTGATTTAACTATAATTAAATATTTTCAGAAACATATTTTAATGATATCGGACAATATTTAATTTATTCTCTATTGCATCATTGATAAGTTATTTATTTGAAATTTGAAAATGAATTTATGATCTATGTCTTCTAAATTTTAGACCATTTTTCTACCATAATTTATTTATTTATTTTAAGTTAGTATAAATTTCTTACACAATCAATTAATCACGTAATTTCAATAAATTTTTTTAAAATTTACATAAAATCCAAATATAAAATTTATTAGTCATATAAAATCATCTTACTCTGTATTAAGTTTAAATTCTTAATATTTTAAATACCGGTCCTATTATAGTCGTATTCAGCAGAAAGAAGAGAAAGTCCTATTTTAGTTGTTGGAATTCTTTAACTTTGACCGAATCAAAGTTTTAACGATTTGAAATGTTCAGACACGTGAAATGGTTCTCACTTGATAAAAATGTAGAATTTTGTTTTTAGTTTAATTGTCCATTTACTATCATTGTAATTTTTTCTATACAGTTAAGTAGTTATAAACTTATAACTCATAATTCATATGATTTTTAAGTTAACTAAAATAATAAATAAATTTTTTAAATATACGATATTTTGTGATTAATAATATAATAAATATTTATATTATTATATACTAATTAAATTGTTTTAAGCATCCAACTATTATAAATGTTCTTAAAAGAATAACATAAAAAGACTTATTTAAGCACCCCAATCATTATGGATGTTCTTAGAAATATAGTTTTTCCTTGTAGAAATAATTTTAAGAACCTTATTCAGCCCCTTCACATGTGGTCAATAAGAATAATAAAGAAATAAAAACATGGCCTGTGAGAAAGATCATAAGAGTTTCATGTCAACAAAATATTAAAAAGAAATTTGTGTCCTACCCATCTTACAAAAATTTTGAAAATATTGTTTCATAAATTTAGAATAAATTTAATAATGCAGATTACATTAATCAAATTTTTAAGATTAAAATTTAGATTCAATTTTATAAGTATTATTTTATAAAAAAAATATAAAAGTTCATTTAACCTTTGCTCAAATATAATTGTGTTAAAAAAATTTCTTTTTCCAATTTTTTTTATTTTTTATACAATTATAGATATGAATGATAAAATAAACTCTGATTTTCAAAACTGATTTTTAAAAGTATAGTTACAAAAGATTTTAATACTACACAATTAACCTCTTTGATTAAAATAAATCCAATTTCATAAAATACAAAGTTTTTTTTTTTATGGTGATTCATAGTTTAAAATGCTAAATTTTTTTAAAATTTCTTGGCCCAACAGATAAATATTCTTCCATACTCAATATCTTTAAATTATAATTTATAATAAAGATTTAACCTCTGCACTTTGAAAGATATTTATAATTAGAGCATAATGAGCTCTACAATTTGAGAAACATGACAATTTTCTATCATATGAAAGTAATCTCAATTCTAACACTTAAATATCTAATTTTTATATGGATAATAAATTTAAAATAATTGTTTAACTTAATAATTTTAAATTTATATTGATTCATTAAAAATATGTACACGTTAATGAACATTAAATGTTTATGTAACTTTATTCTTTTCTAGCTAAGAAATGTAAAAAAAATATAATTTCTTCTTTCACAATATACTTTCAAGAAAAGTTTCATTCTTTTATAATTTGGTCATTTTGTTGTTACGCGAGGAAAAGACCTTCATAGACCTTCATACTTAACTTTAAAAACTCGTTTCATGTATTGACAAATAATATAACTTTTAAAAATAATTATTTAAAAGAGATATTTATTTTATAAAATACACATTAAATTTTACTGTGTTTCGTCTTAAACTAATTTATTTATTTCACCTCTATTGTATCTGATGCTCAACATTTACATATAAAAGTAATTATTTATAAAATATTTATAAGATAATGTGTAATTATAAAATTAAGATTTTTTCTTATCTTTAATTATACAAACTTTTATTTCATAATTGAAATTAATGTTTTGTTTTATTAATTTGTATCATATTTTTTTTTTTTTCATTTTCTAATCTTCATGTCTTGTTAAAACCAAAAATTCTAAGGGATAATAATAACAATAAAAAATTAAAAAGGTTAAATTAGAAAAAAAACTAACTAATAATTTAATCCATCTCTTTTATCTGATCCAAATTTACTGAATTATCAAATTACTTGGCTAAGAATAATACTCGATTATATTTATGCAAACGGTTTCTATTTATTTAATTTAATTTACTCTAACTATTATTACAAATTCAATTTAATCTATTTTTTAAATTGTTTCGATCTGATCCTTTTCGAACATTTAAATGAAACCAATGTCATTATAATTTATATTCAACAACAAAACAAAACTACCACGTAAAGTAATTTTTGTTTAATAATATTATAATTATTAACGATAAAATTAGACGCACATGGAAGGAATCGAATTAAAGTAACGTTGAGGATTGAAGAATTAAATCAATTTTTTTAATAATAATAATTTAAATTAAACCAAATAATTATATAGAAAGACTAAATTAAACAATAAAAATAAAAATAGGGAGAGAATTAAATAAAATAAAAAAATAACAAGATTAAATTAATAATCAATAATGTGGTCATTAAGACAACATACAACTTAATTGTTGCGGTGAACACGTGTCGTTGGGATTGGGAGAAGCATAACAAATTGAGACTCCAGTGACGCCCATTAGAAAGTTCCCGCTCTGGTTGGTAGTAGCAGCAACGGTGAAGGTATGTTGCAATTTGCAATTAATTTTCTTATCATTACATTCTTCATTTCACATACTATAATTTTACGAAGCTGATTCCATTTTCTCGAGACTAAAATGTTTTGTTCACGTTAAGATCGTGCCTACAACATGTTCGCTCATTTGCCTCACTGAAAATGGATACTTAGAAACTGATTTTTTCTTTCAGGGATCGAATTGGTTTCTGTTTAGCATTCATTCATCCCTGAAAATGAGCAGTTCAAGGGAGAGTTCCCCAGATTGGTTGCGCTCTTTTCAGGTATCACTTTATGCTTCTATGATTCCTCATTTTCCTTGTTCAGTTGCAACCCTGAATTTTAACTTCAGATTCTTGATGCCTCTGCTATTGTGACACTGTGCTTTTGCTCCTGGCTTCTTACATCTTTGCTTGTTAAACAAAAACTCCGTGTTGTTTACTAGGTGCCCACTCACTCGCCGATAACCTTGTCATCTGCTTCTGGGTCTTTAAGTGACGGTGGATCGTTAAATGAGGATAAAACTGATGATGAAGGGTCATCCAGATGTGTGAAAATAGTCACTAAGAGCAAGAAAAAGACATCAGAAGCAGCAAGTTCTCAAGTAGATGATCAGATACCGTCCAAGAGAAAGAAATTAAACAAGCAAAAGTCCAAAGAAGGTACCGTTTTAGATTTGATTTGTGGTTCTTAGTTCAATTAACACGACTACATGAAATAGATCTTGGTATTATGGTCAAGGAGATGACTATTATGATACTTACGCCTGTATAATGATAATGACAAAAAAATAGCAGGAGTGCTAGGATGTGAAACTCATTCTACAGTCTGATTTTCATTGAATTGTCATTTTCTCATTTCTTATGATGATACAGGAAATAGTGAGGAAAAGAAGACAGTGAATGAACCAAACATTGACAAGCATAAAGAGCATAAAGTAAGAGCCTTGTCATCTCCTACTTAATTGTTAGGGTGTGTTCATAGATTTAGAAGACTAAAGAAACACATTTCTGTGTTTTACCATATTTTTTTGTATACTGACTTGTGATTCTCACCCAGTTTAATTGTTTTTCTTAAATCACCTTCTATCATAAAACTAGTGTTTGGCCTGCCACTTATTTTGCGATTACTGTTAATATCAAATGTTTTTCCATAGGAATCTATTCATTCAATTTGGACACTATCATCAGATTCTGAGTCATCACATGATCACAGCCCAAAAAGAGAAGATCACATTGATCAGTTGGAAACCTCTCAGCACCAACAATCAGGTGAAGGCGAGTGTGGGGATGGACTTATTCTTGGTAGTGATGGAAAGTCTCCATCCAAAAAGGGTTTGAAAGCGAAGTCTTCACAAAAACAAATGGATGTTAAAGGTAATACTCCAGTTAAAGGGAAGAAAATAAAGGCCAGTCCGAAGGGAAAAGGTAGTGGTGATGTGAAAGCTGAAGAGGAAGAAACTTGTGAAAAGCTTGCTGAACCAACTGTAAGAATATCATTAAGCTTATAATCATTGCCTTAAATTTTTTCACAGCATTCCCAATTCCCATGACTTCAAAACGTAAATAAGTAGTAGCTATCAAAGGTCACATTGATATTCTTTCTAGCCTGACATCCTGACTTATGCTTGCTATTTGTAAGTTGCAGGTTTCCTCTGGAAGGTTGCCTTTGATGCTTTCTGAGAAAGTTCATCGTACAAAGGTTAGGTGGCAACTGTATGTTATGGTTTTCCCTTTACTGCCTATTCTGTTTTATAATTGTAAGGTCCATGTTTTGTTACTATTATTGGGATGACCAAATGAGTTACAGAGGTTTCACTTTCGACAACAAATAAAATTTTTGAAAAGAAAAAGTTGCTAGTTTGGTTTCTAATTTTGTTTTGATTTGACATTTGTCTGACTCACTGTAGCTTTCTGGTAAAAATCTCATGTTATACTAATTTCCCCTACTTTAATGATGATTCATGAAAAAGGTTTGACAGAGGGCTTTTCTGTTTTTGCAGGCACTTATTGAGTGTCAAGGTGATTCCATAGATCTGAGTGGTGACATGGGTGCTGTTGGCCGGGTTATAATTTCAGATTCGCCATCTGGGGATCAGGAAATGCATCTAGACTTGAAAGGTTTGTTAGTTTATGTTTCCTGATTAACAAACAAATTGCAAGTTTCTTGTTCTGTATAATCTATAAAGACGTGTACACATATCTTGATCTTTACCATGAATGTATGTAGAACCATAATGCAGATTAGCTATTTTAGGTGCTATTTGAATTTGTTACCTGGCGAGCTTTGCAAGAAAATTTGACCTTGCTTGTCTTTTAGAGAATGGAAATCTCAGACTCATAATCATAATGCCTTGCATATAATAGATATCTTAATTTTTTACATGGTTTGGGCATGTGTAGAAAAGCCCTACAGAAATTGCATTAAGGACATAAAGAGATGGAGGTAGTCCAATCCCTAGAGGAAGAGGGAGGCTAAAAAACAGTATGGGAAAACAATTGAGAAGGGTTTTAAAGTTAATAATTTGTCTAAAAGCATAATTTCCATTTTCTGAATTATTGAGAAAGTACTATTACATAATAACAACCTCTATCTGATCAATTTTTTGCTCATCTTTTCAGGAACAATATACAAAACATCAATAGTTCCTTGCCGGACGTTTTGCATTGTATGTGGTCTGATCAGGATTTAACATCATCACTTGAAAGTTTTAATTAGGATAGTGGCCTTTAAGCTAGTTTCATTTTTTATCAAGTGATCATATCTTTCAAATATTGCTTTTATACGAACTTGTTATTTTTTCAGGTTAGTTTTGGGCAATCAGAGGCAAAGGTCTGTTGGTTATTTCATCTCTTATTCTCTAATTACTACTACTTTGTTAAATTCATAAACACGTTGACAATTGACTTAGAGAATTTATATTTTTTTTTTAAAATTCTATTGAACATTCTTACTCATCAGTAATTTACTCAGCCTTGACAAGGACTTTGAAAAATATATGCTGTCATTTTATTTAACTTGTAATTTCTTCATCAGATTGAGGCCATCATGAACGACTTCATACAGCTGAAGCCACAGTCTAATGTGTATGAAGCTGAAACTATGGTTGAAGGTTATTTGCATCTACCAACAACTTATTGGTGCTTTTATTTATGGTAGTGTTGCCTTTATATCCTGCATAAATTTCTTTCAGTCACATCTTTTTATTTCATATGAGAAGGGACACTGGACGGTTTCTTCTTTGATTCGGATGATGAGACTGGGAAGATGCAAAAATCAACCCACCAAACTGATCAAAATGAGAATGCCGAGGAACAAGCTAATGGTAAATCCAAAGGGAAGGCTGACAAAACATCAGTAAGTTTCCTCAGTCATTGTTGGTTTTAAATATCTCCTTAATAAATGAAAATGCTAGTGCATGCATACTTATTGCTGATAATCTGAACGCAGGGTGCTGAAAAGAAAAGAGGTAGACCTAAAGGAGGAAAACCACAAGCAAAGACAGTAAAGAAAAAAACTCCAGGCTCCAAAAGGGCAAAGGCCAAGAAATGAGTCAAAATTCTATAGTTTCTTGCATATGCCATGAACCAATACACCCAATTTTTGGATTAAAAGTAGAGACGCCGAATTACGTTGCCCATGACAGAGATGGTGATACTAGAGACAGCTGTTAGAGTTCTTCTCAAACCTCAATCAGAAAAATTGAAAGCTTATGATCTGTAGAATGAGGTCTCACAAATTTCTTCTTATTATGTTAATCAATTTCAGGCCTGTTAAAATATAACTCATTGTAGTTTCTTTTCCGGTGAATATTATTTGTTATCTTTTCTTTTAATTGATCTAAGCTGGTTATTATCATCTGGAAGTGATGCGTTGTTCATTAAGTTCCCGCTGAACATGTAATGTAAAATATGTGAGATTGAATTTGAGGAATTGTATATTCCTAGTTTTACATTGCGAATGACTAGTTGGTTCCTTCTTAAATTTTGCAAGATTTACAAGTCATCTCCAGAGGACAGTGAGTAGACTGAAATTATGATTGGGTGCTGTTTAGATGATATCCATTAGCTCTTAATAAGCTCCGAACTCATTGGAGCTTAAAAAAGAGTATTTTCTTAATCATTTGTTTGCAGAGGGTTCTTCAAGTGTCATATTTTCACGGTTAATGATTTCCACTTCATTGTTGTCTTTCTTTCTTCGCCCCTCCTTTCAAAAGCCCTTGTGGAATTCTTTTCAGATGCTATTTTATATCACTGGCCGTCTCTTACAAATGCCAAGAAAGCAAGAGTGAGAACGAAGAGAAATATTGGCGCTGGAAAGGGTAATAAAATATTTGATGAGGAAGTGACCTGGTGATGCTTCCAAAAAGGCTGTCTAATTGGTGGAGGAGGAGATGCCATATTTGGTTTTCTCCTGTGTTGTAATGTAATATGTTAGTCTTGGTTTTTATTTTATTTTTTTTCTTGACAGTATGGCAGTAAATTGAAAGAGAAAGGAAACTAATCGAAATTATGAGATGATGCATAGTGTATACCCATTGCTGTTGGGACAGAAAACAATATCATATTCGTTGGCTTTGCAAGTGAAAGTGCTGGTGCCATCATCAAATGCATAGCTATAAGCTCTTGGGCAAGCCGCCTTGAATATGGTTGAATAATAGGAAGGCTTGCAGGTATTTGGATTGGCAAATTCTCCACTGCAGCAATACTTGTCCAACTTGAATGCCTCGCAAGCACTCCTACATCCCACTACCCCTTGGTTTCGATCACCTCCTAGTAGTTGAAGTTCTTTGGGACAACCTATTCCATTGCAATTTTTGCTGTATCAGGTACTCTTGTGATTCTTCTGTCATTTATATACCTTATTACTTATGATATAGTTGTACTTTATTAAATAAACTTTTACCTCTGTTAATATCAGTAATACAACCTGTGGCATTACAAGCTCCACCAAATGCCCCTCGTGGTAGCGCGAGCATTGGCAAATTGTATCCATCTACCATGCTAACATCATAGAAATCTTGTCCATTTCCTGATCCAAGTGTTATCTCAAACAGTGAGCTGGGTGGAGCAGCACCATTTCCATCACATTCCAGCCTTCCCCCACAGTCACCTGTTTGGCATTTACCAACTCCTGTTGCATCAAATTTGCAACCAGTCCTTGCCCATATCCTTCCTGACCATCCTGGAACAGTATTCAATTTGATGCTTTGGCCCGTGTCCAGCCGGAATCCGGTTGTTGCGAGTGGAGGACTCCCTGAACCTGAAAGTGTGCCAGGCCATATAGTCTGTGGGCAGTTGTTGATTATGGTGAATGTGTAGGAGAAAGAGCTAGAGAAGAATGTAAAGAGAATAAGCAATTTGGGGAACTTCCAACATGGCTTTGTTGGCATTTTAAGAATTATGGTTGGTAATGTTGGTTGAACCTTGGAAACTATAGAGGGGTTGATTTTGAGGGCCAAGAGAATGGACATTGCCCCCAATATTTGTAATTTATACTATTCTGAATGAGGGGGTTGTGTGCTAAATCAGTTACGTCATGCATTATAAACAGACAAACAGTTACGTTGCTTTCAGTAAATCCTCAGCCGCAAGACCAGCTTTATGGGTTTAGTATTTCTTTTATTGGTGATGGTCTCATTTAGAAGCGATTCTTTGCTTTTGCTATATTGCATGGGAAGTTGTACAAATCTGGAATTCTTTGTGACCTTCTGACCAGAGAAATCATTAATTTCTTCAAAGAATCGTATAAGAAAATCTTAGATTGGACCCTCTAAGAAGTTGCATCGGATTATCGTGGAAAAATGGGGACCCAGGCTAGTTATCCTTGATTTAGACCACGGTTACAACTTACAAGAATTTATTTATACTTCACTAAATAAATTTAACTTAAATGTATATTTTATTAATAAAAGTTAATATTAACTATAAAATTATATAATTGCAAATTTATAATCCATCTAAAATTTGATATATTGAGTAAATATCAGTAGTAAGATTAATAAAATTCAATGTATATAGTTATTAAAGCAAATGACTTCGTCAAAGGTTATTCCTCGTCAGCTTAACATAAACTTCTATATCACTTGATCCATGAATTGAGTACAATTTTAATTAAAAGGATCTGGAACTTAATTTTGTTTATTAAAAAAATGAATTTCACATCAAAAAGTAAGAAGGCGAGGCTCTTTCCGTTACTTTTGTTTGGAACATAAAGTAGAGTTCTTTCTGAGTAATGCAACTTATTAAAATACTTTAAAGTAGAGCATACAACTCTTTTAAAATGGACAATGCGCTTAGAATAAAGTAATAAAGTATTATGGGTATAAAAAAATAGTATAGAGTAATAGCTCTAGATTAGAAATCAATATCTTATATTCAAATAATTTCATAATTCAACAGTAAAAATGTTTTTAATGGTTGATTTTTCAAATGAATGGCTGGTTATCACTCAATATTTTTAAAAAGTGCATCTCACATATCATAAAAAATCTGCAGGGAAAGGGAATGCTAAAATGGAAATAATTTGCTAAACTGTCAGGTATTACATCACTTTCTCGATAAACAAGAGTTCTTCATGGGCCACTGACAAGGCTTCTTCAAGAATTCACGAATTAGAAAAACTTCTGGAGGACAATGATGCGAACTTGGATGTCTCAGAATAAATCAGCTTCCAACCATAATTTATCAAACTACCAAGCGGTGAAACCTTTCATCCGAAATTTTGATGTTATGAAGTGAAAAAGTCCATTTCAGATAGAAACGTGAAGGCAACTTATCAATGAATATAACAAAAAGCTTAATTTTTTCGTTCATCCATGTAATTATTTTTTTATATTCAATTTGTTCCTTGAATTCATAAAAATAAAATTTTTAATTTGATCCTTGTATTTATAAAATTTCAATTTAATCTCGATTTTTTTTTAGAAAATAACTCAATGTAAATCCTTTTAACAGATTTCGCTTAAAAGACATAACAAAAATTTCATGACACAAAGGATCGAATCTCTATTTGAACGACACTACGAATAATATAAAGTCATTTTTAAAAATATAGACTAAACTTAAAAATTTCACAATATAAGAACCAAATTGAATATAAAAAATTATATAAGGACCAAAACTATAATTAAGCATGTAACAAAATAACAATTTCTCACAAATTCATACTTTATTGTATATACTGGAGTATTTTATCATAAAAAAAAATAATTTTCTTGCTAGATTAAAATCCCTCCCTTTTGATTTACTAGAGTTTAGAGAAGAGATGGATCTAATTATTCTATACAATACCACACCCCGCAGATTATTCTTTAATTTCCACTAGTGTCCCTTCCAGGAGAGGCATGTCTAGATTTGAAAACAAAAGTTTGCGTCATCGAAGTGCTTCAAGGAATATTTCAAAAACAAACATGAACTTTGACTATTCCGAATTTCATTAATGATCTATAAGGTGATACATAGTGTCAAAAGAATTAAAAGAGATATGCTTACAAACCCCTGACACTTAAATATCAGGATATACAAAAGCCAAAAACTGGTATAAAAAATTATCAAGGCTAAGGAGTTTACTTCCACAATTCAAACACAGGGAAAACCACTTACAATCAAATATAAGAGAATATGAGGAAGTTTGACAGTGGTGATAGTTGTAAATATACCAGGACAGGTCACTTTTATTTGTTCAATCAATGCAGTGGAGAACAAACTCATCAGGTTATACTTCAAACTATATTGAAATTGTGCACGCAGACTGTGTTTCAGCTTTCCATATAATGTCTGGGTCATCCACCAAAACTTGTTTAGATCATCAGAACTATCCTTTCCTCAGCTATCATCTGGAATGGCTCAGTCTCAAGACTCTTCAGAGGCCAATAATTGTTGTCTAAGCTTCACCAAGGGTAAATGTGAGCATAAATGCATAAGTAGCTAAGCTTGTACCTACAAGAAAACAAGAAGACGATGTATCAATTTTTCATCTTCCAGCAAGTCTATATTAAAATATGTTAGTCTATTTCAACACAAATGTTTTGAATGCTCCTTGGTAGCACATGCTTCAAAACCTGCACAGGTTACATTAAACTCAGAGACAGTCATCAGTCAACTCATGAAATAAATAAGATAATAAAATGATCAATTAATGAAAACGTGAGCTATGATCTCTGATAACTCTGCAAAAGAACAAGAAATTAGGCAGCAAATTAAAAAATAGTTTTCACATGCACAACAACTTTATCCATGTGAGCAACTGGAGAGAACCTGGGCTTACAGAAGTCAAGGCAATCAGCATGGCCCTAAATAGGGATATCAGCCTAAGCAATAAGACTGATAATCATGTGCTGTTCTAATGGAATTATGAAATACAAGGAGTAAAAATAATACAACTCAGAAGAAGTAGTATTAGTAATAAGTAACTAATACTCAAATAGCACTGCCCAGCTACAACAGAAACACTGGAAACTTAACAGGTGCCTAGAAAAGGTTAACAGTTAAGTACATCATTAATAGTGAACGTAGTGCACCATTCAAATCCAGCTATAACAGACTGATTCTCAAGAAACTGAAGTCAATTCAGATTTTATGTTGATCAGAATACTAAATAGAGTCTGCTCAAATCCCCATTCAAAAGTCAAGCTAAATTAAGCACTACATTACATTAATACTAGAAACATAAGGAGTTCCTACAACAGATGAACATAAATGTCCACCAATAAGTAGTCCATAATTGTCCAAGTTCACTTATTCATAATCATCTAATAGAAAAGGGGGAAAGAAAAGGACAAGTGAAATGATAGAGTTTTAGCAGTTATATAATATTATATCTAGCTCATATCCATGCCATCTCCAACTTGGCTACAGATAGGACTGACAGCAGAGAAAGATCTCTCAAATGGAGAAGGATGGATTTGGGAATCACGTCTACGCTTAAAACCACAGCTATCAGATGGCGAATTCTCTGCATCAAGCTTTCTTCGAACACCTCTCACTGCCTGTTCCTCTGCTGGTGTAAGGGGGAAAATTTGACCACTAGCTCGACAAAGGGAGCTATGGTTATCATACAGAATTCTCTGGTTACAGTTTTTATCACAGATGTGAGTCAGCCCAGTTAGCTTGCAGCGATACATATTTCCACAAACATGTTCATTTTGACATTTCCAGTCGCATTTGTGACCTGGAATCGGACCATCTCGGCCCAAAATACTGGACAGAAAAATAACATTTGCAGGGGCAGCAACCATAGATTTGCCATATACCTCCATTCCTTCAGTCAACACAGCAACTCCTAAGTTCTCTTAAGTTTAACACACTCCAACTTCAAGGCCTTTGCCTGAATTGTCTGCATGTCCCACCATAACAACACAGATTTCAGTCAAACTCAACAACATTTATCTACTAACTAGAAATATATACAAGAACTAACACACTCTGTAACCAAACCCTAGTTGATTTTCTTCTAAAACTAAAAAGGGTCTCTGAATAATATCTTATTCCTATTGACAAAAATCCAATGATATTTGTTAAGAGCCGTTGACCAACCACAGTCACAAATGATTAATCACAAAACACAAATCCAGAATCTAATTCATAGAAAGTGAACAAAATTATATCCAACTGCTCCATCTACCTTTGAAAAACCTTAACACAAACGGCGTTTATTCTAGGTAGAAACAAACACTCACATACGACAGATCTAAACCTAGGTCAAGTGTGATTTTCAAAACGACATACAACACGACAACCAACACGAGCTCTGTCAACAAATCAAACGACAAAATTCTGAGTGATACTTTCCGTTCCAGAAAACCATTACATCAAAATATCCTTACACATACAAGCTTCACAACAACAATAATAATAATAATTAATAATTAAAAATTAATAATAATAAATAAAATAGAAATTCGTAGAACAACAACGCAGCGAAGAAGAGAAATGAACTCACGCTCTTGAGTAAGTGAAGAAAACGGATAATCTTGGTCCTTCTCAGTACCTACAAAAAAGAAAAAGAGAAACCAACAAAAAAGAAAAAGTTTTTTTTTTCTCTCTCTCTCTCTCTCTCTAACTCTCACCGCAGAACCTAAGCTACGAACAAGGAGAGAAGGGGTAGGAGTGATGTATTTATAGAAACTTGGCGCTGAATGCTCATGCTGGTGACTTTACACTTGTGGGGTTGACGCCCCTCACATAGGACAAAACACACGCAAAATCAAATGCAAAATCAAATGCATGCCAAATTTCCCCCAAATGTAATTTCAATTTCGCCCCCACTTCACCTACAATTTTGGATAAACCTACCGGATCCAACGCTCTCTCTAAACCCATCCTCCTTATTTTATTTAACTTTAAAAACTCCATACGTTGGAACCAAACTGTTTTTTTTTTTTAATTTAATTTAATGTTTGTCACGTGTAATCCAACGGCTCTCTCTCTCTCACATCACATTCTTATCTTTCACACTTTTAACGCTTCAATTTACTAAAAAAAGAGGGATTCGGATTAGGATTAAAATGAGAGAGAAAACGGAGACATTATCCTCCTATTGACACTTGACACGTGTAAGCACCACCTCGGCTCATGTTTCCATATCATTCTTTTGGGCTTTTTTTAATGGGCTAAGCCCATGACCCTAATTCTACCCATCAGATCTTCTCTAGGGTTTGCAGCGATTCAACTTTCGTTTAGATCAGAGAGCATCATTTGTCTCATCATTCTAATCATTTTTCTTTTTGTTCTTTGATTTTGCTTCAGATCTACGCCGCTGATGAGTTGAATTTGGATTTAGAACCGTCAAATTTTGTAGCGGTAACTTATTTGTGGATTTATCAAACAATTACACAGCTAAAGTGAATTAAAAATGAAAAACCAAAAACGAAAAAACAGGTTGTTTATCTGGTGAATACAGAAAGATGTTGTGGTTAATAGTTCAGATATTGAAATCCTAACTTTCTCGGCCTTGAAATTGAAAGTGAAGGTATTAAGATTAAGAGGAGAGCTTCTAAGGCTATCCTGATGCATAGAACTCTAGTTTATATGTTCAGCTTATTAACTTTCTAGGCTCCTTCTTTCTAATCATCTGATGTCAGTTTTCTGTCTTTCGTACTATGGTTGCTCCTTGTATAACAAAAGAAAAGGATTACATGTGCTTCTTAATGTTTGTCATTGATTGGGTTAAGCACTGTTGAGAAAACATTTATTTATGTTAAAATGAATTTCTGCATGAATTAGAAATTCTGAAGTGGTACTTCTTAGTAATCATTACAGAGAAGAGCATAAAGTACAATCCGTAACATAATTGGTTTGATAGTTCTTACTTTATAACAGCTAACAAATGTAGCTTGTAGCTCTAGTAAATTGACTTCTATAATGACTCCAATTTTGTTGAAGCTTTATTGTCCGTATGAGCATTGACATTCTGGAGAATTCTGCTTTTTCCATCGTGGTTGGGGACAGCAGTTATTACATCAAGTTATTTTTGTTTGTGTTAATTTACGGTTAAAATCAGTTAGAGTCTATTGTGTTGGTTGGTTATACTCACTGTATGTGATCAATGATAAGGTATTCACTCTTCAATTCTCTCGTTGTGTATAGTCACAGTTTTTATTGAATGTATAGCCCTTGGTTACTGTGTTCTCATTTCTCAATGCATGTGTCCTTAAAATGTGGCAAAACAATCAAGAACAATGCTCACAACTTAGGTAAATATTGTTGGACTCTTGTCTTGAGTGCCTTCTGCTTCGTATTGTCTTTCATGGATGATGTTCATGGGTGGGGCTGGAGTGATCCTTGACAATCCTGAAGCTCAAGAGCAGCTGCATCACAATCATATCAATGTGGAACTTCAAAGTACTAAAATATAGATTACCCAAAGATTGCACCTGATAATATTAAGATATTGAAATGACATTCAGATTTGTGAGATGAATATTACATTTAAGCATTAAGGAAGAAAAATTACAAGGATGATCACAATTGACAACAAGAAAATATGAAAGAACCCTGTGGTATTGATAACCAAGAAACTCTATGGCTTTCATAATCACACCAATTAATGGCTCTTTACATTTGATTTGGTACGCTGCAACATCCCTAAATGGGACGACAAAGTCTTCCCTTTTCTAAATTTGAGTTATTAGATAATAAATTTTAAATATTATTTATAATTAATTTATTAGTAAATTATATAATTCAAATATACATATATTGTTATAAAGTATATATTCGAGAACTTCACTATTACTATTCGTGTCTATATAAATGATGTTTTAGATTCGATTATTGTGGATAAAAAAAATTATTGAGAGAAATCCCTACTAAAAATAGTCAACAAAAATTATTAAAAAAATTAGTTAACTTTTATTGAGAGAAATTTTTTGTGCAAGTTTGTAATATTTATAAAATATTAATATTTTATACGACTATTATCTTTGTTATGAAAACTTTTTTAAATTAATGTTTTACATTTAATTTGATATAAAAATTTGAGATCAATTACATTACATGTAACTGACTGAATAAATTAGTATAGAGTAAAACCTTTTTTTCAAAAAAATTATGATCAAATTTTAAGTAATAAACAGGAATTCAAAATATTATCATAGTAAAATAAAAATTGATGAATTATAACTCAAATTTATTTAGTTTGGGAACAAAATAATGTAATAAATGAAGATTTATTAATAAATAAAAAAATAAGTGAAAACAACATACTCTCCTTATTAGATTCGATAAGCAAGTAACCAAATCAGAAATACACATCAAGTAAGGACGGTCAAAGGTAAAATATACTTTTTATGAATGGATTACTAGTTATTTTAAAAAACATAATATAGGATGTAATAAACAACTAGAATTCTAGTATAGAAGAAAGTTTTTACTTTTTATTATAAAAAAAATATTTGATACTAAATCCAATATCAATATATATATATATATATATATATATATATTATGTATTTTGATTATTAATTTTGTTTTTCTTCCTCTTTCTTTATCTTTTATAAGATAGTTGACTTGTATTAAAGTTGATCATCAAACATTTCTCTACAATAAAAGAAAATTATTTTTAAGTCTTTATACATATTAAGATGAGTTTTATAGATTTAATTATAACCTTTCACTGAGGATTTACAATAGCCTCAACTTTTCATGCTAGCATCTTAGTCATTTAATTTTTTTTTTCTAAAATTAGCATCAGAGCATACCTAATTTCCTAGGTTTTCAAAAAAACTTTTCTTTAAGAAGAATTCGTAGTTCTAGATTACATTCGCGTATCTTAAAGAAAATAATCAAGGCATCCTAAGAACTACCATAATAATCTAGCTAACCATTTAGAATAATACTTACATAGCTCTTCAGGATAGACAAAGACCGCAAAAAAAAAAAATAGGGACACGAAGGAACTTCAAATATTACTTCTACACTCTTTGCGTTAGTTATTTTACTAGCTTCTTCTCATATGTTACAACTAAGCTCTATGGCTTTATTTATAGAAAAGAAAAGACTAAAAGACAAAATACCCCTCCAGTTCAACACAATATGACCATGCTTTTACTCTATTACAAGGTACAATTATTATAGAGAAAAAAAATTAAGATAAGATTCTAACATCTTCTTTTTATCAGAACCACTTTATTCATGTGGCTTTTTGTCTCTTATTTTTTTTAAGATCACAACATTTTTTTTTTGGGTGATTTCTTCTTGTATAGATTCACGGAAATATGAAGAATTTGATGTTGATTGTCCCTTGTTGGAGTTTGTTGAGCATAGCTTCCAGCCTCATAAATTTCTTTGTTTTTCTTTATTTTTGGAAGTATTGAAAAAGTTTATTATTAATGGAATAAACATTTTTCTATTATACGATGGATGGAAGGTATAGTTGTGTGTTACGATTTTCTCTAATTAAATTGAAATCTTTTTTTACCAAAATTTAATAAAATCATTAGTAACCTTGTATATGTGCTCTAAGTAAATTGTACTGATAGTTAGAGTTATCTTGAAACATCCTAGGATTTGGAAAGTTTTGTGGAAAGAAGTTACTTAGGAAGGTAATAATTTATTATCTTATTGTTAGATCAAGGAGATTAACGTCTCTAAGTTTTAATTAATTATAAGATAGACGGAACATCTCAGACAAAACGTTACAAGCAAAGTCAGACTGAACAAGCACAGACGGAAGATGACCCCTCAAAATTGAAGTCATCCGTCTGTCTCAAATCTAAGTCTTTAGACGAAAGGATAGACGAAATTCTTCAGACGAAACTTACAAGCCGAAACTTACAAGCCAATCTTAAGACTAAAGATCTACATCGTCTGTCATAAGAGTGAAGTACAGTCTGAGTAACTCACGTCAATTTCAAATTTGCTAAAGTACTCATTAGAGTTTCCAAGATCAGTATGGAGATTCGAACTTACCTATGCTACACGAAAAGGGTTCTCCTTTTCCAAGAAAATCTCTGTACAAGTCAGAAAAAGGACTGAGCATGCAATCAAATCCGCTGCGCACGCTATCTATCACTTGATTGCACTCTGACACCCTTTTGGACTACACTTGGAGAAAGCTCAACGACATTCTTCTGTCTCTAACGGATATCTGAAGACCCTGCCTATATAAGGACCTCACTCTTCCAAGTTTCAGTTGGCAAACACGCTTATATTGCTAAGACTTTGTGCTTTCGCTCACTGCTACTGTTGAACTTCATTGTATACCCCTCTCTGCGAAGAGGAACTTTTCTTTCTTAGAAATCTTTGTAAATCCACTTGTGTGGTGCTTTAGCCTGAGGAGGCTGTGTGTTCAAAGAATACCTGGTTGTTTAGCCTGAGAAGGCTGTGCTCAAAGAATATCTGGTAGTAGCCAGAAGTGACTGGGATCAAATAATACTTGTAACCATTTCACAGTTTGTAGTGAAAACTCAGTAGTTGCTGGGTATCTGGACGTAGTCTTAAATAGACGAACTGTAAAAGATAAAACACAAGAAGGGGGGTTGAATTGTGTTACTTAAGATAAATTTGTTCCTTTTGTCTGTGGGTTTCAAAGAGGTTCAGACGAAACAGTCTTAATCTTACAAAGATTGATTTAAGAGTATAAATGTTAGAGTATGATTATCCCCGGTTAGTCAATAGCTTAAGATAATAAAAACACAAATATTTTTATACTGGTTCGTCTATTCAAGACTACGTCCAGTTACCTAGCAACTACTGAGTTTTCACTACAAACCGTGAAATGGTTACAAGTATTATTTGCACCCAACCACTTCTGGCTATTACACAGATATTCTCTGATCCCAGCCTTCTCAGGCTAAACTACCAAGGTATTCTTTGAACCCAGCCTCCACAAGCTAATAAAAAGGTATTCTTTGGGACATAGCCTCCTCAGGCTAAAACACCACACAAGTGGATTTTGAAAAGATGTTTTAAAACAAGTGTTTTCCTCTACGCAGAGAGGGTTTTTACAATAAACACAATCATAGAACTTTGAGCGAAATCTTCAGAAGATAGATTGAGAGAAGCGTATTCGTCAACTGAATTCTGATGAAGTGAAGTTCTTATATAGGCATCTTCTTCAATTAGCCGTTAGACTCATTTGAATGCCGTTGAGAGTCGTTGAGATATCTCTTGAGAGC
The DNA here is from genome assembly GCA_026586105.1 of Hylodesmum podocarpum. Taxonomy (NCBI): domain Eukaryota; kingdom Viridiplantae; phylum Streptophyta; class Magnoliopsida; order Fabales; family Fabaceae; genus Hylodesmum; species Hylodesmum podocarpum. Next base: position 13,856,251 of record JALJEV010000623.1, on the reverse strand, counting down.
TTTTCCAAAAGGTGTCAGTTATACTTGATTGATTGATGTAGAACACAGCGGATATAGCGGACTAGATTGCGTGCGCAGTACCTTTTCTGACTTGTACAGAGACTTTGACAAAAGGTGAAGACCTTTTTAACTTGTATGTGAAAGCTCGAATCCCTATACTGATTTTGGATACTTCTCATGAGTACTTCTTCAGATTTGAAATCTTGGCGCGAATGACTCAACTTTGCTTCACTTTTGGATAGACGATATATGCCTTCAGTCTTTGTTGTTTCGTCTCATCCTATCGTCTGATGACTTCACTCTTGGGACAGACGAAAGACTTCAGCTTGAGGAGTCTTCTTCCGTCTGTGCATGTTCCGTCTGACTTGCTCGCATAACTTCCGTCTGAGAAAGTTTCTTCTGTCTTGTAAACATCAAAACCTTAGACGAAATTCTTCATCTTGATCTAACACGAACCAATATAAAAATATCTGTGTTTACTCTTTCTGAACTTGTGACTAACGGGGATAACCAACTTATAACGTCTGTTCATTAAAATTAACTTTTGAAGATAAGTACTGTTTCGTCTGACTGCATTTAAACCAACAGATGAAAGGAGTTAAATTTTTTTATTAACACAATTCAACCTCCATTCTTGTGTTTTATCTTTTACACTTATTTATACAAGGGTGAAAGCCCCTAAATCTTTCAGATGGAGGTATAAGGACTCACTCTAAACAACCAAATTCTAGTAAGGTCTTTATAGAAATGGACAAATTTTCAAAATCAATTGGTTTAAAGTAGTCTAGATCTATCTTTGCTTTTCTTAAAAGGAATTTTTCCTTAAAAGGGCAATTTTCTTCTAAGTTTTTACGAAAAGGTGTTTCCTTTGTATAAACAAACCTTTGATTAAAATAAGTTTGTACTTCTACAAAAATATGAGAATAATTGGTTAAGAAATATGAATTTCTAAAAGAAATTTTTGAATCACAAGAAATTTCTTAAACTAAGTTCTTGTTCAGGAGATAGGTTTTAGCTTAGAGTCTCTTTATAATTCTTTTGTATTGTTGGGTTGGTGTTTATGATATTTGTTTCTTGTTATGGCTTTAAAGTTAATTTTATCTTAGAGACATCAATTGTATCTAGTTCAAGAACTTTTTCAGCTTTTTCTTTTGAATATAATCTTTTGATTTTGAATTCCTTCTTTAGTAATACACAAATTTATGAAATATGTAAAAATTCATTTATATGATCCTATGGAGAGAACAAATATGTACAACCTTTTTTAGAAGGAGAAGCTTTTGTGAGTAGAGGAACTCCTTTATTATTTGCTATCCAAAAGTTATATAAAGTACAAATAATATCTCTTTTCATGGCACAAACAATTTTGTTTGTACATTTTGGAATATTCCAAATATTATCAAGAATGCAATTGAATTTATCATTTTGTTAGGATTGATAATTCTTGATTACCAAACTTCATCTTATGCTTGACATCTGATATTAAACCTTGCTAAACTTCATCATTTATTATTCATGTAAACCCAAAAATGACATCAGCAACTACATTTTTTATTTCTTTTATATGTTTGAAATTTATTTTTAATCTATTATGGTATACATATTCTTGGAATAACAACCATCTTTTATTGGTTTTTTTTTCTAGATTTACCTGTATATTATCATATTATAGCTTCACAATATCCTTTTATAGTTATTTCCTTTCTATTTGGTATTGACTTAACACAAGAAGGGGATTGAATTGTGTTAATTAATTTAAAATATTTTCAGACGATGTGTTTTGCGTCTGTTAAATAAAGCTTTAGACAGACATAAGGTATTTTTCTGTTTCAAAGATTGATTTTAATAAAAACTTTCATTTAAGTTGTTTATCCCCAGTTAGTTAGCAGAAGAATAAGTAAAACACTAACATTTTTATACTGGTTCGTATGTGAAGACTACGTCTATTTACTTAGCAACACGCTAAGTTTTCACTAAGAGTATTCTTTGAAACCAGTCACTCTTGGCTAATTACAGATATTATTTGGACAGTCTTCTCAGGCTAAACACGATATTCTTTGGACCTAGCCTCCGTAGGCTAAACCAGGTATTCTTTGGACACAATATCCACAGGCTAAACAAGGTATTCTTTCAACACTTAGCCTCCTCAGGTTAAATCAGGTATTCTTTGGACCTCAACCTCCTCAGGCTAAAACACATGTATTCTTTAAACACTTAACATCCTCAGGCTACAATACCACAATTGTGGTTTACAGAGCTTAAGAACAAAGAAGATTATCCTCTACGCAGAGAGGGATTTTACAATGAAAACAAATTTGAGTTCAGGGCGAGTGAACTTTGTTTGAGCGAAGCTTTGAGAGCGAATAAAATTGATAGCTTTGAGCGTGTTCGCCAACTTCAACTCATAGCAATGAAGTCCTTATATAGACAATTTCTTGAAGTATCTGTTAAGATGAAGATTTAAACGTGTGTACTTTGTCTTGGGTACTTCAACATCTGACAGAGTGAACAATCAGAACATTTATTGATTTCACATCAGAAGTTAGCGTGAGATCAAGCTTTTACTGATGTGCTAAGATATTTCACCGAAAAGTACATCTTACATTTCGTGTTGCAGAGGCTTAATTCAAATCTCTTTCTACCTTTAAAAACTTCTGAGTAACAGCTTGATTTGAGTGAAGACACATGTTACTCTGTGTCTGAACTTCATTAATCTTCACTAGACAAATGGATTAAATTTAAGACTGAGCTTATATTCTGGTCATTTGTTTGTCTTCAATCTTCTTTTTCAAGTCTTCACATTTGAGCTCATGACTTGAAGTTAAGATGTGACTTTGAGTTATTCGTTTTGATCATTAAAGGTTCTTCATCTGATGTAGTTGCTTAGAAGCTTGATGACTTGAACATTTAAACTTAACATTGTGTATCTGTGCTTGAGGGTGCATTCTTCGTCTATGCTCAACAATGATTCGTCTGATCATTGTTTCGTCTACGTCTAGTGACCCTTCCATCTGTCTTGTAATTATCAAAACTTAAGGTACTAAGTCATTTTGACTTAACATATTTATTAAAAACAACTTAAATATTTCTAATGAATTTATAACTGCATTTACCTTATAATTTGGGCAGTAATATATATTTGGGGTTCGGTATGGTACTTTCCTAATGCATATCTACAAATTTGTCTTTACGTGATATTGTCATATTTATTTTTCTTTTTCTTTGGAATAGTTCCCCATTATAATTTACAACCATCACATTCTACTACTTTATAGTCTGTGTCTAGTGATAAAAAAAGTAGTGGTAAGTTTTTTATCATTTCCTTTATTTTTTACTAGTTTTATATCCTTTATATTAAATTTTCTTTATCTTGTTAAGAGGCTTTTATTTTACAAAAGAGTGGTATATTTTCCTAAGTCTTTTATGCAATTTATAACACAATTTAATAAATCTAAATAGGTTCTTAAAGTTTTTATACTTCTATTTGGGAAGCTTAGAATTTTATTAAAGATATGATATTGTAGTTTTATTTTCTCATTTCCTATTTCTTTCCCTTAAAAAGGATATGTGTATTTTACATATTTCCATTTTTTATTTGGAGATTATTGATTCAAATTTTTCAAATAAATATTATAGGACTTGTTTTAAATGTAGAAAATGTTCTTCCTTTTGCTTTTGAGAAAACCAGAACATCATTGATGTATGTACATTTGAATTCTTTATAGTCTCTAAAAATATTATCCATTTTTCTTTGAAAGATATGTGGAACATTTTTTAGGCAAAGGAGACAAATTTCCACTCAAAAGTCCTTTCGAGCCAAAAAAGATAGTCTGTTGTATTGAATCAGATGCATTTTAAATTAGTAAAAGCTAGAATTTAGATCAAATTTTGAAAATCATTTCAACTATTGTATCTTGTTTATCAAAACACTTGAAAAAACTAATATAATTCACTATCTCATTCATTCATTAAATTTTGTATACAGGATACTATATATATTTATAGTATTACAAATCAAGGACTAAATAAGGAAACAAATATTAAATATGAAAAAGATAGAATCTTAACTAATCATATTTGTTTAATCATATTTGATTATGCGATATTCTCTATATCTTATCTTAACTAATCAGATAATATATTTTGTAAATATAATCTTCACTAATCAGATATTCTCCTTTTTTAACACTCCCCTCAAGTTGGTAAATAAATGTCATACATTCTCAATTTGTCTAATAGTTTCCCAAAAATCTGACTTGTAACAGCCTTGGTAAGAATATATGTTAGTTGATCTTCAGATCGAATATTTGACAATTCTAGAATATTTTTATCAAGCTTTTCCTTGATAAAATTTCACATGTTTCATACGATCGTGTTGGATAGAGTTGTGAGCAATGTCGCGCGCAACTTTGTTATCACAATACAACTGAATGGGACGTGTATGTACATACCCTAAGTCTTGGAGAAGTAGTCTAAGCCACATACCTTTGCAGAGTCGAAGAACTATTCCTATGAGTTCAACTTCAGCGCTGGAACGAGCTACAACATTCTGCTTCTTGCTTCTCCATGTGAAAAGATTACCCCCTACAAATATAAAGTATCCAGAAGTTGATCTCCTATGATCAAGAGCACCTACCCAATCTGCATCAGTATAAACCACCACATCTTGGTAGTTAGATCCCTTCTTGAACAAAATTCCCTTTCCAAGAGTAGCCTTTATGTACCTTAAGATTTGTATGATCGCATCCATGTGTTGTGCACCAGGATTGTGCATGAACTGACTCATCACACTAATAGCATAAGCTAAATCTGGCCTGGTGTGTGCAAGATACATCAATCTCCCTACAAGTTTCTGATATCTTCCTTTGTTGGCCGGAGTTTGATCTTCTTCAATACACAACTTCAATCCCCCTCGATTGGAGAATTTGTTGGCTTGCATGCTGTCATCCTAGTTTCTTTTAACAAATCCAATGCATATTTCCGCTTGGACAGAAAGATACCTGATGTTGATCTTGAGACCTCAATCCCAAGAAAGTACTTCAAAGAACCAAGGTCTTTCATCTCAAATTCTCTTGCTAAGTATTCCTTTAATGAATTGCGTTCCTCTTGATCATATTCCGTGACTATCATGTCATCAACATAAATAATAAGAATTGTAATTTTTTCCTCTTTCCTTTTTAAAAACAAGGTATGATCGTGATTGCTCTGTTGATATCCGAAAGCAATCATTGACTTGGTAAATCTCCCAAACCATGCTTGGGATGATTGCTTTAGTCCGTACAATGACTTCTTCAGCTTGCATACCTTCTTGCCATATGTATCAGGGATTTTACATCCTTCTGGTAGCTTTATATAAACTTCTTTAGATAATTCTCCATGTAAGAAGACATTTTTTATATCAAATTGTTGTAAGGGCCAATCAAGATTTACAACTAGAGATAATAATACCCGAATAGTGCTCATTTTTGCTATGGGAGCAAACGTTTCAGTATAATCTACTCCATATGCTTGTGTACACCCTTTTGCCACCAATCTAGCTTTGAATCTCTCAACTTTACCATCTGCAATAAACCTCACTGTATAAACCCATTGACATCCCACTGGTTTCTTTCCAACCGGACAATCCACTAGTTCCCACATTTCATTTTTTTTCAAGGATCTCATCTCCTCATTCATGTCATCCTTCCATCTAGAGTCAGCTAATGCTTCTTGTACACTATTAGGAATAGATACACTAGATAATTGACTTATGAATGCACTATTTGAGCTAGACAAGTTTTGGTTAGAAATGTAATTACTCATAGAGTATCTAACTTTGCTAGTGAAGTCAGGATCATAAGTAAGCTTAGGAATACCTCTAGTGACATGATTCGGTAGAATTTTTTTGTCTACATTAAGTTCTTAAGGAGACGATTGATGTGGTATATTGTTGACGTCATTTGTAGTGTCCACATCAATAGGTAGACTCTCAATCTCGGCATGCTCAAGAACTCCATGATGTACCTCTTCCTCATTTTGCGTTAGTTGATCATTAGGTTATTGCACACTCTCATCACTACTTATTACATTGTCTTGAATTTCATGATGTACTGATAACTCACAAAAGAGAGCTATTTTTGTACTCTTTTTATATAATAAATTGTCCTTCTTATACTCATAAGCCATCTAAAATGACTCTAGTTGGTCTTAATTAATAATAAATCGTGTTAGAGCTTGTTAATGGTGTGTTTAAGTGTTTCAGGGTAAAAATAGCCAAAAACAGGAGAAAAACGTGTGTTTTCATGCATCTCTTACGGGTTGGAACTCAACTCGCGTGAATTGGAGCTTCAGTGAAGAACAAGAGCTTTCTGGAACTTCATCTCGCGCTCACCTCACGCTCATCAACCCATCTCGCGTGAGATGACTTAACTTGCACAACATGTTTGCTCTCTGGAACATGATCTCGCGCGAGTTACTTAGTATCTCGCGTGAGTTGGACTCGCAGCAGACCCAAGATTTTATCTTATCTTCCAAGATCCTATCTTATCTTATCTTATGCAAAGGAGGCTGAAGATATTATCTTATATTATCTTATTTCAAAAATAAAGATCTCATATTATCTTTTAAAGATCTTATCAAAGGAAGCTCAATTCCAATCCTAAAGGCTATAAATATACAAGTTACTATCAGCAAAAGAGTTCTGTCACCGATCGCTCTCATAGTACTTGACCTAATTCGATCGAGGCTTTAGAGATTGACAACCTCCAAACCTCTCCACTCTCGGCTCATAGACGACAACGAATTTCAACCCTTAGCAAAGAGAAGGAGACGCAAGGAGCATTCGACTTCCATTGGAATCAATTATCCTATGTATTCTCTTTCAATTTACTTTTGTGTTGTTTTCTTTTCTTCTATTAATTGAATCCTTGTTTGATTGGGAGAACGATGTAACCCTAATTATCCTTTTTATATGATTCTCAATGTTATTCAGTATATGTTTGGGTGTTTGTTCTTCGTTCTTAATGCTATTTATTAAATTGACAACTTAATAAATTGATAAGGTAATCTAGAGACGCTCTGACAAAGTAAACATCTAGAGAAAATAGAAGAATTAAACCATTATTGCGCTATGATCCTAGAGATGGGAATATGTAGTAATGCGTACCGCACCTAAATTACCTTGGGATTCATAAAACTAGATCCCTAATTAATTTGGTATTAATCTGGTTAACTTAGGAGGCGTGATTGATTTTGAGAGGAACAATCACGAAGGTAGGAATCCGATCCGACCATGATTATACTTGAATAACATAAGAGGAAAATATAAGGGGGGGTTAGTAGTGAAATCGGGATCCCAATCACTTTCTTTTTCTTATTTTTTGCTTTAAATTATCATTCCTTTATTCCTTTACAAACTACTCTCTTCAATTTACCAACCCTTTTTATGCTCTTTGGAAAAAATAGAATCATTAAATAAAAATATTGTTTCTGAATTGCTTATCCTCGTGGGTACGACAACCCTGTTCATAAATACTTATTACTTGACGGCTGTAGTATACTTGCCATAGAAAGGGATGTAGGAGGTATAACTACCACCTGTATTTTGCGTATCAAGTTTTTGGCGCCGTTGCCGGGATAAACCAATTTAGCTTATTTTTATTTTATTTTTCTCTTTTAATTTTTCTATCTTAATCAAGCTTCTCCCTTCTTCTTTTACTACTCTTATTATCCCTGTAAATTTTTCTTTTAAAAATTTTCTTTCTTCTTCTCATATCCATACTTCTCTTGAAACTGCTCATATTAACCCCCTGCACTCATTAATTTTCAAATTTAATTTTCTGGATACCTTCCCTTGGTCTGGAAATTTTTGTTTTGTAGGAAACTAAGAAAACACGAAGAGCCTGAGTTGGCCTTGATCCTAAGATCAAGAGAACACTCCCTCTCTAGAGCGTTAAGAGAAGTCAAAATAACGTGTTGAGATGTTTGATGCGATGGACCGTTCTCTTGAGGAGGCTTTTCTAGCCTTAGCCATCAGTCAACAACGCTTTGGAAAAGCAATGGCAAAATTTACAGCAAGAACAACACCTATAATCATTGCTCCTCCACCACAAGTCTATTATGTGTTATGCTCTTATTGTGGAGGTAATACCTATACTTGTGCTTATTTTTACGTTAATAAATCTGCTAACTATGTAGGGCAACATCAAAGATTTGGCTACAACAACAACTTTGGGAATTCCAACTATGGGAACCATCCTTGGTTGTCATGGGAAGATAACTCACAAACCCAAAGACTTTCATTCCAACCTCAACAAAAAAAAACGAATCTGAATTGGAGGCGTTGTCTAAGCAACTTGCTGAAAGCCAAAATATGATCATGAACATGAACAAAGCCCTACTTGACTCTAATCGTGCATTCGCTGAAGTGATGAGAGGATATCCAGCGATCTTGATGCTCTCTGAAGGAACCAGGAAGTTGCACTAAGAAACCTTGATACAACGTGCAGAATGGAGCATCAACTAGGCCAAATAAACCAACAGCTCTCAAGCCGTGATCAAGAAACTCTCCCTGGGAATACTATTCCAAACCCCAAGGAATAGATAAATTCTATGAACTTGAGAACTAGTAAAGAACTTCCTAACCTTTCTACAGAAATTCTAGCACCTATCCAAGAGGAAGAACAGGAAGAAACTGCTGCTGAAAAGACTGGTACAAGCGCAATTCCCCAAAAGTGTAGGGAGAAAGATAAAGCCAACCAAGAGGAGACACCGATGGTTGAACCTCTAGCTTATGTGCCCCCTATTCCATATCCAAATAGACTCAAGAGCGGCAAACAAGATAACCAAGAGAAGTCATCTGCAAAATCCGTGGAGGTCTCCAAAACAATAAAGGTAAATATCTCACTCCCTAAGGCTTTACAACTAATGCCAGTTTACTCTAGGCCTATGTAGGAATTATGCACCAAGAAGAGGAAGCCGCCTGAAACTGAAGTGGTGGTCTTGAATGAGGAGTGCAGTGCTATCATGAACAACAAGCCACCATCCAAAAAGAAAAATCCAGGGTTACCAATTCTTGAGGTGCGAAAATTACCTACTCATCCTCCCTCTACACCAAAAAGGAACCACAAGCCTAAGCCGGAAATAAGACCTCGAAAATCCAAGAAACCAGTAAAGGTATTGTGGGAAAGAGAGTCCATGTAAGAACTGCACCTCTGTGATCGGGAAGGTATGCATCCTTCATCTATTAATTTTTGTAAATTTTATGAAGGATAATTTTGAATTACAAGTGCAGCGAAATACAAGAGCGATTCCAAACTTGGAGAAAACTACTATAATTGGACAACACCTATACCTGACCGATGATGGAGACCCTATTGAGCTCAGGATCTTCATTCCATTATGCCGTCCAATCTGAACATAGCTCAGTCCAACTTAAGGACTTGAAAGCAAAGTGCTGATCGGGAGACAACCCGAACTTTCTAACCTTGTACTTTTAATCTCCCTTTTTGATTTCTCTTTCTTTTGTTTGTTTTTACTTGAGTCTTAGTGTTGTAGAGAGTCACTGCACAACTGCAAACATCAAGGAAGACGCAAAACATAAGGTACGCATCATAAAACATCAAAAGCTTATTAAATTAAGACTCACAGAGAGCAACTCGCGCATGATTTTACTCATCTCGCGCGAGTTGGGACTTAAACTTTTGAAAATTTGCTCTCTACGAGTCCATCTCGCGCGAGTTCTACTTAACTTGCGCAAGATCACCCTTCTAGTGCTCTCTGTCACTCCATCTCGCATTGATCTCGCTAGATCTCTCGCCAGATGGCCTTCCAGAGAAGAAACTTTCTTTTCTGAATACTAATCTCGCGCGAGTTGGGTTACACCCAAAAAGTCCTCGCACGAGATGAGCACGACATCTGAAGAGTAGAAAATTTTGAATCATAAAAACGTGGGAAAGTTGAAAGTATAATTACATTTCAATTTTTATTCTCACAAGCACCCTTCGCTACACTCATTCTCTCTAAATTCAATCTCACTCCTTAAGCATCAAACTTCACTTTTCTCTTCATTGCTCGACTTGGCCTAATATTTTGATTAACATCTCTATTTACTACCTTGACATGCTTTTCTTAGTTCTCTAAGGGATTGAAGAGACTTTTTATGAAATAACTGCTTAGGATAGTTTTAAGTGTTTAAAATTAAATGTTGCATGTTTGTATTGAAATACTTATGATAAAAACCATGTTGCATTAGGAGTTTAAGTAAAAGGGCAGTTTAAGTTATTATCTCCAGTTAGTAAGTAGATAAAATAATCAAAGTAATAATATTTTTATATTAGTTCGTCTATTCAAGACTACGTCCAGTTACCTAGTAACTTGCTGAGGTTCCACTATGAGTATTCTTTGAACCAAACCATTCTTGGCTAACAATACAGATATTCTTTGAACACAGCCTTTTCAGGCTAAAACAATATTCTTTGACCCCAACCTCCGCAGGCTAAATTTAGGTATTCTTTGAACACAGCCTCCACAGGCTAACCACGGTATTCTTTTAACACTTAGCCTCCTCAGGCTAAAATAGGTATTCTTTGGACCTCAGCCTCCTCAGGCTAAACTCAAGGTATTCTTTAAACAATTAGCCTCCTCAAGCTACAGATTGCCACAACAGTGGCTTACAATTAAGACCAAATAGAAAATATCCTTTTCGCAAAGAGGAATTTTACAATAAGAATTCTATTCTAAGTTTGTGGCGAGCAAACTTGTATGTTGAGAGCTTGAGCGAGTATATGAATATATTCTTGATCAAAGTAGTTCGCAAGGATGAAGTCCTTATATAGGTGTTTGTGTGAAGTAACTTTTAGACTGTAGATGTTAACATTAGTCCTTGTCTTGGGTACTTTCACATCTGGCAGAGTGATCAATCAGAACATTTAATGAAAAGTCAGCGGATGTCAGCGTGAGATCTGCCTTTGACTTGATTCGCTCAGAGATTTCACTAAAACGTACAACTGTTTTTCGTGTTGTAGAGGTTTATTTTGAAATCCCTTTCCACCTATAGAACATTTTGAGTAACGGTTGATTTGAAATGAGTGCACGTGTTACTCAGAGTCTTGAACTTCATAAAAGGCTAGACGAATGAATAATTAAAAAGAATTGTGTGTTGAATTCATTCGCCTGTCTTCAATCTTCGTCTTCAACTTTAATCTTCAAATCTTCACACTTGAGTACATGACTTGAAGTTGAGACGCGTTCTCTGTTTGATCTTTGAAAGGTCTTCGTCTGATGATATTGCCTTGAAGCATGACAACTTGAACTTTATGTTTGGAACTTCTTATGTTTTGAGGGTGCATCTTTCGTCTATGCGAATAATGATCCGTCTGATCATTGTTCCCTTTGCGTCTGTTGATACATCCGTCTGTCTTATAATTATCAAAATTAAGATGTTAAGTCATTTTGACTTAACAAATAACATAAGAGGAAAAGGGGGTTATTGGTGAAATCGAGATCTCAATCACTTTCTTTTCCTTATTTTTTGCTTTAAATTATCATTCTTTTATTCTTCTACAAATTGCTCTCTTCAATTTACCAACCCTTTTTATGCTCTTTGGGAAAAATAGAATCATTAAATAAAATTATTGTTTCCGAATTGCTTATCCTCGTGGGTACGACAACCCCTGTTCATAAATACTTATTACTTGAGGCTGTAGTATACTTGCCATAAAAAGGGATGCAGGAGGTATAACTACCACTTGTATTCTGCATATCATGTACCAAGATATCAACTTGTTTAGGGACCAAAGTCTGAATTTCTTCACAATTCTCCCCCTGAATTTCAAACTTAGGGGAAAAATATTTTAGTGTCTCGTGAAAAACAACATCCATAATGGTGAACATTTGTTTGGTTTGTAGATGGTAGCATCGATATCCCTTTTGATGGGCAACATAGCCAAGAAACACAAACCTTTTAGCTCTAGAAGACAACTTACTTCTTTGATTCTTGTGCAAGTGAACATAAGCAACACAACCAAAAACTTTCAGAGTTAATTCAGCAATTTTCGGACTTACTATTGCATCCATAAGTGATTGAAGAGGTGTTTTATACTCAAGAGATCTAGACGGTGTTCGATTGATTGTGTATGCTGCATATGCAAGAGCTTCTCCCCAATATACTATTGACATGTGGGCACCAATTAGTGCAACTCGAACCATTTCTAATAGATGACGGTTCTTTCGTTCACCTACTTTGTTCTGTTGTGGAGTATTTGGACAAGATCTTTGATGAACAATTCCTTTAGCTACCAAAATAGATTGAAGTTCTGATTTCATATACTCTCTTCCATTGTCACTACGCAATACTTGAATTTGTGATTTGTATTGAGTCTGAATCATTTTGCAAAATTTTTGAAATAAACCTCCAACTTCACTTTTCGATTTCATCATACAAAGCCAAGTCATTCAAGTATAGTCATCAATAAATGTCACAAACCATGTTGATCCACCCAAAGTTTTAACTTTGGATGGACCCCATACATCAGAGTGAACAATCATAAACGGAAGCGAACTTTTATTTGAAATTAATGGAAAAGAAGTTCTGTGACTCTTTGCAAACTCACAAACATCACAATGCAAAGTTGAAGTGTCTACTTTATCAAAAATATTTAGAAATAATTTCATTATGTAGCTAAAAGATGCATGTCCTAAATGCTTATGCTATAGCCAAATGTTTTCGCCTTTCCTTACTCCTTGAGAACCTGTTGTTGCTAGCATTTGACCAATTTTTTCTGAATCTTTTTCAGTTAAATCCAGGTAATACAAATTTCCTCGTCTAATACCATAACCAATCATCTTCCTCGTTCGAATTTCCTTAAAAACACAAGAGTTAGGCCAAAAAATTACAACACATGATAGAGTTTTGGTTATTTGAGAGATAGACAATAGGTTATATTTAAGAGAAGGAACAACAAGAATAGTATCAAGGTTTAGATCACTTGAAATAGAAATATTTCCTTCTCCAGTGATATTAGATTTACTACCATTGGCTATGGAGATACTTGTTTGTGAAGAAGGTTTAAGATTTTCAATTTGTCTAGCATTAAAAGTCATATGATCTGAGCGTGCAAAGTCAATTATCCATGCATTATTCAAAATAGTAGATGTGCTTATTAAGGCATTACCATTACAACCATAATTACCTGTAGTTGCAGTAGAAAGCACCAACCCTTTGTTAGCCTCATCCTCTTCAAGAATTGTAGCAGCAACAATTTGAGTTTTTCTTGGATTCTTCGTCGATACTCAACTGTGATCCCACCACTCGAGGTATGCTACGATTTCATAGCATCCTTCTTTGGAGTTTCCAACCCGATTACAATGTGTGCACTTACAGTAACCTTTTTCAAAAACTTTTGGTTGTCTTGTTCGATTCTTTGTCATCATAACTGTGGCATCTTAATTCATATCTTCATTTTTTAACGTTGTTCGTCTAGCAGCTTCTCGTCGGATCAATGCATAACATTCTTCTAAATCAGGTGTCACTTCCTTGCGCAAGATTTCTCCACAAACTTCTTCAAAATCATTATCTAGTCTAGCAAGAAATATATGTACCCTCAATCTCTCAATTGACTTCTGGTACAATTTCTCATCATCAGGATCTTTCATGACTATTTTGTCATAATAGTCTAATTCCCTAAAAATCTCAACCAACTCCTCATACTATTCATATAAAGTTATGTAGTTTTGTTTTGCAATGAATGCCCTTTAATTTAAAGAAAACACTTGCAACTCATCACTTCCACAATAAAACACCTTTGACAAAGCATTCCAAATATCAAGGGTAGTGGGTAAGCGAATATACCTTTTCATGATTTCTGGTTTCATGGACATCAACAACCATCTTTTTACTTTTTGGTTCTCAGCATACCACTTTTCATATCCCTCCTCATCTTCTGTTGGGGGTTTCACTCAATCGCGGATGTAGGACAATTTTTCCCTTTTTGCGATGTGCATCTCCATTATCTGTGACCATACATCATAGTTGGATTCATTGAGAATAATGTCTATATTGAAGACACCTTCAGGTTGGACCATTACTGGAATTGATTTTTCAGCCACCTGTCCAGCAGCGGACGTTTTTATGATTCAATCAGAGACAAAACTTTGATATCAACTTGAAAAAACTAATATAATTCACTATTTCATTCATTCATTAAATTTTGTATACATAATATTATATTTATAATATTACAAATCAAAGACTAAATAAAGAAACAAATATTAAATATAAAAAAAAATCTTAACTAATCATATATGTTTAATCATATATGATTATGCGATATTCTCTATATCTTATTTCAGATAATATTTTTTATAAATATAATTTTTACTAATAAATTATTTTTTTTTAAAAGAAGGTATTGTATAACCATCAATATGTATATTTTCATGAAATCTTTTATAATTGTATATCATTTGATTTTACCTTTTTTATATTCTGAGAGTTTATGGACTAGTACTTGGTATTATATAGTTAAAATCAAAGACTTTTTTATATAGAATTTATATCCTTCTTGTTTGAAATTTACATATTAAATATCTTTTGTCTTTATTATTAAACCAAGACTTGTTATATCACATTTATATATAATAGGATTTTTTTTGAGTATTTTTGTGGGATCTTTTCCTACTATGCTAGTTTTATTTAACCTATGTATTATTTGTTGGATGATGTCAAAAGTGATAACTTTATTAATTTTTATGAAATTATAATCATTTGTAATATTAGCTAAAGATAAGTCATAATCTAATATATTTAGATATGATATTTTTTAAATTATTTGAATCAAATTCTCTTAACTCTTTATTTCCATACCTTTTTTTATTCTATAATTCTACAAATATCAGAAATACCACTGGGACATTTTTTATTAATATCTGTGTAAGGGGTATTGGTATCACCGTGCTTCGTTCCCAACTTTGATGTAAGCTCATCTATGATTGGCGACATTTGTGGAGATTAATAAATAATTTTATAATAATGAATATTCTATTATTACTTATTATAAAATCTAGACCTAATATCATATTTTTTTAGTTAGTTTTAGATCTACTGCATGTAAGACTCGGTCTTTATTATGTGGCCCAAGTTATCATTTATCTAATTAATTGATCATTGACTTTATGAATACCTCACGTATTTAATTGATAATTATTTGATGGACATAATTATCTTCATGACTTAATCAAGGTTTCCCCTTGGTATATATATAAAGAGATTATTAGGCAGAGGTTAAAAAAAAAAGAGACACACACCAATCTTAAGTCTCTCCTCTGTCTATCTCTCATGAGTATAAAACCTCAACTCTACCATCATAACAACACACCCTAAACGGGAACTCGATCATCATCGAAATCATGGCCTCATCTTTCACTACATTCATGGGACTATCAGGTACACATGATCTAATCCCTGACTTATATTTTATGTTAAAGAATTGTTCAACATGTGGTATCAGAGCTTTATGTTGATTAATTAATTCTGTTTTATTCTCTAAAATACTGGAATTGAGATCCAAAACATGTTTTAGCCCTAACTAAAATTGATTTTGTGTTTCTCCACTTTGTTTCCGATTTTTTCGAGTATTATGGGTTTTAACAAAAGGGATATGTTTTCGATCAAAACATTATTGCTTTATGTTTTTTTGATTCCAGAAAAATATATATTCATATTATTCATCCTTATTTTGATGAAATCATCTCATTTTGGTATTTGATTTATTTTTCTTGACTTGAATAATACTCTAGAGTACACTTCTGCCCAAAGGTGATGTGTTACATTTGTAAAATTTATTCAAGTCTGATTAAGCATTGTCACTTAGTGCATATCCTTAAACAAATATTTGCATTACGTTCGCCTTAAATGCATGATTTTTCACTTCTGTCTAAAGATGATGTGCTATGATTGTGTATTCTGAACTAAGTATATATGTGCATATGTGTGCATTAAAATTTGGATGTCTCACTTCTGCCTAAAAGTGATGTGTTACATTCAAATTGCACGTCATAATTTTATTATTCATAATACTTAAATAATTGGTCATAACCAAAGTGAAAGCCATTTGTTTAAGTAAAATTTAATTTAGTCTATTGTTTTGGTGTTATAATAGACTCTTGTCATAGCTTCATTAGAATATAATGGTCCTTATCTTCTTTTGCCTTAATTCATTACCCCTTAGATCAGTATAAGTTCTTGTCTAATTAAATGTCTTATTTCTCTCATCTAAATTCACTATCAGCCCCAAATATGGGAATTGAAACTTTGAATGGTGCAAACTTTTCTTCATGGAAGGATTCACTGATGCTAACTCTTGGCATGTTGGACTTTGATTATGCACTGAGAGAAGATGCCCCTCCTACTCTCATTGATAAAAGTACTGCCGCAAGGAAGGACATAGATAGAAAGACTGCCAAGACTTTAAGGAGTGGCTGACTAAGAAAGGTAATCATCTTTACATGATACTTGAGTCCTTTAATTTAAATGTTCCAACTAATACATGGTGGTTTGACTCTGGTTCTATGGTTCATGTAACCAACTCACTTCAGGGATTCCTTACAATCTAGAAGTTGGAAAGAAACCAAAGAACGCTTAAATTAGGGAATGAAAATGAATTAGCTGTCGAAGCCGTGGGAACCTTAGAATTAATAATGAAAACTGATTTATGTATTAAACTTTATGATACCTTATATATTCCCGAGATTACTCGAAATTTAGTATCAGGGCCAAGGTTAGACATAGACGATTTTAATGTTTCTCATGGTCATGGCAGACTTACTATTAGTTTAAATTCTCAAGTGTTTGGTTGTGGTTATTTGGAGGGTGGTCTCTATAAATTAGAACTAGATGACGATTTTTTCAAATCTTTGTTGTCATATAATATCAACTAGACATTAACAAAGAGAAAACGAAAGCGAGACTTAGAAACTTTGTCCATGTTGTGGCATCAACGTTTGGCCACATTTCACGAGAACGTTTGTCTAGACTCGTGAAAGATGAAGTGTTACCATTTCTCGATTTCAATGATTTTGGAACATGTTTCAAATGCCTTAAAGGTAAAATGACATCAGTGAATAAGAAAGGTACCACCAGGAGTTCAAATTTATTGGAGCTCATCCACACTGACATTAGTGGTCCTTACTCTATCACTAGCATAACTGGACATAATTCATTTATCACTTATATTGATGATTATTCTCGTTATATGTACTTGTATCTTATTAAAGAAAAATCTGAGTCACTTACAACATTTAAAGATTATAAAATTGAAGTTGAAAAACAACTTGATCATCAAATAAAAGCTGTGAGATCAGATAAAGGAGGTGAATATTATGGTAGACATACTGATGTGAGTCAAGCTGCTGGTCCATTTTATGAGTTTTGTAAGGGTCAAGGGATCATGAACCAATATACTATGCCCGATACTCCTCAGCAGAATGGTTTTGCTGAGAGAAGAAATAGGACCCTAATGGACATGGTACACAGTATGTTAGCCAACTCAGGTTTACCCCTATTCCTCTGGACCAAAGCCTTAAAAGCAGCTGTTCATATACTCAATAGGGTTCCTTCTAAAGTTGTCCCTAAAACTCCTTATGAACTCTGGACAGGAAGGAAACCGAGTCTAAAATATTTGAAAGTGTGGGGTTGTCTCGCCGAAGCTAAACTTTATAATCCTTTCTTAAAGAAACTCGACATGAAAACTGTAACTTGTTACTTCATAGGTTATCCCCCTCACTCAAAGGGTTACAGATTTTATTGTCCTTCCCACGTCACTCATATCGTAGAAACCAAAGATGCTCATTTCCTTGAGGATTTTAAGGTCAGTGGGAGTAGCGAAGACCCTTATGATGAATTGCAAGAAGTACAAGACGCGGGGGGGGGGGGAGACTTGTCGATTACTTTACCTCCAATTACTCCTCTTGTACTTGACACCACTCCGCAGGACACTGCACCACCTCCCACTCCAAATGTACTTGGAAATGAAGGCACCTCAAATGACCATCATCAAGACAATGCTGAAAATGCTCAACCCGATAATCTACTTAGGAGGTCTAGGTCCAAAAGGCCTACTAACTTTGATGATTATGTTACCTACCTGACTGAAGAAGAAATGGATGCTGGAAAGTTTACTGATCCTACCTCTTATAATGAAGCCATTAGCAGTGATCAATCTCCTGAATGAAATAAAGCCATGATTGACGAGCTTGACTCCATGAAAGAAAAATGATGTTTGGGATTTGGTTGAATTACCCAACGGCGTAAAACTCGTAGGATGTAAATGGGTCTTCAAAACAAAACTGGATCCAAATGGAAACATTGAACAATACAAAACGAGATTGGTTGCAAAGGGGTACACTCAGAAAGAGGGAGTTGACTATCAAGAGACCTTTTCTCCTGTCTCTCGTAAGGATTCCTTAAGGATCGTTATGGCCCTAGTAGCTCACTTTAACTTAGAACTACATCAGATGGATGTCAAAACCGCTTTCCTAAATGACGATTTGGATGAAGAAATGTTCATGAAACAGCCTAAAGGTTTCAAATCTGAAGGTCAAGAACATCTAGTTTGTAAGTTGAAGAAATCCATATACAAGTTGAAGTAGGCATCACGTCAATGGTACCTAAAGTTGCATCAAGTCTTGAAGTTAGAAGGTTTCGTAAAGAACCAAGTGGATCAATGTACCTACCTCAAGATGAGTGGGAGCAACTTTACTGTAACTTGTCTTTACGTAGATGACATTCTATTGGCAAGTAGTAGTTTAGACATGTTGCATGAGTCTAAGCGTTTACTCTCACGTAATTTTGACATGAAAGATCTCGGAGAGGCTTCTTATGTTATTGACATCGAAATACACTGAGATAGAGTCAATGGGGTTTTGGGATTATCTCAAAAGGCCTACATTGAGCGTGTTCTTACACGTTATAACATGCAACGTTGTTCTCCTTCTGTAGCTCCAGTAGTTAAGGGAGATGTTTTTGGTTTATTGTAATGTCCGAAAACAGAGGTTAAAAAAGAATAGATGAAAATGATACCTTATGCTCAGTGGTTGGAAGCCTTATGTATGCACAAGTCTGCACTCGTCCAGATATCACTTATATTGCTGGAATGTTAGGCCATTATCAGACTAATCCTGGTCTTGATCACTGGAAAACGGGTAAGAAAGTTCTTCGATATCTACAAGGGACAAAAGACTATAAACTGACTTACAGAAGAAGTGATAATTTAGAAGTGGTTGGTTATTCTGATTCTGATTTTGCCAAGTGCAAAGATGACAAGAAATCCACTTCGGGGTATATCTTTATGTTAGCAGGCAGACCTATCTCATGGAAGAGTCATAAGCAAGAATTGACTGCAACTTCCAAAATGATGGCATAATATATTGCACTGTACAACGCAACCTGTCATGGGATGTTGTTTAGAAATCTCATCACTGGACTCAAATTAGTTAATTCCATATCTCAACCATTGAAGCTTTACTGTGATAATTGCATATTGTACTTGCTTACGTTTAATAATAAAATTTCTTCATTATTTTGTTTTGTCTGTCTCTAAATATGTCTATGCATGCCTAAAGACATGTAGACAACAGTTATACACAAATTATTGTTGAGGGCTTATTTGTCAATTTGATCCTTAGTCTATTAAGTTTTAAATTTGGTATTGTAGTATGATTAATGAGGGTCTTGAATTGAATATCGATTCAATGACTGTATTTCTCTGCTACAATTTTGGTTTAAAACTAAAATGAGTATTAAAATCTGATCAGACTTATCTAATGCTCATCGTAAATGATTACTCGGCCAAGTGGGAGAATGTAAGACTCGGTCTTTATTATGTGGCCCAAGTTATCATTTATCTAATTAATTGATCATTGACCTTATGAATACCCCACATATTTTATTGATAATTATTCGATGGAATAATTATCCTCATGACCTAATCAGTTTCCCCTTGGGTGTATATATAAAGAGATTATTAGGCAGAAGGTTAAAAAAAAGAGACACACACCAATCTTAAGTCTCTCCTCTGTCTATCTCTCATGAGTATAAAACCCCAACTCTACCATTATAACAACACACCCTAAACGGGAACTTGATCATCATCGAAATCATGGCCTCATCTCTCACTACATTTACGAGACTATCAGGTACATATGATCTAATCCCTGACTTATATTTTATGTTAAAGAATTGTTCAACTTCTGCATCTACCTTTTACTACAAATTTTGCTTTCAAAAATATCACAATTTATTGATAATTACACGGTAAAAGTTTTTGTTTCAGCATCATTTATCAATGTATCACCAGATATTGTTTTGGTTTTAGTAGTGTGTTGACTTTTGTAACAATTTTGCGATGGTATAACTGTCCTGCATATAAATGTAAGAGAATATCTAGTATCTAACAAAACTTTGAGAATTTTTTTTAATTTTATCAAATATATTTATTTATGAGGATGTAACTTTGACCAAAATATGTAAACTTTTGTTTATTTTGGTATTACATATTGTTGGGATGTAGTCTTGGTTTTGCAAAGTCGTAAGACCACATGATTCACCATATTTGGTAATTTTGTCAATATTCTCTTTTTTAAAATTTTCATAAAGAAATTCAGTATTTTTTTCAATTTAGTTTATTCATGTTTCTAAGGTTGAAATTATACAATTTATTAATTTATTATCTAAATTGTTTTCCTCTTCTTTTTTTTTTTAAGAAAATAAAGTTTTAGATTATTTTCAGAACAAGTTTTATTTTATAAGGCAACAATGTGTCTCATATAGGTTTTGTGTAGATATCTTTTACAAAAATAAGTTATTATGCCCCGTATAGAATTGTATTTCATGTTCAAAAAGAATTAATTCTTCTATGTTATTTATTAGTCTATTTTCTGTATCATCTAGAGTTTCTCTATATTTATTATATCTATCATTTACTAGGAATATAATATTATATTCATTATCGGTGAATTCATTTATTATTTTATTATCTTTTTGTGTTATTTCATCTCCAGAAATATAATCTAACCAACTTATGAAAGAATACATTTATGAGTTTGATTGTTTCGCTTATTGAAATTAGGTTATTTAACAATTTTTTATTAACTTTACTTCTTTAGTAAACATATTTGTTTTATTAGGACAATTCCTACTATAATGTCCTAGTTATAACAAGTATAACATTTTAATTATTTTGTTTAAGTTTCATTTATTTTTTCTCTTACATGTTTGTCTTTATCTAGTGTAAGTTTCTTTAAACTTAAGACTCTTATAGAAAGTTAGATTTTTCTTTTTCTGAAAATTTTTAAGAGATTTATGTTAAATTTTCTTTTTTCTTCATATCTCTTTTGTAATACTATTATATCATAATCAATTTTAGTTTGAGAATAAACTAAAATAAAACAAAACAATAAATAAAAATTTATATAAATAAAAGAACCAGAGTCTTCTCATTAAGTTCAATAAACAAACAATCAAATCAGATATACAGCTAACGAAAACAATGAAAAGTTAAAATAGGACATAAATAAAAAAGACAACTTGCCTTTAAGCCTCAAGATTTGTAGATGCAGTGCTACCGGTAAGTCAATTTAAAGATTGATAGTTGATAATGTGACTCAAAATTATTTAAGTTATATTATTCATGTCATGAGTTAAACTAGAGCCCTTTTCTAATTTTTTAATTAAAAATTAATATTATAATAATTGATAAAATTTTAGACTAATATTATGATTATTGATAAACTTGAATATTATTCGTTAAGAGTTACGAGTAATAACATTTTTGTTGAAGATTGACTAATTCAAAAGTTTGTTAGTAGTTAGTTTGTTAGTGGTTAGTTTGTTATGGATACCACTATAAATAAAGACTTTGTGTGTAAGCGAAAAGAAGAGAGAATAAGAATAAAAATATACACGGAGAAGCATTTTTTTCAAGTTCCGTCTGTACACCCCAGTTTCGTCTGTGCACTTCTTTCGTCTGCACTCTTCTACTTCCGTCTGTAGAGCCTTTTTTTATTTCTTTTCTCCAACAAACTGGTATCCAGAGCGTGGTTCAGACTCAAGGGACATTCTTGTTGGTTGATTTACAATGGGACACACCAGTGCAACCTTACAATCGAATCTTCCTGTTCTTGACGGTAAGCACTGGAATCGATGGAGTATTCAGATAAAAGCCATTTTCGGCTTTCAAGAAGTTACGGAGATTGTTGAAGATGGCTACCTAGAACTTGCTACAGATGCAACAGAAGCACAGAGGGTGGCATACAAGGAAAACAAAAAGAAAGACTGCAAAGCGATGTGTCTTCTTCATCAGAGCGTCGACGATGCACACTTTGAGAAGATTGCAGAAGCAAAGACGTCACAGAAGGCATGGAAGATTCTGGAGAAATGTCATCAAGGAGCAGATCAATTGAAGAAGGTGCGTCTTCAAACAATGAGACGCCAGTATGAGTTGATGCAAATGGAGTCAAATGAAAAAATTGCTCAATTCTTTAATCGAATCCTCACTCTCACCAATGCAATGAAGGCATGTGGTGAAACGATGACTGATCAAGCAATTGTTGAGAAGGTATTATGAAACCTAACCCCTAATTTTGACCACATTGTTGTGGCCATTGAAGAATCCAGGAATCTTGAAGAACTGAAGGTTGAAGATCTTCAGGGCTCCCTCGAGGCACATGAGCAGAGGCTCATTGAAAGGTCCATTGAGAAACCTGTAGAACAGGTTATGCAAGCCCAGACTTCGAAGAAAGGAGGCTACGATGGCAGGGGTGGATCAAGAAACCGAGGAAAGGGGAAAGATTACAGAGGAAAGGGCAGAAGTTCTCATCAAGAACAAGAGAAGACTGATCAAGATCAAACAGAAACTTCCTCAAGGAGGGGAGGATCCAATTGGAAAGGAGGAAAGAAGAAAGTAGATAGAAAGAAAATCAAATGTTTCAATTGCAATAAAATTGGACATTTTTCTTCTGAATGTCAAGCTCCCCCAAGCCAGTTTGATCATCGCAGGATACAGCATGATGAAGCTCATATGGCAAAAGAAGAAATGAAAGATAACAGGGATGAAAGCCCTGTTCTACTAATGGTGACTACGGTGCAGGAAGATTTGTGCCCGTCCGTTTCGGACCCGTCCGGTTCGTCTGCGTCTGTAATGTTGCAGATGACAAATACTCAAAAAATTTGCAGTGAGGAAGTTTGGTATGCGACTACGCTGTTCTAATCACATGACAGGCCATAGAGATTGGCTCATAAATTTTGATTCAAGTAAGAAAAGAAAAGTAAAGTTTGCTGATGATAGAATGATTCAAGCCGAAGGCATTGGAGATGTGATAATCAAGAGGAAGGATGGTGGGAATGCGTTGCTGCATGATGTGCTCTTTGTGCCTACCATGAGTAGCAATCTAATCAGCTTAGGACAACTATTGGAGAAAGGTTTCTCAATAGCCATGAAGCACGGATCCTTGGAAGTTCTTGACGCTGAAGAAAAGAAAATCATGAAGGCACCGCTTGCATCAAACAGAACTTTCCAGGTACACCTTAATGCTGTTGAGACTCAATGCCTTAACTCCAAAATTCTATCTGATGACACTTGGTTGTGGCACATGAGGCTTGGTCATCTTAATTTCAAAGATCTTAGTCTCATGAAGTCCAAAGAAATGGTTCTTGGGCTTCCGTCTGTACACGTGCCTAAGAAAGTTTGTGATAGCTGCTTAATCAGTAAACAACCCAGATCATCATTCAGCAATTATACTGCATCGAGAGCCAATAGTTTACTGCATATGGTATATTCGGATGTGTGTGGTCCATTTGAGGTTCCATCCTTTGGAGGGAACAAGTATTTTGTGACATTTGTAGATGATTTCAGCAGAAAATTGTGGCTTTATCTTATTAAGGCTAAAAATGAGGTGTTTCCTATTTTCAAATCCTTTAAGTGCTTAGTTGAGAAGCAGTCTGAAAAATCCATCAAAATACTAAGAACAGATGGTGGTGGTGAATTTACCTCCAGAGAATTTGTTAATTTTTTGCATGAAAAATGAGATTGTGCATGAGATAACAACACCTTATACTCCTCAACATAATGGGGTGGCTGAGAGAAGAAACAGAACCATCCTAAACATGGTTAGGAGTATGCTGAAGAGCAAAAACCTATCACACGAATTTTGGGGAGAAGCTGCAGCAACTGCGGCTTATGTGTTGAATCATTGTCCTACAAAGAGGCTGGAATTTAAGGTTCCAGAAGAGGTATGGACAGGGAAGAAGCCTTCAGTCAGGCACTTCAGAGTTTTTGGTTCACTATGCTATAGGCATATTCCAGATCAAAAGAGAAGGAAGTTGGATGATAAAAGTGAACAAATGATCTTCGTTGGTTACAACTCCACTGGATTCTACAAGCTCTTCAATCCTAAGACACGACAAGTAGTATTCAGCAGAGACGTGCATTTCATTGAGTCAAGATCACTTCCGTCTGATCATGAGAAATCACTTCCGTCTGTACTTCCGTCTGTTCATGACATTATGTCTCCGTCTGATACGCCAGAGTCAGAGACAAGGAGCTTGTTACCGTTCGATGGAGACGAACCCAACACTGAGTTTCAAGGTGCAATTTCACATGAGAGATGTATTCAAACAAGACCCACCAGATCCAGAACTCTACCAGCAAGACTCAGAGATTGCGAAATTACTTTCGATAATGCTGTCACAGACGAAGGAGAATTACTCCAGCATATTGCACTTCTTGCAAATGCAGAACCTGTCAGTATTGATGAAGCTTTAAAAAGCAAAGTATGGAAGGAGGCTATGCATGAAGAATTGAAGTCGATAAAGAAGAATGAAACTTGGGAGTTGGTGAAACTTCCAGCTAATAAGATGCCTATTGATGTGAAATGGGTATTCAAAACTAAGTTGAATCCAGATGGCACTATCGTCAAATACAAGGCAAGAATAGTGGCTAGAGGATTTATGCAAACAGAAGGGATTGATTTCTCTGAAGTGTTTGCACCGAGTTAAGATTGGAAACTATTAGATCGGTTGTTGCTCTTGCTACTTTGAAGAATCGGAATATGTGGCAATGGATGTTAAATCAGCATTCCTAAATGGACCTCTTGAAGAAGAAGTCTATGTTACTCAACCTCCAGGCTTTGTTATAGAAGGAAGTGAAGACAAGGTCTATAGACTGAGAAAAGCTTTGTATGGCTTAAGGCAAGCACCAAGAGCTTGGAATAAAAGGATTAATAATTTCCTTTCAAGTTCAGGTTTCAAGAAATGTAATGTAGAGCATGGTGTGTACATTAAAGCAATGGGTGGTGGAGGTATTCTATTCATTTGTCTTTATGTAGACGATCTACTCATAACTGGCAGTAACACATGAGATATTGAAGCTGTGAAACAGTGCTTGAAATCTGAATTTGAGATGACTGATTTAGGAAGGTTGTCATACTT
The DNA here is from genome assembly GCA_026586105.1 of Hylodesmum podocarpum. NCBI lineage: Eukaryota > Viridiplantae > Streptophyta > Magnoliopsida > Fabales > Fabaceae > Hylodesmum > Hylodesmum podocarpum. The sequence continues at coordinate 13,830,792 of JALJEV010000623.1, read as the reverse complement.
CCTTGGCATTGAGTTCAAACAAGTTGATGGTGGACTGTTTATGCACCAAAAGAAATACATTCATGATGTATTAAAGAAATTCAAAATGCTGGAATGCAATACTGCAGAGACGCCTGTAGAAGCAAATCTGAAACTTGATAATGGTGAACAGGAATCAGCAGTGGATGGTACTTTGTTTAAACAGATGATTGGCTGTTTGAGGTTTATTTGTCATACAAGACCAGAGATTTCATACAGCGTTGGCTTGGTAAGTCGATTTATGAGTAATCCGAAGAAGTCGCATTTCATGGCAGCTAAACGTATTCTGAGATATTTGTGCGGCACACTTGATTTTGGAGTGCTTTACTCAAATCATTCAGAGAAAGTTGGGTTACAACTTGTAGCCTATTCTGACTCTGATTGGTGTGGGAAATTATTGGAGAGAAAGAGCACCATGGGTTATGTGTTTTTACTCTCTGGTTCTCCAATCTCATGGTGTTCCAAGAAGCAGGCTGTTATAGCTTTATCAACCTGTGAAGCAGAGTATATTGCTGCATGTCATGCTGCATGCCAAGCTTTGTGGCTAGAATCGTTACTGGAAGAACTTAAGGTTGGCTTTGATGGCTATGTTGACTTGTTGATAGATAACAAATCTGCTATCAATTTAGCTAAGAATCCGGTTGCACACGGAAGGAGCAAGCACATAGAAACGAAGTATCACTTTCTGAGAGATCAAGTTGGAAAAGGGAAGATCAGACTGAAGCATTGTAAAACAGAGTTACAAATTGCAGATATAATGACTAAGTCATTGAGAGATGACAGATTCAGAGAACTTAGAAGACTACTGAATGTTGTTTGTCTTTGATTTTTTTTGATTTTGAATTAGGGGGAAGTGTTGAAGATTGACTAATTCAAAAGTTTGTTAGTAATTAGTTTGTTAGTGGTTAGTTTGTTATGGATACCACTATAAATAAAGACTTTGTGTGTAAGCGAAAAGAAGAGAGAATAAGAATAAAAATATACACGGAGAAGCATTTTTTTCAAGTTCCGTCTGTACACCCCAGTTTCGTCTGTGCACTTCTTTCGTCTGTACCCCTCTTTCGTCTGCACTCTTCTACTTCCGTCTGTAGAGCCTCTTTTTATTTCTTTTCTCCAACAATTTTTACAAGGAAACTTTAATATTTAAATTATAGGTTATGAATTGAAATAATGTTATTTAATTACTATTAATCCAATTAGAGAAATAGCAGTATCACTATTACCTTTCTATACTTTATCACTGGTTCAAATTTATAAAAAATATATAAAATTTATTAATTTTATTTCTTATTTAATAATTTTCTCCACTAAAATTTATGAGATAGTAACACCAATATTTTAGATCCAATTAAATTTAAATTATTAAACCTTAAATTGTATTTATTTGATTCAATAATTTGCCGGATATAAAAACATTGAGAGGTATACTCTATTTATGAACGTAGTTTGACCATGAGTCATAACTCTTCTTGGCAATATATATATATATATATATATATATATATATATATATATATATATATATTGTTGGTCCCTATGTTGAATCTAGAGGGGGTGAATAGATTCTAGTTCCCAAAATTCCCAAACTAATGTCGTTTCTACTTTCTTTTTATTTCAGATTAAATCTAATCTTGTTTAACTAATCAACCTCAAATGAATAAGCGTTAGAATAAGATATATCAAAGATACACAGCGGAAACACTTAAGAAAGATCAGACAAACATATTAGCAATCAATATACTTAGAGAATCAGTATTTGTATTCAAGTGTTCAAGATATGAATCAATTACGCAGTCAATTACCAAATGTAAACAATGTAATTCAATGTTACAGTTAATCGTATTGACAAAATATAAAAGCGTAAGGTAGAAGAAGAGTGTACAAGAGGATTTATACTGGTTCGGCTTCCGGCCTACGTCCAGTCCCAATTCAACAACCTGTTGCAATTGGTGTTCCACTATAACAATGATCCCTTTTATGTTCTTTACATTCACTCTGCACAAGCAACATAAAAACGAAATCAAAACACCCAACACCTGTTCTTTAATCCAAAGAACAGTTCTCCTTGGTCTTGGCACCTCCAAGAACCAATCCTTTGAGAAGCCTTTCTCAAATCACCTTACTCTTTCCTAGAGAGACCTCTCTCTTAGAGTAATCAACCCAAACCAAAACAAACAATAAAGATCAGTTTAGAGAACACCTGATAGTGTAGAATCTGATCAACATGAAGCACAAGACAAACCAACCATTGAAACTCAACCAAGATTGCTCTTTGAAAACTTTTCTTGAAAACCTTTTCAATTCTTTGAAGGATATCTTGGAGAAAATATAAACTCAGTTTCAAAGAAGATATGAAAGTGTAAGATCAATCCTTTTCGTATTTTCAAAGTTCTTATGAAATATTTTGAAAGAGGGTTTATATAGAAAACAAGATAAAAACCCATTTTGAGCAATCTAATTGATTTCTGATGGTGGTAATCGATTACAGCTGTTGGTAATCGATTATCCCAGCAAGTAAACATCATCTCAAGTGTTTTTAACCTCTGGTAATCGATTAATCCGAGTGGTAATCGATTACCACAAAGAAAATCACAAATTTCCACTCTGTTACCAAACTGTGGTAATCTATTACCGTTTTCTGGTAATCTATTACCTTAGTTGGTAATCTGTTACCAGTTTCTGGTAATCTATTACCTCAGTCAATTACCAAAAACTTTTTCTTAAAAACAAAGAGGGAAATGAATGATTTGAATCTCCAACACAAGTAATGACTTTACTTACCTAAGACTTGTCACACAAGAACAATCACAAGCACAAGCCTATCCTAAACAATCAATACAATGAAAAGATTATTACAATTGATCTAAGAAAAACAAAAGATTACATAAACATAAAAAACAAAACACTAAAAGTTGAGCAGCTTCAAGCATCATCAAGCTTTAAGTCCAACAATATATATATATATATATATATATATATATATATATATATATATATATATATATATATATATATATATATGACACATGTCAAGTGCAAAGTACAAGGAATAATAAAAATGAAGCCATTGTATTAGTTACAAGGTTTAATTTTCTTCCGATTTGCACGAGCGAGGAAGTGTAAATTTAAATCCTCAAAACGGATACCTTGGTGTTTCAGTCAGAAGCATCTCAGTAACCAATTAACCATATCCATGTCTTGTGTTTGTAATTAACTATATAAAACAATATACTGCCGTTAAATTATATATAAAATTTGTTTATTGTTCGTAAGTTTTTTATATGATGATCCTAGATCATCAATAACATCAAATTTCCAGTCCTTTTCAATTTAATATGATGTTTGGCTCATCTTTGCTCTAATAAAATGCATACAAAGAAATGCTCACAATGCATTTCTTACATACACCCTTTAAATACATTACTCTCCGATTCATTATAGTTATCGTAAACTAAAATAATTAATCACTAAATGAGATGATTATAATTTTATAAAGTTAGTTTTATTATTTTTTAAGAGAATTAATTTTTTCGTTAGAAATAATACAATATGAAGGGTATAAATAAAAAAAAGGAATAATTAGCTTTACACTACAAAATTAAAGTAACATATTTTAGGACTATTTTCTTTACATAATAATTATAATGGGATGAAAGAAGTATAATTAAATTAAGTTAAATGTTAATTGGTGTTCTAAGAGCACTGGTTAAAGAGTTAAAAAGAAAATATTTTTTATTAAAATATGTAAATTTATATTGTCTAAATTTTTTTTAATCATTCACAATTTATATATTAAATATTCCTCTATTTAATTTTTTAATAAGTGTCCTAAAATACTTAAATGAAATAATTGTGAATCGCACAGAATAATTGTACTCCCTATTTGGTGTAAAAAAGTTTGTACTATGAATATTCCATTATAATTGTCATCATGATTTTACGGCAAAAAGAAACTTTTGCGGAGTTATTTTAAAAAAAATTGAAATTGGGTCAGTTTGAAATTTATTACGATTTTTAGTTGTTTTGGACGAAGACACTACGTTGAACATCGGCGGTTACACAAGAAGGCGCCTTGCATTACGACGCCTAGTTAAGATACGTAAGCGCTATGGGTCCTACGAAGGTGCAATACCTTGTGGCGCCTCCTTTATGAATCTGTACTGTGGGACCCACAAAGGTGAAATGACCTGCGACGCCTCCATAAGGCTGCATCCTGGGGCCCACAAAGTTGAAAGAACCTAAGGTACCTTCAGGTCTGAAATGTAGGGCACTAAAGGTGCTAAAGCCTATGACGCCTTTGAGAAAGACATATCGATGGATCCCACCGAGATTATGATATTTGTGGCGACTTTAAGGAGGTTCTGGTTTTCACAGCGCCTCCTAAACACTATATATACCTCCCATCCTTCATCGTTCCAGTACACCGATTGCATTCAGTAAGTAGACGGTTTCTACCAAATTTCTTTATTTTTTATATTCAAATTTTTGATTATATAATAATGTTATATTATTTATTTTGCAGGTACAAAATAATTGATTTTATATATTTAGGTAAATTATTTGAATATTAAATTTTTTATGTTATTTGATAAATTTTTATTATGTTGAAAATAATATTCCCTTTTATGTTGTTAGATAAATTTTGGAGAGATGACTTCTGCAATTATTGTTGTGGTATATATTAATGGTAGAGTTGTTGAGGGAGATGAAGGTGTTTCATTTGTAGGATCTAAAAGGGCAATACACATAAAACGTGAAATAAGTGTTGATGCGTTAAAGGTAAAAACTCATGATAATTTTAATTTAAAGAACAATCTCAATGATGACGAGATTTTTTGTACATAACGAATATGTGTTACTGAAAATCCTTAATGATGATGATGTTAATCTTATGATTCATACTTTCAAACAAGTGGGTATGCGTCGTATAAAATTATGCATAGAAGTAGCTATTACAGGTTATGCTTCTTCTGCATATAATGCGGTTATAAACGAGGCAAATATTGGATGCTCAACAAGATTAGATGATAGTGACAATGATGAAGATTTTTTAGTTTTGGATCATCCGAGGAAGAAGACTTTGACGGTAATTTACCCGAATTGGACGATGATGATACAAACGATGATTGTTGAAGTTTAAGTGTTGACATTGAACTAAATGTTCTTTTGAAACACAAGCATGTGAGAGTATGTTAATTGTACCGAAAATGTCTTTAATTTATTTACTTAACAAATAAGTAATTTCTTTTATGTAGGCAGAATTTATCGTCCTTTTTGGCAATTCAAATTAGTCAATTGGGTAAGAATTCTGTGTTGGTTTAAAATTTGATAGTTAAAAAGGAGTGCAAAATGTTGGTAGCCACTGCATAATGATAAATGTTCATCAACAAGCAATAATAAAAATTCTATTAACAGTTTCTACAATAAAAATTAATAAACTACAAAATAAAATTAACAATAATAACAATTCTATCGACAGTATCAATAATAAAAATCATACCATAAACATAAAATATATTAAACATAAATTAACAGTATTAACAACACTATTTATTCTTGTAACAGTAAGAATAATAAAAATTAACTATTACAATAAAATAAACTATAATAAATATTGAAAATAACAGTAAACATAACAAAATTAAATAAAATTCAAAACAAAATTAACATAACTAAAAATTCTATTAACACTAACTATAACATAAATTAACTATTAAAATAAAGAAAACTACATATAAATAACAAAATAGTAGTAAACATGAAAAAAATGAATAAACTTCAATAAAAAAAAATTAAAATCAATTAACACTATCTATAATAAAAATTAACCAATGTAATAAAATATACTATAATAACAATTTTGAATAACAGTAAACATAAAAAAAAAATACAATAACAGTAAAGGAGGCAAAATATTAAATAAACCTAAAACAATTAAATAACAATAATAAAATATATAATAGTAAGTATAATAATAATTAAATAATTATATACAAATAAACTACAAATTAATAAACTAAAAACTAATTTGTACAATTTATAAAGAATAAAATATTAACATTATTAAAAGCAAAATAATTCAAACCGTAAACAAATCTAAACTAAAATTTGATTAAATAAAAATTAAAAAAATCATCAACTAAAATATAGATATTCAAAACCGTAACAAACATTTACCAATTTTAACTATCTTTAATTCCGATATAAAAAATTTCCCAAATTAAAATATAATCCTACCTTAAACAAGGATTTCCTACACAAAGAATTCTAAATTTCTTTTAAAAAATTCCACAAACTACAATTTTCTAATCCTACCGTAAACAATGAAATTTAAAAAAAAATTAAAAATTAAACAGTTACACAAAATATAATTACAGTAACGTAGCAACAAAATTAACTAAACTAAAATATTTCTAAACTAACAATCCCTAAATAAATTTTTTCTAAACTAACAAAATCTATAAACTAAATTAATTTTCTAAACTTACAGTACTTAAACAAAATTATTAATTTTAACAATTTCTAAAACTCAAAAACAATTAAATTTAAGTACAGAAAAAAAACTACTTACCGGAATGTGTTGACCGGAATTAGAATGTGTTCACCGAAATGAAGAGGAAGCGGAGGAGAAATTGTACAAGGGAGAAAATTCTTTTTACAGAGGACAAAAGAAGTAAAAATGGAGAGATTTATGGGTAGGGGTGTTTTGAAGGGGGATCAGCATAATAAAGGCGTCACTAAGTATTGCGGATTTATATCACTTCAATTTTTTTCATAAATATTTTGAAACCGCAGCAGGCCAGTGCGTCTTTTACTGGTTAAAACAAAATCACAGCAGTTTATGTTGCTGATTTTTAATTGGTCTATGTAGCAGGTTTTCAATTCTGTCCTCCGTAAGTTTAACTACTAAAAAAAAATACATAAATTTGAACAGTTTTTTAACCTTAGTCTGCCGTAAGTTTGACTACTAAAAAAAATACACAAACTGTCAACATTTGTGACACCTTAGAATTAATTGGGTCAGGTGGCATTTATTTGTGAAATCACGGTCACAATTCGGCTACAGCCACTTAAAAACCGTCACGGTTCATGGCGTTTTCTACCATACACACTCACTTTTATAAATTGTTTTAAACTAGACACATTTTAGGAATTTTTTTATCATAATTCGTCCATTATGGTTTTTATTATCTGAATTTACATATAGTAAAAAAAAAAAGTCAAAAAAATAGATGAAAGAGAATGAGAATTTTACAAAATTAATCATATTATTTTAAAAAATACTTTTTTTATTAAAAATGATGTAATATTAAAAATAAAAGGCTTTCTAAAGACATTTAAAAGATTATTAAATATATAATTTTATGCATCTCAATAATTTTTTTATACGATATTAATTTATAATTACTTTGAAAGTAAAAATAAAAACCAAATTAATGTTGTATTAATATTTTAAAATTAACAACTGTACTAGTAATTCAGGGGCGACCAATTTAAAACAAACTTAAGACCGTTAGATCACAAATTTTATAATCATACGTTAATTCATTGATGAGGTATACTCAAACATCTGTACGTTATAAATTTCTCTCACACACACATAATAACATTATAACTTATATGATGTAACGAATAATTATTAAGAAAAAGTTATATGTGTTACTGTGAATTTTTAGGTCTTGTTAACTAGAACTTTTAGATACTTTTTAGAAAATTTTAAAAAATTAATATATAAAAAGGCGACAATGCACACGTAAGTCATCAGACACAAGGCTGGCCTGGGTGAGGTAGGCCTTTACGTGCAAGATTGGGTCGGTTCCCCCTTCATACTTTTCTGTGGTTATTCCTTTGGTATTCTCAGGGAATTTGCACTTCATGATTTCTGGTATAAAAGGGTGGAAAGTAGTCAATTTTTGCAAGTCTGGATTTTCTGGAATGCGTGTATCGTGGAAAGGCATCTCTTGTACGATTGGGGTGGAATTTTGCAGGTCTTTACCTCCCTTGTTCTGTCCTTGGTTTTGTCCTTCCGCTTCGTGATTGTCGTCTTCTTTTCTCCTTTTTTTCTTGTGCTCTTCCTGCTCTGGTTTGCTACGAACTGATTCAGCGTGTTCCCCTTCATGATTATCAGTGTTACCCTCATGGGCTGTCTTTTGCTTTTTCAGAACTGCTATTTCTTCCCTGTGCTGCTCCCGGATCTTATTCATCTCTTCTTCCTGTCTCTGCCTCCATTGTCGCATATCTTCTTCCATTTGTTGCTTCAAAGCTGCCATGGAACTTTCCACTTGACTCTTGAAAATCTCTATTAATGCCGGATCCATTTGTGTTCCTTCCGAAAGTGATTGCACTTGACTCCGCGTCTTTACCATGTACCTTGTGGTCCCGGGAAAATGATTTACCGGGGTCCCACGGTGGGTGCCAAGATGTTCCGCCGGATTCTGGGCTTGGCCGAGCTCCTGCGTGGGAATGGGCGAGGTCTTCCTTGTCCGTAGCCAAGTCCGATCAGGTAGGACACATCCAAAAGTGGGGGAGGTACCTGCAAAAGGTACTCCGATGCTAAAGTCAGTGTTTTTGTGTGTGGATTGGGAATAAAACTAAGAGTATAAAGGAATGGAAAGAAAAGAATAGTTTTTTAGCCAGCAGACTTAGCCTTTTCTTTGAGGGAGGTCTTTTATACCCCATTTCCGGCGGTTAGTAGGTTAGGGGAAGGTCCCGAAATACCGGTTACACTTGGCTCGAGGCACACGTGTCAGTACAGGGGTAATTTTACTAGTTCCAACGTTCATCATTACATGAAGGGAAAATGTCACATCACCCCGTCGCGTTACCGGTCACAATCAACTCTTGATTAAGTTATATCCCAGGCTCGGTTCCTTCCTTCAAGCTCAGCCGAACTCGGCCCATAAATTTCTGCCGAGCTCGAATCGTCTCAGTAGTTACAATTTCCTTGATTCCATTGAATTGCTTAGCTACATTAGCTGGTCACTTGGCCACTTCACATGCCTAACTAGCTAGTTAGGCAGCATCTGAGTAATCATAAAAACAAAGTCTAATTGACTTGAATCCACACTCAAAACATATCAAACTTTCATTCATAAAAGTGTGGGCATAAAAGTAATCAGACTATTTGAACGTTAAGATGATTATAACTTGATCTGAAAAAGTCATTGATAATTCTATTCCTAATCATTTTCCTATCTACTAGATATTAGTTCTTAGGAGGACTACAATTTTCAAGTAGCTAGGGGATGATGTTGTCACACTCTCAACTCACAAGAAGAGCAAAAAAGGAAGACAAATAAACCAGTAATTGAATTTGCAGCTAGCCGGCCAGGGACGGCTTGGTCCCTCCTTGTCCTATATGACAACTGAATAATGCAATAGGAAAACGACAAGTATAGAATCATGTCTTATCTATTTTTTTATTAACTCATATTTAATGAGTCACAAGACTTTCCAATCACGTGTATTCATTAACGTTGACTATATCAATAGAATATTCTAGTTAACATTTTTAATTGCGGTAATTGAGAGTAACCGAAGAGAACCTCGATCCTGGACGGAAAGGATTGTTATTGTTGAATGGTGTGGCGACAAACAAGAAGATCCTTATTGTTGTTATACCATAATCCCTGTGGATGTATCATGCTTAACTGAAACCAATCCATATTCGCATGGACTCGTTGGAATTGTCATGTGTTTAAATTTTTTAGTTTAAAAAAATATAATTTTATTTGAATAATTAATGTATGTGTTTTTAATAACTATTATCTATCTAAATTTCATTTTAATTTATATGGTGTAATTTTATTTAAATTTTTTGTTTCCTCAATAAAAATGTAATAATTCATTATTAGGTGAGATTTATTAAGTAATAAAAATATTAATTTTCAAAAAAAAAATTAATAAACTTTATATGTGATGTTAAATACTGTGTAAATTATTTACCGTGTCTATGTTTATATTTTTATTTGACTAAATTTATTAATATACCATATATTTAAATATGTAATAAATTTTTTTAGTCAGTTATATTTAGTTTAATTTTCTCTACTCCAATTTTACTTTCCATCTCAATTTCTTTCCATTTCTAATATTAACTAATTACTTATAACGACTTTTAAAATTTTAAGTTTTTTATTAAATAAAATAAAATTTCAAGCTTTTATAATTTTTTATAACAATTTTTTGAGTGCGTTGATAAAAAATAGGGATATTGTATGTTAATCTTAACGAATAATATAAATACTACTGAAAAAAATAGCAGATAATATAAATACTATAGAGATAATTTATTTTAAAAAAAGACTTATTAAATTATGTCGAGTAAGATTATGTGTCTGTATTCCTACTACTTCTCATGTTAATGTAAAATATATCTAAGATACTTACACTTGTTACTTAATTAGAAAAAGTCATGTAATCTTTTATAATTTGCATAATTTATATATTTAAATTTAATTTAAACAATAAAATAACCAATCATATTTACCTAAAAAGATAAAACTTAACAACTATAAAAATTATATTTTATTAGCAAAAATATGGGTGTCGTGTATTCACATTTTTATTTCACTAAATTTAAAATATGAAGATAACTTTTTTATGTATACTAATTTATTTATTGGAAGTTATAAATGTATATTTTTTTTAACTATTTTAATTTTTTATTCTATTAGTTGATATGTACTGTGTTTTATTGTAAATACTAATGTAAACGATGTTTAACTATCAGTTAAAGTACATACCTCTGAATTTCAAAAATAGTGTATTAATATTGGAATTTTCATTGAATATAATGTTGAGGAGTAATTGGACGGATAAATAAGTTAGAATTTTTTAGTATCTAAAATATAAGAATTACAAATTTAGATAGTAAAATATATATAGATTATATTAAAATTAAATATTTTTAACAATTAGTTAATCACTTTAAATCACATACATTTATTTCTTTAAACGTTAATCATTCGAATGTGATTGAATGATTTTTATGGTTAAAAAAAATAACTTATAACTATCTCAGCAAGCATTTAAGGATTTTATAAGAAAATAAAAGTATATTGTACAAAAAGTATATATCACTTAAAAAACTTTGGTGCGTATCAAATAATTTTTAGGAACTATAGAGAAAAATATACTAAAATAAATAAAATTAGTTTATTAAATTATAGTACCCAAATTTAAATATTTAATCAAAACTTCATTCTTATCTTGATGTCATTTTATATATTGAAAAATAAAATTATGAAAATAAATATTAAAAGAGTATATTTAAAGAATTAATCGAAGTTGATTTGAAATTAATAACTTTCTATAAATATTAGATGCAGCGGAAGAAATTATTTCTTTTCTTTTAATTAAGAATTACTTGATGATGTATTCTACGTATAATTAATTTTTTTATATAATTTTTTAATTTTCTATTTTATTTATGTGTTTTATCAAATGTGAACTAAAAAAATTATTAATTTATTATTTTTTAATTAATGCAGTATTAAGACCGTTAAATTTGTATCCAGATTAAATATATTTTAATGATTAATTAATCACTTAACAAAAATCTCATGAATTCTTTTCAATAAACGTTAATTTGAATGATTTTTATTGTTAAATGATTTATAACTATTTTTGTAAACATTTAAGAATTTTAAAACATGTTCTGTTTTAGTAAACCTTTAAAGATATTTACCAAAATTTTATTTTTTTAAAAAAGAAAAATACATTACAGAAAAGTATATATTACCTAAGAAACTTATGTGTGAATTTATTAATTATTAGATGTGGGATTTTTTTATAATTTTTTAAAAAATCATGATTATCGTAATTAAATGTTATAATTTAATGATATTTTTTTTAAAAAAATTATGATTATCTTGACTAAATAATCAATGTATAAAAAAATCTTTTAAATCATTTGAATGCATTTTTTTAACATTTTAGTAACTCCTTTTAGTTTTTATAAACATAATATATAGTTTTCCTCACATACTCTAAGGAATCTATTAAAGAAAAGAAAAAAGCAAATGACAAAAGTATAATATGCGGCCAAGAAGGAAATAAAAAAGGAATATTTTAAACGAAAATAAAGAAAGAAGAAAACAAAGGTCAAAGGGTACAAAAATACTAAAATAGATAAAGAAGGTAATTGATAAACCTGCAGCTACGGAGGCTTATAGCATGTTCACATTCATATAATTGACGCTTTGTTAATGGAGTATTTGGATGAGAAAATAAATATAGAAAAAATTATGAAAATCATTATTTTTCAAGAAAAAAGAGAGATAAAAATTACTTCTAAAATTAAAAATTATTTTTTTATTTTTCTTTTAATTTATTTTTTTATTCTCATAGTTAGTTTTGAGGAAAGAAAAGACTAATTTATATTATTATTTTGTTGATCATTAAAAAAAACATGACTTTTAAATTAATAATAACAACACTTATTATTATAACCACACACATACTTTAAGTGACAAAATAAAATCAAATCGAATCACTTAACAAAGAATAAAAAGAAACCAATTATCCACTTTTTGTGATCCGAATCTGCAAAATACAGAATCCTCTTCCAAACGATAAAGAAATAGCTAAATCACTTGTTTTTTCTCTCTCTCTCTCTCTCGAGTAAGGTATTAGTACTTAGTATTACAATCCTTTAAATTAGGAAAAATTAAATTATTTGACCATAGCCTTTAAACATAATCATCACTTGCAGTTACATTTATCAATGAAATATACTTTCCAAAAATTAATTTACACAGTGACATTGTAGTAAAAAATATGATCTTTTACTCCTTAAAGAAATAGTTTTGGTCAGAAGAAAACGGCCGTTTCCGGCGAGACAAGGACCTTTTGCGTAAGCATCTGAAATGCTAGTCTGTTTGACTGCCATGTGCATTGCATTCTAACTCCAAACCACCAAAAATATTACTCCAAAATTGTCCTATTATAATTTATACACCCAAATCTTCTTCTTTCTTTTTTTATTTTTTTTATTTTTTCCGTGTCTCGTGTTTCTACAATATCAGAAACTAAACTCTTCTGACATGTCAACACACATAATTTCTCATTAAATTAATTATTTTAAACTGTTATCTATGTTGTTCAATGTTACAGCTTTCACTTCACTCTCTTCCATAAATTCTTCCATCACCATAATTTCCACGCATTCTTCCCACTCTTTAATTCTTTCTCAACTCAATTCCAAATGGGTATCAATAATGGAATCGAGTCAGGTAGCCATATCCCCGAAAACACAAAAACCTCTTCTTCTTCTTCTTCTCCATCATTTTTCAGATACAATTCACCATTAGTCCAAATCGTCCTTATCGGATTAGTATGTTTCTGTTGTCCCGGCATGTTCAACGCCCTCTCCGGCATGGGTGGCGGCGGACAAGTGAACCCAACCGCCTCTAACAACGCTCTCACCGCCCTCTACACATCCTTCGCCGTCTTTGGAATCCTCGGCGGCGGCATCTACAACATCCTCGGACCCCACCTCACACTCTTCGCAGGTTGCTCCACCTACGTCCTCTACGCCGGCTCTTTCCTCTACTACAACCACTACCAACACCAACTCTTCGCCATAATCGCCGGCGCCGTTCTGGGAGTCGGCGCCGGCCTCCTCTGGGCGGCGCAGGGCGCCATCATGACCTCATACCCACCGGAAAATCGCAAAGGCACTTACATTTCAATCTTCTGGAGCATCTTCAACATGGGTGGTGTTATCGGTGGGTTAATCCCTTTCATTTTAAATTACAACCGTGGCGACGACGCCGTCACCGTCAACGACGGAACATACATCGGTTTCATGGCTTTTATGTCAGTTGGTGCTGTTCTGTCGTTGACTATTTTACCCGCGAGCAAGGTTGTTCGCAACGACGGTACTAGGTGTACCAAGATGTTGTACTCTGATGCTGTGACGGAATCTTTTGAGATTCTTAAACTTTTTATAAACTGGAAGATGCTTCTTATTGTACCCGCGGCTTGGTCTAGTAATTTCTTTTACACCTACCAGTTTAATCATGTTAACAAGCCGCAGTTTAATTTGAGAACGAGGGGGTTCAATAATGTGTTTTATTGGGGGGCGCAGATGTTGGGTTCGATTGGGATTGGATATGTGATGGATTTTAGTTTTGGGAGTCGAAGGAAGAGAGGGATTGTGGGAATTAGTGTTGTTGCCATTCTTGCATCTGCTATATGGGGTGGTGCACTTGCAAATCAGAATCAACGTGATGTGTTCCACATATTGGATTTTAAGGACTCCGGTACAGCCTATGCTGGACCCTTTGTCTTGTATTTTAGCTTTGGCTTGCTGGATGCCATGTTCCAGAGCATGGTTTATTGGGTCATTGGGGCCCTCGCTAACGATTCCGAGATTCTTAGCAGGTAAATGAATGCAAACCACAATCTTTCTCTTTAATTACTTTTTACTTTTCTATTTTGGAAACTAATTTCTAAAATAGTTTTATATTACTCAGAGTTAATTCGAAGATTCTGTTTGATTTCTTAATTTTCTGTTTTAAAAATTACTTCTAAAGCAATTAGTAACTACTTATTTATTAGCTTTTATTTAAAATTTATTAAATTTTGAAAATAACTGTTTTGAAAACCAAAAAACAAAAATAATTGAATGATGTTTTCCTTTTCTCTTCACACAGTAAACTGAGTTGTAGCAAAAGCAAGAAATCCCCTGTAACATGTTTTTAAATTTTAATATACATCATTTTTTGAAAATAGAAAATCAAAGCCTTAGTCTAATACAATCTTTCTTGGTATTATCCTCATCAAATTAGCTGTTATTGATATATGGGATTAAATGAAAAATTTAGCCTTTGATTAATTTTTCTATTTATGATTGTTTTACCTTTTGCTCAATAAAAGGGTGTAGTTAAGTGACTATACATTAATCAAATTTGAAATTTGGGATTATTTGTGGTTATACAGGTATGCTGGGTTCTATAAAGGCATACAAAGTGCAGGGGCAGCAGTTGCTTGGCAAATTGATAACCATAGTGTGTCTCCGACGGTTCAGTTAATTGTGAATTGGGTACTCACTACTGTGAGTTACCCGTTGTTGTTGGTTCTGGTTGTGTTGGCTGTGAAAGAGGACAACAATGCAGAAGAGGAATCCGTCAAACAGGTTGCGCCTTCATCAGTTGACAATAGCTTTGTCCAATGATATTGTTACCTGTATAGATTCACTGCGTCTCTTGTCTTATTTCTGTGTTTCCACTTGTTTTATATCGTTATCATGGCCACCACCACATATAAAGCTTTAAAATATTTGAAGATTTATTTGTATGTACGTGTTCATGCAATGGAACTCACTTGTCTGATGTGTCAGAGAAAATTGAATGCGACAAATTAAAGCAATTTATGTTGCCACTTGCAATTGAAAATGCAATTAATTGCTGTAGGATGGATTGTAAGACCGCTAAACGTAACGCGAGGGAATAAGTATTGGTGATCACTTTTTATTTATGAAGAAAGAGAGAAACGTAAGATGTTAACATCTAAAATTCTAAATTCTTTAGTATCTTGCTGCAGAAAAAAAAACATCAAAAGTATCCGAAAAATAAAGAGCAAGATGCTGTGATATCTTGCCGCTTGGTTTTAGAACAAGGGGTTTTCAGGTAAAAATATACGGAGTTCACAAAGTGAGTTCTGACAAGAAAAAAATAAATTAGAGAAAAGTTGTTGGCTTATCGTATGCTTGAAAGCAATTTGATTTCATCTAAAGAAAGAGAAATACTTCCAAAAACTCTACCCCAATTTGTTGTGCTATACAAAATAAAAAAATCTCGACAATATATTAAAATATTATGAAATTTATAAAAATAATTAAGGTAAATTTTAAAAAATTTAACCATGTTGAAAATTAGATTGAGCTTAACTTAATAATACTTATCATTAAGTGATATAGAATTTCACACCCCTCTAATATTAGATTTCTTGAACGTGGAAATTATTTAAATCAATATCAGTCCATCCTGATAACATGTGGTCATCTAATATTAGGTTTCTAATATATTTTTTTTAAGCTGAGAACTGACTTCTTAAGTATGGAAACTATCCAAATAAATGGTTCAATATTGATCCCATAGATGACCTAATATCAATCCTAAGACAAGTTTTGTTACATATTAACCAAATGAATTTTTTAGACCTAACTTAACTCATAAAACCGATTTATAGAGTGAAATTTATATCCTACTTATATTCACGCCACATATTTTTATATTCACACTAAAAATGTTTTTTCTCGAATATTATATTTATAACAAGTTACTCAGTTCCGCCATTTAACCGGAGAGTAAACACAATTTCAATATATTTTCACCTATTTTATACAAATACAGTCAATCTTTACGTCAATAGTTGGTTAGAGAAATCATCTTTTATTGATTAACTACTTGAAGCCCATTCCTTTAATGTATATTACGGAAAGGGGTTAAATTATAAATTATATATGAAATTATTGTTGTTTGAATAAAGTTGGCGAGTCTCCAGGCACCTCAATGAAATACAAGATGGAACAGAGGCATTAAAGGGTGGGAGCTTTTGCTTATGGGAAGTATGGGACACGTGGCTTAATGACTGGGCACTTCCCGTCTATTTTTTCTGATACTATTAAGGTGCTGCAATAAAAAAAATAAAAAATAGAATATTTTTTACCGTTGGTTCTGAAGCCTCCCTTACCATTAAAATGATCATCTCCATCTGCCATGTTACTTACAACAGCAAACAAACAGTGCCACAACTGCAAGAAATTTTGAAGCACTGCTCATTCTATTTTGCAACAGTGCCACTAAAGGAGCTTTAGTTGCTTGTGCCTTCTACCAAAGCAACACCCAAATTGTAAATAATTTGTAATCTACCCCAATTGCATAAATAGGTCGGTTGAAGAAACCAACATAAAAGTTCTATTTTGTTTCTTCAACTCTTGCTTTTGTTGGGGCGTAATTTTTTCAATTGTTTCACAATGTCTACCAGTAACTCTTTCTCCTATTATCGATATTCGATTATTTTTTTAAAATACAGTGTGATTATCTATTCAAAATATATTTTGATGTTATTTTTCCTTGATTTCTTTTTTTATTTTATCATGAAAACAACGGAGGATAATGATTGTGAACCATTAAAAATTTAATGACCCAAAAAGGCGATTTTTTTGTTAAGTTGTAAATAGTAAAGATGAAACTTATAATATGTACCGACACATGGCTTAAAAAGGGATCCGGGGTAAGAAAAGGCGAAGAATTTTATTAAGATAATGAAAAGAAGACAGGACAAAATACTTTTATTGCTCCAAACAAGGGTTAAAAACACAGTCAATCTCAAGGTGATGTGATTTATGAAAGAGCATAGTTAAGAGCAAGCTGTGAAGCTGTTATGTAGTTTAATGTGAGCAAAATAGGAATTTGGAACATTAAAAAGCTGGTGTTGAACCACAATTATGAATTTGTCGTGCTGGAGTAAAGACATTTGTTACATTTCATGCGAAATGTGTCAACAATTAAAATTTTCTATATCTGAATCTAAATTCGCTCGATTCTTTTTAAACCGGTAGAAATGAATGTAGAATTTTAATATTTATGTATAAATTAATCATTTTCATTATAAAATAACACATGAAATAATATATTTAGTTAAAATTTTATTTGAGTCTTATTAAGTATTGTTTATTATTATTTTTATATATTATTTAATTTAAATTGTAATTAATAATTAATATATAATGCTTTTAATAATATATATATATATATATATATATATATATATATATATATATAAGTAGGTTTTTTAATGGGTCCTTACGGATTAATCTCATAAAACCTACCCAAACTCGAACTCCCACCACCTATAATGGAATGAGTGTAAAAATAGCTAAATCCATCTTGTTGCTGCTATCTCCCTTTGTGCGCAAAGAAATGTTTCTTTGTTTTGAATACTGTATTAATACTAATGTATAATCATTTTTCTGTATATTTCTCTCTTCTTCGTTCTAGAGTCTACGTCCAGGGCGGACTTTGTGACTAACAATTCTTTTATTTTAATTTTTTTTTTGTTTTTTTTTCCATTTTATTTTTTATTTAATTTATTTAAAATGGTATAGTATTCTTTTTTATTACCTTACCAAAAAAATATAATTAAAAAATTGTTATCATCATCAATAATAAAAAAATTGTTATTATGATTAAGAATCTTCTTAAATAAATATAATATGACAATAAAATTTTAAAATTAAAGATAAATAAAAGTCTTAAAATTAAAAATTTAATAAAAGTGTTAAACATGTATATTTTTATAATTAGGAATGAAATTATAAATCAAGAATTGAAAATCATCATAAATTAAAATTTATTATATATATATATAAAAAATTAAAAAATTCTGGGGGCCATCGTCATGTGTTAATCGTGCCTCCGCCCTGCCTAAACCTTTATACTATTATTTTGGTAAACAAAAGATAAAAAGAAACCCTTTTTTTATTTAAAAACTAATAACTCATTTTTAAGGTGAGAGACTAAATAAATAAAAAATATATATTTGTTGAAGATTAAAAATCAACATCATCTTATTTATTGGAATTAAAAAAAATACTTGACTATATGCTAAATAAATTATTTTCATTTAAAAAGTAATTTTTGTTTTAATAAATAAAATATTATAATTTACTTAATAAAAACTAGTAAAAATTACATATGGTGTTGTTTCTTCTATGTATTTAGATATTTACTTTGACTAGATATAGAGAAAATAAGAAAGTAATAATAAAAAAAAAATATGAGAGAAGAAAAATTGTGAGGAAATTGTGCATGTTAAATTCAAAATCAAATCAATAAAGATAATAATAAATTTGGTAATTGTTAGAACAAGGTGATTAACGTCTTTAAGTTTTGATTAATTACAAGACAGACAGAATATATCAGACAAAACATTGCAAACAAAATCAGATGGAACAAACACAGATGGAAGATGACCCCTCAAAATTGAAGTCATTCGTCTGTCTTAAAGTCAAGCCATCAGATGGAAGGATAGAAGATATTCTTCAGACGGAGCTTACAAGTCAACCTTAAGATTGAAGATTCACATCGTCTGTCAAGAAAGTGAAGTAAAGTCTGAGTAACTCGCGCCAAGATTCAAATCTTCTAAGTTATTCATGAGAGCTTCCAAGATCAGTATGGGGATTCGAGCTTTCATATGCAACACGAAAAGGTTTCACCCTTTTCTAGGAAATTTCTGTACAAGTCAGAAAAAGGACTGAGCAAGCCATCAAATCTGCTGCACACGTTATCCCATCACTTGATTGCGCTCTGACACCTTTTTGGCATGCACTTGGAAAAAGCTCAACGACATTCTTTTGTTTCTAACGGACATTTAAAACCTTTGCGTATAAAAGGACTTCACTCCTTCAAGTTTCAGTTGACGAACACGCTTCAAGTTTCTAAGTTATTGTGATTTCGCTCACTGCTACTCTTGCTCTATATTGTATAACCCTCTATGCGAAAATGAACTTCTCTTTTTAGAGAACTCTTTTAAATCCACTTGTGTGGTGCTTTAGCCTGAGGAGGCTGTGTGTTCAAAGAATACCTGATTGTTTAGCCTGAGAAGGCTGTGTTCAAAGAATATCTTGTATTAGCCAGAAGTGGCTGGGTTCAAACAATACTTGTAACCATTTTATGGTTTATAGTGAAAACTCAGTAGTTGCTAGGTAACTGGACGTAGTCTTGAATAAACGAACCAGTATAAAAATATCTGTGTTCATCCTTTTTGGTTTTGTGACTAACGGGGATAACCATATCGTAATGTCTGTTAATTAAAATTAACATCTGAAGATAAGAACTGTCTCGTCTGAACCCTTTTAAACCAACAGACGAAAGGAACTAAAATTTTGTATTAACACAATTCAACCTCTCTTCTTGTGTTTTATCTTTTACAGTTTGGTATCAGAGCTCAACCTCTAAGGGTTGAGCGCTTAACAGCTGCTAGAGGAAAAAATCCAAGATAGAGTCGTAAGGACCCTCGTTCTTATTTGGTGGATCATCCATGAACAAGCCGCCGACGTTCTCTGGAGATGACTACCCTTACTAGGCTGATCGGATAGAGATGTACATCAAATCTACCTAGTACAGACTGTGGAACATTATTACTTAAGAAAATATTTCTATTGTTAAACCTGAAACTGAATGGGGAAATGAAGAATATTCCCTTTTGGAGCTCAACAACAAAGCTAGATATGCTCTTTCGTGCGCACTCTCAAGGACAGAGTACAACATACTCTGTGCCTACAAATCTGCAAAGGAGCTCTGGGACGTCCTCAAGATTTCCTTTGAAGGAACTGAGGATGTCAGGATGAGGAAAGCTACCACTTTTCAAAGAGAATATGAGATGTTCTCTATGAATAAAGGAGAATCTATTGATATGATGTTTGGAAGATTCCAAACCATATTAAATGGATTTACCTCGTTGGGAATCACGTTCACCAAAGCCTAGAACAACATGAAGATTTTGGACAGTCTTCCTCCTCCATGGGAAGCTATGTCCACTGCTATTTCAGTTGGGCGTGATATGAAGACATTAACTCTTGATGAGTTAATAGGTGCTTTGAGAGTACATGAAGTACTTCTCTGTAAAAGAGACAAAATCAAGGTTCAAGAGCCCATAGCTCTTCCGTCTATCAACATTGTTCCAAAGGAGGAATCTGCTAAGAAGGAAAGAAAGAAGAAACATAAGATTTTAAAAGCTGACACCACCGAGTCTGAATCGTTTGATGGATCGTCTGATGATGAGATTTATCTCATGGCTAGACGCTTCAAGAAGATGATGATGAAGAAGGGAAGAGGTCAACATTTCTTCAAGAAGAAGGAAAGGAAGCTTCCTGAGAAGTCCTCAAGCAAGGAGGAAAGCTCGGAGATTGTCTGTTATGAATGCAGAAAACCTAGACACATGAGATCAGAATGTCCAAGTTTAAAAAAGAGATGGAACCCACACAAAGACAAGGGTAAGAAGAACTTGCTGACTTGGGAAGACCTTGACAACGAAAGCTCAGAGGAATCCACAGAAGAAGAAGAAACAACAAACATTTGCCTCATGGCTGGAGACGCTGTCTCATCTGAGGTAATTGAAACTCAAACTTCTTTATCTTCTTTGTCTGAGTCTGAGTCAGAAACGGAAGAAATATCATATGATACACTTTTGGAAAACTCGCATTTTATTGTTGAGCAATACAAAGTATGCAAAACCAAGCTGAAACAAGCGTTGAAAGAAAATGTTGCTCTGAAAACTGAAAAAAAGTTGCTTCAAAAGAAAGTATCAGATGAAGGTATCATCTGAATTGAAGAGAACATTTTCATTCTTGAAATTGAGAGATTAAAGAAAGAAAATGAATCTTTACTCAAAGGATCCTCCATGCTTGAAAATATCTTAAAATATAGGAGGTCTCCATCTGATAAAAGTGGACTTGGTTATGTTGAAGAGTCAGACGAAAAGGTAAACAAATTTGTTTCGTCTGCTCATAAGAAGAAGAAGAACAAAAGTTACAATAAGGTTCCCAATGATTATAAAAAGAACACAAGAACCTTAAACAAAAGGAAACCTTCTTCAACTAACAAAGGAGGACCCAAAAAGATTTGGGTACCAAAATCACTTATTATTCTGTTGCCAGATATCCTTAATAGGAAGAGAGAAGACTTCAAGCTAGTACCTGGACAGTGGGTGCTCACGACACATGACGGGAGACCTGTCTATGTTCCAAGATCTCAGACCAAGTAAAGGGTTTGTATATTATGGTTTAGGGAAAGGTAAAATCCTAAGTATTGGGACTGTTGGTAAGACACCCAATCCTCTTATCCAAAATGTGTCTTATGTTAAAGGCCTCAACATCAATCTACTTAGCATAAGTCAATTTTGTGACAGTGGATACGAAGTAGCTTTTAATGCTGATGAATGTTTAGTCAAGAACAAAGACAAATCCATTTTGTTTGTTGGGAAAAGAAAGAACAATCTCTATGAGGTTTATCTTTCTGACCTTAGTGATCAGAATGTAACATGTTTGATTTCAGCAGACGATGAACGAGATATTTGGCACAAAAGCTTGGACATTTAAGTCTCAAGTATATTTCGAAAATTTCTAAAAAGGATCTTGTGAAAGGTTTGCCAAAAATATCTTGGAAATCCAATCGTCTGTTTGAATCTTGTCAGCATGGGAAACAACTTAAAGCTTCTTTTAAATCCAAAAATGTTGTTTCTACGATAAGTCCCTTAGAACTGTTACATATTGATCTCTTTGGAACTTCTCAAACTGAAAGTCTCGGAGGGAAGAGATATGGATTTGTAATTGTGGATGACTATACTAAATTCACATGGGTATACTTCCTAGCCCATAAACATGAGTCATTCAGTGTCTTTAAAATATTCTGCAAACGTGTTCAAAAAGAAAAAGGAATATGTATTGCGTCTGTTAGGAGTGATCATGGAACAGAATTTGAAAATTCTGAGTTCAATGTCTTCTGTTTTGAAAATGGTATCTTTCACAATTTTTCGTCTCCAAGAACTCCTCGACAAAATGGGGTTGTGGAAAGGAAAAATCGTACCTTACAAGAAATGTCTAAAACATTGTTACATGAAAACTCTCTTCCAAAATATTATTGAGTAGAAGCAATTAATACTTCTTATTATTCAAAACAGAATATTAATAAGACCAATATTGAATAAGACTTCATATGAACTATGGAAAGGAAGAAGACCCAACATTTCTTACTTTCATCCTTTTGGATGTGAATGTTTTATTTTGAACACTAAGGATCAACTTGGCAAGTTTGATTCAAAGGTGGTGAAGGGATTTTTACTTGGATACTCTAATACTTCTAAAGCTTATAGAGTTTTTAACTCTAAAACGCAAGTTGTAGAGGAATCTATTCATGTGAATTCCAAGATAACTCAAAGGCTAATAAAGAAATATCAGACCTAGAAAATCTGTTTGATAATTTGCAGATAACTCCCTCTGATCAAGAAGCTGCTCCGTCTGTCCAACCTTGTCCAGACACAAGTACAGACGAAAGGACATCGCCCAGCACAGACGAACCCTCTTTGTTTGTCCCTCAACACAAAGGGAAGAACTATTTTTTAGGTGTTAAAGGACAGGTTTTGGGTGTTTTGATTACTAACGTGTTTCTGATTATTCCTTTTGGTATTTCCGCTGTGTATCTTTGATATTTCCTGTTTATCTGTCTCATCTATTGATAGGTAATCAAGAATAGTTTTGTTTGAATTAAAAGGAATTAGAAACTCGCAAAATTGAGCTATAGTGGAACTAGAATCTATTCACCCCCCCTCTAGATTCACACATAGGGACCATCAATTGGTATCAGAGCTTTATCTAGTAGGTTGCTCTAGATTTTGATCCATAGTTCCTTAGAATGGTCGGTAATCAATTACCATTTGCTGAAGGTGCCTCTATTAACAGACCTCCTCTGTTTTGTGGTGATAACTATCCTTTTTGGAAAGTGAGGATGAAAATCTTTATGGAGTCTATACATAGAAGCATTTGGCAAGCGGTTGTGACTGATTTCAAGGTCCCCACATACATAGAAAATGGGAATGAGATTGAAAAACCATTTGAGAGATGGGAACAAGAGGAAATTAGGAGAGCTGAAAATGATGCAAAAGCTTTAAATATTATACATTCTGCTTTGAATTCAGATGAATTTTTCAGAATTTCAGCCTGCAACACAGCCAAAGAAGCTTGGGATCTAATAAGGCCTACATTGCGTGGGAAGAGAATGATTCCTCAACCTCTAGTGGGAGTGATAATGAAGAAGCAAATTTGTGTTTCATGGCTAATCCAATATCCGATGATGAGGTAAGTGATTCCAATTCATCTACTTTTGACTATGATGAGCTGCAAACTGCTTTTTGTGATCTTTACAAGGAAGCTGAAAAACTAGGCAAGTTGAACAAGGTCTTGAAAAACAAAATTACTGATTTGGAAAATGATATTTCTGTTTTGAAAACTGATGTTCAAAGTTTGAAAAAGGAAAATGATGCCTTGAAACTACCCTGTTCAAAGTGTAAGTCTTTTGATGCCTTTTTGAAAAAGAATAACATGAAGTTCTTTGCATTTAAACAAACCAGCAAAAATAGAACCTTCTCTTGTAGTTATTGTATGAAACCTGGACATAACTCTTATAATTGCATGACTAGGAAGGAAGGTATAACTAGTGGATTGTTTAAATGGATTAGGAAAGATAGTCACAACTCTAACACTAATGGACCCAACAAGACTTGGGTACCAAAAACAAAGTGATATCTTTTTCTGTGTAGGTATGCTTGAGAGCCAAACACTCAACTTGGTACTTGGATAGCGGCTGCTCAAGACATATGACTGGCGATAAGAGCAATTTTATCTCCTTCAAATCAAAAGAATCTGGTTCAGTAGTGTATGGAGATAACAACAAAGGAAAAATACTGGGTATAGGTGCTGTTGGAGACAAATCCAACACTGTGATTGAAGATGTACTGCTTGTGGAAGGTTTGAAATTCAATCTTCTGAGTATTAGCCAACTATGCGACAAAGGTTATCAAGTATCATTCGATAATGGTTCTTTTAAGATCAGATGATGATTCGAGTGAGGTATTAATGGTCGGTAAGGGACATGGTAACATCTACATCATTGAACTTGATCATTCATCATCATATCATGCATGTCTTACGTCAAAGGATGATTTATCATGGCTTTGGCATAGACGTATAGCTCATATTGATGTTTATCAGCTGAATAAGCTTTCATCTAAGAACCTAGTATAAGGGTTACCTGACTTGAGGTTCAAAAGAGAAGGCCTATATGATGCATGCCAGAAGGGCAAGCAGTCTAGAAGCTCCTTTAAAATCAAAAATGTTGTTTCAACTTCTAGACCACTTGAGCTACTACACATGGATCTCTTTGGTCCATCTAGAACAACTAGTTTGGGTGGAAACCTATATGGACTGGTTTTAGTAGATGACTACTCTCGCTTTGCTTGGGTTGCATTTATACCAAGTAAAGACAACACTTTCAAAGTTTTTAAAATTCTTGCCAAAAGGATACAAAACGAAAAAGATTTGAAAATCAAGTCCCTTAGGAGTGATCATGGAGGTGAATTTGAAAATGAACCTTTTGAAAAATTTTGTGAAAAATATGGAATCGATCATAACTTTTCCGCTCCAAGAACTCCGCAACAAAACGGGGTTGTTGAGAGGAAAAACAGATCTTTAATAGAACTAGCTAGAGCTATGTTAAGTGAGAGTGCTCTGCCTAAACACTTTTGGGCTGATGCAGTTTCCATTGCTTGCTATGTTCTAAACAGAATTGTGATTCGTCCTTTTTTAAAGAAAACCCCCTATGAACTCTATAAGGACAAGAAGCCCAATATCTCTCATTTGAGGGTATTCGGGTGCAAGTGTTTTGTACTGAATAATGGCAAAGAGCCTCTTGGAAAGTTTGACGCCAAGGCGGATGAGGGTGTGTTTATTGGGTATTCATCAACAAGTAAAGCATACAAAGTTTTCAATAAAAGGAGAATGTGCATTGAAGAATATGTGCATGTAAGGTTTGATGAATCTAACAATCCCCAAAAGGTAAGTGTTTTTGTTGATGATGATGAGAATACAGGTGAATACAACAACAACAAACAACATTTACAGCAAGATCCATCAACCACTTCTCATGATCTGCCAAGAGAATGGAGGAAACCAAGAGATTTATCTCTTGACAACATCATTGGTGACATCCATAAGTGAGTATCCACTAGATCCTCCCATAATATGTTCTGTGATGATTATGCGTTTGTATCTCAATTTGAACCCTCTTATGTTGATGATGCTATAAATGATGAATTTTGGATGAGTGCTATGCATGAGGAGTTAAATCAATTTAAAAGGAATGACGTTTGGGAGTTAGTACCTTTTAATAAAGATATGAATCTAATTGGAACAAAATGGGTGTTTAAGAATAAGCTAGATGAGAATGGAATAGTGGTTAGGAATAAGGAAAGACTAGTAGCTAAGGGATATAATCAACAAGAAGGAATAGACTTTGATGAAACATATGCCCCTGTTGCTAGATTAGAAGCTGTAAGAGTCTTACTTGCTTTTGCTTGCATTCATGATTTTAAGCTGTTTCAGATGGATGTTAAAAGTGCATTCTTAAATGGCTACATCAATGAGGAAGTCTTTGTTTCACAACCTCCTGGTTTCACTGACTTCAGTTACCCTAAGCATGTGTTGCTCTATCAACAGCAGAAGCAGAGTATGTGGCTGCGGGCAGTTGTTGTGCTCAAACCATTTGGTTGAAGCAACAACTTGAGGATTTTGGACTAAAGCTTGATCACATTCCTATCAAGTGTGACAATACAAGTGCAATCAGTATCACGAAGAACCCGTTTTTGCACTCAAGAATGAAGCATATTGAGGTGCGCCATCATTTCATAAGGGATCATGTTGAGAAAGGTGACTGTGAAGTGGAGTTCATTGAAATGGAGAACTAACTCGCGAATATCTTCACAAAGCCCCTACCTAAGGAGAGATTCTTCAAACTTAGAACCAACCTTGGTATACTAAGTGAGGAACATCTCTCATGAATCCTCTAAGTATGGTAAGTTGGATCATTCATGGTGCTCAAACAAGGTATGAGTTCATTACATTACATAGTCATGACCAATTCTCTTTCAAGACATGTAAAATCAAGTGTTTTCAACCTTTCTGATATAGATAATCGATTACCATTGCATTTCAATCGATTACCTAGCTTGATTTCAAAGTTTTTGGTGAATTACTCTCTGGAGTAATCGATTACCCCACTTGGTAATCGATTACCACGATTTCAAAAATGGGATTTTCCAGTTTGTGAGCCCCTAGAGTAATCGATTACCATGCCTGGTTAATCGATTACCATGTCCCCTGTTTTCAAATGTGCTTTGGTTACTCGCGGGAGTAATCGATTACCACGTAAGGGTAATCGATTACCTTCGTTGCTGGAAGTGTTTTTCATGGTTTTGGGCCTAATCGATTACAATTTCTTAGAGTCCAATACTTTGTTCATTGAATCTAACCTCAATTGTGGAGTTTTTATAAGTGATTTTTAGGTTTTGGGTTTCATTCTACACATCTCACAAACCCTAAAAATCTCTTTCTATCTCTAACCCTAAAACCCCTTTTTTCATCTTCTTCATCTTCTTCATCTTCTCCACCACCACCATCAATGGAAGAGCAAGGACGAGGCAAGCGGGTCAAACACGTGGGTCACAAACCTAAGCCAAGGGTTTCACCCCGATCAAAGAAGGGTGAATCCTCCTCCAAGAGAAAGGAACCCACATCTCCGGGAGAGGCCGTGGCACGCACAATCAACCCGTGGTTCACCTCTACTGCACAAGAATCACGTTTCTATGGAGATTTTGCCAACAAGGAACTCGTTCCGGCAAAGATTTTGGACCTCCGATGGCTGGATGCACAAAGGTTCACATTCCACTCTTTGCTCCGAGATCAGAACCTTGAGAAGTTTGTTGGTCTGAAGGGTTTCATATACCCTGATCTAGTGAGAGTTTTCTACTCCAACCTCCGACCACACCAAGCCACCGGAACGGTAATCTCCGAGGTAAAAGGCCAACCTATGATTTTGACTCGTGATATATTCTTTCTTTTTGCTGGATTTAAGAATGAAGGTATACGTCCTACGATTGAGAACTTGCAAACACAAGGAATCGAGCTTCACAAAGACTCTTTCTTCACGAGCCTGCTCAAAAATCTCGAAATGTGGGAAGCTGAAAAGGCTGCAAGGAAGGAGTGTGGGAAGAAGATAACCTACAACACCGGCGGGCTGAACGCTGATGATCGTCTTCTCCACTACACAATTTGCTGGATCCTAGCTGCAAGAGGAGCCAATCATGCTCAGATCAATGAAGAGGATATGGTGATGATGGCAGCGTTGAAAAATGGCATTCAAGTCGACTGGGCACATGTTGTGATGGACAACATGCTCAAGACGAGAAGGCTATTTGATAACAAATTCCCCTATTCTCTGTGTATTTCACGTTTGCTTGAGCATTTTCAGGTAGATACCTCAAATGAAAGCAGAGACTTGGTGAAGGACATTCACATCATTGGAGACAAAACGTTGAAAATGATGCGATTGACGAAGACTGATGCTGGATGGGTGCCAAGGGAAGAAGCACCACAACAACAACAAACAGAAGCTGCAACAAATCCACCTTCTGATGATGATGATTCGGCGGCTGGGGAGTACATCCCTAAATCCCGTTTTGAGTCAATTGTCATTGATCGGATGGATGAACTGGAAGCTACCACTGCCAAAAGATTGGACGAGATGGAGGCTGCAAACAATGCCCGCTTCTTGGATCTCAAGGAGCTGCTGGAGTCCCTTCATACTCGCTTTGATGCACTCTAGTATTCCCTTCTTATCACTTCTCTCTCTTTTGCTTATTGATATACCAAATAGGGGGAGATGGCTATAGGTTATCCTAGATAGGGGGAGTAGAGTAGAGTAGCAAGTATTTGTAGTTGAGTAGCATTTTGTTTTGTCTTGCGCTTTATGTTTGAACTATTGAATTCTTTTTAACTCTGAACAATTTTATTTGGTGATCTGGACTTGAACAATTCGATATGGTTGTAATATTTTCACGTTATGGTTTATATTCCGATTCTGTTTTTTTTAATTCTTCTCTGGTCTTGGTCTATGATTGTGAATTGAATCATGTCTTATATTTCTGAATGGATGATTTTAACTTGATGATTGATAGTATAATGCTCTGTTTAAGATAGATTGTACAGTGAATCTGCAATGCATATACTGCGTATTTGGATATCTCTAACAATTGCAGGATTCGTAGAAGATCAACACACATCCTAAACCTCTAGGAAAACCTTGGTTGAGATTTGGTACATCAAAACCAAAAAGGGGGAGATTGTTGGACTTAAAGCTTGAAGGTGCTTTGGTGTCTCTCTTGGTGTTTTGCTTTTGATGTTATGTAATTTTGGTTTTCTTAGATGAAATGTAATTAGGAGTTTCCTATGTATTGATTGTTTAGTTTAGGCATGTATGTGGTTGTTCTTTTGTTGAATGCCCTTGAGAGCTTGGCAATCTTGTGCGATTTCTCATATGTCAAATGTTTGATTTCCCTCTCTAATATATTTGAAAATATCTTTGGTAACCAACTGAGGTAATAGATTACCAACAGTAGGTAGTTAACTACCAACAGCAGGTAATCAACTACCAACAGTAGGTAACAGAGTGTGGGAATTCATTTGTCACTGGAGTAATCGATTACCCCCTCGGGTTAACGATTACCATGAGCCAAAATCACCCTGGAAACCATTGCTCACTGGTTTAATCGATTACCAGCTTCTGGCAGTCGATTACCCTTATCAGAAAATCATTAAGTTTTCTAAATTGAGTTTTTAATTGAACATATAAATACTCTTTTCTCAAAAATTAACATAAGATCTTGGAACATAAGGTTTAGAAAAGTTCATACACTTTCATATTCTCTAAAAACTGAGTTCATCATCTTTTCCAAGAAACCCATAAAGAACTTCAAGAGTTCATCAAGTTTTCATAAAGAAAAGACAAACTTGATCTTTTCTCTGATTGGGTGGCATTCATAGTGTTTTCTTTTGTGATTAGATCTACACTCCAGGTGTTTTCTAAACTGATCTTTTGTTTACCTTTTTGATTTCTGGGTTATTACTCTAAGAGAGAGGTCTCTCTGGATAGAGTAAAGGTCTTTGAGAAGTGTGTTTTCAAAGGTTTGATCTTGGGTGTTCCAAGGTCAAGGGAAGAACTGTTCTTTGGGTTAAAGGATAGGTTTTGGGTGTTTTGATTTCATTTTTGTGTTGCTTGTTGCAGAGTGAATGTAAAAGAACACAAAAGGGATCATTTGATAGTGGAAAACCGATCGCAATAGTTGTTGGGTTGGGACTGGATATAGGCAGTGGGCCGAACCAGTATAAATCATTGTGCACTCTTCTTCTTCCTTATTTTCTTTACCGTTTACCCTACATTGCTGTTATCACGATTTATCTTCTGCAATTTGTTTGGTAACTGACTCGGTAATTGACTCGGTAATTAACTAAAACTGGAACAGTTAGATACTGATATTGATTACGACGCATATTGATTACTAACGTGTTTCTGATTATTCCTTTTGGTATTTCCGTTGTGTATCTTTGATATTTCCTGTTTATCTGTCTCATCTATTGATAGGTAATCAAGAATAGTTTTGTTTGAATTAAAAGGAATTAGAAACTCGCAAAATTGGGCTATAGTAGAACTAGAATCTATTCACCCCCCTCTAGATTCACACATAGGGACCATCAGCTGAGTTGCTGAACCCTGAAGATCTCCCACAAAAGTACAAGATAGACTATTCGTTCCTCAACGAATTAGTTATGAAGAGGTTTGTTGAAAGCTCTTGTGCAGAGAGGCCAATTAAGCCAGATTGGTTGCTGAAAGATCAGACTGAAGATGTCTCTGATCTTAGTGATGGAGAACCGTCTGAGTCTGTAACTAACAGTTACATTGCAGATGATGAAGACTGCTTTATTAAGGACACTCCCTACATTGAGTTAAAGAACCCTTATTGTTATAGAGGAAAGAAGGGATTCAAACTTGGGAGATTTGTCAATCCCATCAAGTATCATCAACCCTTGAAGCCAGAAGACTTCAAAGATGATGTGAAATATTCCGCTGAAGAGCAACGCGTTTGGCTGAAGCATCTGCCCTGGCATGAGTTGGCACAACTCAACATCAAGGGTTTGGAGAACATTGCTGCATACAAGGATCATCTTGTTGGACTGTTGATTGAAGGACCAACACTTGGCTATGAACCACATATTCCATCAAGAGAGTACATCAAATGGAAGGTTCAACATGAGGTTAATGCACCCATTTTTACCACTTGCAGATATGGAGATTCAACCTCCAAAGTATATGAGTCAAAAGACTGTGATCATTGGCACTTAGATACCATTGATAGTCATGATTTGTTCACCTTCACAATCCCTATGAATCAAATAGAGTATGCGGGACTAGGCCATACTCTAGGGATTGTCCTTCCATGGACAAGACCACATTGTCTAGGGATTCGTTCGCGTTATTCCCTTCTCATTGATGAACATGAAGACCTTGAAGACTTCGCTCACGCTCTACTTGAAGACTATAACATTGCCTTTAGAATGATGGCCAATGTTTATAGAAGAGAAGAGAAAGGTAGGTTAGCCTCCTTTCATCAGATCCAAAGAAGAGCAAGGAAGGAACACAGGTACTATCCCTTCATATGGGATCTCAATTCTCATCATTGGTCACTAATGAAACCAAGTATTTCATTGTCTTGGATCGTACAAGACCATGCTTGGTTAAGTTTTTGGCCAAAAGGAAGGAGAAGAAGACACTGTCTACTCCCAAGCAATTCAAGTTCGCAAGGCATATTGCCAAGCAACTTCCGTCTGCTACCTACAACCATCTCAAGGCTATTCAAGATCAAGCCTCAAAGCTTATCAATCCAAAGATTCAAAGGATGATAGAGGAACATGAAGCTACCTCGGCTTTCTGCTCAAGAACTTCTTTTGATGAAGAGTCTGTCACGTGTGACAAAGTCTATCTGGAGGAGCTTTCACTTATACTTTTCCTCCTCATGAACCTCAGTATCTTCAACTCACTACCTTCAACAAGACATATTCTTGGCAATGGGAGAATAACTTTAGTTCTCGTCTGGAACTTCCATTATTCACTTTGCGTCTGAAGGAGACTCCAGTGGTGGTCATTGAAGATGACACAGAACTTATTGTAGAGGAAGCAGTGACTGATGAGGAGCCTCTATCACCTGAAGATCCCTCTGATAAGTATAATGCTTTGAAACGCAAATATGATGCGTTTGAGGAAAACTGTGAGCACTTGAAGAAAAAGAACAAGGAGCTTGAAGAAAATCAAGTCTCTATATCCACTGAGATGCAGTAGCTGCAGAGTATTGTGATGAGTCTTATACAACATCAACCACAGCCTCCACCATCTTGATTTTGATGATTCTCAGCCCAAGGGAGAGAATAATTTGAGGAGAATATAATAACTTGAGGAGAAGGTTATGCTAAGGGGGAGCATGGTAAGTCTGAGCTTTGAAGAGCATCGTCTGAGGGGGAGAACAAAGACGAATGAAGGATATGAAGACTATGTATATGTATCATTCTTTTATTTTGTTTTGTCTTTGCTATGATTCTTTTAGTAGATTTATTTGTATAGCTCTGATCTTATACATTTATTTTGCTCTAATTATTTGTAATTATTTCTCTAAACCTTGTAAACTTGTAAATGGATTACATCACATTGATGTAACAATTCTTATAAAGAGGTATATTTAGAGAACATCGTCTTGATGTAATTCTGGTTGCTTGTTATAAATATGTTTTAGCTAACTTTATCTTATGCAGATGCTCATTTGAGAAAGTTGCTTGTATGGTTTGTAATTATCAAAAAGGGGGAGATTGTTAGATCAAGATGATTAACGTCTCTAAGTTTTGATTAATTACAAGACAGACGGAATGTAAAAGATAGAACACAAGAAGGGGGGTTGAATTGTGTTACTTAAAAAATTTGTTCCTTTCGTCTGTGCATTTAAATATGTTCAGGCGAAACAATCTTAATCTTCAAAGGTTGATTTTAATGAACAAACGTTATGGTTTAATTATCCCCGTTAGTCAAATACTTAATAAAACAAATGCACAAGTATTTTTATATTGGTTCGTCTATGCAAGACTACGTCCAATTACCCAGTAACAACTGAGTTTTCACTACAAACCGTGAAAAGGTTACAAGTATTATTTGCGCCCAGCCACTTCTGGCTATAACACGATATTCTTTGAACACAGCCTTCGCAGGCTAAACAACAAGGGTATTCTTTGAACAACCAGCCTCCTCAGGCTAAAACACCACACAAGTGGATTTGAAAGAGTTCTATAAAAAGAGTTTCCTCTTTGCAAAGAGGGTTTTATAATGAAGAGCAAGAATATCAGAGAGCGAATTCACAGTAAGGTAAAATATTGAAGCGAGTTCGCCAACTGAACTTTGAAGAAGCGAAGTCTTTAAATAGGCAAAATCTTCAGATATCTGTTAGACACAGAAGAAAGCTGTTGAGCGTTTTCCAAGCAAAGTCCAAAAAGGTGTCAGAGAACACTTGATTGATTGATGGCGTGTGCAACGGATATAGATAGCGTGCGCAGTACTTTTTCTGACTTGTACAGAGATTTGACAAAAAGGTGAAGACCTTTTCGAGTTGCATATGTAGGCGTGAATCCCCATACTGATCTTGGATGCTTCTAATGAGTACTTCTTAAGATTTGAAATCTTGGCGCGAGTGACCCATATTTTGCTTCACTTCTTTGGCAGACGATGAACTTCTTCAGTCTTAAGAGTTTTCGTCTTAGCCTATCATCTGATGTCTTGACTCGAGACAAACGAATGACTTTAACTTTGGGTCATTTTCCGTCTATGCTCGTTGCGTCTGACTTGATGTTCCGTCTATAGATGTTTCGTCTGTCTTGAAATAATCAAAACTTTAGAGAGGTAAATCATTTTGATATAACAATCTCCCCCTTTTTGATGATTACAGACCATACTGATAACTTTCTTCAAGGAAGCATCAGCACAAGACAAGATTAGCTGAACAAAATAAGGACAAGTTAGATTTACATCAAGATGATGTTCTCTGAAACAATACCTCTTTATAAGAATCGTTACATCAATGTGATGTAAACCATGTACAGTATTACAAGGTATACCGAAAACAAAAGCTCTAAGAATACATGTATAAAGCTATACAAATTAATATAAAACAAATTAAAATAAAAAAAATAACTCCCCCTCTATGCAAACTCCCCCTCAAACGGATAACATCCCCTCAGACGAAGGCTCCCCCTCAGCTTAGCACCACCTTTCCTTCCTTCAAGATATTCTCCCCCTTGGGCTGAGAATCATCAAAAGCTTCTTCAAGAAGGAGGTTTAGGCTTCTGTTGGACAAGCCCCATCACGATCTCCCGCAACTGTTGCATCTCAGATGTGAGAGAGGCTTGATTGTCCTCAACCTCTTTGTTCTTCTTCTTTAGATGCTCGCAATTTTCCTCCAAAGCATCATACTTACGCTTCAGAGTATGATACTCATCAACGTTCACAACTTCACTCTCAACAACGGTAGCTTCTACGTTGTCATCATTCTCCACAAGAGGCGTTTGAGGCTCTTCAACAATAGGAACAGATTCATCATCTTCAATGAACACAGTTGGAGTCCTCAACAGTCGCAGAGTGAAAAGAGGAAGTGTGAGATATGCAGTGTAGTGATGGAGGACCATCTCCAAAAGCCCAACCAAACTCTCCAACCTTACTTTTCAATTTTGGGCTTCTAATAAAATTCGCTGCTGATTTTTGCATCTGACCTGTTTCAGTATTTCGATCATAATTCGAGCTACACAAGTCCAATTGAGGAGTTCTTGGTGCCAAATTAAAGACGACTTCAAGGGCTACAAAAGCTATGAAGAAACCAAAACCCAGTTCGAACTGCAACTAGTTGGAAAATGAGCTTGAAGTTAGCGTTAGAATGCTTCCAAGAATTTTCAGCGAAATGTTTTAATGTTTAGGCTTATTAGTAGTTTTCTTTCAATTATGTAATTGTTTTAAGGATTTAATTTGAGCCTAAACTTGTAATAAAAAAATAATTAGTGACCCTTAGATAGGATTCTAATCCAAGGGTTAAGCTTAGAAGCTTGGACTGAAAGCTTGGCACC
Organism: Hylodesmum podocarpum; assembly: GCA_026586105.1. NCBI lineage: Eukaryota > Viridiplantae > Streptophyta > Magnoliopsida > Fabales > Fabaceae > Hylodesmum > Hylodesmum podocarpum. The sequence continues at coordinate 13,795,949 of JALJEV010000623.1, read as the reverse complement.
ATGACCATTAGATGAGGATACTAATCCAAGGGCTAAGCTTAGAAGCTTGGAGTGCAAGCTTGATGCCATAACCGTTGGATGAGGATCTACATCCAAGGGTGGAGGATTGATCCTTGTCCTCCAAGCTAATCAAGCTTCCACCACAAGCTTCCCTTCATAGCCATTAGATTAGAATCTAATCCAATGGTGGAAATTAGTTCCTTGCATACCAAGCTAGCTCCACACCTTAGTAGTATAAATAGGATTTCTTTTGTAATTCAAACACTTTTGATAAAATTTCTGAATATTGAATTAAGCTAAGAGCTTATTCTTTGAGAGTATTCTCTCTTGTGTTCTTGTGAAGAACCTTGAATCTCATCAATGGCTTCCTTGTCCATTGTGGCGGTTCCACCTCTAGCTTATTGGCACTTGCCATGGCGCTTCCATCTCTAAACTCCTTCCGTTTTCTATTTCTTTTTCTCCTTGAGGCCTTGAGCTTCTTCTTCATTTGTCCAAGCCTCCATTGAAGCATGAAGATCCGCAACTTATATGCTATTCTCCTTGAGGATTGCATCATGTAGTCTCTCTTCCATTGCCAAGTGAACACTCTGTTGGGAACAGAGAGCTCAAGATCTGGATGTTCCTCAGAAGGATGTGTATAAGCAAAAGCTTCTCCAGGATACACCTTGCCACAAATTGTGGAATCTTCATCAAATGAAGTTCCGGAGCAAAAGGCAGAAGTGGCTTCATGATCTTCTATCAACCTTTGAATTTTGGGATTGATAGGCCTCGAGGCTTTGGCTTGAATGGATTTGAGGTGCGAGTATGCAACAGACGAAAGTCTCTTGGGGATGTGCCTTGCAAACTTGAATGTTTTGGGGACAGACGAAGTCTTCTTCTCCTTCCCTTTAGCCAAAAACTTGACCAAGCAAGGTCGTTTTCGGTCTAAGAAAACGAAGAACTTGGTGACGTTGGAAACGAGAGAAGAGAATTGAGATCCCATCATGAAGGGACAATATCTCGACTCCTTCTTTGCTCTCCTTTCAATGTGATAGAAGGAAGCCAATCTAGCTTTTTCTTCCTTTCTACACGCATTTGCCTTCAGCCTGAAAGCTGTGTTGTAATCTTCAGGAAGAGCATGAGTAAACTCTTCGGGGTCTTCATATTCATGGAGGAGGATGGAGTAGCGTGGACAAATACCTGAACAATACGGTCTTGTCCAAGGGAGAACAATTCCAAGAGTATGTCTTAGACCTACATACTCTGTTTGGTTCATTGGAATTGTGAAGGGTACAAGATCATGGCGATCAATGGCGTCCAGATGCCAGTGACAACATTCTTTTGGCTTATAAATGGTAGAGCTGGGATCTCCATACCTACAATGGTGAAATGCAGGGGCATTGGGTTCAAGCTGAACTTTCCACTTGATATTCTCTCTGAAGGGAATGTGGGGTTCATAGCCAAGAGATGGTTCAATCACCGACTCAGCTAGATGATCCTTGTACTTGTTTATTTCTTCTAAACCCTTGATGTCTAAAGAGGCCAGTTTTTCCCAAGGAAGACGCTTCAGCCATTCGCGTTGCTTTTTAGGAGTATAAATGAGATCTTCTTTGAAGTCCACTGGCATCAGGGGTTTGTGATAGATGATAGGGTTGACAAACCTCCCAAGTTGGAATCCTTTCTTACCTCTGTACTGATAAGGATTCTTCAACTCAATATAGGGAGTGTCCTTTACAAAACAATCTTCATCGTCTGCTGAGTAACCATCTATAGCAGACTCAGACAATTCACCCTTATTGGAGATATCTTCAAGTTCATCTCTAAGAATCCAGTCAGGCTTAACTGGTCTTTCAGCACAAGAACTCTCAGCAAATCTTCTCATGACTAATTCGTTAAGAAACGAATAATTAGTCTTGTGCTTAGGTGGAAGATCTTCTGGATTTAAAACTTCAGCGTGAGATCTCACCCATTGTGCATCATCTTATTTATAATAACATGTTCTTCATCAGACGGAATTTCCATTATGCATCATCTGTAGATAGGATGTTTCTTCAGACGCAGCAGGTATCGTCTGTTCACAAGCGACATTGAGAGGAGACGCAACAATAGGATCAGAGACAGTTATCCTATGTTCGTCTTGGAGTGTTGGTGCAGAACTCTCCATAGTTGGAGCTTCTTCATTAAGCATAGTCTCCAATTCCTCTGCTAACTGAGCATTGTCCTTCTGGATCTGGGCAATTTCTTCACTATTCATACCCTCTGAAGTTGCTGGTGCAGTCGCAGCTTCAGACGATCCAATGCCCTTAATGCTCTCGAGAAAGATTCTTTCTCTTTCAGCTTGAAGCAGCATAGAGACCCTCTTAGCCTCTTTCAGTTGCCTTCCTTTGTCTATTTCTCCAATAATCACAGACGCAAGCTTCTGTTTCATTTTCTCTTTGCCTTTGGCAGCCTTTTGAAGAACAATTTCTCTGGCTTTTGCTTTCTCTTCAACTGCTTTCTTCTGCTTTTCTTCATCTTTGAGAATCTTTACAGACGTTACACCCTTAGATGTTTTCTTAACCCCTTCATCTTCATCAGGGGATATCTCCTTCTCCTGTGTCTTAGACGCAACATGTTTTATTCTGATAGTCATCTTCTTCTTTCTAAGAGGCTCTTCTTGAGCATCTTCGAAAGGGACTTCAGATATAATCACAGGTGGAAGATAGATAGGTGTTTGGGTTTGGTTTTGGGCTTGTGTTTGGGTTTGTGTTTGGGTTTGTGTTTGGGCTTGCGTTTGGGTTTGTGTTTGGGTTTCGACGCGTTTGATGCGTGCTCTGTGAGGAGGATCTTTGGTGATAGGAGAAAGAGTAACTTCATCTTCACTCCTATTGTGATGAAGGAAACTAGGGCTCAGATGCATCTTGGCAAAGGTGCTTCTTTTGACCTCCTGTTGGTCCCTATATGAATCTAGAGGGGGAGGGGTGAATAGATTCAAGTTCCCTATTTCAATTTTACTTTTTCTCACTTTTTCCCGATTCATTTTAATCTTGAATTACAAGAACGTATCAGAGATATAATCAGCGGAAAACAAGGGAAAATTGTAAAGCAAGAAAACAATGAATTAAAAGAGATAAGATAGAGAAGAGAGTTTAGACAAAGATTTATACTGGTTCGGCTTTCGGCCTACATCCAGTCCCAACCCAACAATCTGTTGCGATCGGTTTTCCACTATAAAGATTCTGTGTTCAATACAACCACACTGCACAAACACAAAAACAAATCAAATACTCAAAATTATATGTTCTTCACCTAAGAACATATCTTGATCCTTGATCCCTTCAAGAATCAACCTTTGAGAGTACCTCTCTCAAAAACTCATCAACTCTTCCAAGAGAATACCTTTCTCTTTAGAGTTTAAACCAAAAGATTACAAAAGATAAAGATCAGATAAGATTACACCTGTTGTGTATGCACTGATCAATGATATCATCCAAACATTCCAACCATTCACACAGTCTTCATCTCAAGAGAAAATCTTTGAAACTTTGAAGAGAATTCTTGTAAAAACTAGTGTTTCGCTCTTCCTTTCTTTCTTGGAAAACTCAAAAAGATCTCTCTTCTAAAAACAATTCAAAGACTTTTCAATTTAAAGCAGTTTCAAAAATCATTTGAGATGAATTCTGGTGTGGTAATCGATTACTGGATTGTGGTAATCGATTACTCCAGAGAAATTTGTCTTCCCCTGTTTCTTCAAGCACGAAGTAATCGATTATTATGGAGTGGTAATCGATTACTCCAGAGCAGTTTGGGTTCCTTTGTTTTCTGAATCTGTTGGTAATCGATTACAGCTATATGGTAATCGATTACTTCAGCTTAAAACCTTTTTAAACCAAAGTTTTTGATTTCTTTCAAATAAAATGGGGTTCCAAAACTTCTCTAGCTCAAATCGCAAGAGTAAAAACAAATTTTCTATTAAACGATTGAATAAAAACCACACTCAAAGCCTAAACTAAAACAATCAATATGTTGACTTTTATTTTTAGTCACACTACGGCAAGTGTACCGGTCGTTTACAAGTTTAAAAAAGATGAGTAAAGGTTGTCGAACCACAGAGACTGAATGATGAATTACCGATTACTTAACATGCTTCTCTATTAGGACGAATCAATGAATCAATCATTTATGTGAAACTAAGTGTCTATGTAAAAGTAATACAATGTAAACAATTAAAGAAAGCAGTAAATGTTTAAGTTTCTAAACAAGATAGTGAAGACAGTTAGGGAAACGGTTCATTTGATTCTTTCCTCAAGTAACCACATCCTATGTCAATTCAACATAGATTCAATCATTTGGAGATAGAATTCGTGATACCGAAGACTAATCCTATTCCTAGGTATTTAGTCCCTTTGAATTGCTTCTATAATCTCTAATCCCTTAGATGAAGATAGAAAGTAATTCAAGAAGCGAAACAGATGAATTCTGAACATCTCATAGCATACAAGTTCTATCCCTAGACTCATGCATGACTATAGTGATCTACTTCCTCTCCTAATTCAATTATCAATTTTCCAACCGTACAATTGAAATGAGATACAAATCCCTAAGGAACAGTTCAGTCCAATTCAAACATCAATATCCCTATCAACTATTTGAATTTCGTGAATAAACCTTGAGAATTGGAAATAAGCAAGAAGAGATCAATCAATTGAATGAAATTACACTTGAATTAACATGAAGAAGTCTTTACAAGAGTTACAGAATCAAAATTTCCAATCCCTAACCTAAAGATCTAGCCTAGCATGGAAATGAGAAATGGAAGAAGAGAAAAGGAATTCAAACACAAGAAGCACTCCATGAATGCTTGGATCTTGCTTCCACAAGCTCCAAAGCTTCCGAAATCTTCGAGGTTTGATGGAGGATGGGAGGACTGAGAGTGGAGAAGAGAGAATTGTGCAGAGGAAGCGTGCAGAAGAAGATAGAATTCCCCTTTTTCATTTTCGCGCCCAAAGATCCCTATTTATACTGCAGCATTTGTGCCTCACCCTTAATAGATTTGCGCTTGGGCGCACCTTGGAAGAGGAGAAACCATGATTTGCGCCCTGCATGAGCCCTAGTTTGCGCCCTGGCGCATTTGGACAGCAAGGAAGAGGTGATTCGCGCCCTAGCTCCCTCTGGTTTGCGCCCCAGCGCAAATGGTCATGACATGGTGGAGAATTGCGCCCTGGCCTGCATTGCATTGCGCCCTGGCGCATCATGGCCGAGAATGAGGGAGGGTTGCGCCTTGGTTTGCTCTGGTTTGCGCCCTGGCGCAATTGCTCCTTCTTCCATGGCTCAGGCTTCAATTTTTCCTTTCCACTTAATGGCTTGCACTCCATTTCTTCATCTTAGGTCCATGGGCTTTCATTCCAAGTTTCAATTTGTGTCTTCAATCCACTCCTTGCTCCTATCTCTTCTTTATTCCTTGAATGAACTTAGAAAATAACAAGAAAGAGATTAAAATGACTTAAAAACACAAGAAAGACCTATAAAACTAATGAAACACCAAATCAAGGACTAATATTAAACAAACATGATATTTTCACTGTTTTCTTGTCTAAACTATAACTAAACCTAGTAAAAATGGATGAAAATGGACTGAAAACACTTAGGAAAACATGTATAATCTGGCACTTATCACAATACATTTTAAACTCCTATATACAATCTATCACAAAGATCAAAAGTACAAGTATATCAAAACTAAAACTAGGGATGGCTTCTTCAGCTTCAAGTCCAACAATCTCCCCCTTTTTGGTTTTGATGTACCAAATGTTGTGTAGTTGATCTTTAATGTAGATGATGGCTTTGATGTGTCCTGTAATGTTAGTGTTTTTCCTTTTCTATTCTTTCAATTTTCATCAATTTCATACAGTTATTTACATACAGCTTTATGAATCATCCAAAACATATCACTATATCAAATCACAGATATATAAAGACAATCATTCGCAAAGCAAATTAAGTCTAACTATTACAGTCATCCAATAAAATGTTCAATTGTGTTAATCCGCTCCCCCTAAGTAGAATACTTAAGTAAACAGATTCAAAAACTCCTAAAAACAGAACAAATAATATGAAGCTATGAAGACTAATGACAATTAATAACTACACTACTACTCCCCCTATTTGGTATATCAAATCAGAAAGTGAGAGGTAGAGATGGAGTTACTAATCTGAGTCGTCATCCTGGTTGAGTCTTTCCATGATAGTTTCCATCAAGTCCTTCATTTCCAGGAAATGCAGATCTTGTCGCTTTCCCAGGTCATCAAGTCGCTTGTTGACGGTTGCTTCCAGTTCATCCATCATATCAATCATAATGGATTCAAAGCGCGATCGTGGAATGTACTCTCCAGAATTGTCTTCATCCTCATCTTCATGCTCAGGTTGTGCTTCCTCATGCTCAGGTTGTGGAATGGCCTGTTGTTCCTCTCTTGTTATCCATCCCGCATCGGTCTTGATAACTCTCATCATCTTCAATGCTCTATCACTGATGACATGGACATCTTTGACTAACTCTCTAGCTTCACCAGTGGTGTCAATCTGAAAATTTTCAATTAGTCTAGAGATAAAAAGGGAGTAAGGACACTTATTGTCTAGAAGTCTTCTAGTTTTCAACATGTTGTCCATGATAATGTGCGTCCAGTCCATTTGAATCCCATTCTTCAGAGCAGCAATGAGAATCATGTCATCCTCACTCAGTTGGGCATGGTTTGCTCCCCTTGCAGCCAAGATCCAGCAAACAGTATAATGGAGTAGCCTATCATCCGCTGTCAGGCCACCAATGTTATATGTTACTTTCTTGCCCTGTGCTCTCCTGGAATTCCTTTCCTCTTCCCAAAGTTGGGGGTTCCTCAGAAGGCTCATGTAAAAAGAGTCTTTTTGTAAATCAAACCCTTTTTCTCTGTGTTTGTCTACATGTGCAATAATCCCTTCCTTCCTTATGCCAGCAATTTGCAAAAAGTGAGCAGGGGTTAGAGTTATTTTGATACCTTTAATCTCTAAACTCATTGTCATCCTTTCCATATTCGGTTTGAGGTTTGAGTAGAAAACCCGAACCAAGTCTGGATAGATGAAGCTTTTCATCCTTACGAACCTTTCTAGATGTTGTTGCCTCAGGAAAGTCAGGAACGTGAAACTCTGATTATCCAGCCATTGTAGGTCAAGAATCTTGGGTGGAACAAGACCCTTGTTAGCAAAGTCAAGGTTGAACCTAGTCTCTTGTCCTTTAGAGGTGAACCACCGATTGACCCCTAATTCTTGTGGTTGAGGAGGAGGAGGAATTTCTGGTTGCTTTGAGGATGTAGGTTTCTTCCTCTTGGAAGATTCTCCTATCTTCTTTTTGCCCTTTACTTCTTCTTGAGAGAATCTATTGGCTCTCATCTTGATTCTTTTTCCTTTACCTTGTTCTTCCATGGTTGAGAGAGAGTGAAAATCTAGGGTTTGGAGGAAGAAGATGAAGGGTTTTTCAGAGAAGAAGATGAATGGTGAGTTGAAGAGTTACACCTGCACTTCTTATAAGAGAGAACAAAGCCCAAAAGATTAGCTCAAGAACGAGGTAACAGATTACCAGCAGTTGGAAATTGATTATCTTTGTTCCTTATATAGAGGGAAGAAGAAAAACAAGAAAAACAGTCGTGGTAATCGATTACAAAAATCTGGTAATCGATTACTCCAGAGGATTTCTTCAAAACATTTGAAAACATGTTCTGTGGTAATCGATTACAGCTCGTGGTAATCGATTACTCCAGTACCAAAATCCTTCCCAGAGTGAATTTCACGCGAAGTAATCGATTATCCTCCCTTGGTAATCGATTATTTCTATCAGAAGAAGGTTTTTCTTGGAAAAATTTCACAAAAACAGAGTTATGGATAAGTGTAATCAAGTAAAAAGGTTTAGTTTAGATGTTCCTCACTCAAAATGCCGAGATTTGATCTAAATTTGTAAAACCTTTCTTTTGGTAATGCCTTTGTGAATATATCCGCTAATTGATTTTCCGTGTCAATGAATTTGATGTCACAGTCTCCTTTTTCGATGTGATCTTGAATAAAGTGGTGTCTGACTTGAATGTGTTTTGTTCTTGAGTGCAGTACAGGATTTCTTGTGATACTTACAGCGCTTGTGTTGTCGCATTTCAAGGGAATGTGATCTATCTTTACCCAAAGTTTTCAAGTTGGTGTTTCAACCAAATTGCTTGACCACAGCAACTTCCCGCAGCTACATATTCAGCTTCTGCAGTTGATAGTGCTACGCAAGCTTGCTTTCTGCTATTCCACGATATCAAAAATTCTCCAAAGATGTGACATGTTGCACTAGTGCTTTTCCTATCCGTTTTGCTACCTGCAAAATCAGAATCGCTGAAACCAACAAGTAATGGTGAGGTTCTGATGAAGGTGCTCTTGGAGGAAGATCCCAAAGCCTCTTCGGAATGCCCAATCTAGTCTTCACCATGAGCAGCACCATGGAAGCCGAAGCAAGGAAGTCTCGGCCATGGAAGATTGTATTGGTTTTAAGTGTTTAAGAAACAAAGGAAGAAGATGGATAAGGTGGAGAAGGGTGGTGGCGCCAAGGAAGAGAGTCCTATAAGCCTAGGAGGAACCGCCACAATGGTGGTAAGAAACCATTGATCAGATTCAAGGAACTTCCCTAAGGGAACAAGAGAAACTCTCTAGAAAACTTAAAGCATTTGTATTCAATTCATCAAAAGTGTTTACAAGTGTTTCGGCTTAGGCTTATATAGGATAGCCTTACTTGGCCTCCAAGCTACACTAACAAAGGTTAAGCTTAATCCTAACTCTAACCGTCAACTAACTAAGGCTAACCATAAATCCTAGGTTGTTAGCCGTGAGCCAATGGGAAGGGGGGTGCGCACATGGCTTCACATGGTGGCACATGGTCTTGCCCCCTTGGCCGAGCCATGTGATGCTCCATGTCACCAATCCATGCCTAATTAGGATTAAGGGATGAGATCGTCTAATCAAGTGAAGGCATGGATCCTAAGCTTGATTAGAAGTCCTCCCTTAGTTCTAATTAGTTAAGGTTTCACACAATTTTTCCTAGTTTTTGAAAAGGCCTTTGTGTGAATCCTATAGGACTTGCCTTCCTATTGGCCTAGGGACAACCGAGTTTTAGCCTATGCTATAGGACTTGGTTCATACATGTTTACAAGAAGATTACAAGAGAAATATCCTATGCTATCATCTTGTTGGTCTTGGAGTTTCCTAGCTTCTTCTTCTAGCCTTCTTTGCATGCCTCGGGTGATCCTCCTTGATGTACCTACATCAAACCCTCCTTCTTTGCTTGAACTTGTCCTCAAGTTAGCTTCATCGTTTGGACCTACATCAACTAAAGAAAGATCAGTTATATTAAAGGAGTTGCTACCACCATACTTACTTGGAAGGTCTAGCTTGTAGGCGTTTGGGCCTAATTTCTCCAATATCTTGAAGGGTCCATCTCCTCGTGAAAGAAGTTTGGAGCTTCTCAAGATAGGAAATCGTTCCTTCCTTAGGTGCACCCATACCATATCCCCTACTTTGAACTCGATGGGTCGACGGTGTTTATTGTAGGCCTTAGCTATTTGCTCATTTTTCTTAGCAATCCTCTCCTTTACGTGTGCATGCAATTCTTGGATTTTCTTAGCCCTTTCTTGACCACTTCTATTACAAGAGAACTCAAGAGGTAAAGCCACTAAATCAAGTAGGGTGAGTGGGTTAAATCCATAAGTAATTTGAAAAGGAGAAAACTTAGTAGTAGAGTGCTCAACCCTATTATAGGCAAATTCAATATGAGGTAACCAATCTTCCCAACTCTTAATGTTCTCACCAACAAAAGTCCTCAATAGTTGACCCAAGGTCCTATTGACAACTTCGGTTTGCCCATCCGTTTGGGGGTGGCAAGTTGTAGAGAAAAGAAGTTTGGTTCCAAGGCAACTCCAAAGGGTTCTCCAAAAGTGTCCAAGGAATTTTGAGTCTCGGTCACTCACAATTGTCTTGGGCACTCCATGGAGTCTCACTACTTCTTTGAAAAATAGTCTTGCAATATTTGAAGCGTCATCAACCTTCTTGCAAGCTATGAAGTGAGCCATTTTTGAAAACCGGCATGCAACTACAAAGATACTATCCATTCCTCTTTTGGACTTAGGAAGGCCAAGGATAAAATCCATGGAGATGTCCATCCAAGGAGTGGTAGCAAGCGGAAGGGGTTGGTATAAGCCATTAGGGGAGACCTTAGATTTGGCTTTGTTGCAAGTGATGCACCTAGAAATGTGCTTTACTACTTGGACCCTCATGTGAGGCCAATAGAAGTTCTCTTGCAACATAGCCAATGTCTTATCCCTCCCAAAATGACCCATCAAACCTCCTTCATGGGTCTCAATTACCAACAAGTCCCTCAAGGAAGATTTAGGCACACATAATGCTTGCCCCTTAAAAAGGTACCCATCAATGCCTAAAGTAGTCCTTGAATGCACCTTTGGTACTTGACTCCCAAATAAGATCGAAGTCCTCATCATGGGCATACATAGACTTAATATGATCAAAACCATACATCTTACATTCAAGCATGTTAATCAAGGTGTGCCTTCTACTTAGGGCGTCGGCAACTATGTTACTAGACCCTTGTTTATACTTGACTATGTAAGGGAATTGTTCTATGTATTCTACCCACTTAGCATGTCTCTTATTCAATTTTCCTTGCCCTCTCAAATATTTTAAGGCTTCATGGTCGATGTGAACTACAAACTCTTTAGGTAGTAAGTAATGTTGCCACACTTGAAAAGCCCTAACTAAAGCATACAACTCTTTATCATAGGTTGAGTAATTTAGGTGCCCCCCCTTTAACTTCTCACTAAAATAAGCTATAGGGTGTTTACCTTGCATTAAGACCGCCCCTATTCCTACGTTGGATGCATCACATTCAAGTTCAAAGGACATAGTAAAATTCAGTAAAGTTAGTATAGGTGAGTGTGTGAGTTTGTGTTTGAGCATGTTGAAGGCTTCCTCTTGAGGAGGCCCCCATGAAAACTTAGTGTCCTTCTTTACAAGTTCATTCAATGGACTAGCTATGGTGCTAAAGTCCTTTACAAAACGTCTATAAAAGCTAGCTAGACCATGAAAGCTTCTTACCTCTTTAACACATGTTGGAGTGGGCCAATCCTTGATTGCTTGGATCTTCTCTTCATCTACCTCCACCCCTTTGGCACTCACCACAAAGCCTAAGAAGACTACCTTCTCGGTCCCCATCACACACTTTTCCTTATTGGCATACAATTGCTTACTTCTAAGGACATCTAACACATGCCTTAGGTGATTTACATGTTCTTGAAGATTTTTGCTATAGACTAATATATCATCAAAATAGACTACTACAAATTTTCCTAAGAAATTCCTCAAAACATGATTCATGAGCCTCATGAATGTACAAGGAGCGTTAGATAATCCAAAGGGCATTACTAACCACTCATATAATCCAAACTTAGTCTTAAAGGCGGTTTTCCATTCATCTCCCTCTTTCATTCTAATTTGATGGTAGCCGCTTTTAAGATCTATTTTGGAGAATATGGTGGATCCATGTAATTCATCCAATAGATCATCTAACCTAGGAATGGGATGCCTATATCTAATAGTAATATTATTTATTGCCCTACAATCGGTACACATGCGTCATGTACCCTTCTTCTTAGGAACCAAAATAATTGGTGAAGCACATGGGGACAGACTTTCCTTCACCCATCCCTTCTCCAAAAGTCCTTGGACTTGCTTCTCAATTTCGTGTGATTCTTGTGGTGAGGTCCTATATGAAGGCTTGTTTGGCAATTGGGCTCCCGGTATGAAGTCGATTTGGTGCTCTATCCCTCTTAGTGGAGGTAAGCCGTAGGGTAGCTCCAAGGGGAACACATCTTCATACTCTTTTAGAAGTTCATCCATGTCTTTGGTGTTACCTACATGATTACTACTCAAAATTAAAGGACAAGGCATACACAAAAACATAGATTTTCTAGCTAAGTATTCCCTTTTAATGTCCTTGCAAGTAACAAGTAAAGTCTCTTTACAAGCATTAGACAAAGTCCTTTTACAAGTTTTACTACTACTACTACTATCTACTTTACATGAAGATTTATTTACAACATGCTTTGTTTTTCCATGATCATGCTTCTCGGTCAAGGTCTTGTGGCCTTTGGAAGTCTCGGCCGAGCCTTGCTTGGGCTCTTGGGACCTCCTAAGTCTTAATTGGACTTGGTCCTCACACACCTCCTTGGGAGACAAAGGCTTTAGTAGAACTTTTCTACCTTCAAAGGTAAACAAGAAAGTGTTAGCTAAACCATCATGAATAACATTTCTATCATATTGCCATGGTCTACCTAAAAGTAAATGAGTGGCCTCCATGGGCACTACATCACATAGAACACTATCTACATATTTTCCAATAGAAAATTCTATCATACATTGCCTATTTACCTTGATTTCACCGATTTCACTTAGCCATTGCAACTTATAAAGTCTAGCATGATTTAAAGTTGGCAAACCAAGTTTAGAGACAAGTCCTTCACTTACAACATTTGTACATGAACCTCCATCAATTATTAAAGAACATACATTACCTTTTACCTTACATCTTGTGTGGAAAATGTTTTCCCTTTGTGTATCATCCATTTCAAGATTAATCTTAAGTAACCTTCTTACCATAAGGAGATCCCCTTCTTCGGCTCCTTCACTATGGATGGATACTACTTCTTCTTCTTCTTTCTCATGGGAAGATTCTTGTGAAGACTCACTCATAGTTTCTCCTCCAATAGTCACCATGGTCCTCTTGTTTGGGCATTGGGAAGCAATTTGTCTCCTACCTAAACATTTGAAACACTTTATGTTACTTGACCTTAAAGGATTGGATGAAGAATTTACCTCCTTAGGCTTGGTGAAGTCTCGGCTGTTTTTGGTTTGAGGCCTTGGAGATGGTTCAACTTTTTCTTTACCTTTCCACCCGGTTGAAACATGTGAAGGCATCCTCTTGGCAGCACCTCTTCTCTTGAGTTGTGACTCAATCCTCTCGGCTAGGTGGATTGCCTCTTCAATGTGGGAATACCTTTGTAGTTCTAACACATCTTGGATCTCACGGTTGAGACCATGCACAAACCGAGCCAATGTGGTCCTTGAAGTAGTCTTGCACACTTCTATTCCCTTGATATAACCTTTGGAGTTTGTTATGAAGATCTCTCATGTAGGTAGGTGGCACAAACCTCTCTTCCAAGGCATGTTTCATGGCTGCCCAAGTAGTAACTCTTGGCCTAATACACCCATACCCCTTGTCTTGTTGGTTCCACCATATCATGGCATAATCTTCAAATTCTAAAGTAACCGATTGTAACTTCTTCTCCTCACTCAACAAAGGATAGCTATCAAAGATTTGATCTACTTTCATAACCTAATCCAAATAAGCCTCGGGTCCCCCACTACCATGGAACTTAGGGATGTTTAGCTTCACAAATCTCTCATCAAACCTATCCTCATCCTCCCATTGGTTCCTCCTATACTCACAGTTCACCCTAGGTCCCTCTCGGCCAGCACCCCTTCCCCTTCTCCTCTCATGGTTCCAAGGTTCATGCTCCCGGTTTTGGTTCCTCCAAGGGTTCCCCACCTCACTACCAATGGAAGTTCTAGGTCCTCTCCCTCTATGGCTCCTTCTTTCTCCCTCTTCTTCATGGACTCTCTCATGCCCACTTCTTCTTTCCCTCCTTTCACCCTCATTAGTTAGAGATCTTTCCTTTTCCCTATTTTCCCTCCTAGTTCTTTCCTCACTCTCCCTCAATCTAGCATCCATCCTCTCCATCACCAAGTTCAAAATGTTTTGTGTTCTTGGTGACAAATCTTGCCTAACACTAGGTGGACTTGTCATGGCTGCAAGGAAAAGGGTTAGTACACAAGAAAACAAGGAAAGCAATAAACCTCACTAACTCTCTAAGTGTATCCACTCACAACTCGTGTATCACACAAATCAAGGTCTTTTTCTCTAATGATTCTCTCTTGCCTTTTACCACTCTTTTCTCTTAAGTTCACTTAGAAATTATCCTCTAATCAATTATCAAAGTTCTTAGCATACCATCATGAAAGAGGAACAGCACCAAGACTAGGCTTAAGAGGCCAAGAAAGACAAGGGACTCTAAGACAAAACCAAGGAATCCAAAGGAGACAAGCAATAAAAAGCTCAAAATGAAAGGAATGGCTACTCAAATTGTAGAGAAACTTTAAGGAGACAAAGGCATATAATAGGGCAGCAATAATAGCATAAAATTGCCCAAGAAACACATCCAAAATAGAGGCACAAGTATGGTATTCAAACTGGACAGCAAGGTACAAAAGCAAAATTTGCCACGGAATTTAGAAACCGAAACAGTAAAATTAGCAAAATCCAATTAGCAACCGATTTGTACTATGCTATAGAATGGTTTACTTATCATACTTCTCATGCTCAAATCAATGCCAATTTTCTATATGCAGCAGCTAACATATACAGCAATGTGCAGTAAGATACAGAAATGAAAATTACAAAGAAAATACCAAAAGATACACAAGGCACTAGGAAGCTCAAAACTAGAAAATTCACTAGAATGGTGTAGGCTCTCTCCTAGGTCCAAGAGTGTTCTTTTGTGTAACTCCTTTCTTTTTCCACTTTCTTTTGTTCTTATGTTGCAGTACCTTTCTTTTCTTTTCACCTTTCTATGGTTCTCAATTTTCTACTTGTTTTATAACCAATTCTTTTCCTACTTGTTTTCTTTTCTCTTGATTTTCTTTCTCTTGATTTTCTTCTCTTTTGATTTTGATTCTCTTCTTTTGACACACTATGGTTGGACCAAAACCTTTGGTGATCTAAGAGCAACTTTCTAGGTTCAAGTCTAGCTTATCACAGCAACTTACCCCAAACTAACCGAAACTACAAATCAAATGGTAAACTAAATTCTACAAGAATTTTCAAGATGATGCTAACACATACTAGTAATGGCTTCTATGCTAGTGATCATGTAAGCATGGATTCCATTTCTCATTACAGTACCATACAGTAATCATACCAACATGTGCAGCAAAGAAAACAGGGCTATACACTTTCCTATAGGCATACATGGACCATAACTTGCAAGAGAAAATTTTCTACCGAATAAAAGACATCAAAATTGCAAGTTAGTAATCATGCATTCAAGAAATGATGGATGAACATGCCAACATGAATCACGGCCTAATGCAGCAACCAAAAGAAACACAGCATGCCCAACCACAAGACTAAAAGAGATGACAACTCAAGGAATCAAAACTAGCTACTCTATGAAAGAAAGACTCTAGAGATGGAAGACACCAAGAAACTCAAGAAGAAAACTCAAGACTCATGGAAGACTCTAATACTAACCGATTGTGATGACCCAATGGTGAAGACAACAAGCTCTAGATACCACTTGATGAAGGTGCTCTTGGAGGAAGATCCCAAAGCCTCTTCGGAATGCCCAATCTAGTCTTCACCGTGAGCAGCACCATGGAAGCCGAAGCAAGGAAGTCTCGGCCATGGAAGATTGTATTGGTTTTAAGTGTTTAAGAAACAAAGGAAGAAGATGGATAAGGTGGAGAAGGGTGGTGGCACCAAGGAAGAGAGTCCTATAAGCCTAGGAGGAACCGCCACAATGGTGGTAAGAAACCATTGATAAGATTCAAGGAACTTCCCTAAGGGAACAAGAGAAACTCTCTAGAAAGCTTAAAGCATTTGTATTCAATTCATCAAAAGTGTTTACAAGTGTTTCGGCTTAGGCTTATATAGGATAGCCTTACTTGGCCTCCAAGCTACACTAACCAAGGTTAAGCCTAATCCTAACTCTAACCGTCAACTAACTAAGGCTAACCATAAATCCTAGGTTGTTAGCCGTGAGCCAATGTGTTACAAATCCATGTAGCTAATGTAACGCTCCACAGATCTAGCACCTTTTGTGCATTGGATCGTCGTTTCACCAAGTGAACTTCACTCAAAATCAAGAGAAGCTTGCGGAACTTAGATTAAAAATTGGTTGATAGTTTCGGTCTGTGACCGAAGAAGAAGAAATCAAAAATGGAAGTAGATTAGAAGATGGATAGCGCCATGATTCAATGAACCAATAAGCTAAGTAGAAGAATCGCCACTTGGATCATGGATCCATGATAAGATTCAAGGTTCTATAAGAAACCCCAAGAGAGAACTCTCTCTTTCTCAAGACACAAGTCTTAGAAAATTCTATTTCATTTCATCCAAAGATCCCTTACAATTCAGAGTGTTCAGTATTTATACTAGTTGTAAAACAACCAAAAGCTAAATATGTAAGTAGTAATTTGATCATCCGTCTGTGTATCGTCTGTCTCCAGTATTGTCTGTCTATCGTCTGTTGGTGTAGTATCGTTTGTCTGTGTGGTATCGTCTGTCGTGTCTACAGATGGAAGCATCAAGTACAGACGGAACAAGCCTCAGACGGAACATCCTCAGCGTCAGACGGAACAAGCCTTAGACGGAATAGCGTCAGACGGAACAAGCCTCAGATGGAATAGCGTCAGACGGAACAAGCCTCAGACGGAATAGCGTCAGACGGAACAAGCCTCAGACGGGATAGCGTCAGCGTCAGACGGAACTCAGACGGAACAACTCACTCTCAGCATCAGACGAAAACACAGACGGAAAGAAGAGTTCTTACTTACAAACATGAGGTCATGCACTTATTCACTAAGCAAGACCTAATTTACTTGTTCCTAATCTAATTACAAAATGCATAGAAAATTACAAGGCTTCATTTGCCCAATTTGTTGACTTCCAAGAGTTGACCTTTGACTGTTGACTTTGACTTGGTCAACTCTTCTTCAACTTGAGCTTCTATTTAACTTTGCATTTCTCTTGTAATTCTCATGCTTGGGAGATGGTCCTCCATCACAATGGGAAAGGGGGTGTGCACATGGCTTCACATGGTGGCACATGGTCTTGCCCCCTTGGCCGAGCCATGTGATGCTCCATGTCACCAATCCATGCCTAATTAGGATTAAGGGATGAGATCGTCTAATCAAGTGAAGGCATGGATCCTAAGCTTGATTAGAAGTCCTCCCTTAGTTCTAATTAGTTAAGGCTTCACACAATTTTTCCTAGTTTTTGAAAAGGCCTTTGTGTGAATCCTATAGGAATTGCCTTCCTATTGGCCTAGGGACAACCGAGTTTTAGCCTATGCTATAGGACTTGGTTCATACATGTTTACAAGAAGATTACAAGAGAAATATCCTATGTTATCATCTTGTTGGTCTTGGAGTTTCCTAGCTTCTTCTTCTAGCCTTCTTTGCATGCCTCGGGTGATCCTCCTTGATGTGCCTACATCAGGTTCCTTTTGGATACCATAGTCCACAACTTATTGTTCCTTTTAGGTATTTAAGAATCTTCTTCACTGTTAGCCAATGAGATTGCTTAGGTGCAGATTGAAATCTAGCACATAAACATACAGAAAACATAATATCAGGTCTACTGGCTGTAAGATAAAGTAAAGATCCTATAACACCTCTGTATAAGGTAGTATCAACTTCATCACCTGCTTCATCAATCTCAAGATAAGTGTTAGTAGAAATAGGTGTATTTGACACTTTGCAATTAGTCATCTCATATTTCTTAAGCAGTTCTTTAGTGTACTTAGCCTGATGTATGAATGTGCCACCTTCCATTTGTTTGATTTGGAGTCCTAGAATGAAACTCAGTTCTCCAATCATGGACATGTCAAATTCTTCCTGCATATCTTTCACAAACTCTTCACAAAGTTGTTGGTTAGATGATCCAAAGATAATGTCATCAACATAAATTTGAACCAATAGAATGTAGTCAGATTTGTTCTTAATAAACAAAATCTTGTCTACTTTACCTCTGTGGAATCCTTTTGATATGAGAAACTTACTTAGTCTATCATACCATTGCCTAGGGGCTTGCTTCAACCCATACAAGGCTTTATGAAGTTTGTAGACATGTGTAGGCCAAGTAGTATCTGTGAAACCGGGTGGTTGTGCTACATAGACTTCTTCATTGATATAACCATTCAAGAATGCACTCTTAACATCCATTTGGTATAATTTGAAATTGTTGATGCCACAAGTCTTGCTTTGTTTCTGACCACAACTCTTTCTTCACTCAGTTTGTTCTTGAATACCCATTTTGTACCAATAATGTTCATGTTGCCTTTGTTTGGAACAAGTTCCCAAACTCCATTCCTTTTGAACTGGTTAAGTTCTTCTTGCATAGCCATGATCCAAAATTCATTGTTCAAGGCTTCCTCTATGCTGGATGATTCTACCTGTGATACAAAAGCAGTATTATAGCAAAACAAATTCTGTGAGGATCTAGTAGTTACCCCCTTGTGAATGTCACCAATGACATTGTCAAGTGATAGGTTCCTAGGTGTCCTCCACTCTTTTGCTTGTTCTGGCACTGGGTTTGGTTGAGTTTGCTGATGCTTGTGATCAATGTCTATGTTTCCTTCACCTGTTTCATCATCATTACACAACAATCTTTTCTTTTGGAAAGTGTTAGTTTCATCAAATCTAATATGAACAGATTCTTCAATGCACATTGTTCTTTTATTAAAGATACTATATGCTTTACTGGTATTTGAATAACCAAGGAAAATGGCTTCATCAGCCTTTGCATCAAACTTTCCAATAGGGTCCTTGCCATTGTTTAAAACAAAGCATTTGCAACCAAAAACTTTAAAATAAGAAATGTTTGGTTTTCTTCCATAGAAAAGCTCATAAGGGGTTTTCTTCAAAATGGGTCTTATAGAGACTCTATTGAGAACATAACATGCAGTGTTCACAAAGATCATCGCCCAAAAATGTTTAGGCATCATATGCTCATTCAAAGATGGTTCTTCCAAGTTCTATAAGGGACCTGTTTTTCCTCTCCACCACTCCATTTTGCTGAGGAGTTCTAGGAGCTGAAAAGCAGTGTGATATCCCATGTTTTTCACAAAACCTTTCAAAAAAGCTATTCTTAAATTCAGTACCATTATCACTTCTTAAAGCTTTAATTTTCAAATCCTTTTTGTTTTGAATTTTCTTGGCAAGTACTTTGAAAACTTCAAAGGCTTGATCCTTTTTCTTGATAAACAAAACCCAAGTAAATCTTGAATAGTCATCTACTATGACTAGCCCATACAAATTTCCACCAATACTAGCTATCCTAGATGGACCAAATAAGTCTAAATGCAAGAGTTCAAGCGGCTGAGTTGTAGAAACATGTTTAATATTTTTGAAAGATGTTTTTGCCTGCTTGGACTTTTGACAAGCCTCACATAGTCCTTCTTTAGAAAATCTTAGTTTGGGGAGACCAAAAACTAACTCTTTAGAAACAAGCTTATTCAAATGCAATATGTCAATGTGTGTTATTCTCTTATGCCATAGCCAAGACAGGTTATCATTAGAAGTTAAACATGTAGAGTAAGGAGAAGAATGATCTACTTCCAATATGTAAATGTTGTTAGATCTCTTGCCAATCATAAGAAATTCATCTGAGTCTTTGTTGCTGATGAGACAATGTTCATCATCAAAAGCAATTCTGTAGTTCTTGCCACATAGTTGACTGATGCTTAGTAGATTGAACCTTAATCCATCGACCAGCAATACATCTTCTATCACTGTGTTTGCCTTATATCCAACAGTACCGTAGCCTAATATTTTCCCTTTATTGTTGTCTCCGTATACAACTGATCCATTTTCTCTTGGTGTGAAGGTGCTTAGGTTCCTTCCATCACCCGTCATATGCCTTGAGCAGCCACTGTCTAAGTACCAAATTGAGCTTATTGCTTCGGCTTTCTGCAAGAGAAAAAGAACTTATTTTGCAGTTGGTACCCACTTCCTCTTGGGTCCATGCATGTTAGTGCTACAGGTTTCTTTCTTAATCCATTTGTATTTGCCACTGGAAATCCCTTTCTTTCTAATCATGCAGTTATATGATTTATGTCCAGGTTTCATGCAATAAGTACAAGTGAATTTAGCATGCTTAGTGTTTCCAGATTTCATGTGAGCATAGTTTGCAGAAATGTTGAATTCCTTTAGCTTGGAAATATCATTTTCTAACTCACATATTTTCTGTTTTAACATGGATACTTCCTTTTTCAATACTATGTTTTCTTTTTCAAAAACTTCAGCTTGATTATAAAGCTCACAAAAGGCAGAATGCAATTCATCATATTCATCCATAATTGAGTTTGTATCACTTACCTCACTGGATGTTTTGGCCATTAAGCACAGATTCGTCTCCTCATCTTCACTTTCAGATGTTGAGGATGTGTAGCCTTCATCCCAAGCTATGTATGCTTTCTTTTTCTTCTTTTCTTTTCTGACATTTCTTCCATTCTCAGATTTTCTCACTTCAGTGTTGTTGCTTCTTTTCAAGGTTGGACAATCTGATCTGTAGTGCACAATCTTCCCACATTCATAGCATGTCACTTTGACTGAAGTATTGTCTTGCTTCTTGACTCCTTTTCTTGGTTGACCAAATTTCTTTTTAGTGTTATTCTTCATGAACTTTCTGAACTTCTTTACCATCAAGTTCACTTGGTCTTCTTGTGAATCATTTCCTTCTTCAGAGGATTCAGATTCTATTTCAGTTTGGTATACTTTGAGAGCAATTCCTTTGGCTCTTTTGTCTTTCTGCTCCTCATCTGCCATTCGAGTCATGTCCATTTCATATTCTCTAAGTTTCCCAAACAGTTCAGCACTTGTCATAGCAGCAAGGTTCTTGGATTCAGTTATAGTTGTCACTGTAGGTTGCCACTTTCTATTCAGTGATTTCAGAATCTTGACATTCACTTCTTCTTCAATGAAATTCTTGCCAAGTCCTTTGAGATGGTTGATGATGTGTGTGAATCTCTTTTGCATTTCCATTATTGATTGTCCTTGGAACATTCTGAATGTCTCATACTCTTGAATGAGTGTGTTCTTCCTAGCTCTCCTCACCTCAGCAGTACCTTCATGGGTTACCATGATGAGCTCCCATGCTTCTTTTGCTGTTGTGCAAGCTGATATCCTGAAAAACTCATCAGAATTCAAGGCAGAGTGTATGATATTCAAGGCCTTAGCATCATTTTCAGCCCTCCTAATCTCATCCATGTCCCAATCCTCAAAAGGTTTCTCTATCTCTTTTCCATTTTCTATTTTCATTGGAACTTTGTAGTCATTTACCACAGCCTGCCAGATGCTTCTATGAATAGATTCCATAAAGATCTTCATGCGAACTTTCCAGAATGGATAGTTATCACCGCAGAACAATGGAGGTCTATTTATCGAAGCTCCTTCAGCGAAGGATAAAAGATTACTAGCCATTACAGGGAACTAAGAAGGATTACTAGATTGATTTACTAGTTAAAGCTCTTGATACCAATTGTTGGTCCCTATATGAATCTAGAGGGGGGTGAATAGATTCAAGTTCCCTATTTTAATTTTACTTTTTCTCATTTTTTCCCAATTCAATTTAATCTTGATTTACAAGAACGTATCAGAGATATAATCAGCGGAAAACAAGGGAAAATTATAAAGTAAGAAAACAATGAATTAAAAGAGATAAGATAGAGAAGAGAGTTTAGACAGAGATTTATACTAGTTCGGCTTTCGGCCTACATCCAGTCCCAACCCAACAATCTGTTGCGATCGGTTTTCCACTATAAAGATTATGTGTTCAATACAACCACACTGCACAAACACAAAAACAAATCAAATACTCAAAACTATATGTTCTTCACCTAAGAACATATCTTGATCCTTGATCCCTTCAAGAATCAACCTTTGAGAGTACCTCTCTCAAAAACTCATCAACTCTTCCAAGAGAATACCTTTCTCTTTAGAGTTTAAACCAAAAGATTACAAAAGATAAAGATCAGATAAGATTACACCTGTTGTGTATGCACTGATCAATGATATCATCCAAACATTCCAACCATTCACATAGTCTTCATCTCAAGAGAAAATCTTTGAAACTTTGAAGAGAATTCTTGTAAAAACTAGTGTTTCGCTATTCCTTTCTTTCTTGGAAAACTCAAAAAGATCTCTCTTCTGAAAACAATTCAAAGAGTTTTCAATTTAAAGCAGTTTCAAAAATCATTTGAGATGAATTCTGGTGTGGTAATCGATTACTGGATTGTGGTAATCGATTACTCCAGAGAAATTTGCCTTCCCCTGTTTCTTCAAGCACGAAGTAATCGATTACTATGGAGTGGTAATCGATTACTCCAGAGTAGTTTGGGTTCCCCTGTTTTCTGAATCTGTTGGTAATCGATTACAACTATATGGTAATCGATTACTTCAGCTTAAAACCTTTTTAAACCAAAGTTTTTTTATTTCTTTCAAATAAAATGGGGTTCCAAAACTTCTCTAGCTCAAATCACAAGAGTAAAAACAAATTTTCTATGAAACGATTGAATAAAAACCACACTCAAAGCCTAAACTAAAACAATCAATACATTTTAAACTCCTATATACAATCTATCACAAAGATCAAAAGTACAAGTATATCAAAACTAAAACTAGGGATGGCTTCTTCAGCTTCAAGTCCAACACCTCTTTTCCTTCATCATGCCACACGACACCAGTAGCATCAAAACCATGGTTTAAGATGATTTTGGAGTAGAGAGTGGCGTAGGGAATACTGCTCTTCCTACGAATATTCCTATTCTTCAACGCATTTATCCAATGGTCGATAATAATGTGAGGAAGAGTTAACCTTGCTTTCCTCAAACAGTAGTAGATGCAGAATCTGTCACGAGTACTCACATTGTCTCGTGAGCCTGTTCTGGGAGTGAAGATGTTGTAGAGAAGGTTGTGGATAACTCTGCCTGTGGGATAGAGATTCCCAGATCTCAGAAACTTGGGATCTTCGGGGTCACGAACCTTCCCATAGAGAATCTTGTCTACATGCTCCTCAGATTCTAACCTCATCCAGTCAGCGCAATAAAAGCGCCCTTCAGCTTTGCAGCTTCCAGCTTCAGCAATGGAGTCTATTGTGATAATATACTCCTTGTTGTCAATAGTACCCACAATACCATCATCAAACTCTTTCGCGTCGCTCCAGAACTCCGCGTAGGCCTCCATCAATCATGGGCCTCTCATCTCCGCGAAGTCCATCCAGAAATTGTGTATTAACATTTTTGATACCCTGTCAGAGATGCCTTCTATGGTGGTCCTTGAGATCCACTTGCTGGGAAAGAAGAGATCTTGCACAAAGAAGGTTGCTTCAGTTGCTTTGATGTTCTTGGCGACCATTGTTCTAATTTTGAAACGAGAGAAAAATATGTGAATAAAATACTTAGAGATAGTAAGAGTGCAGTAAGAGGTAAAGGTGTAAACTTTGAGAGTATTTATAGTTAAAAATAACGGTTATAATTCATCAGACGAAAGAAGTTCAAACCGTCCCTGATTTGACGTGGCCCCATCATTTCCCTTTTAATGATTGATTTGACTTCTGCAATTCACAGCGCATGCTCTTCAAAGTCTTAGAATGGTGCAATAAATGACAGACACATTTAATGTTGCCTTTGAGTTGTCCTTGCACGCTTAACTTTAAATTAATTAAATAATAACCTTGCATCTGTTGAATTTTCTCAGACTGATTCAACTTGATCAGACGCAATGTTTCGTCTTAACGAAGGCATTTAATATGTACAGATGAAATGAAATACTTAGATGGAAAAACTTAATCAATTAAAGAAACAATTCCTAAATTTTCTTTAATGAAATTAAAGTGAGTTTCGTCCAAAGCTTTTGTAAAGATATCTGCCCATTGAAAATCAGTTTGAACAAACTGTATATCGAAAATACCTTTTCGAACATAATCTCTTATAAAATGAAATTTGATTTCAATATGTTTGGCTTTTGAATGTTGGATAGGATTTTTGCTGAGATTAATTGCACTTATATTATCACAAAACACTGGTATTTGGGTTTCAAACCTGGAGTAATCCTCAAGTTGATATTTTACCCAAAGTAGTTGTGAGCAACACCCAGCTACAGCAATATATTGTGCTTCAGTGGTTAAAAGTGCAATGGAGTTTTGCTTCTTGCTTAACCAAGAGATTAGTGATGAGCCAAGAAATTGACATCCACCACTTGTGCTTTTCCTTTCCACTTTATCTTCAGCATAATCAACATCACAAAAATCACTTAGATTGAAATCACTACTTTTCTTATAAAACAGAGAGAGATTAGTGGTTCCAATGAGATATCTTAAAATGCGTTTAACAGCTTGTAGATGTGATTCTCTAGGATCAGATTGAAAACGTGCACATAGACATACACTGAACATAATGTCAGGTTTACTGGCAGTGAGATAGAGAAGAGATCCAATCATACCTCTGTATACCGTCTGATCAACGGTCTTACCTGATTCGTCTTTATTGAGACTGGCTCCAGACGAATGCATGTGAGTCTTCATTGGTTTAGCATTTTCCATTTTGAACTTCTTTAGAAGTTCCTTAGTATACTTTTGTTGATGAATGTATATGCCTTGTTTCGTCTGTTTGATTTGAAGTCCTAGGAAAAACTTCAATTCTCCCATCATGCTCATCTCGAACTCATCCTGCATCAATTTAGAGAAATCCTTGCATAAGGATTCGTTAGTTGTTCCAAAGACTATATCATCTACATATATTTGGACAATAATAAAGTATTTTGAAACACTTTTCTTGAAGAGTGTAGTGTTAACCTTTCCTCTTGAAAAACCATTTTAAAGAAGAAAAGAACTTAGTCTATCATACCAAGCTCGAGGAGCTTGTTTAAGACCATATAGTGCTTTCTTCAGCTTGAAAACATAATCTGGTTGAGATGAACTCTCAAATCCAGGAGATTGTTTTACATATACTTCCTCTTCAATAAAGCCATTTAGGAAAGCGCTTTTTACGTCCATTTGATATAAGATTATATTTTTATGAGCAACAAAAGCAAGTAGAATTCTAATGGCTTCTAATCTTGCTACAAGAGCGAAAGTTTCAGTAAAATCTATACCTTCATATTGGTTATAGCCCTGAGCTACTAACCTTGCTTTGTTTCTTACCACTTTCCCATCTTCATCAAGTTTATTTCTGAACACCCATCTTGTTCCAATAATGCTTTTGCTTTCTTGGTCTTTCTACCAAAGTCCAAACATCATTTCTGGTAAATTGGTTTAACTCTTCTCCCATAGCTAAAATCCAGTCATTATCTTGTAGAGCTTCCTCAATATTCTTGGGCTTTATGTTTGACACAAGAGCATAGTCAGATGATTCCTTAAGTCTTGATCTTGTTTGAACATCTTGATGTCTATCTCCAATGATAAGATCTTTTGTGTGGTTTGAGGCAAACTTCCACGTTCTTATAGGAGCTTGATCATCATGTTGGTGAGCATCAGACGAAGAGGGTTCGTCTGTACTTCTATCGTCTGCTCTTGTGTTAGTTCTTGCGTATGATCCAGGTTGACCATTTGAACTTGAACTTTGACCAGAAGGGTTAATCTACAAATTATCAAATAAATTTTCTAGGTTTGATATTTCCTTATCAGCCTTTGAGTTATCTTGGAATTTTACATGAATTGATTCCTCTACAACTTGCGTCTTAGAGTTAAATACTCTATAGGCCTTAGATGTATTGGAATATCCAAGTAAGAACCCCTTCACCACTTTTGAATCGAACTTGCCAAGTTGATCCTTAGTGTTTAAGATGAAACATTCACATCCAAAAGGATGGAAGTAAGAAATGTTGGGTCTTCTTCCTTTCCATAGTTCATATGGAGTCTTATTCAATATTGGTCTTATCAATATTCTGTTTTGAATATAACATAAAGTATTAATTGTTTCTGCCCAATAATATTTTGGAAGAGAGCTTTCATGCAATAAAGTTATAGCCATTTCTTGTAAGGTACGATTTTTCCTTTCCACAACTCCATTTTGTTGAGGATTTCTTGGAGAAGAAAAATTGTGGAAAATACCATTTTCAAAACAAAAGGCATTGAACTTAGAATTTTCAAATTCTGTTCCATGATCGCTCCTAACAGACGCAATACATATTCCTTTTTCTTTTTGAACACGTTTACAGAATATTTCAAAGACACTGAATGACTCATGTTTATGTGCTAGGAAGTATACCCATATGAATCTAGTATAGTCATCCACAATTACAAATCCATATCTTTTTCCTCCAAGACTTTCAGTCTGAGTAGGTCCAAAGAGATCAATATGTAACAGTTCTAGAGGCCTTGTCGTGAAAACAACATTTTTTGATTTAAAAGATGCTTTGAGTTGTTTCCCATGCTGACAAGAGCCACACAGACGATTGGATTTCCAAGATATTTTTGGCAAACCTTTCACAAGATCCTTTTTATAAATTTTTGAAATATACTTGAGACTTAAATGTCCAAGCTTTTTGTGTCAAATATCTCGTTCATCATCTGCTGAAATCAAACATGACACATTTTGATCACTAAGGTCAGAAAGACAAACCTCATAGAGATTATTCCTGCTTTTCCCAACAAACAGAATGGATTTGTCTTTGTTCTTGACTATATATTCATCAGAGTCAAAAGCTACTTCATATCCACTGTCACAAAATTGACTTATTGTTGGTCCCTATGTTGAATCTAGAGGGGGGTGAATAGATTCAAGTTCCCGATGGTCAATTTTAGCCTTTGTCAATTTCTTTCCCAATTCAGTTTTATCTATGTTAAGAATAATAATTCAGAGAGGTAGCAGCGGACATAGAAAGAAATTGATACACCTTTTCAAAACTCTTTTAGAATAAATCAGTAAAAGCAATTGTAAAGCAATAGATTCAGGTAAAGATAAGAGATAAGGTAGAGAGAAAGTTTGGACAAAGATTTATAAAAGATAAACACAAGAAGGGGGGTTGAATTGTGTTAATTAAAAAATTTTATCCCTTTCGTCTGTAAGTTTCAAAACGGTTCAGACGAAACAACGTTTATATTGAAAGATTGATTTTAATAAACAAACGTTAGATTATGATTATCCCCAGTTAGTCAATCAGACGAAACAAATAAACACAAGTATTTTTATACTGGTTCGTCTATTCAAGACTAAGTCCTGTTACCCAGCAACAACTGAGTTTTCACTACAAACCGTGAAAAGATTTAAAAGTATTGTTTGAACCCAGCCACTTCTGGCTATTACAAGATATTCTTTGCTCCCAGCCTTCTCAGGCTAACCAACCAAGGTATTCTTTGAACTCAGCCTCCACAGGCTAATACAAAAGGTATTCTTTGAAACACAACCTCCTCAGGCTAAAGTACCACACAAGTGGATTTGAAAAAATGTTTGAAAACAAAGATTTTCCTCTTCGCAGAGAGGGTTTTACAATAAAGTTCTTAGCACAGAATTGAGCGAATTCTCAGAAGATGGGATAAGAGAAGCGTATTCGCCAATTGATTCTTGATGCTGTGAAGTCCTTTTATAGGCATCTTCTTCAAATAGCCGTTAGACTCATTTGAATGTCGTTGAGAGTCGTTGAGAAATCTTCTTGAGAGCTTTCCAAAAGTTTGTCAGTTGTACTTGATTGATTGATGAAGAGTCGCAGCGGATATAGCGGACTAGATTGTGCGCAATATTTTTTCTGACTTGTACAGAGATGTGACAAAAGGTGAAGACCTTTTTGACTTTGGTGTGTAAGCTCGAATCCCTATACTGATCTTGGATGCTTCTCATGAGTACTTCTTCAGATTTGAAATCTTGGCGCGAATGACTCAACTTGACTTCACTTTTGAACAGACGATGTATTTCTTCAGTCTTCAGTTGTTGTTGTTTCGTCTCATCCTATCGTCTTAAGACTTCACTCTTTGGACAGACGAAGGGCTTTAGCTTGAGCAGTCTTCTTCCGTCTGTGCATGTATCGTCTGATGGCTTGGCTTTTGGACAGACGCAAAACTTCACTTTTGAAGGGTCATGTTTCGTCTGTGCTGGTTTCGTCTTAGCAAGTCTTGGGTAGTTTGGTTTCATCTGTCTTGTAATTAATCAAAATCTTGAGACGTTAATCATCCTTGATCTAACAATCTCCCCCTTTTTGATGATTACAGACCATACCAAGAAAATCTGCACAAGACATGGTTAGACAGAAACAAACAGTCTCAAAAAGAAAGTCAGATTGACATCAAGACGATGTTTTCTGAATAATACCTCTTTATAAAAGATTGTTACATCAATGCGATGTAATCTTTGTACATTATTACACTAGTATAGACAGAAAACCAATAAAGAATAACCAATAAAGAATTACAATGTATTTTCTATACTAAAAAGAATAAAAAAATACATTGATACAAGTATAATACATGGCTCCCTTATTGTTTAAGACTCCCCCTCAGACGATGCTCCTTGCTTGCTTGCTCTTGGTCGCTCCCCCTCAGACGAAGTTTTATTTGTTTACTCCCCCTCAGACAATGCTTTCCCCTTGTACCTTTCTCCTTTCCCTTGGGATATCTCTTTTCTCTTTGTCTCCCCCTTGGGTTGTGAATCATCAAAGCATGATCACAAAGAAGGCTTTGGCTTCTTGTTAAGCAGGGTCATCACAATGTCCTTCAATTGTTGCATTTCAGACGATAGAGAAGTTTGATTTTCTTCAAGTTCTCTGTTCTTTAACTTCAAGTGCTCACAATTCTCCTCCAAGGCATCATATTTACGCTTCAGAGTCTTATACTCCTCAGCTTCTTGAATATCAGTCTCAGCAACCTCAACTGCCTCAGTAACCTCCACCACATCATCAACTTGCACTTGTGGTGTTTGAGGTTCTTCCACTATAGGTATAGTATCATCAATAATGAGCACTGATGGAGTCTTCTTCAGACGTAGTGTGAAGAGTGGAAAGATAAGGTCAGCCGTGAAGTTCTGTTCCCATTGCCATGAGTACATCTTTGTTGGAACAGAGACTTCAAGATCCGGATGCTCCTGAGATGGGTGTGTATATGCAAAAGCTCCACCAGGAAACACCCTGCCACATACGGTAGAATCCTCATCAAATGAAGTTCCAGAGCAAAACTTTGAAGTGGCTTCATGATCTTCTATCATCCGTTGTATCTTTGGATTGATAGGGCTTGAGGCTTGTGATTGTATTGCCTTGAGGTGCGTATAAACAGCAGACGGAAGAAGTTTGGAGATGTGCCTTGCATATTTGAAGGTTCTGGGGACAGACGGTACTTTCTTCTCTTTACCCTTAGCCAAAAACTTGACCAAGCATGGTCGTTTTCTGTCTAAGACGATTGTGTACTTAGTTTCGTCTGACACCAGTGAAGAGAACTGTGAACCCACCATGAAGGGGCAGTATCTCTTATCCTTCTTAGCTTGACGATCAATGTGATAGAAAGAAACTTCTTTTTCCTTGGCTTCCCTTCTATAGGCACCAGCTATCAACTTGAATGTCAAATTGTGATCTTCCGGTAGGGCGTGAGCGAATTCCTCAGGGTCTTCATATTCGTTGAGGAGGATGGAGTAACAAGGGTTGATCCCGGAGCAATGGGGTCTCGTCCATGGGAGCACAATTCCTAGAGAGTGTCCTAGACCGACATACTCTGTTTTATTGAGTGGAATTGTGAAAGGCATTGGATCATGGCGATCTATGGCTTCGAGATGCCAATGTGTGCAATCTTTCGGCTCATAGTTGGTAGAGTTTGCGTCTCCATATCTACAATGATGGAATACAGGCACATTTACCTCATATCGAACCTTCCACTTTGTGTTTTCTTTGTGTGGGATGTGAGGTTCATAGCCAAGTGCTGGTCCTTCAATCACAGACGCAGAAAGATGATCCTTGTATGCTTGTATGTTTTCTAAGCCCTTGATGTCTAGGTTGGCCAGTGTGTCCCAGGGCAGACGCTTCAGCCAATTGCATTGCTCCTCTAGGGTGTAGATGGTGTCTTCATTGAAGTCCACTGGCTTCAAAGGTTTGTTGTATAGAATGGGATTTACAAATCTCCCTAGTTGAAAACCTTTCTTCCCTCTATACTGGTATGGGGTCTTCAACTCTATGTAAGGAGTATCCCTTATGAGCAGGTCTTCATTGTCTGCCAAGATGTCTGTTGCAGACTCAGACGATTCAGCTTCAATGGAGATTTCTTCAATCTTCTCTCCAATAATCCAGTCAAGTTTGACCGTTTTCTCAGCACAGGTGCTCTCAGCAAAGCGCCTCATGACTAATTCGTTTAGAAACGAATAGTCCACCTTGTGCTTTGGGGGTAAGTCTTCTGGATTGATCACCTCAGCATGTGATCTCTCCCATGTAGCATCCACCTTGATAACTTCAAGTTGTTCTTCATCAGACGAAGAATCAACTTCTTCAATAAGCACATAGTCTTCAGACGGAATCTCCTTCGTCTGGTGGTGAGATGCTTCCTCAGACGTAGCAGGTAGCGTCTGTGCAAGGAATGCGTTCAGCGGAGACGCAACAATAGGGGTAGCCCTATGTTCGTCTTGGAGTGATGGAGAGACCTCCATTGTGGAGACTTCTTCGTTCAACATAGTTTCCAACTCCTCCGCAAGCTGGGCATTATCCTTCTGGATCTGGGCCGTTTCTTCACTGTTCATGCCCTCTGAGGTTGCTGGAGCAGATGCAGCCTCAGACGATCCAATGCCACGAATGCTATCGAGAAAGATCCTTTCTCTCTCAGCATGAAGCAATATGGAGACCTTTTTGGCCTCTTTCAGCGCTCTTTCTTCGTCTGTCTCACCAACTACGACAGACACAAGTTTTTGCTTCATCTTCTCCTTGCCTTTTGCAGCCTTTTCAAGAGCAATCTTTCTGGCTCTTGCTTTTTCCTCTGTTGCTTTCTTCTGCTTTTCTTCGTCTGTGAGAATCTTCACAGACGGAACACCTTCAGACGATATGTTGACCCCTTCATCTTCACTATGGGATATCGTCTGAACCTTTGGCTTGACACCAATGTGCTTAATTCTGATGGTCCTTTTCTTCTTCTTGAGAGGTTCTTCAAGAACGTCCTCAAAAGGAACCTCAGAAATAATCACGGGAGGAAGAGGTTGGGGTTGGTTTAGTGTTTGGGATGGTGTTTCGGTTTGTGTTTGGGGTTGTGTTTTGGTTTGTGTTTGGGCTTTAGCACGCTTGATGCGGGCTCTGTGTGGGGGGTCCTTGGTTATTGGTGAAAGTGGTTCTTCTTCCCTTGGTGAATGAAGGAGGAAGCTAGGTGTCAGGTGCATCTTCGCAAAGGTGCTACCTTTGACTTCCTTCCCTTCTTTGTGCCACACTACTCCGGTGACATCAAAGCCCTGGTTGATAATGATCTTGGTGAAGAGGGTGGCATAGGGAATGCTGCTCTTCCTACGAATGTTTCTATTCTTCAATGCACTTACCCAGTGGTCGAGAATAATGTGAGGCAGGCTCATCCTTGCTTTCCTCAGACAGTAGTAGATACAAAATCTGTCTCGAGTACTCACGTTGTCGCGAGAGCCTGTACGAGGAGTGAAGATGTTGTAGAGCAAGTTGTGGATGATTCTTGCGGAGGGGCTGAGGTTCCCTGATCTGAAGAACTTGGGGTGTTCAGTGTTATGAGTCTTCCCATAAATGATCTTGTCTACATGCTCCTCAGACTCGATCTTTATCCAATCTTGACTATAGAAACGCCCTTCGGCCTTACAGTTGTCGGCTTCAGCAATGGCGTCGATGGTGATGATGTACTCCTTATTGTCGATAGTACCGACAATACCATCTTCGAACTCCTTAGCATCGCTCCAAAATTCGGCGTATGCCTCCATCAGCCATTCCCCTCTCATAGCAGCAAACTCCATCCAGCCAGTGTGAGTTAGAAGCTTGGCAACTCTGTCAGATACGCTCTCTATAGTCTCTCTTGAGATCCACTTGCTGGGCAAGAACAGGTCTTAAGCAAAGAAAGTGGCTTCCACAGCTTTGGTGTTCTTGGCGGCCATTGTTGATATTTGAAAAAGAGAGAATAAGAGCTTAGTGAGTAATAGGTTTAGAGAGTTCAAAAACTTCGAATGCATTAAAAAGTAAAAGAGTGAACTTTCAAGAGTATTTATAGGCATAGATAAAAACGGTTGTGATTCATCAGACGAAAGAGATTTCGAAAACCGCCCCTGATTTGACTGTCCACATCATTGTCTTTTCAATGATTGATTTGACCTCTGCAATTCACGGCGCATGCCTATCAATGTCCTAGAATAGTGCAATAAATGACAGACACATTTATTGCTTCTTTTAATTTGTCCCTGCACACTTGAGATAAACTTGTTAAACAGTAACAATTGCGTCTGTTGAATTTTACCACAGTAACTATTCAACTTGATCAGACGCAATGTTTCGTCTTAACACGAAATAATGTACAGAAGGAACAAAAAAAATAACTAGCTCAGACGGAACAATTTTCAATCTTTTAAAGAAATAATTCCAAGATTTTCTTTAATGAACTTGAACCGTGTTTCGTCTAATGCTTTGGTAAATATATCTGCCCATTGAAAATCAGTTTGTACGAACTGTATATCGAATATACCTTTTTGTACATAATCTCTTATAAAATGAAAACGAATTTCAATATGTTTAGCTTTCGAATGTTGAATAGGATTTTTGCTAAGATTAATTGCACTAGTGTTATCACAAAATACTGGTATATGATTTTCAAACCTAGAGTAATCTTCAAGTTGATGCTTTATCCACAGTAATTGTGAGCAACACCTGCCGTCGCAAAGAATATACTGCGCACCAGAGAATGCAATGGAGTTTTGTTTCTTGCTTGACCAAGATATTAGTGATGATCCAAGAAATTGCCATCCGCCACTTGTGCTTTTTCTCTCTACTTTGTCTCTAGCATAATCCGCATCACAAAAGCCTCTTAAACTGAAATCACTATTTTTCTTATAAAACAAAGATATATCAGTTGTTCCAACAAGATATCTAAGAATTCTCTTTACAGCTTGTAAGTGAGATTCTTTAGGATCAGATTGAAATCTAGCACATAAACAGACACTAAACATAATGTCAGGTCTGCTCGCAGTTAAATAAAGGAGTGAACAAATCATACCTCTGTATACCGTCTGATCAACGGACTTACCTGACTCATCCTTGTTGAGATTTGCTCTAGACGAATGCATTTGGGTCTTCATAGGCTTGGCATTCTCCATCTTGAACTTCTTTATAAGTTCCTTTGTGTATTTCTGTTGATGGATGTAGATTCCTTCTTTCGTCTGCTTGATTTGAAGTCCTAGAAAGAATTTCAATTCTCCCATCATGCTCATTTCAAACTCATCCTGCATTAGCTTTGAAAAGTCCTTGCACAGAGAATCATTAGTAGCTTCAAAGACTATATCGTTTACATAAATCTAGACTATAATAAAGTCTTTTGAAACGCTTTTCTTGAAGAGAGTTGTATCAACCTTTCCTCTTGAGAAACCATTTTTAAGAAGAAAAGAACTGAGTCTATCATACCAAGCTCTGGGAGCTTGTTTAAGACCATACAGTGCTTTCTTAAGTTTGAAAACATGATCAGGTTGAGATAAACTTTCAAAACCAGGAGGTTGTTTTACATACACTTCTTCTTCAATGAAACCATTTTGAAAAGCACTTTTTACATAGGACGATATTCTTGTGAGCAGCAAAAGCAAGTAATATTCTGATTGCTTCTAATCTAGCTACAGGTGCAAAAGTTTCTGTCAAATCAATACCTTCTTGTTGATTATACCCTTGTGCTACTAACTTCGCTTTGTTTCTTACCACTTTTCCAACTTCATCAAGCTTGTTTCTGAACACCCATCTGGTCCCAATGATGCTTTTGTTCTTTGGTCTTTCAACTAGGGTCTATACATCATTCCTTGTGAACTGATTAAGTTCTTCTTCCATAGCCAAGATCCAATCGTTATCTTGAAGAGCATCTTCAACATTCTTTGGCTCTATGTTTGATACAAGAGCATATCCAGACGATTCCTTTAGCTTCGATCTAGTTAGAACACCTTGATTCCTATCTCCAATGATAAGATCTTCAGTGTGGTTAGACGCAAACTTCCATGATCTTGCAGGGGCTTGATCTCTTTGTTGACGAGTATCAGATGAAGAGGATTCGTCTGTGCTTCTATCGTCTGCTCTTTTTTCGTCTGACCCTTGTTTATCATTTTGACCAGAAGGGTTAATCTGCAAATTATCAAACAAGTTTTCTAAGTATGATATTTCTTTATCAGCCTTTGAGTTATCTTGGAACTTTACATGAATTGATTCCTCTACAACTTGCGTCTTAGAGTTAAAAACTCTATAGGCCTTAGATGTGTTGGAATACCCAAGAAAGATTCCTTTTACCACCTTTGAATCAAACTTGCCAAGTTGATCTTTGGTGTTTAAGATAAAGCATTCGCATCCAAAAGGATGGAAATAAGAAATGTTGGGTCTTCTTTCTTTCCATAGTTCATATGGAGTCTTATTCAATATTGGTCTTATCAATATTCTGTTTTGAATATAACAGGAAGTATTAACTGCTTCTGCCCAATAATATTTAGGGAGAGAGCTTTCATGCAACATAGTTGTAGCCATTTCTTGTAAAGTATGATTTTTCCTTTCCACAACTCCATTTTGTTGAGGAGTTCTTGGAGACGAAAAATTGTGAAATATACCATTTTCAAAACAAAAGGCTTTGAACTCAGAATTTTCAAATTCTATTCCATGATCACTCCTTACAGACGCAATACATATTCCTTTTTCTTTTTGAACACGTTTACAGAATATTTCAAAAACCTTGAATGACTCATGTTTATGGGCTAGGAAGTATACCCATGTGAATCTAGTATAGTCATCTACAATGACAAGTCCATATCTCTTCCCTCCAAGACTTTCAGTCTGAGTGGGTCCAAAGAGATCAATGTGTAACAGTTCTAGCAGTCTTGTCGTGGAAACAACATTTTTTTATTTGAAAGAAGCTTTGAGTTGTTTCCCATGCTGACAAGATTCACACAGACGATTGGTTTTCCAAGATATTTTTGGCAAACCTTTTATGAGATCCTTTTTAGAAATATTTGAAATATACTTGAGACTTAAATGTCCAAGCTTTTTGTGCCAAATATCTCGTTCATCGTCTGCTGAAATCAAACATGTTACATTCTGATCACTCAGATCAGAAAGACAAATCTCATAAAGGTTATTCTTTCTTTTCCCAATAAAAAGAATAGATTTATCTTTGTTTCTGACTATACACTCATCAGAGTTAAAAGCTACTTCATATCCACTATCACAAAATTGACTTATGCTAAGTAGATTGAAGTTAAGGCCTTTAACATATGATACGTTCTGGATAAGTGTATTGGGTGTCTTACCAACAGTCCCAATGTCAAGAATTTTACCTTTTCAGAACCGTAGGAGACAGACCCTTTACTTGGTCTGAGGTCTTGGAACATAGACAGGTCTCCCGTCATGTGTCGTGAGCAACCACTGTCTAGGTACCAGCTTGAAGTCTTGTCTCTTCCCATTAAGGATATCTGCAACAGGAACAATAAGTGACTTTGGTACCCAAATCTTTTTGGGTCCTTTCTTGTTAGTTACAAAAGGCTTCTTTTTGTTTTTAGCCTTTTTGTAGTTATTAGGAACCTTGTTGTGATTCTTCTTCTTTTGAGCGGATTTTAAACAGTTTGTTTTTCTTTTTCGTCTGTCTCCTTAACATAACCGAGTCCACTTTTATCATTAGGTGATCTCCTATATTTTAAAATATTTTCAAGAATGGAGGATCCCTTTGTAAACTTGGTTAAGTCATTGAGTAAGGACTCATTTTCTTTCTTTAATCTTTCGATTTCAAGAATGAAAATGTCCTTTTCAGACTCAGACGAAACATCATTTGATACTTTCTTGTCTAGTAACTCAATTTCGATTTCAAAACAAGCATTTTCTTCCAAGGCTTGTCTCAACTTGGTTTTGCAAGTTTTGTATTGCTTTGAGCAATAAAAGTGAGAGTGAGCTAGAAGTGTATCATATGACATTTCTTCCTGATTCGACTCGGACTCGAAAGAAGAGGATGAAGAAGTTTCATTGTAATTTACCTCTGTTGAGACATGGTCTCCCGGCCATGAGGCGATGTTTGTTTGTTTCTTCTTCTTGAGGATTCCTCTCGAGCTTTCACTGTCAAGGTCTTCCCAAGTCAGTAAGCTCTTCTTTCCTTTATCTTTTCTAGAGCTCCACCTCTTTTTCAGTCTGGGACATTCTGACCTCATATGTCCCGGTTTTCTGCATTCATAGCACACAACCTCTGTGCTTTCTTCTTTGGTTAATGACTTCTCAGGAAGCTTCTTCTCCTTTTTCTTGAAGAAGCGTTGGCCTCTACCTTTCTTCATCAACATTCTTTTGAATCGTCTTGCCATGAGGGAGACTTCGTCTTCAGACGAACCATCAGACGATTCTGATTCGGTTGAATCAGCCTTCAAAATCTTTATTTTCTTTTTATTGTCCTTCTTGACAGAATCTTCTTTAGGGATGTTATTGACGGATGGAAAAGCTATAGGTTCTTGAACCTTGATCTTTTCCTTTTTACATAAGAGTACCTCATGTACCCTTAGTGCTCCAATTAACTCGTCTAGAGTTAATGTCTTCATATCTCTTCCAACAGAGATAGTTGTTGACATGGCTTCCCAAGGAGGTGGGAGACTGTCCAAGATCTTCATGTTGTTCTGGGCCTTTGTGAAAGTGATTCCCAGAGCAGTGAGTCCATTCAATATTGTTTGGAATCTTCCAAACATCATATCGATTGACTC
Organism: Hylodesmum podocarpum; assembly: GCA_026586105.1. Classification (NCBI taxonomy): domain Eukaryota; kingdom Viridiplantae; phylum Streptophyta; class Magnoliopsida; order Fabales; family Fabaceae; genus Hylodesmum; species Hylodesmum podocarpum. The sequence goes on along the minus strand of JALJEV010000623.1, from coordinate 13,759,230 downwards.
TCCTTTCTTCATAGAGAACATTTCATATTCTCTTTGAAGAGTAGCGGCCTTTCTCATTCTGACATCTTCAGTGCCTTCATATGAGATTTTGAGAGCATCCCATAGTTCTTTAGCAGTTTTGTAGGCACAGAATCTGTTGTACTCAGTTCTGGAGAGAGCACACGTAAGAGCATATCTTGCTTTGTTGTTCAGCTCCATCATAGAGTATTCTTCGTTTCCCCATTCTCCTTCAGGCTTTACAATGGGGATATCTCCTGTGGTGATTATATTCCATAATCTGTATTGGGTTGACTTGATGTACATCTCCATCTTGTCAGCCCAGTATGGATAATCATCTCCAGAGAATGCTGGAGGTTTGTTCATTGAAGCTCCTCCGGATAGAAAAGATGGTCCTTGTGAGTCCATGTTGGATCTTTTCCTCTAGCAGCTGTTAAGCGCTCAACCCTTAGAGGCTGAGCTCTGATACCAAACTGTAAAAGATAAACACAAGAAGGGGGGTTGAATTGTGTTAATTAAAAAATTTTATCCCTTTCGTCTGTGGGTTTCGAAACGGTTCAGACGAAACAACGTTTATATTGAAAGATTGATTTTAATAAACAAACGTTAGATTATGATTATCTCCAGTTAGTCAATCAGACGAAACAAATAAACACAAATATTTTTATACTGGTTCGTCTATTCAAGACTACGTCCAATTACCCAGCAACAACTGAGTTTTCACTACAAACCGTGAAAAGGTTTACAAGTATTGTTTGAACCCAGCCACTTCTGGCTATTACAAGATATTCTTTGCTACCAGCCTTCTCAGGCTAACCAACCAAGGTATTCTTTGAACCCGGCCTCCACAGGCTAATACAAAAGGTATTCTTTGAAACACAGCCTCCTCAGGCTAAAGTACCACACAAGTGGATTTGAAAAGATGTTTGAAAACAAAGATTTTCCTCTTCGCAGAGAGGGTTTTACAATAAAGTTCTTAGCACAGAATTGAGCGAATTCTCGAGAAGATGGGATAAGAGAAAGCGTATTCAACCAACTGATTCTTGATGCTGTGAAGTCCTTTTATAGGCATCTTCTTCAAATAGCCGTTAGACTCATTTGAATGTCGTTGAGAGTCGTTGAGAAATCTTCTTGAGAGCTTTCCAAAAGTTTGTCAATTGTACTTGATTGATTGATGAAGAGTCACAGCAGATATAGCGGACTAGATTGTGCGCAATACTTTTTCTGACTTGTACAGAGATGTGATAAAAGGTGAAGACCTTTTTGACTTTGGTGTGTAAGCTCGAATCCCTATACTGATCTTGGATGCTTCTCATGAGTACTTCTTCAGATTTGAAATCTTGGCGCGAATGACTCAACTTGACTTCACTTTTGAACAGACGATGTATTTCTTCAGTCTTCAGTTGTTGTTGTTTCGTCTCATCCTATCATCTTAAGACTTCACTCTTTGGACAGACGAAGGGCTTTAGCTTGAGTAGTCTTCTTCCGTCTGTGCATGTATCGTCTGATGGCTTGGCTTTTGGACAGACACAGAACTTCACTTTTGAAGGGTCATGTTTCGTCTGTGCTGGTTTCGTCTTAGCAAGTCTTGGGTAGCTTGGTTTCGTCTGTCTTGTAATTAATCAAAATCTTGAGACGTTAATCATCCTTGATCTAACAAGATTTATCCTGGTTCAGCGTTCGGCCTACGTCCAGTCCCAACCCAACAACTGTTGCGATCGGTTTCCACTATAATGATTTCTTGTGTCTAATACAAACACACTACACAAACACAAACAAAATCAAAATAAACAAAATACATGTTCTTCTCCTAAGAACATATGTCTCTAATTCTTGAATCCTTCAAGAATCACCTTTGAGAGCACCTCTCTCAAATTCCTTAACTCTTCTTCTAGAGAACAACTTTCTCTTAAGAGTTTGACCAAAAACAAATACAAAAACAAGATAAAGATCAGTAAAGATTACACCTGATGTGTATGATCTGATCAAGTTTATAACCAAGTATTCAATCCTTCACACACTCTTCATCTCTAGAGAAAATCTTTTGAAATCTTGAAGAGAACTCTTAGAACTTGTGTTCTTTTTAAACTCAGTTTTTCGCTCTTCCTTTCTTCTTGAAAAAACTCAAAGATTTCTCTTGTTGAATGAATTCTAAGAGATTTCAATTTAAAACAATTTAAAAACATTTTTGATATGAGTTCTAGTGTGGGTAATCGATTACTAGAATGTGGTAATCGATTACTCCAGAGAGGTTTAGGATTCCCTGATTTCTCAAACTGTTGGTAGTCGATTACTAATATATGGTAATCGATTACTTCAGCTAAAATCATTTAAGAAAACAGTTTTCAACTTGTCAAATCAAAGTTAGGGTTCCCAAACTTGCTCTAGCTTGATTCTCAGAGTAGATTCAACTTCTCTGTGAAGTGAAATTGAATAGAAACCACACTCAAAGCCTATTCTAGAACAATCAATACAATTAAGCTCCTATTTACAATCTATCATTAAATTCAAGAGTACAAGTAGATCAAAACTAAAAAAACAAGATACGACTTCTTCAGCTTCAAGTCCAACACTTATGCTAAGCAGATTGAAGTTGAGACCTTTAACATAAGACACATTTTGGATAAGAGGATTGGGTGTCTTACCAACAGTTCCAATACTAGGATTTTACCTTTTCCTAAACCATATGATATAGACCCTTTACTTGGTCTGAGGTCTTGGAACATAGACAGGTCTCCCGTCATATGTCGTGAGCACCTACTGTTCAGGTACCAGCTTGAAGTCCTCTCTTTTCCTATTAAGGATGTCTGCAACAGGGATAATAAGTGACTTTGGTACCCAAATCTTTTTGGGTCCTCCTTTGTTAGTGGAAGAAGATTTCTTTTTGTTTAAGGTTCTTTTATTTTTTATATAGTTTTTTGGAAATTTGTTGTAATTTTTGTTCTTCTTCTTATGAGCAGACGAAACAAATTTGTTTTTCTTTTTGTCTAACTCTTCAACATAACCAAGTCTACTTTTATCAGACGGAGACCTCCCATATTTTAAAATATTTTCTAGCATTGAGGATCCCTTAGTGAACTTTGTTAAGTCTTTGAGTAAGGATTCATTTTCTTTCTTCAATCTTTCGATTTTAGAAATAAACATATCCTTTTCAGACTCAGATGATTTTTCATCTGATACTTCCTTTTGCAGCAACTCGTTTTCAGTTCTCAAAGTAGCATTTTCTTCCAAAGTTTGTTTCAAATTGGCTTTACATACTTTGTATTGCTCAGCAATAAAATGTGAGTTAGCCAAAAATGTATCATATGAAATTTCTTCTGATTCTGACTTAGACTCAGATGAAGAGGATGAATAAGTTTCAGATTCAATTACCTCTGATGAGACGGTATCTCCAGCCATGAGGCAGATATTTGCAGTTTCTTCCTCTTCAGTGGATTTCTCTGAACTTTCACTATCAAGGTCTTCCCAAGTCACCAGACTCTTCTTTCCCTTGTCTTTGCGAGGATTCCATCTTCTCTTCAATCTTGGACACTCTGATCTCATGTGTGCAGGTTTTTTGCATTCGTAGCAGATAACTTCTGAGCTCTCCTCCTTACTCGAAGGTTTTTCAGTGAGTTTCTTTTCCTTCTTCTTGAAGAAGCGTTGACCTCTCCCCTTTTTCATCATCATCTTCTTAAAGCGTCTGGCCATGAGAGAAATCTCATCATCAGACGATCCGTCAGACGAATCAGATTTAGTGGTGTCAGCTTTTAGAACTTTGTGCTTCTTTTTTCTTTCCTTCTTAGGAGTTTCCTCCTTCGGCATGTTGTTGACAATTGGAAGAGTTATGGGCTCTTGAACTTTGATCTTGTCTCTTTTACATAGAAGTACCTCATGTACTCTTAAGGCTCCTATTAACTTGTCAAGAGTTAATGTCTTCATATCGCGCCCAACAGAAATGGCAGTGGACATAGCTTCCCATGGAGGAGGAAGACTATCCAATATCTTCATGTTGTTCTGGGCCTTGGTGAATGTAATGTCCAGTGCAGTGAGCCCATTCAATATTGTTTGGAATCTTCCAAACATCATGTCAATGGATTCTCCTTTCTTCATTGAGAACATCTTATATTTTCTTTGAAAAGTGGCAGCTTTCCTCATACGCACATCCTCAGTTCCTTCATATGAAATCTTGAGGGCATCCCAAAGCTCTTTAGCGGTTTTGTAAGCACAGAATCTGTTGTATTTTGTCCTTGATAATGCACACATGATGGCATATCTGGCTTTGTTGTTGAGTTCCATAAGCGAGTATTCTTCATTTCCCCATTCAACCTTGGGTTTGACAATAGGAATGTCTCCTTCAGTTATGATGTTCCATAGTCTGTATTGGGTGGATTTGATGTACATCTCCATCCGATCAGCCCAGTAGGGGTAATCATCACTAGAGAACGTCGGCGGCTTGTTCATGGATGACCCTCCAGACAAGAACAAAGGTCCTTGAGACTCCATTTTGGATCTTTTCCTCTAGCAGCTGTAAAGCGCTCAACCCTTAGAGGTTGAGCTCTGATACCAAACTGTAAAAGATAGAACACAAGAAGGGGGGTTGAATTGTGTTACTTAAAAAATTTGTTCCTTTCGTCTGTGCATTTAAATATGTTCAGACGAAACAATCTTAATCTTCAAAGGTTGATTTTAATGAACAAACGTTATGGTTTAATTATCCCTGTTAGTCAAATACTTAGTAAAACAAATGCACAAGTATTTTTATACTGGTTTGTCTATGTAAGACTATGTCCAGTTACCCAGTAACAACTAAGTTTTCACTATAAACCATGAAAAGGTTACAAGTATTATTTGCGCCCAGCCACTTCTGGCTATAACACGATATTCTTTGAACACAGCCTTCGCAGGCTAAACAACAAGGGTATTCTTTGAACAACCAGCCTCCTCAGGCTAAAACACCACACAAGTGGATTTGAAAGAGTTCTATAAAAAGAGTTTCCTCTTTGCGAGAGGGGTTTTACAATGAAGAGCAAGAATATCAGAGAGCGAATTCACAATAAGGTAGAATATTGAAGCGAGTTCACCAACTGAACTTTGAAGAAGCGAAGTCTTTAAATAGGCAAAATCTTCAGATATCCGTTAGACACAGAAGAAAGCCGTTGAGCGTTTTCCAAGCAAAGTCCAAAAAGGTGTCAGAGAGCACTTGATTGATTGATGGCGTGTGCAGCGGATATAGATAGTGTGCGCGGTACTTTTTCGACTTGTACCAGAGATTTGACAAAAAGGTGAAGACCTTTTCGAGTTGCATATGTAGGCGTGAATCCTCATATTGATCTTGGATGCTTCTAATGAGTAATTCTTAAGATTTGAAATCTTGGCGCGAGTGACCCATATTTTGCTTCACTTCTTTGGCTGACGATGAACTTCTTCAGTCTTAAGAGTTTTCATCTTAGCCTATCTTCTGATGTCTTGACTTGAGACAGACGAATGACTTCAACTTTGAGGGGTAATTTTTCGTCTGTGGTCGTTGTGTCTTACTTGATTTTCCGTCTGTCTTGTAATAATCAAAACTTTAGATATGTTAATCATCTTGATCTAACATGGAACATCTCAGACAAAGAATTACAAGCAAAGTCAGATGGAACAAGCACAGACGGAAGATGACCTCTCAAATTTGAAGTCATTCGTCTGTCTCAAAGCCAAGCCATCAGACGGAAGGATAGACGATACTCTTCAGACGGAGCTTACAAGTCAACCTTAAGACTGAAGATTCACATTGTCTGTCAAGGAAGTGAAGTAAAGTCTGAGTAACTCGCGTCAAGATTCAAATCTTCTAAGTTACTCATGAGAGCTTTCAAGATTAGTATGGGGATTCGAGTTTTCATATGCAACACGAAAAGGTTTCACCCTTTTCTAGGAAATCTCTGTACAAGTCAGAAAAAGGACTGAGCAAGCCATCAAATCCGCTACACATGCTATCCCATCACTTGATTGCGCTCTGACACCTTTTTAGCATGCACTTGGAAAAAGTTCAACGGCATTCTTCTGTTTCTAACGGACATTTGAAGACTCTGCCTATAAAAGGACGTCACTCCTTCAAGTTTTAGTTGGTGAACACGCTTCAAGTTTCTAAGTTATTGTGATTTCGCTTACTGTTACTCTTGCTCTATATTGTAGAACCCTCTCTGCGAAGAGGAACTTTTCTTTTTAGAAAACTCTTTCAAATCCACTTGTGTGGTGCTTTAGCCTGAGGAGGTTGTGTGTTCAAAGAATACCTGGTTGTTTAGCCTGAGAAGGCTGTGTTCAAAGAATATCTTGTATTAGCCAAAAGTGGCTGGGTTCAAACAATACTTGTAATCATTTCACAGTTTGTAGTTAAAACTCAGTAGTTGTTGGGTAACTGGACGTAGTCTTGAATAGACGAACCAGTATAAAAATATTTGTGTTCATCCTTCTTGATTTGTGACTAACGGGGATAATCATATTGTAACGTTTGTTCATTAAAATTAACATTTAAAGATAAGAACTGTTTCGTTTGAACCCTTTTAAACCAACAAACGAAAGGAACTAAAATTTTTTATTAACACAATTCAATCCCTATCTTTTACAGTAATTTTAATTTTTTAAATGATATATGGGTTGTGAGGAATAAAATATTTCATAAAATTAGACATTAAACTAAATTAATTTCTAAAAATATCAAAGATATGTGGATGAAAAACTAATGATTAAAAATAGAAATATAATACATAATTTCTAAATTTAGAAAAATAAAATTTTCGAATAAAAAAACAAAATTATTAGACTTGACCCCTCTAAGATAAATAATATATTTAAGAACTATTAAATTTAAAAAGGTCGAATTGTTGAATAAAGACGAGGACAGAAATATTAGATTAGATGCATGTGATATACATAATATACTTCATTAAGTAAAATACATCTATATAAAACTTTTTATTTTATTAATGATTTAAATCTTTAAACATCATTTAAAGTTTCTACTTGAATTTTTTTTCGCGAAATAAAAATATAACATTTAAATAATAATAAAAAAAGACAAGGCAATATCATTCGTCTTCTTCTTTCTCTTGAAATAATCAATTTGCACAATAGGTAATTACAAAGAGAATTAAAATTTTGAACAAACTAAAAGGTGGCCTGGAAGGCCAGCAATTAAAAAAAATGAATTTACAGAATGGACGAGGAAAAATGATGGATACAGTTTGAAATATGAACCGTCACAATTCTTTTACTAATCTTTGTGAGTGATTGTTAAAGACCAATCTCGGTGACATAGAAGACAAATTTACTTAATAACAACTACAATATATAATTAATAAGTAAATAAGTTCATTCATAAAATATATACCTATTTTTTTTTATAGAATATATATATTTTATATATTTCTTTTTATAGAATATATATATTTTATATATTTCTTTTTTATATATTTCTTTTTATATACGCAATTATTTATTAAATATTTTTCTATAAAAAAATATTTTGTATTTAATTTATTGTTTATTGGTACAGAAAAATTGGTTGACGAACAGAACATTCAATTGAGCCAAGGGAAACCTAATTTCTTGCAGCAGAAAATCAAAGATTCTATTTTTCTTGGTTTCATCGATAAAAAAATCACTGAGCGCAGGGTTTTTTTATTATTAATTTTATGTTATGTTTCTTATTTTGTCAAACTAAATTTAGATTAAAGATTTAAATGATATGATAAGATCTAAGCCGTTAAGAAATAAAAATTTTAAATAATTACACTATACTTTTTTAAGTCTATTTTTTAAATACTTTTCAAAGTGTATAGTACACTCTAGATGTGTTTAATCTAAAAATATCAACTATTTTTTTCTCGTAAAAATTTTATACGAATAAAGATTAAAAAATATAATAATATAAAAAACTTAACATTTATTATGTTAATGTTCTCTTTTTTTTCTAATTAAGATTAATATATTTAGTAAAATTCAATAAAATATGCATTGTCTGATTTATTAAACACTATTTTACTTTTGATTACTGTTTGTTTTAAAATTTAGAAAAAATAATTATAGAATTAAATAAAATTTGAAAGATTAGAAATAAAAACAATTACAAAATATATAAATTAAAATGATAAAAAATAAATAAATGAAGTACTAATTTTTTTAAAATGTTGTATGAGAACAGATTTCAAAACAAAAACTTTGACTTTTAAAATAATCACGGTATTACAATGTAATGTGAATAGGTAAAAGCAAACTGCTATCATTTCAACCAATATTAGTAAAAGAAAAACTTTTATAGAGTATTATGAAAATATAGATAGATTAGATTTTATTGTTCCACCTTATCTAATATTTTTTTAGTAAAAAATACTACACAACAAACTAAATACATAATTAGTCATTTAAGGTTAAATCTATATTTTTATTTTTAAAAAAAATTAAAATATCAAAATATAAATTTAACATTCGTTGATTAATGATTAATTGGTAGTATATTTGTGTTGGCCGTGTACCATTTTTCTTTTTTTAAGACACAAATTAGTCTTGTTTTCTCTGGGAAAATAAAAAGGTACTAAAGTGACGAATACTATTTCAGAGGATATAAATAAAATGGTTATTTATTGATTTGTTGCAACAGGAAGTGAAAATGAAATAGACAATCCTTGAGACATGTTACAGATAATGAATTGAGATTGTCATTAAACGGTGACAACAGGTGCCTCATCACTTTTTTCTTCTGCTTGAGGTTGTTCTGCCTCTGCATGGTCCTTTTCAGGTTGAATGGTATCAGCAGCAGCAACCTCAGCTTCCTCCTCTAACATGGCTTCTTGGACATTGTCCTCTTCAGTCTGAGAGAGTTCTACTAAAGGCTCTTGGTTGTTGTCACTCACTTGTTCCTGTGCAATAATAAGTGTGTCACCCTCAACATTCTTTGGTGTGGTGGGAGTGGGAGTCTCCACTGGGGCTACCTCTCCTTCTTTCAAGGCAACTTCCTTAGCCTTACCGGCGCTAACACAGCCTCCCATTTTCAAATATAATATTTGATCAAATATATGAAAGGGAAGGCTGTGTTATTCACACACAAAACACCAATGCAAAGAATGCTGAGGGTGAGGAACTCATGTAGCCTAATGCCTCTTTATATATAACTCTATACCACACTTTTCGGGATGCATTACCAATTTTCCTCCTTCAAGAGTCTCATTTTGTGGCCAAAATCAATTGAACTCTTTCCTATCATTTCCTGGTCTTTCGGGTTTGTTATCACAGCTGTGGCTATATATATGCATCCATTCTAATACTAAATAATAATAATATTCTAATTTTGAACAGTATTTTACGCAGAGCAAACTTATCAATTATAAGTAAAAAAGGGCTAATGTTAAGTAAAATTGACAGGAAGTAAAATTATAACAATAGTTAAAAATTATTCTTTTTCAAACACAAAAATATATTCAAACAATTAATATTTCCTGATAGATATTTTTGCATACGGATATATCAGAAATTAAAATCTTAGTCACATGTTTAAAATGTTAATCGTAAACGTCGTTATGTGGCTTTAGGTGCATTATTTTGGGTAGTATTTTTATTTTAATCACGCCAGTTCTGCCCACCAAAAAGTGGGCCATTTATCCAATGAGATATTATATCTAATATAATATAAACTAATAATTAAATATGTTAATTTTTCATAACTTTCTCCGTAACGAATTACATTAACGTCATTATCTAGGTTTAGCTTAGTAGTAAAATACAATTGTAATATAATGTTGTCATTCTTCTCAATTGATCACCTTGTAGTATAATTCATTTTTAAAAATTTAAGCAAGAGGTCACTTTTTTATCCATGAAGTAATCTATGCATGATTACCTATTGTCACCTCTGCACATGTAATCCATTCTTATACAAATAGCACCATATCTTACATTTTTGGCTGCCTATAAATTAAGTCACCCTTATCTAATGTCATTGTTCCTTATTACATCTCCCGCGTCTGATAATAATTTCTTTTCCCGTAATCACGCATATAATAACTGAATCATGTATGTACCTACGTTTTCTTTTTATTTTAACTTGATTAAATTTAGTCGTTTTTTATTCAAGGGTTATAAGGGCAAATTGACCAATTGATTATACCGTTATAATGTAATATTCTAATCACGTTGATGTAGTTTTACTGTTGAAATGGTGATCTTTTTATATTTTTTTTCTTCTCTTATTTATGTATCAAGTTATAACGTTTTGATAAAAATAAATACTTTTTAAATTTTAAATTAAAATTCTAAATTAGTTAAACTAATTTACACGTTGTTTTCTTTACTTCATACCAGTCATGTTCTCGATTTGAATAAACGAGTGAAAAGTTGACTATGAACCCTAGCGTGCAGTGTATATTGATATTTTTGTGTTTTTCTTTACTTTTACTAACCGTTTAAAATAAGGGAATTTTATTCCTAACGGAAAAAGGAGTATGACTTATGTAAATTTTTATTATGTTAAATGCGATTTTTAAAAAATCAGAAATAATTATTTTTATCTTATTTATAACTAACGGAATGTATTTGAATATTGAGTAGTGATTGGAAAATTATGAAGTTAATTATGAATGTATTATGTATTATTCTAATTTTTTAAAAAACTATTTCTAGGTTGTTCTGATGAATGTGGACTGGTTTTTATGCAAGTTTTTATTTTTTGAATGTGCAAATTATGGAGGATACTTTATTCGTTTTTGAGAAAATTTAAATATTTATTTAAAAATTTTCTAAGTTTTTATTGATACTTCTGGGTTGAATCTGATTAAATTTAGTCATTTTTTATTCAAGGATTATTTTAACTATTAATTGATTAAATTTAGTCATTTTTTATTCAAAGGTCGTAAGGGGAAGTTGACCAATTGAGAAATTGACTATATCATTATAGTGTAGTATTCTAATCATGTTGATGTAGTTTTATTGTTGAAATGATGATCTTTTAATATATTTTTTTTTCTCTTATTTATGTTTCAAGTTATAATGTTTTGATAAAAATAAATATTTTTTAAATTTTAAATTAAAATTCTAAATCAGTTAAATTAATTTACACTTTGTTCTCTTTATTTTATACCAGTCATATTCTCAATTAGAGTAACGAGTGAAAAGTTGATTGAGTCATAGCGTACCGTGCATATTGATCATTTTTGTGGTTTTCTTTACTTTTGCTAACTGTTTAAGGTAAAGGAATTTCATTCCTAACGGAAAAATAGTATGACTTATGTGAATTTTTGTTATGTTAAGTGCGATTTTCAAATCAGAAATAATTATTTTTATCTTATTTACAACTGATGGAATGTACTCGAATATTGAGTGGTGATTGGAAAATTATGAAGTTAATTATGAATGTATTATGTATTATTCTAAATTTTTTTAAACTATTTCTAGGCTGTTATGATAAATGTGGACCGGTTTTTATGCAAGTTTTTATTTTTTGAATGAGCAAATTATAGAGGAGACTTTATTCATTTTTGAGAAAATTTAAATATTTATTTAAAAATTTTCTAAGTTTTTATTGATACCTCTGGGTTGAATTTGTCCCATAGTCTAGCTTCTTGTGATGTTCTATGAGACCATTAAAAGTTAATATTTAATGCTAAAGGTCAATTTTCAATGTATCTATATAGGAAATTTGTAAAACTTCTCACCACTACTTGTATATTATTAGGTTATGATGACATTAAGGTAGAAGACTTTTGTATAGGGATGAACTCTTACATAAAGAGTTATCTTTGTATTGTAAATGAAACATTGTTTGTGGCGGGAATGAGTATACTCGATACCTTGTAAACCTTAGATTGGATATGGTTCGTGCTTTAGGAATGTTGTGAAGGCCTGGAAGTTCTGTTGGTTATGTTGAGGAATGGTAGAGACTAAGTGCGTGTTTTATAAGAGCCACTGAAAAGCATAGAAGTCTAGGAGATTTTAGCATAAGTGTTCTACGTTCATCGTTGTGTCACATGGAAGGACTTTAGGATGGATTATATCGAGATAAATACCTATGAGAGAGATTAGCCTCGACATACTTCTGAGACATTATGTAATTGGTGAATGCTCATGCTCTGTCGCGATAAGTGTGTTCCCAATCTGTCATCATGAACTTAAAATGTCAAGTGAGTAGTCAAGTGAGTATTGGAAACTCAAGATTGATAGATTAACTAGAACGTGTCAAATATTGACATGAGTGATCGTTAGTAGTCTCATGTGGAGACTTTAGGGTGTTGATTGTTTACAACTTTTATGTGTGTAAGTTTGGGAAGACACAAGAAGAGCTTCACCTTTACGCTTTGTCTGAGGAGACATCGACGATAGACTTCTCAGAGTGCATCTTAAGGCTTAAATGCCTCAATGAAGTGTGGACTTCCCGAGAGGACCTTGGATAGAACCAATTTGATGGAATAGTAGACGTAACATTCTCTTCCCCGAAGCATCTAGGATATATTTTCCACTTCCAACCTAGGAATCTTTTAGCACATGAGACACCCCCTCATTACATGATGTTAGATCCTATGGAACTTGTTTCAGTTTCTTCAGATTCTTCTTCTGGGGCAGATTTGACCTTCGGAAGTTGGTATTATGGACCACACCTTTCACCACTTCCAGAGTTGACCTTGGCTCCATCATATGAGAACGTTCCTGCTCTACTTGGAGGCGAGGATATAAAGATGCCTATAATAAGAGAGGAGATGGAATAGGCACTATAGCCACCAAAGGTGATAATGGTGGATTCCTCAGGTGGTGAGGAGGATTTGTCGAGGGAGCATAAAGATTATGATGATATATTCTTCATCGTTGGAGGAGGAGGAGGAGAGAGAGGAGGATTGTAAAGGAGTTCTAATGATCATTTTGTCATATTCAGAGGATTATGAGTAATTGAGAAGTAGTTGAGTCCTTTTGTATGGGCTGATTTTTTATTTTTTTTTTGGTAGCACCTACTATGAGAACTAGATTAGATAAGTTGTACATGATAGTAACCTAGATCTCAATTTTACTTACTAGACTTTTATATAGGTGCTAGAGAGAGGCTTGAGATTTAGCCTTGCTAGTCATGTATATCATTAAGAGCTTTTTAATTTATGTTTATATAGTTGTCATATCTAAATATGTTATGGTATTTTTATGAATGATGTTTTATCTTTCATAAAAAAACCCTCTATTTCGTAATAATAATTAAATAAAATCTTCAAAAATAATACCATAAAATCAATTAGAATTTTAGGTATTACATTACCGACTCGTAGCCCACTTTTTTTGTTTTTCAAATATATATATAACCAATGAAATGGACATCGCAATAGTTAGTAGAAAACATTTTTGTTTTAACTAATACATATGAGGTGCAATTATTGACCATGATTTTCATTGTGATAAAAGGAAAGCATTTGATCTATTTAAGGATTATAGCATCAAAGAAAAAAAAACAATGTTCGAGAAGGATTATAAGGGTAATTGACTTAAATAGGATTATTACGGGAATAATTTATGCAAATTGGCTATTTTTGTAAACAAATTACATATTTGGTATAATGCGGACAAGGAAAAACGCATTATGGCCCAAAATGCGGTTGGGTCTGCCCGCATTTTGGGTGCTGAAATCCCATGGTGACATAATGCGGACAGTAGCAGACGCGTTTTACGTGGTGTCGACACGTGGCGGCATGCAGAGGCTCTTGCATAATGCAGACAGCAGCTGCCGCGTTTTACGTGGTGTTGACACATGGCGGGCATGCATACTAAATACAGACAACCCCTGGCCGCATCTTACACCGTAAATTTTTTATTTCACTTTCATCTTCTCCTTTTCACAGCACATCTCCATTTTTCACATGGTTGTTCCCCCTCTTCTCCCCCATTTCCACCTCCCTCTCCTCTTATTCTGGGTTTTGAAGTGGTTCCAATCGAGTTGATCCCCACTTGAACAGAAAAGGTAAGTCTTCTCCCCATTATTTAATTAAAATTTTTTATTTTATTATTTAAGTTTGTTTTGCAATCTGTTAAGTTTTAGTTAGTTAGAAAAATTGTTGTTAGTTTTAGTTAGGAAAATGTATTAATTTGTATATAAATGTAGAAATTAATTGTTAAAAAAATAGTAGATTTAATAAAATGTAGTAATTCATTAGTTAAAAAAATGTAGTAATTTGTTGTTATTAGAAAAATGATAGATTTAATATCTTATACTAATTTTTTAGTTAGAAAAAATGTAGTAATTTTTTAATTAGAAAAAATTTAGTAACTTTTTAATTGGAAAAAATGTAGTAATTTTTTGTTGTTAGGAAAATGTTAGATTTAATATAATATAGTACTTTTTAGTTAGGAAAAATGTAGTTATTAATATAAACAATATAGGAAAATATTAGTTAAAAAGAATTAAATTTTGTGTACAATTTGTTACATTTTATTAATTTTAAATTTTGCTTGTAAAGTATGTATTTAATTTTTTTATATTTGTTATATTTTCTTAATTAGAAAAACAATATAGGAAAATATTAGTTAAAAAGAATTAAATTGTCCGTAAAAGTTGTTACATTAATTTTAAATTTTGCTTGTAATGTATGTATTTAATTTTTTATATTTGTTATATTTTCTTAATTAGAAAATTGTAGTATAGTAAATTATTGTTAAATTAGAATTTGAAAATTATATTACCATATGAATGTTGATAAGTTTTGTCATATTGTATAAACTAATTTATATTGAATTTAAATTAGAAGACGAGATTAGTAAATTTTATCAGAGTTTTAAATTAGATCAATAAAATTATCTTATAATATAATAGGTGGAAATTACATATGAATTTTGTTGATTTGTATTTTGAAAATAAAATTAGATGCGTAACAAAAATATTAGTTTACTACTTAAAAAAATGATTTATATGAATTTTTTTTTTTTTTTTGAAGTTTAAAGTTAATTATATGGGTAATATTTTCTATTTATGTTAAAAAAAATCAAATTTAAAATGACATCTTCATCTTCCTCTGGTGATGTTAGAATTGATTCAGGATTTATAGAAATAGATATTTTATGGATGCAACAATATCATATCTTCAAGCATGTTTGGGAAAGAAATTTAAATTGAGACGAGCTATTCTTACGTATCAGGGTCAATCGAGGTTTCCAGATGCATTTTCTCTATATTTGCATGAGGCTGATTTTTTCTGGGTTTGCCAGCTTGGGTATCTAAAAATTGATGGAGGGTTGTTGCATGCTTTCATTGAGAGATGGAGGCTTGAGACCCACACATTCCATATGCGGTGTGGGGAATGTACCATTACGCTGGAAGATGTAGTGGTATTGGTTGGATTATCAGTTGACAGGAGACCAATTATTGGACAGACACATGGACATTGAGCTGAGCAGGTAGTGGTCTTACTGGGTGTAAGGACAACAAGTGAAGATTTAAAAGGTTTCTACGTGAAATTAAGTTGATTGAGTGATCAGTTTAGTGATGTAACATCGTATGTTGATGACCCACTCATAGGTGGCGTACTGTTTGTGGATAAAAATAGCTCTAGAGTGTCATTACGATATTTGCAATCTTCGGATGATTTTACAGAAACAAGGGAATATGCATAGAGTAATGCATTATTAGGATATCTGTACCGAGAGTTGTGCAATGCAACTAATATTAACACAGGATCTATTGGAGGGATGGCGATTTTGGTTACAGTTATGGGCTTGGGAAAGATTCACCTGCTTGACCCCGCATGTCACAGTGCGTGTGATCAGGACACACCATTTGGTCACAAGTGATATAATACGCTGTTAATTTTTATGTAAAAATTTACTATTTCATCAAAAATGAGTGATTGGCATTTATTTATTCTTTTAGGTGGTTTCCTGTCCAACATAGAATTTCCTTTGATGATGATATGGAGGTTGTCCGTCACAAATTAGATGTATTACCATCAAATCAGGTAAAATTTTAATTAATTTTGTTTAATGAACTAATTTAACGGGTTATTGTTATTTAATAGAATTCTTATATAATCATCTGTTTTGTTTATGCAGTTTTGTGGCAGCCATGCTTTGGAGCAGTTTTTAATTTGTTACCACAAATTTCTTGGTTGGCCACGAAATATAGAGAGTTGTAGTCTAATGGAGGACCATCTCCAAAAGCTCAACAAACTTTTCAACCTTACTTTTTAATAAATTGAGCTTCTAATAAAATTTGCTATGTTTTTTACTGTTTGACCAGGTTTAGTATTCGAAGCATAACTTGGGCTATACAACTCCAATTTAGTTGTTCTTTGTGTCTTTTTAAATCTGACTTAAAGTTCTACAAAAGCTATGCAGACACAAAAGCCTAGTTCAGACTGCATCTATGAGAAAATTGAGCTTGAAGTTAACGTTTGGATACTACCAGAATGTTCCAGCGAGGTACTTGACCAGGTTCAATATTTCAAGCATAACTTGGACTACAAAACTCCAATTAAGTTCATCTTGGTGGAATTTTAAACCTGACTTAAAGGGCTACAAAAGTTATGAAGACATAAAATCCCAGTTCGGATTTAATCCTGGAGGAAAATGAACTTGAAGTTAACGTTTGGATGCTGGCAGGATTTTTTAGCGAATTGCTTAAGTGTTTAAGCCTATTAGTTTCTTTCAATTATGTATTTATTTTTAATTAAGACTTGAATTTGGGCCTTCTAATTGTAAATTGTGCTCAGCCTAAGGTGTCTCTCATTTCACCATTGATCACTCATTTCATCATAGGGTGGAGAACATTTAAGATTTCTAACCTTAGGCCCATCACACTTTCATTAAATTGGTCAACATTTCTATTGTATTCACTTTTAATCAAAATGAATGAAAATTAAGAATTGTTTCTCTTGAAAGGAGTAGAGCTCTCCTAGGGTTTTCTTCATATAAACCTTGAATCTTATTATGGATCCTTGCATCCAAGTGGAAATTCATCCTTTGAGCTTATTGAATTAACCATTCATGGCGCTCTCATCTCTATTCTCTTCCATTTTCAATGTTTCCTTTTTCTTTGGTTCATTCCCTTGAGCTGTCCAGCTCTTGACCTTAAGTTCCCAGCTTGTTTCATTGAGTTCAATAGTTTTTAAGAGTGATTGAAGGTTGGTGAATGAAGATTGGGGCAACAACTTGCTTATCCATGAAGCTCCCTTCTAATTTTCTCATGGGTTTGCATCAAATTTGGTATCAAGAGCTTGTTCTTCACCTTCTTGTTCATCACTTGTGGTATTGAGTGTTACACCTATATTTTCATATAAATTTTTGAATAAATTGAAATTGTGTTTGAGTCTTGATTGAGTTCCCCGGCTGTCCACTTCTATTCTATATGTTACACATCATTTGATAGTTCATATATGGCCTATTTCACTTGTTAGAAATATTCTAGACCAGAGACTCCATGTGTTTGATGTTTTGTCTCAATGTGTATTGTGTGTTATCTTGCTGGAAATTGAATCCCCTGCATTATACTTGGCTTAATTAGTGCTTATATGTTTCATTACTATGTGCATTGCTCATTATAAGTTCAAGTTACCACTACCATGCACTATTTTGCTTGTTAGCAAAGTTTGACTTGATTTGCTTGAGTTTTGAGTCTTTATTTGGACTGTCCAGCAAAGTATAGCCAAAGAAAAAATATATAGAAAAGCAAAAGAAAAGAAAAGATCAAGAGAAAATAATCAAAAGAGAATAGAAAAAGAAATTACAAGAAAAGAAAAATACAAGAAAAGGAATTTAAAGAAAAACTGAGTGTCAAATTAGTAGCTCTTGTGAGTAAAATTTTTGGAATTTTTAAGTGCAGTACCTTGGCTGTTTGGGTTCCTTAAATAACCACAAAATTAGTGTCCAAGTTTAATTTGGTTTTATTCCTCATTAGGCTCAATTATGATCATCATAAGTTAGGTCAATTTTGCTAATACCTTGATAATTGAACTTGTAGTGTGCTTTGCATATGCCTATATATACAAGCCCTGTTTTTGCCCAGTTTTGGACCTCTGATTTTGTGGCTGCCCTGCACCTTTTTGAGCTTATTTTGTGCCTTAAATTCATTAAAATCATCCCCCAAAATTTCGTGACAAGTTGGCCAAATTTCCATGCAAATACCTAGCTATTAGTGATAGTTTTGAGTTTCCTCTTGGATCAACGTGAAAATTTGGGTTTTGATGACTGCTAGGCATTTTATTTGATAGTATACATATATATATATATATATATATATATATATATATATATATATAAGCTCAATTGGAAGATTTCATAATTTTTCAACACAATTTCATAGAATTTTGGACAAGTTGGGAAAATTTAGTGACAGTTGTCCGAAAATTTCCAACAATTGGTACTTGTTTTGTGTCAAATTCTTTGAGTTCTTTGTTTAAAAAAAAATTTGAGTTTTAAAGTGTTGTTTTCCTTCATTTTAATTGCAGTAAATATATTAGCCTTTGTCTCATTTTAATTCCCTTTTTGAGTAGGTAATTTTTGTTCATTGAGTGTCCTTTTATTGCTTGTCTTCTTTGTTTCCTACTAGTTTTGTCTAGAGTCTTTGTCTTCTCGGATCTCCCTAAGCTTTTTGGTTGAATTGTTCCTCTTTCACTTGGATAAATTAGACTTGATAATTGATAGAGGTTTCTTAAGAAAGCTCTAAAGAGAGTTGAGAGGAAAAAAGCTAAAGAGTACATCATAGAAAGAGCCTCTTAAGAGTGTAAACAAGAGTGTTGAGTGAAACACTTAGTTGAGTGGTGAGGTTTATTTGCTTTATATTTTTCTTGTATATTAATCATTTTTCTTTGCAGCCATGAGAGAAATTTCCCCAAATATTGAAGACCAAATACGTCCTAGTGATGTTAGATTTATGAAATGTTTTATTGAGACAATGGACAAATTTGAAACAATTATAAAAATAAAAAAAAAGATTTGAATGAGTTGAGAGGGGAAAATAATAGGTTGTTGAGGGAAGAGGAAATTAAGATGGAGGACCTTGAAAGGAGACTAAGGGAAGAGCGTGAGAGAAAAAATGAGAGAAGAGAAAAACAAGAGAGGTATCATAATTCATATCAAAGAAGTGATAAAGATTACTATGAATTTAGGAAGGAATATAGAGATAGCAAAGAGAGAAGGATTAGAGAAGAGTATGAGAGAAAAGAAACTAAGTATAAGAGGAGAGAAAAAGAGTTGAAAGAAAAAGATTTGAGAGAAAAGAATCTAAAAGAGAAAGAATTGGGAGAAAAAGAATTAAGGGAAAAAAATTAAGGAAATAGAGTTGATGGAAAAATAAATGAAGGAGAAAAATAATTCTTTACTTGTTTATGCTAACCCTTCATCTGAAACTTTTGATTCTTATTTTGACAATATTATAGGTAAGGTTTCAAAGGATAACTATCAAGAGGAAATTGACAATCTCTTGTATGAAGATGTAGAAAGAAAGGCACTTGAAGACCTTTGTGAAGTTGCTAGTGACCATCTTTACAAACAACCTTGTGTTTTGGTGCCTAGTGAAGAGTTGTTCACAATGGAGCATTGGAACAAACAATGTGAAGTGAAGGAGATACCCATAAAATTTGAACTTCCCTTTGAGAAAATTTCCTTGCCACTTACTACTCCTTTTACTTCTAGTAAATATGATTTTGCATGTCATATATGTTAGACCAAGATGATTAACGTCTCAAGTTTTGATTTACAAAGCAGACGATAAAGCATCAGACTGAAGCACAAAAAGTTGAGACCAGACGAAGTTAGAACAGACGATAGATGACCCATCAAAGTTTACGTCTTAAGAAGTCATCGTTTGTCCAAACATGCCTCAAGACGAATGAACAAGATTGAAGATAAGACGATGTCTACGAGCTGAAGCTTACAAAGACCCATCATCTACCAAGTCAAGTGAAGTTCGAGTCTTCCGTCTGAGTAACTCGCGCCAGATTTCAAATGTTAACGTTACTCAAGAAGCTTACAAAGTTAAAATAGATATTTGTGCTTAACCTCTGCAACACAAAAAGTAAATCTACTTTTTGTTGATATCTCTGATCAAGTCAGAAAAAGGTTCTGACTCTGCTGTGTTAATCCATGATTGTACTTTGACACAAGTTGAAGACTCCAAGAAGGGAAAGGACAACGAACAGTTTCTGTGTTTAACGGATCTATCACATCGTTGCATATAAAAGAACTTCACCATCCACAGTTTAAGATTGGCGAACTTACGCTTTAATAGCTTTTATCTTAAGTTTCGCTCTCATATTTTAAGCTCTGTACTTCATCTTCTTATCCCTCTCTGGGAAGAGGATTCTTGTTTATTTGTAACATCTTAAATCCACTGTTGTGGTGCCCTTAGCCTGAGGAGGCTGCTTTCCAAAGAATACATCTTTGTAATAGCCTGAGGAGGCTACTTTCCAAAGAATACCTCTTTGTATTAGCCTGGGGAGGCTGTGTTCCAAAGAATACCTAGTTGTTTAGCCTGAGAAGGTTGTGAGCAAAGAATATTTGTATAGCCAGAAGTGGTTGGGTGCAAAGAATACTTATAACCATTTCACGGTTTGTAGTGAAAACTCAGTTGTTGTTGGGTAACTGGACATAGTCTTAAATAGATGAACTAGTATAAAAATATCATTGTCTTTAACTGCATATTTTATCTAACGGGGAGAACTACTCAAACGTCTTAATTAAAATCAATAGTTAAAGAATATAAAAGTTTCGTCTGATCACTGTTGAAAACAACAGACAAAAGAATTTGATTAACACAATTCAACCCCCCCTTCTTGTGTTTTTGTCTTTAACAATACACTAGAGTACTATGGCATTAGACCTTGGACAATTCTTAAATTTGATAATTTGGAATTCTTAATTATACATAATGAATTATATCTTAATCATGTTGAATGTCCTTCTAAGTGGATGGAAGAGTTTAAGAAGGAGGGTACATTGAAAATTTCTACACCTAGAGGAAGAATCTTTACTAAGAGTTCCAACCAATATATGTCCACACTTGAGGAAAAGCTAGTATCTAAACAACATCAAGAAGAACCTCCAAAAAGCTTCGGTTATGCTATGAAAGATTAACTAAGTTCTTTTTTTACTTCATTAGATTGTGATGTTGATATAGCAAACAAATTATTTTGTTGTTATATGATTGGCATATAAATAACCTAGGTAAATATAGAAAATTTAATGAGTGTTTGAATAGGAAGTTTCATTTACTTCTACAACTATGCAATCACTATAAGAAATAAGTTTACCTATATGTTGTACCATTTAATAACCAATTTGAGGAACCTTGTTTGGTATTTGACCCGGGTGGTCATTTATTGTAGGTAAGAGCCTAAGGCCACTTGAGAATAAGTTGGCCACAAGAAGGAGGATTTGATGGAAGGCAATCTCCAAAAGCTCAACAAACTCTTCAACCTTACTTTTTAATAAATTGAGCTTCTAATAAAATCCGCTACGTTTTTTACTGTCTGACCAGGTTTAGTATTCAGAGCATAACTTGGGCTACACAACTCCAATTTAGTTTTTCTTGGTGTCTTTATAAATCTTATTTAAAGGGCTACACAAGCTATGCAAACACAAAAGTCCAGTTCAGACTGAATCTATGAGAAAATGGAGCTTGAAATTAATATTTGGATACTGTCCAGATGTTCCAGCGGGGTGGTCGACCAGATTCAGTATTTCAAGTATAACTTGGGCTACAAAACTCCAATTAAGTTTTTCTTGGTGGCATTTTAAACCTGACTTAAAGGGCTACAAAAGCTATGAAGACACCAAATCTCATTTCGGATTTAATCTTTGAAGAAAATGAGCTTGAAGTTAACATTTAGATGCTGCCAGGGATTTTCAGCGAATTGCTTAAGTGTTTAGGCCTATTAGTTTCTTTCAATTATGTATTTATTTTTAAGACTTGAATTTGGGCCTTGTAATTGTAAAGTGTGTTCAGCCTAGAGTGTCTCTCATCTCACCATTGATCACTCATTTCATCCTAGGGTAGAGAACATTTCAGATTTCTAACCTTAGGCCCATCACACTTTCATTAAATTGGTCAACATTTCTATTGTACTCACTTTTAGTCAAAATGAATGAAAATTGAGAATTGTTTTTCTTGAAAGGAATAGAGCTCTCCTATGGTTTTCTTCATAGAAATCTTGAATCTTATCATGGATCCTTGCATCCAAGTGGCGATTCATCCTTTGAGCTTATTGAATTAACCATTCATGGCGCTCTCATCTCTATTTTCTTCCATTTTCAATGTTTCCTTCTTCTTTGGTTTATTCCCTTGAGTTGTCCAACTCTTGGCCATGAGTTTCCAACTTTTTTCATTGAGTTCAAGAGTGTTTAAAAGTGATTGAAGGTTGGTGAATGAAGATTGGGGCAACAACTTGCTTATCCATGAAGATCCCTTCCAATTTTCTCATGGGTTTGCATCATGGTCTCATTGATTAGAGTGGCATCAACCTGACAGGGTAGTTCAACAATTTGGGCTGCAACAATTTATTCCTTCTATATCTTCTCAAATCCAAAGTTTACATCATTTGAGAGGGAAAGATGACACAAATTGGATACAAGTTTATGCACCTGTTCTACAAATTTGGGAAAATTGTTTACAATATGTCATCGGGAAAATCAATAGTAACATGTACACATACAACAATTATATGTGAGCATGGATAATGGAAATCTGTGAACCGGCCACATTGACAATATCGATCAGACAAATTTATTGTCCACTTATTCACACCTCGTTGTGTCAATGGATTGAATGTCTCTTTAACCTCAAATCGTGTTGCCCGAATATCATAGACATGGACTATGTGGGAACATGCTTCTGCTTGATGTCTTTGAATAGCTTGACTTAATCGTAAATAATAAATATGACCATCAGAGAGCTCTGCTTGTGCCCGACGACCTCTTTCAACAAAATATTCACGACATCGAATGTACATTGACTTCACCAAAGATGTTATAGGAAGATTTTTGCAACCTTTTAATACCTTGTCTATGCATTCAAATAGATTTGTGGTCATGTGACCATATCTATTTTCTTCTTTGTCGTAGGTCATACTCAACTTTTCCTTTGAGATTCTTGAATCCAAGTAGCGATTATAGACTCTCTTTACAAAATTTCTCCAGATTTATATCAAAAATGTGTTTGCAGGGAGTATAACCTTAAACAAACAAAAACATAAAAAAGGCGTTAAATTCAATAAATTAAGTAATGTGAAAAAAATTTCAAAACATTGATTCACATACCTAATTTCACCAAAGCTTGTTTCTGTTTTTGGTTTTTAAATCTATGATTGAAATTTGAAGCAATGTGCCTGATGCAGTATACATGCTAGGCGTGAGGTTGACTCCATTCAATTGCCTCATTGTCAATAACCGACTTTATGCTCCGATACCAATAAGATATTAGACAAATTCCAGATTTATTTGTTATATGAAGACGCAAGTGAGAGAGAAATCAGGATCAAACTAATCAACTTTCACCTTCAACAACAGCAAATGCAAGTGGTAATACATTACCATTCCCATCTTGTGTTGTTGCAATCAGAAGTGTTCCTCGATATCTCCCACACAAGTGCGTACCATCTATCTAAATTATTGGTTTGCAAAAATTAAAAGCATCAGTACATTGACGAAAAGTACAAAACACATGCTTAAATTGTCCATATTCACGGACTAGAGTGTTCCCGACAAAAAAAAATCATCATAAAAAATTTGATAGTAAGATCACAGAGAGTGAATTTGCATTGAATGAAACCAAACAAGAAGTTTAGTGTATGATTGTTCGCAGTCGCCAAACATCATGGTCATTACTTTTTGTTTAGCTAACCATGCCTTCCTGTATGAAATTTTGTAATTAAACATACTTGCAATTCTCTCCTGAAGTAATCCAATTTTAATTGATGGATCTTCTCTGATCATACCTAAAATTACTAATACGTTTGTTAAAAAACCTGACACAAAATATACATGTTTAAACCATTAATACTAATTAAAAGAAACTGTAATTTTACTTACCCACAATATACGTACTGATCAAATTTGAATCAAGATTAACATGATTTTAAGTTAAACTGGCATTTAAACAAGCATGTGGCTTACCCAACTGTGTTACTTTCCACCTATCTATCCTTTTTTATTTTATAGCTCGCATATAAAATGGACAAGAGATTCAAGCATAATGTTTTGGGCAATGGATAACATGCAAACTTGATTTTGACTTGTCCACCCTACATATTTGATGGACATTCATCAGGTATCTTGACACTTCACTTTTGCTATCAAACTCCAATCCAATACTTAATTCTTGTCCAATCGACCAATTTAAATCAACAGTTAAGCCTCATAAATATTTTTGATCAGGGTAGTCCTAATTAATGTTTGTATAATGTGGGGTGATATACCAAAATTGTTGTTCTCTTCCACCTACATAAACATCACATTAAAAAGTATTTTCTAATAAAAATTATTAAAAAAAAATTTCCACTAACCACGTTGTGTTTGAACAACATCACGTTGTTGCACATTAACATTTAAACTATGTTCATCATCATCTGATTCAGGCAAATTCGCATCAAAATCTTCTTCATCGGATGATGATTCAATATATGAATCAGTCACGACGAAATCTCCATCGTTGTCACTAGAGTTTACCTTAGTACAATATCCTTCGTATGAATTATGCACACTTCCTTCAATTGTATCCACATTATTCCCAGACGACGTACGACCTGCAACAACTACTTTCACACATAATTCTATAAGACCACCATCCTCTTGTTGATGTTAGTTATCATAATGTCAACATCTTAAATGTCAACAATTTGTAGTTGAGCATATTCTTGACCTATTAAATATCTTGTAGTAATAGATCCAATAACTTGGTTCGAATTTAACTTAAATTTATATGAATTCTATTTTTTAACGAATTAAAACTTAACCCACGTTTAACTTGTAAAGCTCTCCTTATACCTTCGAACATGATTCCTTCATTAGTATCGATTATCCTTTCATATATATAAACATCAATACTCACAACAGAAGCTGAAGCCATATGCCCACAAATTTACTACAAAAACAAAAAATTTCAATATCTAACAATATTAAATTAATATATTAATAA
Organism: Hylodesmum podocarpum; assembly: GCA_026586105.1. Classification (NCBI taxonomy): domain Eukaryota; kingdom Viridiplantae; phylum Streptophyta; class Magnoliopsida; order Fabales; family Fabaceae; genus Hylodesmum; species Hylodesmum podocarpum. The sequence continues at coordinate 13,734,131 of JALJEV010000623.1, read as the reverse complement.
TCAAAATTATAATATATTAAATCAATTTAACGAAATTACATACATCTTACCTTGATAAACAATAATATTACTCTAATATTCCTGCAATAATGAACAAACAAACTCATTAGTGGTTTGGGCTTGCACCGATTTTGGCCCAAATTGACCAACATCAGACCTCGTTATATACAAAGAATGTGGTCCAACCTGGTCTATGTTTCTGCATGCAAATCATGTGTCATCACCCTATAAAATGCAACTTGACCTGACCATGTTTTGTCTCAGTGCGCCACATGTCATCACCCTGTAAAATGTGACTTGACCTGCCGGCGTTTTGCTCCATAGACTTCTACATCCCAAATGCGATTGGATCTGACCGCATTTTGAGCCATGATAATAATAATAATATGCATACAAACTAACCCATTCATAATCATAATAATCCTATTCAAATCCATTATCCGAAGTTTAAAAATTCATTTAACCTGGAGGAGTTTGTTTTGATGCGGCTGTAATTCTTTTAGAGTTGGTATGTTTACTACTATGTTATTTTATGAATATGTATTTTCTTAAAGATGTTTTGATGTTTCAATGTGTGCTAAAACTTATTGGTACTAGTAGGAAAAATATTATTTTGAATTTATTGTGTGAATGAGGGAGGGAAATTCATGAAAAAGGATTGAGTGAAGGAGGTGATGGTGATATAGTGTTGTCGCTATATTAAGGAAATGTAGAGTAATTGTCTGTTCTCATAAAAAATCAAGGTAAATATACACTTTAAAAATAAATAAATAAACATGTAGTAACAATTAAAAATGTAAGTTCGTTGTGATAAGAAAAAGTATCATTTGATTTATGATAGTGCATCTTAACTTTAATAACATTGTCTTCCGTAAAAAAAAAAAAAAAAAAAAAAAAAAAAAAAAAAAAAAAAAAAAAAAATTAGTCTTTACACACCAAAAAAAAAAAGAAAAATTTAAGTCAATGGGAAATTTTTAATGTATTTTTATGAGTTTAATTTATTTTAAATTATTATTATAGTAAATTTTTTATACAGACAATCGTAACTGATTTTAAAAATGTATTATTTTATACTTAATTGATAATGTAGTCCCACAAATTAAGTTTTATACAGCGATATAAACTAATAACGACGTAATAATAATTTTGGGCGAGATCATGATGAGAATCTCGATCCATTTTGGGCGATCTCCTTATTCTCGCTATAGAAAATTCTTAAAGTTATCTCTCTGATAAGAGTCTTAATCTACCAGAAGGATCCACTAATAAGGATATCACCTACATCATGAGATTGTAGAAGGTGTGATATCCCTAATCCCTAACTTCTAGGAATTACGACAAGACTAAAATCATAGAAAAAGATATAATATGACACCAAACTAAATGCTCTAACATAAACAACTATTTTTAAAACTACATCTCAAAAAATTGTCTACACTAAAATAATAATTTATAATTTTCTGGTAATTAAATTTCACACTCTATTTTAGTTAACAGTTATGTTTAAATTTTTTCATATCTCTATTATTAAAAACATGTACAATAAAAAAATTGCACGAATATATTATTACTCTATTAAAAAATAGTACATAGTTTCAGACGCTAAAAAATATAAGAAAAATACGAAAGAAAAATCCAAAAGCATTTACTATAATGGACAATTTCCATTTTTTTCACTTTGACTGTGAAGTCTCACACACCCACGTTAGAAAAATGGTATATTAAAAAGGATTGGACGAACACGAAAATTAATGCTGAAGATTGATATGCATTAAAGAAAAATAAAAAAAGTAACGAAGAAAGGTGCGGAGTAAATCATGTAGTTATATGAGACAGATAAGTCTCACCCCCACACCATTCTAATACAGATATTTCATAGTTTTCATTTTTCAATTTCAATTCCTTAATTATATCACTGCATTCCTCTTTTTCTTAACCCACAAGCATTCTATATTCCCACATTAATTCATACTCTCTCTATATCTCAATTCAATTCAATTTAATTTAATCGCATTTCAATTTTCACCTCATTGGATTCCCAGATTCCTCCGGCGAGCTTACCGTAAAGCTCGTCTCTCGCCGATCATGCACAGAACCGGAATCTCCAAAACCTCGTACTTCTTCGCGGTTTTAATCGCCGGCGCCGCCATTATCAGCCTGTTCCCGGCGGTGGGAGCCGCCGGAGAGGGGGAGGACGTGTGCGGCGGGTCGTCGTCGTCGTCGTGCCCCGTGAAGTGCTTTCGTACGGACCCGGTTTGCGGCGTGGACGGCGTGACGTACTGGTGCGGGTGCAGCGAAGCGGCGTGCGCCGGCGCACAGGTTGCAAAGTTGGGGTTCTGTGAAGTTGGAAATGGCGGTTCTGTCCCTCTGTCTGGTCAGGCACTGCTTCTGGTTCATATCGTGTGGCTCATTGTGCTTGGTTTCTCTGTTTTCTTCGGACTTTGTTAAATTTCGATAATTGCTAAGTGGATGATGCATGGGTGTAGCAGTCCGAGGTTGTAACAGTATAATACATGCATGACTAAATTATAATGTAATAGAAGCTTACATTCATTCAGTGTGTTCTTACTCTTAAGGGGATATGTTGGAGAAGTTTATTGATTTTAATATAGGGATTGAGATGCTTTTGCTTTGGAATGGAAAATCTTATTACTATTGATTGAATTCCTTTGCTAAACATAACTGGATCTTACAAGACTTATTGTTTGTTTGGTCATAAATACTTTTACTATTGTTTCATTTGTTTGTGTGAGAAAGAAGGGGAGAAACAAGGTGGTCCACACCTCTGCAATTTTTCTTGAAACGGCTTTTTCTCACGTTTTATTTGTTATGAGTAACGTCTCTGCAATTTTGATTTATTGATTAACAGCAGTTAATGTTTTGTCAAGGAAAATAAAATTTTGATAGTACAATATTGATATGAATACCAATATTCATGGGTGTTAATAGTAACAGTCATATGTGTGTTTTATCCTGATTAATCTAAGAATCAAATGCTAATATTTTTTTTTTCTATATGAGAAGTTTAATTATTTTATTCGCTGATAAATATTTTGCATAATGATAAATAAATAAATTGATGTCGATGCGTTAATATGATTATTTCCAAATTTTACTTGTGATGTGTTGGGACCTGGCTATATATATATAAATAAGGACTCCATATTATATGTTTTCATGATGAATCACCATTTTAATTTTTTAAAAGAATGAATGTTAGATAATTTCGTTTTTAATAAATAGAAAATAATGAGATAATATCTGATAGTAATATTCATAAGAACTAAAATGTTTGACGAAATTTTATTCTAAAAATTATTTTATTATTTTATATTTTTGAAGATTAAATTGTCTAATCCGGTTTATCAAAATAATGTTTCACTACAGCTTTAATCCTAACACTGACATTGAGATCAATGTTGAGTACGGTGAATGTTTTACAATTTTCGGAAATAATTTATAATTTCATTAATATTTGTTTGAAAAAATACAATTTCATTAATACTAAGAACTAATTTAAGGAGAAATCAGTTCTTTACTCATTAAAATTTGTTTGACAAAATACAATCTTTGTTTGACATATAATTTGACAAAATACAATATTTGTTTGACATATAATTTGAGGAGAAATCAGTTTTTTACTCATTAAAATTTAAAATTAGCACATCAAATTAATGTAATAATTACCATACTTCATTTAAAATTGAATATGCTGATATAATACAGCACACCAATCAGTATATTAAATATAAATATACTAAATTAATACAATAAGTTGTATTTATAATAACTTATTTAATATAGTAATTAATATACAAACTTAATATACTGAATTTAGTATATTAATTATTAGAAATGTTCGCATGTATCAATCTAATTTCTTTTTTTTTTAACAATTTGAACCAAGAAGCCATTAGTTTCAAAGATTAAAATAATTTATGCTTTAGATGAGTGAAGATTTTAATTTTTTTTAGAATTATTATTATTATTATTATTATTATTATTATTATTAAATTTTTTTACAAAAATATGCAATGAAATGAAAAATCTATGTAATTTTATTTTATCTACTTTCTTTACTTTGGAGATGGAACGGAATAGAATCACTTTGTTGTTCTCTTATCTACTTACCGTTTTATTTATTTTTAAAAACAGTTAAATTTAAATTTATTTTATTTAATTATAAAAAATTAAAATAGAAATAAAATCATTTTGTTTTATACTATTTAGTTTTATTTCTTTCAATAGTTAAATATTTAAATGTGCCAAGGAAAATAATGGTGGATATGAGTTATCGGCTGTCGAACCCTAATTGGACTTCACAAGTATGGGATCTGGGCTACATGGGCTAAATATAATATAGATTCAAGATGAGACCCAATAAAGGTACGGGCCTAGCCCAATAAGATTTGACATTGTAATATTTGAAGCTCATAAAACTGAAACTAGGGTTTTGTGTGTTACTTGCTGCCATCAGAGTCACAGAGTGGTTTGGGTGAGAGGCAGAGTGAATAGTTAGGAAGGATGAAGACAATTCTGTCATCAGAGACAATGAACATACCTGATGGCGTGACCATCAAGATTCACGCTAAGGTCATCGAGGTTGAAGGCCCTCGCGGTAAACTCGTTCGAGATTTCAAGCATCTCAACCTCGATTTTCAGCTATTAACTGATGAAAACGGTCAAAAGAAGTTGAAAATCGATGCTTGGTTTGGATCCAGGAAAACCTCCGCCGCCATTCGCACCGCCCTCAGCCACGTCGAGAATCTGATCACTGGCGTCACAAAGGGTTACCGCTACAAGATGAGGTTCGTGTACGCTCACTTTCCCATCAACGCCAGCATCACTAATTCCAACCAATCCATCGAGATACGAAATTTCCTTGGCGAGAAAAAGGTTTTTAACACTCTTCTTCTCTATTTCATATTTACTTTTTTTATTTTTTCTATTAAAAGAATTAAATTTATTTATTAGAGAGAGTGATTAATTTGGTTAAGTGTGTGATTAGGTGAGGAAAGTGGACATGCTTGAGGGAGTTTCAGTTGTTAGGTCTGAGAAGGTTAAGGATGAGTTAATTTTGGATGGAAACGACATTGAGCTTGTTTCTAGATCCTGTGCTTTGATTAACCAGGTACACACTCTTTCTCTCCGTGCACCTCTTCCCACTCTATATTTTCCCAATTTTCCTCTTGATTAGGTTTTAACTTTTTATTTGTTTCTTTGGTTACAGAAATGTCATGTTAAAAACAAGGATATCCGAAAATTTCTTGACGGCATTTATGTGAGTGAGAAGGGAACCATATTGGAGGAGTGATGCTCAAAGCAGGCGTGCTGGTTTTTAGTCTGGAGACCTTTTTTGTTAACTTGTTGAGATTGGATTTTACAATTTTGTGTTGTCAAACTTTCCCTTTTCGGAATATCATATTTGAAATTTACTTTCATATGCGATGGTGTGGAATATGTGCTTGGAAGTAGTAATTTATCTTGCATTGTATCATGCATTGTTGCCTCTTGTTGTCTATTCTTTTATTTGGTATTTTGCTTATGCGATCTGTCTTGTGATGGATAGTTAACTTACTAGACGAATGATTGAATTAAGGTGTGTTTGGGCTACAGTTTTGTTGAAGGAATACCACTATTTTTTCATTCCACCAAGATTTTTCTTCTTCCTTTTGTGCTTTGGAAAGTGTGAACGGATGTTTGCTGTCCGTGAGACAATTATCTAAACGCACAAGTTATCGGGTTCATTCATGTACTTGATTTGAACTGGTTAAAATGCAGTAGGATTAAAAACTGAATGTGATTTAAGTTAGGATATGATTTTCTCTCTTGCCAAAACAAGAGTGAAATTAATTTTATTATTATTTAGTTAATGTTTTTTCTCATAGGCAATGTATGGGTGGTGCTTAAGGGTATAACCTAATTATTGTTAATGTCATTGCAACATAATGTGTATATGAAATTCTTGCTGTTCCATGTTATGTCTCTTTGAGTTCGAGTTCAATCTGCGATTTTGTCTCCCATCACTTGTGGTATAATTTTTTACCATTTGCAGTATAGTCTGTCATATCGTTTGGGTTATCTTAATTTTTCTACTATCTTCATACACAGTCGTGGTTTTTGCCTGTGGCAGTCCAATCAATGTGATTGTCTCTGTATCTCTAATCTGTAACTGATTTCAGTTTCAACAGTAACCCTCAATTGTTCATAATTAATCTCCAAGTTGACTATGCCAAGTTGTCAAACGAACGGGGATCTCCAAAATTCCTAATTAATCTCCAATCCTTGCAAATAGGTCAGGTTGAGGCATTTACTCTTTTCCTCCAGCTTGCCATTTAACAGATGCATAAAATCCCAAACTTCCTTTTAATCCGCCTTTTCTTTTCAGCTGAACAAATTCCATTCCGCTGACCCAAACATATGTAGTCATAATTTTCTGCTTAATGATGCCTGAGCCTGTGTTTCTGATGTTTCGTGACCCTATTAGGATGATTTTGTGAGCCTGGAAAGCTCATATCTTAGCCAGATCCAGTGTTATTTGAGCTTCACCTACTTAAAAAGCATTTCTCGATGTGATCTTTTGTTGAGAATTGTAAAACAATCGTTAACAAATCTTTGTTATACTTACCATGAATGACAATGGTATGATATTGTCGGACGTAGTTCATCATTACATGAGGCCATGTTAGCAACCCATTTTTATAAGAATAAGAAGCTTGTACAATGGGCAGAGTAACTTACGTTTGAGTTGGCTTCATAATTTGTTTCTTTCACAAAAGTTAAGGTAACACTGAAAAATTGGCTTCATAATTTGTTTCTTTGACAAAAGTAAGGTAACACTGAAAAATCAACGAATTATAAAAATTGTAATGAGATGATGAAATGCTGTAAAAAAATGAAACGCTTTGATGGAGGCCATTTAATCAATCATCAACGCATTCCAAAGACTTGATGGCACTTATTATCTGAATTCCCCGGCAACTTACTGAAAAGCTTTTATGTCCTTCTTTTTCAACGGTAGATTTTACGTGCTTTCATGGATGGAACAGAGCCCGTATGTCCATTATTTGAAAACTCTCTGTATGACATCGTGCCTGTTATTTAAAAATCTCATGCATGATTTTTTATATTTTAGAAATATTAAATTTTTAAAAATATAATTAAAAAAGTTAAAACGGCACGGATTTGTCAAATGAAGATATCTTTACGGGACTGTCAAATATAGAACGATACCCTAACACATTACCTTTTTTTGATTTGCGCAATTAGATGGGAGATTTATGTTTCCATTTCTGTGAAGGTTCACATATTTGCAGAAGAGTAAGTATATTTATGTAGCGAATGCTCATTATGAGATTAAACATAATAATTATTTGCTATGAAATTTTTATATGATCGTGAATTACATAAATTATGTCATAAAGAATAAAGATGTATGGTGTAATTATGTTTAATTTGTCTGCTATTTAAAATGGGATTTGAATCCAAAACCTTTCACTATAAAGACTAACAAATTTTTCACCGTACCATACAACTTTTAATTATTATAATCTCTTCATAAGTATATTATATTGAAATCTTGACATTAATTAGATCAAAGTAATTTTAATTATAATTAACCCAAAATCTTGACATTAACCCAGAATCTAAGATATTCTACAATTAAAGTAATTACAATAAAAGTAACTAAACTTTATATTATATAATTAAAAAAAATAAATTTATAATACATGATTATTATTATATTTTATATAATAATAATCATAATATGTAAAGTTTATTTATTTTTATTGTAGATTGTGGGTTGGATTTACTCTCATTATAATTAAAATTATTTTTTTAATTATATAATATAAAGTTTATTTATTTTTATTGTAATTACTTTAGTTGTAGAATATCTTAGATTATGAATTAATGTCAAGATTCTAGGTTAATTATAATTAAAATTATTTTGATCCAATTAATGTCAAGATTTCAATATAATATATTTATGAAGAGATTACAATAATTAAAAGTTGTATAGTGCAGTGGAAAACTTGTTAGTTTTTATAGTGAAAGATCCTGGGTTCAAATTTCACTCTACATATAAATTTTTAAATAGAGTCCTGGACCAACCAAGAGCCGAAGACTGGCGCAACCCACTCTACATATAAATTTTTAAATTTTAAATAGAGTCTTGTTCCAACTACACCAAATTTTTCTATGTGGGTCAAATTCAATGGGGAGTTTATTTGATCATTGTGACGTTTTTCTAAGATCAAATTTATTCATGTTCTCCAAAGGAGTTCTACGTTAGAGGAGAGTTAATATTGTGGTTCTTGAAAATTTTCTCTCAATAAAAATTATTCAGGACTTTTTAATACGAAACTCCAGTTTTTTTGTGAAGAACAGTCAAGAATTACATGGATTTAAAAAAATTATATTTATTCAACATTTTTTTCTTTTACTGTAAAAAAAAAAATCTATAACAAACAAGTTAGATATTGAACATCACAAATTGAACAATGAAAAATCCACAGGGCATATTTACACAAATCCAAAAGGTATAAATTATTTACAATTCAAAACAGAAATCCAAAATTCATCAAAAAAAAAAAAGAACACGCAAGCAAAAATCAAACCAAATGTAAAATTTTACATGTATAAGGTGTGAAAACGTTAACACACACTTAACCCAGGTCTAGTATGGAAAGCCAACAAAGGTCAGCCTTAGGTCACATCTGCATATCTAAAACTGGCACAGTGACATATTTACTCGGCAGAGAGGGTGACGGGCACGAAAAGCACAAGTCTCCTCTCTTCTCACTATCTATACATATATACTAGCACAAGGAGTATTTTAGATGGTTGTTAAAATTGTTGTATCTCTCTAACTCCTTTTGTCACATAGTTAATTTAAGCATCAAAGTTTCTTTGCAAGGACACACTCCCCTCACACTTGCTCGGTCGTTAAGAGAAAACATGCATTATCCCAACTCGGATAGGCTACGACCCTTTCATTCCACTCGAACTCACTATTAGAAGATCATTCTTTTGGTAAGAATATTTGTCAGCCCACAAATAGGCTACAATCGTTGGGCGCCAAATGTTCTTACCGAGATTCGGCAAGAACATTATTGGGTGACATGAGATAGATGTTGGATTGAGAGGGTGGGAAGTATTCTATGAAGGGTTCGACGGACTGACCTCCCTTGGTGTGAGAATGTACCTGTATAAGGTACTTTGCAGTCAAGTTAGTGTTTGGTAATATATTCAAGGCAGAGATACTATATGGAAGCATATATAAGGGAGATGACACATGGCTAAGCCCATGTCTCTATCAGTACGCCTTAGCGTGACATCAGTACAACTAAAGAGTTAGGGTCAAGTCTAGTCACCAGTTCAAAGCTAATATACGTCACATCAACTTGACCTCAATTAAGGAGACATGACGTCACCAACACGTCATTTCCCCTAGTATCTCTAATAAAGACTAAAATCATCTCATGCTTCCATAAAACATTTTTATCTTGAATATACGACCAAATATAAACTTAGTCATTAGAGTGCATTTCCACTCTCCACATCAAGAAGGTAGTCGACTTTTCAGATCCTTTATAAAATATTTCACACTCTTTCAAGTCAACACCTATCTTATGTCATCTGGTAATGTTCTCGTTAGACCCTAATAAAAATAAATACATTTCGCCTTTTGTTTCTAGGTTAATGTATATTAGAATTTTTTCTTTAAAATTTTAAAAGAAACGAAAAGATGGAAGAGTACATGGAATGTTATAAATAATTAATGGTTGATATTTTTTCTCTTTATTTTTTATTATTATATTTTTAAGTAGAGTTATTTATCTTGTTTTAATAATCACACGGTTAACTTAATGTTCTTGAATAAATTATCCAATTTTTTAAAATCTTAACGAGATAGTTGTTTAGGATTAGATCATACACCGCAAACCAAATATGGGAAAGAAGAAGATGAACTTACCTTTTGTAATGTTTGAAAATTAATTTTACGACTCCCTCGATTACAGTTCCTTCCAAGCGACTAATGCTGAAAAAAGAAATGCATAAGTAGAGTAGATAAATTGAAATATAAAATAAAAATATTCAAGAACATTTGCTGTTTTCTCATGAACCAAATGTCAAAGAGTGAACTCACATCAAAGTTGAGAGAACAGTCAAAAGAAATAAAAACAGGTGATGCGAATAAAAGATACTACACTATAGAAATTCAGCAATAAAAAGTATGTTGTATAATTTTTTTAAAAAAATAGTATAGTATAGAATTATGAATTAAAGTATATTCTGATTTTATATGATGATTGATAGATTCGTAAGTGGTTGCCTCTAGAGTGCAAATAAAAATGATTATAAGGATTAAAATAATTTTCTAGAATTATAATTACCAAAAATATAATTAAACATGAATTTAATTAAGAAATTTCTACATTTACTTACGAACACAATTTGAAAAGTAGTCATCATAAATATTGAAATTATATAATATAAATAAACTCATATATGCATGATTATTAAATTTAATAGAAAATATTCTTAATTAGTTTTCTAGAAAAAAATTAAAATTAATAATAAAAAATATCTTTATATTTTATATATTATATGCAAGATGTCATCATTTATAATATTTAATAATCTATTATCTAAAATTTCAAATTATTTAAATTTTATGAAAACATTATTTATAATATATAAATTTTCAATTGTAAACAAATATACTTACATGTCAATATTATATTTTTGTCACAATATCAAATTTTTTACATATCATCTATCAGGTATCCTTTCATTATGATTTATCAATTTTTTCTCATTATTCTCGACTCTAATCCCTTATGATTTATATATATGTATGTATGTATTTAATTTTAATTTAATTATTTTAGAATATATTTTATAAATTATAATAATTAATTTTTATAAATAATATTAAAATTAAATTAATTTATTCAGCTAATAATTAAATAAAATCAACAGATAAATTAAATATTCATCATATATGTTTTCAAGTTTGTAAATTCCATATTAAAATTTTAATTATTCTCATAATCTTAAAGTGATTTATGTTTTGATAATGCCATTAATGACATATAAAAAGGAAAAGTTATAATTACGAGAACTAAACTAATTATTTATAAATTGTACTAAAATGAAAATTTTATAAAATTAATAAAAAATAACTGAACGTTGTTTTTTGCTTGTGTAATAATTCATCAATGTGGAAGATATGAAGGGAAGAGGTTTTGCTAGGGTTTTATTAAAAGCAAATAGGGAGAGAATTAACAAAGAGAAAGAAGGAAAATTGATGCACACGAAAGAACCATTGGTTGTACAGAACGAAAATGGCGTCTATTTGGAAAACCAACGCTGCGCGAAACGCAGTTCGTTGTTTGAATCATTCATTGGTTTCAACGAGCCGCACAACTTCGTTTCCCTCTCATTTCTCCTCCGTCCGCTACTTCCGCTCCGGTCGCAATCCTATTAGTTCAAGGTTAGTTCCATTGCTTCTAGGTTTTGCTACGAAGAATTAAAATTACAATTTCTCCTTGTTATTTTTGAATTTTGACTTTTGAGTTGTTGAATAGGAATTATGAGATTATTCCGCCAATGAATTGGGGGATTCGGATTGTGCCGGAGAAGAAGGCGTTTGTGATTGAGCGATTCGGAAAGTATGTTAAGACTCTTCCATCTGGAATTCATTTTTTGATTCCTTTCGTTGATCGAATAGCTTATGTGCATTCGCTTAAGGAGGAGGCTATTAACATTCCTGATCAGAGTGCTATTACCAAGGACAATGTCACCATCCTCATCGATGGTGTGCTTTATGTCAAGGTTTTTCATTTTTGTGTCTATGTGTTTGGTTATTGTATTTCAGTGGTTAGTAGATTTGTTTTATCTGTTTGTTATTTTGTTTTGGTTGTGCAGATTGTGGATCCTAAGCTGGCTTCATATGGGGTGGAGAATCCCATTTATGCTGTCATTCAGTTGGCGCAGACAACAATGCGCAGTGAGCTCGGTAAGATTACTCTTGACAAGACATTCGAGGAAAGGGACACACTCAATGAAAAGATTGTTGTAAGTTTAGTTCTTTCAACTTGTTTGTTTGCGCTAGTCATTTGAATGCGGTTGAGTTTACCCTCTCTTCCTTCCTCTTTGAGGAAACATCTCAGCTACTTCAATTTCAAGCCACACTTAAAATTCTTGTTGGTGGTAGTGTTGATGAGCAGAACATATATTAGTTCTGTAACATCTCCTTAGATGAGTTATGCAAAAGGGGTAAAGATAACTTGTTTAACTTAAAATTTCATAGTTCTACTTCTCTCCAAGTATGCGAAGAGAAAAGTGAAAGAAACCAGACAATAGCTAAAGATGAAAAGTTTGCAATGGTTGTATGATATTGGTTTCTTTCCTCCTGTAAGCATGTGTAATATTGCGTAGGTCCTTGACTTATGATAGCATAGGATTTAGTTGGGGGTGATATGGATTGGAATAAGTAGTTCATTTCAACAACTTGGTTTCAGGATATTTGTTTAGTCAGTTGATCTCCTGTTTTCTTAAAGTCAGTAGGTGTGCAAAACAGTAGGTATTCAAATTTGATGTTATTTGATGCTCAAAACAGTAGGTTTTCAAATTTTCAGTTGCTGCAACTTTTATGACTCCATGCTAATTTAATATCAAAATTAAGTGTGTTCATCCGGTCATAACTCTTGACCTTGAGTACTAGTGCAAACATGAACCTGGGTAGTAAAAATATTCATATTCAGAGTGAAATGAAGAATGTAAAGAAGCAGAAAATGTAAAATAAGTCAAATGCAGCTCCAATTTCCAGTTGAGTTTGCTTTGAGAAGTTTGTAAGAACTCTCAATTTACTCTGCATAGGTTAAGGGGGTGAAAATAGAAAGTTTTATTGTACAAAGACATTTATTATATCTTAAAGACAAAGCTTTTTGTTGCTTACTTCTTTAAGTACTTGGAAGCATTTTTTTGGTCAAACTTGCAAGTTAACTCGCAGTCTGTTACAAGTTTACACTTCTAAGTAGAGAAAAAGAGCTAACTCATTGTCAAACTCTTCTGGATAAACTTTGGTAGACTCTTTAAACTTGTGTTAACTTGCATAAACTCTTAAGTTAAGAAGTGAGGTAGCAAGTTTGAAATGTAATTATTGCTCCCCCCTCAACAATGTTACTGTTTCTCAAATTATTTGAAGAAATTAACTCCTTTCTTAAATGATGTCACAATGAATTTATGTGTGATTTGGTCATTTTCATACATGTAATTCATTGTAGTTGAATCGGGATACAAAACATGTATCGGAAAGCTTCAGAATCATATCGTGAATTGAATCTTTTTATGAATCGTAAGATTCATGATAACAAGAATCATTTTATGAATCATACGATTCATGATAACAAGTAAAACATTTTACAGCAAAGAAAATAGATGACCAAGTTAGGATAAACATTTTATAGCATGTTTGGAATTTTACAAGGTAATTTAAAATTTTAGATACAAAATAATGACAGCCACGAGCCAAAACAAAAGTGGTTGTAAGTGCACAAAGTCGGCAAATCACATGTTTGCTGCAGCACAACTCAGCAATATATCCCCCAAAAAACCATAGTTTATGTTGCTGCATAATTTTCAAAAAACAGTGGCTGTATACTACTCCTTCTATTTCAAAATAGAGCCACTCTAAAACCATAATTACAAAATATACAATCATTCATCTTCCCCTAAATCTACATCACTGAAGTCATCTTCCAAAATTTCTTCTTCAATCTCTTCCATTTCATCTTCAACTTCCATCTCTTTCTTGACCATTCTTCAATCAACAACCAAATGCAGCAACGGAGGGAGAAGAACCTTCGATAGACGAACGGAAGGAGAAGAACGGAGAAGACAAACAGAGGGAGAAGACGAACGGGGAAGAAGAACGACGCAGAGGAAGAAGAATGGAGGGAGAAGAACGGAAAAGTGAGAAGAGTGCAGAGGGAAACAGCGTCGCACAAGCAAAACCGTAATTTTTTTAGGGTTTCTTAAAAATGGGTCGTGCTTGACCCAACCCGCCAGACCGGCTTTGAAGCGCAATCTGGTTCCTCCATAATCGCACGGAACAGCAATTGAATTGCGATTCACTGCAATTTTCCATGGATTTGCACAATTCAGCCACGATTCATGAGCAGAATCGATTCATCAACCGATTCGTATCGTTTTAAGGTCGAATCGAATCGCTTGAATCGTATTGGGATTCAAGCAATTCTAACTACACTGCTGTAATTTGATATTATATAGTGATAATACACTTTCACACTTCATTATTATAGTTTGCTACCGTGCTTTATCATAGAGTTGAAATGTTGAATTATTCTTGCTACTTGCATATAGGTCATTAATAATTTTTTTAATATTATTTTTTGTATTAGCTAGATTTTCGAGTTTGGGAACATTGCTTGATAACATTTAATAGGATGTTTTTAATATCCCTTAACCTATGCACCTAGTGCATCTGATATAATTTTTTTGTGCAACGGTTAGGAAGCATTTCTTTTAATTTTTACGGGTTTATATATTAGATTTATTTAGCAAGTTTGGCAACATGGTTTCTAAGCTAGTTTGGTGCCAAAGAATTGGGATTTGCTATTTAACAAGGACTGGAGAAGATAATAAACATGAATTAACTATTATGGGCTTACCCTTCTTGCATTTTCTCTGATGTACCCCTAAAAAAGTACTGAGAATTTTCAAACATGCTTTGATGAGGTATATATAGAACAACACTTTTATCATCTGCAGCCATATAATAATTTTTGTTTGTGACAATTATTGCAGGAGGCCATTAATGTAGCTGCAAAAAGTTGGGGTTTGGAGTGTCTTCGATATGAAATAAGTAAGTTTTAGTATTGTATATAGATAATTTTCCTATATTTTTTGCTTGATAGTTTTTTTGTAATTCCTTTTGTGGTTGTCCTTCTGTAGGGGATATCTCTCCTCCACGTGGAGTGAAAGCTGCTATGGAGATGCAAGCAGAAGCAGAACGGAAAAAGAGAGCTCAAATTCTGGAATCTGAAGGTAAATCAATTTGATATTCCAATCCTTCAGTTGTTCAATTTATCTTATTTTACAGTATTTTTCATCATGAAATCAGTTTTAGTATCCATGCCATTCTACTACATAAAGATCCTATTCCTCACCCAACTTCTACTTGTAGCCTCTATGTTTACTGGTAGTGACTGCCTGTAGTGTTAAACAGGAGAAAGACAGGCACACATAAACATTGCTGATGGAAAGAAGAATTCAGTGATCTTAGCATCAGAGGCTGCAAGGATGGATCAAGTCAACAGAGCTCAAGGTTAATGACATCTTGATAAATCAGTTCCAACTTCTATGTTGCAATATTAATTAAGATAAGCTTTGATGTCTGCTGAACATAATGTGATATCCCTTCATTTGATTTCAAACTGTCGTTTGTATGAAGAGGTATTTATAGGTGGATTCTCTTTTTGAGAGAAATGATCTTATGCATGACAAGATAACAATGAAATGTGGATTAGTTCATTGTCACATTTGAGTAGCTCATTTGTGTTCTTTTATAAAATGTGACCATAAATTTTGTGTTCAATTTGGCATGTCATCATCTTCTGTTTACTTCATCAATCAATTTCAGTCGGTTGATTTGATAATCTTCAAAACCTCATAATTACATGATTCTTCTTCAGGTGAGGCTGAAGCCATCCTTGCTAAAGCAAGAGCAACAGCCGAGGGACTGGCTCTTGTGTCAAGATCCCTAAAAGAAAATGGAGGACCAGAGGTGAGGGTCTTCAGTTTTTTCATATTCCATATATCAAAGCTTATACTAGCTGTGTCTATATGTTGATTAGTTTAACTCATTGTTGGTTGTTTATATGTTGATATGTTAAAATTATTTTACTTGTATCAATTTCGAAATTTTCTAGCTCTTCATATAGATTCTTAGATTGAGTTATCTGAAAATGCAAACACCTTATGGTTTGATTTCTTTTATTTGTATGTAAATGACGCTTGGCATTTTTAGTTTTTGGATGTGCCATTCCAGCCATGTAGACTGCATGTTCGACTGAGTGGAAAACTTTTGTATATAAACTACATTATCCCAGTCGCAGCTGCAGTTTACAATACAGGATTTGCTTGATTGTTTATAATCCTTTTGTGTTTGATTGCTTGAAGACATTCAAGTTTGTGACCATATAAATAGGGTAGAAGGTTTTTATGTTTATGTTGGTGTTAATCACTGAAGGTGGGGAAAAATCATTTGGTGAATCTGACATTTGCTTTAAGTTTTTAACTTTATCGAGTCCCATGGGATAACAGGGAAGGAATTAATATTGTCATTTGATTTGCAGGCAGCAAGTTTACGAATTGCAGAGCAGTATATTCAAGCTTTCAGTAACATAGCCAAGGAGGTAAATAGCCCCATAAGCTGATTGATATTCTAGTTCCTGCATTGCTTAATTTGTTTGGATTCAAAATTGTTTTTCATTTGATGTTTACTTTTTCCTCAGGGCACAACAATGTTGCTTCCGAGCTCCGCATCCAATCCTGCTAACATGATGGCCCAGGCCCTTACTATGTATAAAAGCTTGCTTGGCAATGTTTCTAGTGATAAGCACAGTGGAACTGCAACACCTTCAATAGCTGGGCAAATAGAAGGAAATGATTCCTCGGACGAGGTTAAAGACCAGAGCTCAACAACTGCTACTTTAACTAGTGGAGTCCCAGATTATCATGGAAAACCTGGATTTTCACTTCAGAGCCCGCCCAAACGGGATTAGTCTTCGATTTTACGAAACTTAACCATTTTGATGAATTCATTTGTTTTTTGATATTTGGATATTGCTGTGAAAATTGAGTTTGGACTTTGGGGAGAAGAAAACGGAAGAGTTTGGTTGCACTTATTATTGATCACAGGATGCACGAAATTTATGTACCTCTTTCTCCTTACTGGAAAATTTGGGGAGCAAATAATGAAAAGAAAAAAAAAAAAAAAAGTTATTCTGCCTTCTCTCATGTATATCCATAATTCCATACCAGTATTTTCTTCCTTAAAAAATACTTGCCTGCACCCTTGATCTGGCATTGTTTGAATGTAGATGAAATTTTTCAGGATCTAGCTGTGTGGTTTTTTGCGCGATTTTGGTGTACTAGGTTTTAAGGAAGTATCACATTAAGAATGTAATAGAAATCATGGTGGTCGAGTATTGATAACATATTTCTAGTAAGAGTTTACTTCCTATTCCTTTAGAACATTTGTCAAATTTTAAAAAGGAGATCATTACATCTATCATCTACTTTTTACTTAATTGAAGCATGATAAAAGTGGCGTTACAGGTATTTTACCAATGTATTAAAAATACTTTTTCATGTTAATTGTAAATAAGGACAAGATTTTAAATTTATTTTCAGTAATCAAAATGTGATATTCATGTGGTGTCCTAGTGGTTGAACATTAGACATTCAATTTTAGGGGAACAAGTCGTGCATAGAAAAATTATTTGTCAGCGGGCAAATTTGAATGCATTATAAAATTGCAAGAATAAGGTATTGGGTTGATATATTCCTTGCCAGATTGTTACATATATATATATATATATATACACACACACACAAACATCGTTTTGAAGTTTGAAAAAATGTTGATAAATATCTCATCATTAGAATGTTAATTATGACATAATTGTAGTATAACATAATTACTAGGATTATTAAAAGATAAAAGTTTAACAAGCATGACAATTGTCAGTGTATCTTTGAGCGTGTGAATGTTACGAAATGCGTACTATGTCGTTACTATAATTGCTCTATTTAATCAATCATTATAAAATTTTCACTGAACATTTGCTCATTTCAAGTTCTTCACTCTGCATGGTAATTCTTTGTTTAGTTTAGAAATATTACGAATACGCTCTTTTAAATATTTTCTTTGTGATTAATTATATAATTACAAGTATTATTAGGCAGAGTGAAGAAATTTAAAGAAATGCAGAGCAGAAATTGACGGGGGGGCATGAAAGTTTTCTCACGAATTGCCAGTTTAAGTTCCAGAAATGAAGCATCGGGGCTTTGTTTGGGACGTACAGTATAAGTGTTCGATTTAATTACCGAAAAGAACTATAGGCGAATTTGAAGTCCCACTTACTGCATTCTACTCTTTTCTAAGCCTTCTCTCTACTAGAACCCACTACTGCAGTCACAAAATTTCAAAAGCACTTTGATCTCAATAGATTCCTTTATTAATTAAGCACATCGCATGCAGCTTGACATGCAAGGATGGCCTCGTAGTCCAACTTTAACGTCCCAGCGCATAACATAATCATCCATGGTAACTGTTCAAAAGACTTGTTAACACGACTGTCGTACAATAAACGATATTTGGCAATGCTAGTTTTAGCTGAATTGTGTTAAGATATTCCTCGGGCCGGTGGGAATGAAGCCAATAACGTGTTGTGTATAACCCTAAACTGTAGGTATCCCAACACTACGCAACACTAAATATAAGAAATAGTCGAGATTTTTGTGTGAATATCGGTATAAAATGAAGTTGTTGGGAGAATTTGTGAATCTAGCAAGCAATCTGGGAAAGGGTGTAACCATTTATAGGACATACTATCATCTCCTTAATTGGATTTTGCTTTTAGCCGAAGCCACTAGTATTAACCATTTATAGGAAAAAATGACAGACAGAATTCTACTAGATAATTAACTAGGTTCAACTCAAACAAGAATGTGCAAAATAGAGTGCCAATCTCTCATGTAAATAATCTTTTGCGGAATAATTTTTGAAAGGAAATTTCGGGTTAACATCTCAAGCTTGCAAATTACTATGCTTGAAATTATAATTGAAAATACATATTAACCACATTGAATCAAGTACTTGAACTAATCATCCATTGCACTATTTTGGCCACTTATTAATTCAGTAATTCAGTGAACCACAGATCAAAATTCAAAAGACAGATCACATGAGAAGAATACCTACAACAATGAACTCAATAACAGGCAGCGATATACGATAGATTACTACTTCCAGAAAGTATTAAACCCCAATCCATATATGAGTAAAAATTTCAAATAAGATATTTCGATAAAGAAAAGTTTGACAACATAGATATGTAAAATCCAATCTCTAACAAAAAAAAACGTCTCCAAATACCACTAGACAGAAACTTCATGCAGTCTACAAAAAATAAATTAACAAAATGCCTGCTTTGAGCATCTACTCCTCCAATATAGTTCCCTTCTCGCTCACATAAATGCCGTCAAGAAATTTTCGGATATCCTTGTTTTTAACATGGCATTTCTGTAGCAAAGAAACAAATAAAAAATTAAAACCTAATGAAGAGGAAAATTGGGAAAATATAGGGTGGGGAGAGGTGCAGGAAGAGAAAGAGTGTGTACCTGGTTAATCAAAGCACAGGATCTAGAAACAAGCTCAATATCATTTCCATCCAAAATTAACTCATCCTTAACCTTCTCAGACCTTACAACTGAAACTCCCTCAAGCATGTCCACTTTCCTCACCTAATCACACACTTAACCAAATCAATCACTCTCTCTAATAAATATATTTCATTTTTTAATAGAAAAAAAATACAAAAAGTGAATATAAAATAGTGATGAAAAGTGTTAGAAACCTTTTTCTCGCCAAGGAAATTTCGTATCTCGATGGATTGGTTGGAATTGGTGATGCTGGCGTTGATGGGAAAGTGAGCGTACACGAACCTCATCTTGTAGCGGTAACCCTTTGTGACGCCGGTTATCAGATTCTCGACGTGGCTGAGGGCGGTGCGAATGGCGGCAGAGGTTTTCCTGGATCCAAACCAAGCATCGATTTTCAACTTCTTTTGACCGTTTTCATCAGTTAATAGCTGAAAATCGAGGTTGAGATGCTTGAAATCTCGAACGAGCTTTCCGCGAGGACCTTCAACCTCGATGACCTTAGCGTGAATCTTGATGGTCACGCCATCAGGTATGTTCATTGTCTCTGATGACAGAATTGTCTTCATCCTTCCTAACTATTCACTCTGCCTCTCTCACCAAAACGACTCTGTGACTCTGCTGGCAGGATGTAACACACAAAACCCTAGTTCCAGGGTTATGAGCTTCAAATATATTACAATGTCAAATTTTATTGGGCTAGGCCCGTATCTTTATTGGGTCTCATCTTAAATCTTCACTATATTTAGCCCATGTAGCCCAGATCCCATACCTGTGAAGTCCAATTAAAGTTGGACAGCCGATAACTCTTATCCACCATTATTTTCTTTGCCTACATGTAATTATTTAACTATTCAATGAAATAAAATTAAATAGTATAAAATAATATTATTTTATTTCTATTTATTTTTTTATAAATAAATTTAAATTTAAATGTTTTAAAAACTAAATAAAATGGTAAATAGAAACAAAATGATTCTATTCTATCTCTCCAAAATAAAGAAAGTAGATAAAATAAAATTACATAGATTTTCCATTTCTCTATTTTAAAGCCGCTCACCCTATTTTAAAGATCTTTTTCTGAATGAAGTGCAATAACTCTATTTTTCTTAAAAACAGGAAATAGAGACACAAAAATATTAATAATGAGCAATGTAATTTTCAAGTTTTTATTCTATAAAATATGAAATATAAAAACTTCTATATTTTTCTAGAAAATAATTTTAATGTTTCCTGTTATAACAAATACGTTACAATTGTTTAAGATCGTGTTTTCTTTAATAATTTGAATAAGGTTTTACCTTTAATGTTGGTGATTAAGTACACGAAACTCCCACACTTTTGTGAGTCGAATCTTAGAAAGATTTATGGAAAATTCTTGAGACATCCCGCCCCAACTAATTAAACTGAGCAACAAAAAGTATATTAAATCTAAGAATATAAGTCAAGACGTCACTACTAAAAGAGAACACTTTAGTAGATAAGTCTGTTAAGTGTTGCAGAAGAAATTGCAAGACTCCTAACTAGTTCTTAAAGGATATTTTTTTCATTGATCTAAAAGCTTTTTTACATATTACATGAAACCTTTATTTATAAAGTTAAGTGGATGATTGTTCAGGTGTTTTTTTCGGTCACTAAGCATTTAATATTTCACTAACATGAAGACACTGTCTAAGTATTTAGTGTTATACTATCATTAAAAACACACATCATTATGATTCAGATTTTTTTAAACTACTAAATAATCCACTAAGCATTAATTGCTCCACTAGGCAAATTAAAAGTCTTTACAAAATGTGCACTTAAAAGGTTGCACAAAAATTAGACAAAAAAATAATACATAATTAAAATAATTATTTCAGCTTCATTTTGATGTTTGGACTTCAATTGGTGCAACTCATCCTTGGACACCTCCAAGTAATGCACAAGATTAAGCTTAAGTAAATCTAATTTGCATTATTCTTTATTAATCAAATTTGTTAAAACCCTTTATATCTTTAAATTATTGACTTTGTCATTGAATCAGTCATACTTTTCAAAGAATCCTCAACATCACTTAGACCAAATTTAAGTTAGTTTGAATCACTTGAAATTAATCCTTTTTATTACTATCACATTTTACTTTTCTATTCTATTATAAATATATACAAGCATAGGCAAAATTATACTTTAGGGTGGGTGGGATAATTTTTTTTTTTTCATTTCAATTATTTTTCATTTTTATATTTCAATATTAATTTTCTTTTCATTTCTTTTAGGGTAGGGGTAGGCTAAACGCAAGCCAATTGATCACACAGTAACATAACTAGTCTAAATCTCTTTAGGTGAATTGAATTTAAAATTAAAATTCATATTTTCTAAAACAAATTAATTTATATTCTTTAAATTAATTTAAAATCAATTTAAAATTATACTTTACGTATATGGGTAGTATGGATTGGAATTTTAAAAATCTAATATATATTAGTGTAAATCTAGTTAAGTAGATTTAGAGTTTGAAATTTAATTCTATATTTCCTAAAACAAACTGCTCTAAATTTTCTTAAATTAGTTTAACATTAAGAGTAGATTTTGATTTAAAATTGATTTGAAAAAATTTATGCTCTATGTACATAATAAAATCTAATTAATATCTGGTCTAAATCTAATTCAAATTTATATTTTTTAAAATAAATTAATTTAATTTTTTTAAAAATTAGATTAAAATTAATTTTAAAAATAGATTTTAATTTAAAATTAATTAAAAAAATTTATAACTTAGATAAACGATAAAGTGGGTATAGATTGAATTTTTAGATTGGATATTTAGAAATCTAATCTATATCTAGTATAAATAGTATAAATCTAATTAAGTGGATTAAATTTGAAAATTAAATCTATACTTTTTAAAACAAAGTAATTTAGATTTTTTTAAATTGATTTAAAATCAATTTAAAAAATAGATTTTGGTTCAAAGATTGATTTTAAAAAATATTAATTTATTTTATTTAAAATTGAATTTAAAGCATATTTTTTTTTTCAAAATCAGTTTTGAAAATATAAAATTTAAATTAAAATATAAAATAAATAATATAAGAATATACTTATATATAAATAAAAAAGTATTTTGGGGGACACCGCCCCTTTGTGCCCATGTAGCTCCTCCGCCCATGCATACAAGTTACAAACATGTAAATTAATTTAAAATTAATGAGAACTATGGCTAGATTATTTTTAATGCATAAAGTGAAGCTGTAATTAAAAAAATATAATATTATCTTGAACTTTAAAAATAATAGATAAATAAAAGGAATTTTTTTCTTCAGAACGGACGTACACGTCAAAACTATTTAGTTATATTATTAAATTCATTCGTATTACGCGTTCTTCATTTTTGAGGTACTAGCTGACCAATTCCCCGAAATTCGGTAAACTTTACTCTAGATTAAGACCAGAACATGAGAAATTAATAAGACCCAACTAGAATGTAAGACTTTTGACATGAATTCTTGGTCTCTTTTATGACCCCTCCGTAGGTTTGTATTGAAATTTGACTTAAAAACATGAAATATTAATTAAATATTTTAATAAATTTCACTTAATACGAGAATGAATAAATAAGTAACAGATGTATCATTGTTAGTTATGGTATTTACACTCCTAAAATATTGTTATCAAAGATAAAATACATATATCTCGGATGAAATCATCCAACTCCATGTGTTAAACAGAAAATTTTCTTGTTGTCGCGATTTTAATTATGATTTGAAAAAAAAATCATAATTTTATTTTTAGTACTAATTTATTAATTTTCCCCCTTTTTGAAGTGCATTCAACTCCAACGAATTAGACCGAAAGAAAGCATCAGATTGAGTTGTATCATTGCTGACCCATAAATATAATTACCATCGCCACCATCAGCCGTAACGAATAATGATTCCAATACTTATTATTGTTATTTTTCCTTTTCTTTTTCTTTACTTTCGGCGAAAAAGACTAAAAAAACAACCACAGAAACCTTTTGTACACGTTGATTGCGCGCAATGTAACGTGACCACGCCACCAAATCACACGTAATAAGGAAACTCTTCACTAAACAGATATTTACTTGAAAACTACTTATCATGTCATTTTTTATGCTAATTTTAGAATGGCAGAAGAAATGAATATTTTCAAGATTTTATAAATATCCACTTTCCCTTTCATGCTTACGTAATATTCTTTAATTAAAAATATATTCTATCAATATTTTTTTTATACATTATATTAGTCCTCTTAATTTTAAAAACATTAATTTTTATAAAGAAATGAAGCAATATCAAATATAATCTCATAAAAATACAGAGAATATCAATGTTACTCTATTTTTGTTACAGAAATATTTTTGTTCCCCGTGTTTAAAAAAGTAAAGAAACAGATTATTGTTTTTGAAAATTTTATTATTTTTTTCATTTGTCGAAAGAGAGACTAGTACAGTGGAAAGGGTAATGAATAACTTGTGTAAAGGGCAAAAAACGAAAAAAAAAAAATTTGAATCCCAAAGTTTGGTAATTTACGTAGAAAAAATGCATGGAATGAGAGGCGTTGGGGAGTTAGAAAAAGAGAGTATATAAGAGAAAGCAAAAAGGCTATTTATGAGACAAAAAATCGGAAGGTTTTCTATTATGGGGTGTGATCTCGGTGTCTATGATTTTGTTGCTTGAATCACCGTTTGTTTGCATTGAAACCTTTTTTTGAATTCTGAATTTAACCCCTCAAAGCACGACGCTTGGTTCTTCCTCTTTCCCTCCCTCCTTTTGAAACATCATCTTATCCGTTTCGTAATTCAGAAACCAAACCACTTGATTTCTGCGGGTTGGGTTTGGCCATAGAATGAGAACGGATAGGTGGGCTAAGAGCATGGGAAGGATTTCTAGGATTGGGAGTTTTGCTATTGCTTCTTCCATTAAAGAAAACCATCAACAGCCTTGTATTACTTGCACCACTTTCAACATTCTCGCTCCCATTTACAAGCGTATCAACCATGAGGTTTATTCTTTGAATTTTTAATTAACATTTCATATCATAAACCCGAATCTCTATTTTTATTTTTTTAAATTTTTTGGAAGCAGGATCCTAGTTGCCGCGAGAGCGATTACAGAGCGTATTGGTTGGACAGGAATCACAGGATATTGGACTGGTTATTGAATGAGAGGTCTACTATTATTTGTCTTCAGGTTTGTTTTGTGTTTTGTGGTTACATTCAATAGTTGATTCTATAATGGGGTTTAGGCTAATTAATCATTAATTATGTGTGCAGGAGTTTTGGGTTGGAAATGAAGAACTTGTTGATTTGTATGAGAAGAGACTTGGTGACGCAGGTTATGTTAGTTTTAAGCTTGGACGTACAAATAATCGTGGGGATGGTACCATATTCACATTCTTCCTCAATTATTATTATTTTCTAAACACCCTTTTTGATTAGTATTATTAGTTAGAATTTCATTGTTGTTCTTATTGCAAATGGATATCAATTTCATTGTTTGTTGATATTTTGAATTGATAAATAATGAGTCAGAATAAAAATTCCTTAAAATGAGAATATTGTTAGATTCCTCTTAGGTTGAAGTTTGTGTCAAAATTGGGTTTTATGTTTCCCTTGGTATATTAAATTTTGATGACTTTCTACCTATGCAATGGATATGAAGAGTGATCGTCACAGTTTTCTTTGTCATGTGAAAATTCAACAGAGGATCCATTCCCATTTGGAATCTGATGAACTAATTTGTAGAAATTAGCAAACGGAAATATCACATGGTGGGTTCTTACCAGAAAAGTATTTATTAAGGGAGCAAACCTTTAAAATTGTTTTTATTGAGGAAAAAATATTCTGTTTTTAGTTTTCTTGTAAATGAAAGTTTTAGTCAGTTAAATGCTAATCCGGTTCTCAATTCTCATAATGTTATCTTCCATGTGACTAGTTTTGTTCCTAAACAACATTTTGAAGATTTAGTACTAATTCTCATGTACTTTCCTCCGGGGTCTGCAGGTCTTCTGATAGCAGTGCAAAAGGAATACTTTAATATTCTTAATTATAAGGAATTGCACTTCAATGACTGTGGTGATCGTGTGGCTCAATTGTTGCATGTAGAACTAGCTTCTCCGTTTTCACAATGGCGAAATATTAATATTAGGCAGGAAATTTTGATTGTTAACACGCACTTGCTTTTTCCCCATGATTCAACTTTATCTCTTGTACGACTGCAGCAGGTATCTAAGTATTTAAATATGTGACATTTAATCTAAATTACATACCAATTGTTAAGTTTGGTGTCTCACTTAGACCGACATACCTTAAATTATACTTATCAACAGGTCTATAAGATACTTCAATATGTAGAATCTTATCAGAATGATTTCCAACTCAAGCCAATGCCAATTATGCTATGCGGGTAAATTTGAAATGGACTTCCTTGTACTTCTTTTGTTCAAAATACTTGAATCATGTTTTTATTCATAACCTTTTATTTCTCAGTGACTGGAATGGGAGTAAACGAGGACACGTGTACAAGTTCCTGAGATCTCAAGGCTTTGTATCATCTTATGATACTGCACATCAATACACTGATGCAGATGCTGACAAGGTCATATATTCAGCATTGCCTTCAGATTTATTTCTTCTGGACAATAATATGCCAAATTGCCAATCACTGACATTATTTAACATTGTGTCAATGCAGTGGGTTAGCCACCGCAATCACCGAGGAAATATATGTGCTGTTGATTTTATTTGGCTTCTGAATCCTGACAAATATCGAAAACTACTAAAAGCAAGTTGGAGTGAAGCAGTGTTTGGCATGTTCAAGGTAACCATGGAATGTTTGGACCCAGACTCAGTTATTAAGCGTAGATTTAACATTATTTTCCTTTTAGCAAACGTAGAGTTGGACTCTTAGTGAGGCAAACCATTGAATATTGGACAAGGATTCTGATTTTATAGTTGTCTTTCTCCTAAACTTTAATACATCTGGTTGGTGTATTGATAAACTTGTTAAAAGATAGGGTCCGGTGCATACATGTAGGCATTCGTTATGTCAAGAAGGAGATTATTTTAATATCATTCAAATTTAAATGGATTCTGTTTATTTATTGTCTTCTTATACCTGACCTATTTTACTGCTGGCATAATGTTTCTTCATGCCTCCATTTCACTGCAATTATATATATATGAAGCTTTCTCAAAGCAACCATTATTATGAATCGATAAAAGATTTTATTAAATCAAAGCTAGCACCATTTCTCTTTATTTATTTATTTTTTGTGGAACAAAATTTTCATTGGTAACAAATTTCTCCATTTTCAGTATTTACTGCGGAGAGCTTCACTAACTGAGAGTGATGCGTTTGCGTTTCTAAAGGCTGATAATGAAGATTGCATTACTTATTCTGGTTTCTGTGAAGCACTTAAACAGGTATGCTGTAGTACTAACTATAAGATGATCACTCTGAAAAATCAGTTGAAATATTTATTGTTATAGGTTTTTCTTCGTTTTTTTTACAGCTTAATTTAACTGGTCATTGTTATGGGTTGGGTGATGACGAGATAAAGGACTTGTGGCTGCAAGCAGATGTAGATGGAAATGGTGTTCTTGATTATAAAGAATTTCTGGTAAAGTATTTGACATTAAATTTGCTCTTAACATAAAAATGTCATTCAAGACGACTCCAAAGTCTTGAATTTTTTCTTCAAACATTTTACTTGGTTAACAAATGACTTGAGGTTGTGAGAGGATCCCTGAATCTAAATACATTTATCCATAACCATCTAGTAATGTACTAGTGATAGCAATGCTATAAGGATTTTATCTGTATATGATAATGACTATTTTAGTTTCTGACTCATTAGACATAAACATGTCAATCATGGACCGTGTAATTCATAGAAACTGTTGCTAGCATTTGTTATTTTATCAAGAGGGTGACGCAACAAGAAAAATTAATATGTACAAGTCACAATAGCAGAAAAAACAGAAAAAACTTCAATGCAATGAAAGTTCTTATTCTGTTTGTTTTCACCTACTGTGATAAAACTTGCCTTGTTGAAAAGGCACTTGGAATTCCTTTTTTTTTTTTTTTTTTCCAATCATTTCTTCTTTGTTTGTTGACTAAATCGATGGTCTTGATATTATGCGAATGCAGCAGCAAATCTGGAATTCAACCGGTCCAGAGAGAGATGACAGCAAGAACGAGGGGCAAGAAGACAGTTCAAACGAGTCACAGGAACAAACAATTGGTTTCAGTGTGCAAAACGCAGTTTTGTTCCCTCCAGAGGTGGAGAAAGGTAGATGGCCTGAAGACTACTCCCTTTCTGATCATGCACGTCTCACTGTAGTGTTCTCGCCAATAAGAATGCCATGCTCCCAATTGATATGTTGACAATGTTTTGGCTGCTCTAGCATAGGTTTTAGAATTAATACTTATGCATATATGTCATTGTAATTACGGGCATGGGTGAAGCAGTGGAACGAGTAAGAAAAGATACAAGAGTTCTTTTCTGGGGAGAGAATTTTAAACAGCTATCCTATGTTGTGATTACTGCATTATCATTAGCCACAAGTGATTTCACTCCTTGACAAGGTAAGCTAAAGTTGGCAACTTGAAGTGAGTACCGCTGATGAGATTTTTAGTGAGAAACACTTGTCACCAGTTTGTTTTATCCATATATTCCAACAGGAAACTTCAGAAGAATGATCTGTATAGTTATTGTATAGGTCCTAGGCGTCAAACCTCTTTGTAGCTTGGTAAGATGCACCCTCTAGCTAGAGCTTTCTTTAAATAGGGGAGAATTCAGACTCTGTCTATCTTGTAACACATTTTTCCCTTGATAGATTTGTAACAAATTCAAGTTGTACAAAGATCGATTTCTAGATTCGTTGAGAACTCAGGGTGACGCCCCCGCACAAAAAAAAAAAAAAAATGAAGAAAGAGAGGATAAAACATTTAATCAAAGCAAAACTCTAAGTTCTGAATCCTAAACTCGTAAAGAGAGAGAGAGAATACCTTCAACAATTATAAAACAACATGGTTTCATGTTTTATAAGAGACTCGGGGGGGGGGGAGATCAAGGAATGTGATTGTGATTATAAGATGCATAACCGGGTCTTTTTGCAAGTGAGAGAATATTTATCATCTTTTTGTAATTCTTGAAACTTGCAAACTTTATTTGCGATAGTGAATATTATTGAGACATTTTTATAGACCTAAGAATATGTGTCGAACCACCTTGTATTTGTTTTCTGTTCTTTATGGAGTACTTCACGTGTGTTCCCATCTTTAATCCTTGTTGCATACGAACTTTCCGATAATGTTACCAAAGTTGAATGGTAGATTCATGTGGGAATCATTGTATTGGAAGTTTTCTTACCTACTTGGAGGGCAAGCGACTTGTTTCATTTTAAATTTAAATTTCTATTATTCTTCTATGACGTGCTTTGTGTGAAATTTCATCTCCGATCCTTAGAGTATACATGAGTAAAGTTTGTGGAATATATTTCCTTACTTTAATTAAAAAATAGTTTGAAGGTGCCACGCCTATCTCTAACTATGAGTATTCTAGTTTTTCCCTTTACAAATTGATGACATATTTTGGTCATGGACAAAAAGATGATTTTTTGTAGAGAACATTTTTATCATTTTCCTGTAGTTTATAAGAAAAGTGACAAGGCACGCTTGGTTGCAGGAAATTTTAAAAGTTTACACAAATCTCATGGTCTATTGTTGTAGATAATTGGCATAAAAATCTTTGATGTTGGTCGATGTGAATTTGCAAGCTGGTTCATAATATTTTGTATAAATTAAACTTAAGTAATCTAACTACTTAATTTGATGTTTTCATTAAAATATATAATTCAGTATAATTTTAAAATTATTTAATAATTCATTAAATTATTTTATTTAAAAATTACAAGTAACTTTGGTTACTTTCTTTCTTCCCTTCACTCTTTATATTCCTTTATATAAATGAAATATTATCAACCTTATTTAATAGATATCATAATTACATCACTGTTGACTTATTAATTTTTATTTATGTATTGACCGACCAACTCAAATATAATACGTGTTCATTAATCATGTGTCCAATAACCCCTTTTATTAAAGTTAATGTGTGATAGAATTATTCTTATCATATTTAGATTATCATAAAAGGTTTTGATGCTAACCCCATCTATAAATACTAGGAGTGATCATAGATTAAATTTTTAAAATTCCAAAGATCCAATCTAAATCTAAATAATAGATTGGATTTAAAATCTAAATTCTTTTTTTTTTTTGGAAAAACTAATTTAAAATTTTCTAAAACGAGTTTTAAATATGGATTTTAGTTTAAATTTAATTTTAAACCAAAAACTAATTTTAAACCAATTTTATTTTAAAACTAATTTTAATATAAAGTGGTTAATTATCATTAAGAATTAATCTGTTGTTGGAAAGATGCAATATACTTTATTCTTTACAGGAATGAAAGTTGAAAGTTAAAAATATGTGATGATTATGTTAATTAAAAGTTACACGAGGAATTTCAAATAAAAAATATGTGATAATTATGTTAATTAAAAGTTATACGAGGAATTTCAAATAAAACATTACATCAAAAGTGAAGAGAAAAAGAATAAGTTATCAAAATTTAGAAGAAACTAGAGTGAATAGGAATTAGATTTTTGAAAATTCATTTCATATCCTATCTAATCCAATTAAATAGATTAAATTCTAGATCTAAATTTATTTTATATAAAAGAAATCAATTTAGATATTTTAAAAATTGGTTTAAAACAAGTTTTAAAATTATTTTTTGGTTTAAATTCAATTTTAAATTAAAAATAATTTTTGGTTTAAAATTATTTTTTAGTTTAGAAGTAATTTCATACTTATTTTTAAATTAATTTTAAATAAAAAGATAACTTATTTTTTTTTAAAAAAATTGATTTTAGAATTAAATTTTTAACTTTCATGTTTCTAAGAATAAATTTTAAAATTGATTCATGATTTATTTTTATTCATTTATCTTTTAAAAAAATTCGTTGATTTTTTTATAAATTTATTTATTTATTTTTCCTAACTTAATACTGAGACTACATATTAAAGTATTATTTTTCATTTACGAGTAAAAAATAAATAAGTAAAAGTATTATTTAAAAAAAAGTAAAAATATTACCTCAATTTATAATATAATCCTTGTATTTGTTTATTTAATTCAAACTGATCTCTTTAGTAATAGAAAATATAATTTGATTTTTTAGTTTTAAAATCAAGTCTAATATTTTCTTTAATGATAAAATAGATTTTTATTTTTAATTGAAGAGAGAAATATTTTATATTTTTTAAAATATAAAACATGATTTGTGATTGTCATAAAAAGGTAAATAAAAATGTAAAAGTATGAAGGCAAGAAAAAAAAATAAATTTAAATATCCATTTTTTAATTTTAGAAATTATTTATTTTTAAAATTGAATATCCAAATCTTGTTTAAGTGTAAAGAAATGGATTTATATAAAAATTTTAGTTCACTAAAGTGGATTTAAATTGGATCAATTTGATTTAGGATATAAATAAGATTAGACAAATTAGATTTTTTCTTACCCTTAATCAATATCTTTAAGGAGTACCTCATCTCCTTTTATTAGCAATTTCTTATTCAATTACACTCAAATTCTTTTAATACATTCTTACTAAGTTGAGTATTCGAGTGTCTTAATATGAACAAAAGGATCCATAGCCGAATTCTCTTCCCGTCTCAAAATGACCCGGAGAACATGGCCAAACACCCACCTAAACTCCGGTCATCTTTGCAAGAACAATTTATATGCAGCAAATAATGCAGTTAATGGAGCTAGGGGTTGAAATGTTGGGCAGTATTCTTTGACAAGTAAAGGAGGTCAATCAATATGAGCGGCGTTCAGCCACAAATTTGTGACATCAATTGGGCTTGTGTCAATATCCTATAATCCATGCTTTAGTTACTTTTATTAATTAACGAGTATTATTAAAGTTAGATTCTCTTAACCCTTTAAGCTCAACATTTCTTTCTTCCCATCTTTTCCTCGGAAATAGCAAAGAATATAAAAAGGAAGAAAAGTACTTTTGAACTTTAATATTTGAGTCAATCTTAACGAAGATAAAGTTGTTACATATTATTAATTTCCTTTCTCACTATCTCTTGGATGTGATTCAAATGAGTGGAATGAAGAAAAGCAGAGAGAAAAATTGGAGATGTGATAAAACTCTACTAATTAGAGGGTGCGTCATGCGTTTGTTAGTAGCAACTTTTTTCAACAAAAAAAAAAAAAAAAAAAAAAGAAGAAGAAGAGGTTTAAGAAAAATATAAGAAATAGAGTAAAAAATATATAAGAGAAAAGATGTATGAAACTAATCCCGGAAAAAGCAAGAGTCAATTGCATTCCTCTATGACAATATCAATGTTACATTGTCTGCAGTACTCGTCTTAAAATATACATATCACTTTTTTTTTTAAAATAGATTTTAGTGTATCTTTTGTTAAACATTGCAAAAAAAAAAATATTATAAAAATATAATTTTACCCTACCTATTTCTAATAATATAACTATTATAATATTTATAGCAAGAACAGATAAGATTTTTAATGCAAAGCTCATCGCCTATGCTATTTAAAGCTCAGCTTGACTTGGCTTATTTAATAAAAACTTAAAAAGTTAGATTTAAACTTTAGAAAAATTTATTTATTTAAATATAAAAAACTTATTAGAGTGTGTATATAATTAATATTCGACTATGATAAGTAAGATTGAAAATAGATAATTTAATATAATAAATTATAATAAAAATTTACTTAAATAATCTCAGAGATAATTTTGATTATTTTTATCTTTTACTAATTATTTTATAATAATAAAGGATAATAAATAAAAGATAACTAGGATTAACTTACATAAATATCTTATTGAGACTTTTAAGAAATATTTTTAAATTATGGATATAATTTTTATTTTAAATAAGCTTGTAGGTTAGGATGGACTTTTAAATAGGTTAAATTAAAATTATAAAAACAGGCATATGATAAATAAAAAATTTAAAACAAACTTTTTATTTTTAACATATTAAGATTAGCTTCATCTATTCTCATCCTTAACGATGACTTATAAATATATTACATTTTATTTAATATATATTTTTTAACAAAATATTATTTTAAAATTATACTATTTTTTATATTATCCTAGATATCGGAATATTGTATTTTTCTTACTTTAAATGTTGAAATATATAATAAGATAATTTTATAAATTATTTAAATTATGGTATAATTTAAAAATATAATATTTAAAATGATCGTACTATTTTTTAATATTTAAAATTTTAAAAATATTATATTTAAAAATCAAATGATAGGACGATGCAAAAAATATTTTAATTATAAGTTTTTTAGCTAAAAAATTATAAATAGAATAAAAAATAAAATATTATTTAATAAAGAAAAACATATATTCTTCCATAAAAATAAAAACATTGTAACAATCATATTTGTTTAAGTGATAATATAAATGAAATAAACTATCACGTACTAAATTCTTCTTGGATATGTAAATATACATTTTAATACATGAGACGAGAGAAATGTACAATTTATTGTATAATAAAGATGATATAATATGTATAAGTACCAGAAAAGGTGAGTGTAATTTATTTAAAATAACAAATTTACTATAAAATAAAGATGATATAATATGTATATTACATGATCCGTTGACATTAAATTTAAAATTTGTTAACTTACATTTTAAAATAATTTTTAATGTGTAAGTTAAATTTGATAGATCTAAGCGTTAAATTTAATACTTGTTAATAAGATTATATATAAATTTTTTTTATATAATTTAAAAGTTATTTGACCGTTTTTCAAATCGCTTTATTTCAATGTATATCATGATATTAAAAATATATAAATATTAATGGTTAGAGAATAAATCTACATAATTTAAAAACTCAAAGATATAAAAAATAAACAGAAATCCTAATTGAAATTCAGAAAATATAATAAAACAGATGATTTAAAATTTAATAAATTAAGTGACTTAAATCTCCCAAATTTAAAATAATAATAAAAAAGTAAATAATCCATAAAAATTACCAACTATCATGCATGTATAACAATCTATCTTTAATATTATTTATTTATTATCTTTTTTATAAGCACATTTTGAAAATACATTTCAAAGTCAAAAGGAATAACCTTCCGTTGTCTCATTCTGATATGCCCATATTTTTTTTCCTTTTTCTCATTGTAATAAATATTATCAAATGTATCATTTCAATCAAGTAGCATTAAGCAGCAGCAATATACGACAAATTATGTAAAACGTGACATGTGCACTAACTTCAAATGTGACTTGTTAACCCCTAAAAGTAAAAGAAACACTTTAATCTTTTCATGTAGAGACTGGGCATCGTATTTTTCCAAAGACAATGTGCAAGTTCGAGTTATGCAATGGTTAAGACGTCCAAAACTCAAACTTCTCTAAAGCTATATGAAATTTCTATTTTAAAAAAAAATACTACAAATAACTGTATATATTTAGTCGTCATGTAAAAAATCTCTTACAAATAAAAGTACATTATTTATATAAATTCATCTTCTATAACTTCTATCTTTTACCGATTTGAAATTTTGATTGTACCTCAACAATAGCGTTATAATTGAAGAATGTTTTAAGCTTGTTCTATGAATATAGTGTATCAAAAGAAAATTCATATTTGCCAAGGGATCAGTAGCTACACAAACAGTAATAGCTGTAGACATGAATTTTTCTAGTTAATTGTTGGATTAGCTAGAGGTGTATGCCGCTCATCAAAACCAATTTGATCATGACACTAAGGTTGTTGTGGCCAATTTCAATTTGTAACATTGCTTATTTTGCAAGTAACAATTTGAGCTTTGATCATGACAGCATTTCATTAATTTGAGCTTTTAGCAGCTATCATTGAAGAATAGGAATTGAAGTGCTGAAAGCTAATTAAGGTGAACCAATAGTTATAGAACGACAAAAAAGGTTTTGTATTAAGGTTGAAATTGAATTTTCTGTCATAGATACCACTAATTTGGTAGTGCATGCAGTATAGTCATACGGCTTTAGCTTTAACTTCCATCTATTTTTTTTTTATGATGGGTAGGTTTCCTACTTTTCTTTTTCCTTGGATTCGCCTTTTTGGCACGTGAAGTAGGATGTGATCATGTTCACGATAGTTGCAACATGTATTACGCAAACTGCAAGATATGGATATTGACATCCATTTACTAAATTTAAGAGGATTTGAATTCCACTCAGGTCGGGGAATCTTTAGTGGCATCGAAGCCACTAGAAATGTCTCATTACACAAACAACACAATATATTAGTAGAGAAGAATAACATAACATTATAATAACCTCTAAACAGAACCTTCCTGTAAAGGAATTAATAACAAACTGAGAACAGGCACTAAATGAATGGGATAAAATTTGTATAAGTGGCTTCCATTTATAGACATTAGGTTCATGAATATGCCTAAGCTGGTCCCCAACATGTTAGGACTTTCTAGAGGGACATGAATCAATATTATGCATTGATATGTTGTACATGGATTCAAACACGGGGACAGAGTTAACAATATATAGAGAAAAAAAAATGGAATTAGCAGTCAAAGTAGAGATAGGAAAACGAAATAGTTCTATATCAATTTCAATAAAAGAACTCTTGTATTGTCCATGTTTATCCATCCAGTAAAACATTTTACTTATATTTAATCCAAAGAATTTTATTATTATTGTGATTATAATTTATTAATTTGTACATACATGGTATGTAAATTAGTAGGTTTAATTAAAGTGTATAGAGAACATATGAGAGATAAAAGCTAAAAACATTTACATAGCATGTAACATAAACAAACATAAACAAGGACACTAAAAATCACAAATGTTGTAGGAATAGGGATTTGTTTTCTTAGTGATATAGCTTATTGACACTTTATGTAATGATCAACTAAAACGAGTCGATGATTCTCCCAGGCTGATTCTAA
The DNA here is from genome assembly GCA_026586105.1 of Hylodesmum podocarpum. NCBI lineage: Eukaryota > Viridiplantae > Streptophyta > Magnoliopsida > Fabales > Fabaceae > Hylodesmum > Hylodesmum podocarpum. The sequence continues at coordinate 13,698,598 of JALJEV010000623.1, read as the reverse complement.
TAATTAAAATTTTCATCATACTGTAATTATTATTCAATTAAATTATCATCATCACTGTGTTCATGATGATATCAGAACTCTGAAGCCAAGTCATCGATCCTTGGTTCCATCAGTGACTGATTGATGTCAAAAGATGGTTCAATTTCCATATAATCCCATAGCCCATTCGTTTCTAAAATTTCTCATCAGCATTTGGAAGTAATAATGTTCAGTCTTATGAAGTGAAAATTCAAAATAAGTAGACGGGGCATCCAATGAGGCAATGACCATCTTCATCATTTATTGCAAGGAACACCAATAATACTAAGTGAGTATAATTTGCAAGAAAAGAAATATCCAAGAGTCTATCAAAATATTCGATAATATTAATGTATCAAAACAGAATTAACAATATATTATAATATAATGCAAAACAGTTTTACAATAAAAAAAATATAATGCAATAAAAAAATCAAATATTTTATGATTGATATGAATTTTATCAGTAAAGTAAATAAACTGAGTTGTAGTTTTTGAATTAACAAAATATTTTATAAGGTGCATAAATTTTTTTATCATGTATTATTATCTTTTCAAAATTTATAAAATGAAACTTTACTTTGCTAACTGCAATACCGACCGATCAACTCACTCATAAAAATATGTATATATTTTTCTTTTTTTATATTTTTTTCTTTTTACATTTTATATAACTGGTTATTTATGTATTATAGTTGTCTACTAAATAATTTTTTATAAATTTTATTTTTTTCTCTTATATAATTGACTATCTAATTTTTTACCAAATATTTTTGTATGAGTTGTGATAAAGGTACGGAGCCATTTGAATTAAAGAACTGAAGCAGCGGTTCTTAAGAAAGAAGGCATCGCTGAGGGAAACGGAAAAGATAATGAGAAGGGAATAAACAGTAACGGCACCAATAATGCTTAATTGGCTTCGATTTTAAGAAAATTAATTTGTTAGAATTCACGTACTAGTTTATTTGCTTCTAGGAATGGTCAATTTTGAATTTTATTGCAATTTTGTGTTGTCACTGTTCACCTATTTGTCTCCTCACAAAAAGGCACACCGTACTGATACGATTTGTCACGTTAAATTTATTCCGAGGTTAATCTTCAATTCTATATCTTCAATTCTATATCACATTCTCTTAAACTTGCTTTCCGTTTACAAGAAAAATATAATTAAGTTTTTAATTTTTTCATTTTTAGAATTATAATTTTTCATCTTTATAAATTTATTGACAATTTTTATTGTTATTTAATTTTAATATTTTTTTGTTGTTCAAACATTTAACATATAATTTAATGTAGAGATTATTTTTGTTGATAGAAAATTAAATAAAAATTATTTATTATCAAAATATTTTTTTAAAATTTAAATTTAAAATACTAGAAATTAAAAATTAAAAAAATTAAAAACTCAATTAACCTAAAAAATTACAATAAAAAATTAAAATTAAAATTAAATAAATAGTAAGAAAAATTATTTAAAATTTATACATTTAAAGATGAGATTTTTTCACTTTCTCTCGTCAATTAAATAAAAGAAAAAAATATCGCTATTTATTTTTTATTTCATCTCATTTTCTTCTTTTTACCATATTTATATTAATAAAGTAAAATAATCATTTACATAAATTATAAGAATGAAAAAGATATGCACGGCTAAGTTTTTTTCATACAAAATAAGTGATTCTTTAGTTTCGTTGATACTAAAAACTAAAATCTAACATTTTATCTCATAAAATATTTATTTTTTAAGTATTAAAAACAAAAAATAATAATTTATAGTAGTTAAATTTGAAAAGTGATGATTTTATAGAAATTAAAATATAAATTTCAAAATTTTCAGGAGACAGAAAATGACATGAAAAAATAATGACACATACTCAGAAGGTATCAGATGTCATGCTGACATGTATTTTATTAAATTTGTATATGTTTCAGTTTAATATGAGTGATTAAAATTATTAATGGAAAATAAATGAGAATTAAAAATTGATTACAAAAATATTAAAAAGAATAAATTAAAATCTAAAATAGTTAGAAACGAAAATTTTATTTAACCCTTTTGTATTTTATATCTGATTTTTGTTATTAATTATATCTGATTTGTTTTGTTTTATTTCTAATAAATATGTCTGATTTGTTTTGATAACAAAACGGGAACTTGGGTAGTTGTCTGGTCCCGTAAATTTTGTTGATAAAGATGTGTGATTGTGAAGGAGCTGAGACAAAGCTAACGGATAGTGGTTGGGGGATATATGTTTAGGGTTCCCACATTATATGGTTTTGTTGAAATATTGTTTTCATGGCACATCTCACATTAGATCATTCTGCTTATACACCATAATAAATTAATAATAGCATTCTCCTCCTTTCTTTTCTGAGCCAAAAGATCCTGTGTGCTTACTTAATTTAAAATTTCAGTTTATTATAGAATAGATATCTTCAATTATTATTTTTTCTAAACTAGTATTTATATTTTTATAAATAACTTATTTATCATTCTAGCTTTTGAAAAATATATATCATCATTTTATTTTTAAATAATATCATTTATTTTTATTTTAGTTCCTAGATTTAATCATTTATTCTCATTTTAATTCTATGAATTAGGGATTATAATAGATAAATAATTTTTAAAGATTAAAATGATAAACATATTATATTTTTATCAATTATTTTATTATTTTTATTTTTAAAGGCTAAATAAATTATCCGATGCATGTACATTAAAGAAAATAATAATTTACTGTAAAAGTAGATTTTTTTTATCTGATTAAATATTTAACCTAATTCAGTTCATATCTCTCTCTCTTCAAAATTGTGACTCCTTTAAAGGATATTCTTTCATGAGTTGATCCTTTTGCTATTCAATCATGATATCATCAATTGTGCTGAAGCAACACACCCCCTCTTCGCAAATTAAGTCCATGATTTATAGCTCAAATCTCAGTTGAAGGGTTGAAGAAGAACCAAGAACTTCCCGTTAAAGTCACAGTGAATAGCAAAGATTGTGTTTGGACGAAAATTTGAAAATATTTAATATTTTAATTGTGTTGATTTAAATTTTTTTTATTTTGTATTTATTTTGTTTGAATTAATTAATTTAATTTTTTTTATTTTAATTTACTTATTTGGATAAAGTAATTCAGTTTTTAAGAAATTTAAATTTTTAATTTAAATATTTATTTAAAAATTAATTTTTTAATATTGAATAAAAATAAATATTAATTATTTTTATATTCCTCAATTTTATTCAAGAAGGCATGAGAAAAGTGAAAAAGATAGAAAAAAAATTGAAATACCTCAATTTTAAATAAAATTTTAAATTTCTTAATTTTATTTAATTAAAATTTTTTCTTAAAATAACTTCATTTTAAATTCTTCAAGATACTTTATCCAAACAAGTTAATTAATTTAATAGTAATTTAACTGCTTAAAATAAATAAATCATTTCACCAAATTAACTCGATCAAACATAATCTAAAGCAATTTCGAGCAATTCCCTCGTATGCTTCAACTTTCATAACCCCCAATTGAATTGATCTCCCGATTTTTTTCTATTATTTCTCAAATGTTTTAAATCTAAAAAAAATGAGCTATTGAGATTTAATTAAAATCAATTGTAAATATTAGTTACATTAATTATTTAATAATGAATTCAGGAAGTACCTACTAAAATAATAGTAAGTGTTCAAGATATAATTAGGATAAAATAATAGTCAAAGATACCTGTTTATAATAAAAAGATTTTAAGGTACTTACATAATTTTTGCCTTTTTTTTATTGAATATGTAACATATATTTTGTTTAAGTAATTCAACTAGATTTACTTAACATTAATATTTTATCTTTAACGGTACATAAAACATATATTTATTTGGCTTAATACTAGTTATCAATCTCCTTACGAAAACATTAATGTGGGAAACGATAAAGTGATTTGCTATTGTTATTAAAACTGACACAAACGTTGAGTGTGTTCATTTTTTAATTTAAGAGCCATACACCCTTATGAGTTTGATGGTACTCACAATGAGATTGTGATAATTGACAACAGCGACATGTTAGGCAAAGGATAATAGGTGGAGAAACGATGACAATCACTGTTGGGATTTGTTTATTATTAGAATTGTGATTGAAATAACTTTGATGAAAGGGATCACGTTAATTAGATTTTATCAATGTAGGATTTAATTGGAGAGTAAAATAATAACGATACTAAATTTTAGAAAAATGCGTAAACAGTGAAACAAACAAGTATTAGAGCCTTTAAATTATGTTATAAAAAGTATTTAATTGTTAAGAAATAAAAAAGTAAACTCAAACGATCTAAATTTTTTATCAATTGTTATATAATTTATTTATGTTAAAAAAGTATTCTATTTTTTGTAAAAAATTGAAAAAAGAATATGCTAGAAGTAATGTTTGGGTCAAGTATGAAGTAATTTGAGGGAAAAAAAAAAAAAAAAAACTTGCACATGCATTAGTAATATATGCTAAAACATTTAAAAAGCCAATTCAATCCTTCTTTTATGTTTACTCATCTTTACCCACATTCCACTTTTGATCTTTTTATTTAATTTTATAATTTTTGTCTTCCGATTCGTATAGAAAAAAGAATAAACTAGGTTTTTTCTTTCCGAATTTTGATAGATTTTTAGTTTAGTCCATAAACTTTCAAAGCATTTTCAGTTTAGTCTCGGGAAAATGCTTCATATATTAAAAGTTTATGAAATTTCACCAGAAAGAATTCATCTCTTTACACTAGGTTAAATAACTAGTTACAACTTATTGTTTTGAAATTATAATACATAAAATATCCAGAATTAGTTAGAGCTAGTTACAAATTACCTCAATTAGTAAGAGATATTTTAAAGCAAATTCAAAAACAAAATCACACGAATATGAGTGTGCGAAATCCTTCCCTAATGATCATTACACATAATAATATATATATATATATATATATATATATATATATATATTAATTTCATGCTATTATTATTATTTCTTGCCATCATTAATATTTTGTGTTTACTTCAACTAAATTTTCAAATCGTTATGTTTTTATTTTTCTGTTAAATATTATTGTTAACTGATCATTCATAAAATATTTCAACATTTTATAGTATTTTGTGATCGCAGACCATTAAAAAATGCTTCGAACCCACGATAATAGGTTGAGAATCTAGTCACTTGCTATTTTGTAAATTATAATACACAAATATATATATATATATATATATATATATATAAATTTGAATTAACATAATTAAGTTAATTATGGCAATTACAAACTATATATTTTTATTTGAATTAATATAGTTAAGCTATAAAAACATTTAATTAAGGTAATACCAATTAGTAATGTAATCATCATTCGCATATATCTGATTAAGTTAATTACATTCATATATATATATATATATATATATATATATATATATATAAATTGCATAATTTATTAGTTAAGGTAATTACAATTATTATAGATTATAAATTGAATTAATTGAGATAATTATAATATATATTTGTAATTAAGATATTAAAGATTATATTACAGTAGGATGTACATTTAAAACTTATTTTCTACTCTTTATTTCCCGTAATTTTGATAGTAACTACTTTAAAATCACCGAATCCAATTACAAATTGGTTGATATTATAAAATATTTTTATAATGACATTGCACATCCATATATATGATATTAAAACTTATAGTCATATTTTTGTAAAAAAAGTATGTATCAAAATAAATATTGAGAAATTTACATAATGATGAAAAATATATATTTACCATTCAAATAAACTATATCAATCTGAAATAATAATTCAACACTAATTTTCTTTGCATTGTACAGGCCCAAATGCACCATTATATATATATAGGGGTAGTATAATAACTACGCTTCTTATATATTAGAACTTTTAATTTTCTTTTTCTTTTTTTTAAAAAAGCTGTATCCATAATTTTAATATTTTTTTTCAAAATTAACTTTAAGAATATCCAGACTCATGATCTTATTTTTTTATATTTAATTACTTTTACACAATTAATTAATATGCTATTTATCTTCTCCTATGAAGAATAAAATAAATTTATCTTATCGATGTCTAATATTTAACATGAGTAATTTAGTAAAAGATATTAACGTAAGAGACCATTTTAAAAGAGTTTTATGTAAAAAAATTTCTAAATTTTCTAAAAAGGTAAAAAGAATACAGCAAACACATTTTAAAATATACAAAAAGAAAGTTCTTAAAAAATACAACAACATACGATTAATTTTAAATTATAACAAATATTTTCAAAAAAAGTCAAAAGTAACAAAATTTACGTGTATGTTTACTTCAATTATTGAAAAAAATCACATATTTTTATTTTTGTACAACAAGTATTGCAGTTGCATCATATTTAATTTTGGTTGTACTTGACATGATCCGTTAACGTTAACCCTCGTTTTCTTACTAAGCACGTAAAATGTGGGTTCCACCATGCACGTTTCACGACACGTGTCAAAACTTCATTTGCTGGACAGCATGTCCTTTTCCCCTACTACAGTGCTTCCGATCAATAATTCCAATTCCAATTTACCCCTCAAGCTTGTCCGGTGGCTCAAGCCTTCACCGCGTTGGATTAAGCTAGGACGAACCAGTGGCATTACCGTAGTTTAGTGGAAAACAGAGGGTAAAACATGGTACGCGGTATATACGAGGAATTTAAACGCGGTTTGTGATGGATGAAAGCCATAAAAATTGCGGGCGTAGTCACCACTGCACTACACTGTCAGCGAACTTTTCTCCCTTGATGCGTGTTTCTTTAATTCAGAGAAAAATAAAGTGAGAAAAAGCTATGGGCCATAACATCTAAAACAAACTCTGAATTATTCCATTGAATCTCAAATTCTGCTTCATATATATTTTTTTTTATAAATTTATAGAAGGTCCTTTCAAGTTTTTTCCCTTTCTTTTTGGTTGAGTATGGATTGTTATCCATCGCGTGGGAATGATGTGGCGGCCGCGGCGGCTGTGTCTATGGATTCATTGCCTTTAGGGTTCCGATTCCGACCTACCGATGAGGAACTCATCGATTACTACCTCCGACAGAAGATCAACGGTAATGGTGCCGAGGTTTGGGTTATCCGAGAAATTGATGTCTGCAAATGGGAGCCTTGGGACATGCCCGGTAATCTCTCTAAGTCACTCTTTTTCCTAGATTGAATAAAGGAAAAAAATTTACATAAATATTTGCATTTTTATGTGATTGAAGTTGAACTCCAATTCTCCTGGACTAACTGTTATTTGATTTGGTAGTTTTTGTTTAATTTAATTTATTGTGTTTTGTGTTGTAGATTTGTCGGTGATAAGGAACAAGGATCCGGAGTGGTTTTTCTTCTGTCCGCAGGACCGTAAGTATCCAAATGGGCATAGATTGAACAGAGCTACGAATCATGGGTATTGGAAGGCAACAGGGAAGGATCGTAGAATAAAGTCTGGGATGAGTTTGATTGGTATGAAGAAGACTTTGGTGTTCTACACTGGTCGTGCACCCAAAGGAAAGAGGACTAATTGGGTTATGCACGAGTATCGCCCCACCTTGAAGGAGCTTGATGGTACCAATCCTGGACAGGTTTTCATTCACTCTCTTCTCTATTTTCTCCCTTTTTTTTTGTTTCTGTTACTCATATCATATGATGATGATTTTCAATTAGATTTGTTGTTCTGTTCCAGAATGCGTATGTCCTTTGTCGATTGTTTAAGAAGAATGATGAGAGCCTTGATGATGATGTAGAGCAGACTGCTTCAACAACTCCAATTGGTATTAATTACTCTGCAGAGGAAATACAGTCTGATATGGCTGTTGTTGCAGTGTCCCCATCACAGGTTACAGAAGATGATAAGCATAAGGTAGTTATCCCTGCGCACTCTGAAGAAGCAGTATCCAACGTTATAACCCCGGTTGATTGCCCTAGTGATGGATATGAGGCTTGTGATGCACCAAATCAATTTGTCGTACCAACTGCAGAGGTTAGATGGACTAACCGAGTTATGATTTATTATTACTTGTTATGACTGGTTTTTAATGCTAATATGTGTAATGTTTTATTATTTTTAGCCATTCCTATTTAGACATAGTTCTCCAGGGAGAAAATAATTCATATTTTATAACCATGATGGAGAATTTAGGCTATTTAGAGGATCATTAAAAGTGATTTCAATCTTTATTAGCAAGAGTATGTTTGATGTCTATTTGCTAAAAAAGAAGCTGATTATGCGAATAGTGGTTTTATGTTCATGTCCAACTATAAATATACCTATCTTATAATTACGAGAGTCGAACTAATTAAAAGATTTCTATTAACATTTATCGAACTCAAGTTAATTTCACTGATAGTTTTGTTTCTTTTATTGCTTTCATTTACCCTGATGTGATTTTTCATACATTGGGATCATTGATTCAGTACTTATAATTGTTGTTTCCTACAGGAGTTTCAACCATTGAACTATGAACAATTTTATGACCCAAGAAACGAACTACTGGATGGCAAACTATTCCCCCCTGTACTTGCGCATGAACAAGAATTTCATTATCAAGCAAACATCGAATCAGATGGTCGATATGGGCTTCAATATGGAACAAATGAGGCAAACATTTCAGACTTTTTGAATTCAGTTGTTAACTGGGATCAATTACCCTATGACGAGCCTAATAGTCAACAGCAGAGCTACCCCTTGTTTAATGTCAAGGATAATGTATTAGGCATCGACATAGATGCTGAACTAGCCAACATTACAGTGAGTAGCAACTCTTACACTAGTCTTTTTGGTCTTTCTAATTTCTAAGTAGGTTCTGCCATGATAGTAAACGTGGTAGTTTCCCAACTCCTGTTGTCAGCTCTAACAATCTAACATGGTTTTCTTGTGTATCCGGAATAATGTTAGTCTTATTGTATGCTGCAGTGTATGCAAGGTTCTTATGTTGAGGAGGCAATTGACAGAAGGATTCCCTTGGTGACTACACCGGAATTTTGTAGCACCACTAACATAACCATTAACCACGGTGTTGCTGAGCAGAAGAGCAATGTTGGGTTACTTCTGGACAATTCCAAGATAGCTTTTCCTGATGCTAGTATGGGCCAAGTATACAATGTCGTCAATGATTACGAGCAACCAAGATTCTATAATACAGTTGCTAGTGGGGATACTGGAATCATAAGGAGGCCTCCTCGACAGCCAAGAACTGAACAGCTAGGCACAAACCCAACACAGGGTTCTGCACCGAGGAGAATACGTTTGTCAGTGGATACACATGGCTCACACCGGAAGATGAAAAAAGGAAGTTGCGCACAAGAAGAACTTAATTCAAAACCAAGCATTGCCGTGGTAAGAAAATGTCTGTTTAGTTTGCGTGTCCAAGAGACTGTCTTTGCATGTGAAATAAGATTTGTTATTCTGTTGTAGGAGGAAAAAGCTTCTGAAAACCATGTTTCTGATGAAAGTGCTACTCTTACTAATGATGTGAATGAACTGCAGAAGACACATGAGTCAACCGGCAAAAGAAAGATTTCTCGACAAGTTACAAAAGCAGGTTCCACATTGGGGTTGAAAGACTTGTTATTGCTCAGAAGGGTGCCTTACATTTCAAAGGCTTCCTCCACTCGCATCAAATGCTCTTCTGTATTTGTAGTGTCTGCGTTTGTAATGGTCTCATTAGTGGTCTTTACAGACATATGGGGATATCTTAAGTTTTAAACTGCTAGTGGATCATTCCTTTGTTTTTTGCCTCCATTTCTTTTTTGGGCAAATTGAGGGGAGGCTTGTAGGATCTACTTAGATTTGTTGATAGTTTAATATAAATGCTAGTGCATATGTAGTTGGTGTATGATATGAATGCTGACATGGTTGGCTACTTGGCTAGTCTCTGGACTCTGTTGTTATAAATTAGATTAGATATACAGCTTTTTTTCAACTTTTTAGCTATTCCTTTGAAGTTCGTTGCATCTCCATTTCATATAACAAAGGGTGATAGGAAGATACAAACTTATATGCCGAACTATTGAATTGCATAGGAGTGTGAGTTACGTAATGCTCAATGGTAAAGTTAGAGTGCAAGATGTTTTAAATAATAAAAGTACTTGAAATAATGGCAGGATAACAGTATACTCTCCCCCCCCCTCTGTAAACAAAAATGATCTTATTTCAATTAAAAAAAATAGTTAAGTATATTTCATTTCTTGTTTTCATACAAAAAAATTGGACTATATTTTTTTAAATTATCCTTAATTATATTTATTGGAAATATTGTTACATTAAAAAGATAAATTAAATTAAGAATATCTTTAAAATAAAACACTAAATAAAATTTGCTTATATCCAAATTAATATTTATTTTGGGTTACGTGTACATTAATTCGAGGGGACTAATGTACTTGGTATATTAATTGCTAACCGGGCAAATAGCATTGCCACGGCGACGCGTACATTTTTATCGCAGCTCGCTCAAATTCCTGAGCGGTACTACCATTCCCATATGTTCGTCATTACGTGCAGTTTCAACTATCTGGCAACTAACTGAAAATTCCAACATTGGTAGTTAAAAGATACATTTTACTTTTTTATTTTTTATAAAAATAAATTAAACTAAAATATAATTAAAGAATCCTAGTGTTAGTATGTCAAATCGTCACAAAGACCGAGTTTCTGATTTTTTTTTTTAAAAAATAAGAGCTTAAATATTCGAATTACAAAATTAGGTAACGAAAATTTCAAATTTATAAAATTAGTGACAAAGTTTGCATTTAAGCCCTTACAAATCCAACATACACAAGTTAAAAGTGATTCTTGTACTCATCTTCTTTTTTCTTTCTTTGATACTTTTCCCGATATTTCCTAAAGAGTTCTTCGCGTATTTGGATTTTTGACGAAAACTTACTCTTTTTAAAATTTCGATTTATAATGTCGGAAATTAAACTCCGTAATGTTACAATATTCATTACATTCAGAAATTTAGTTTGTAAAATAGTTAACATTGAACTAATTTTTGGACTTTGTTTAAAATTTTGCTTTGTGTGTTATACAACTAACTTTTTTTATTACCAATTTAAATAGCTTTATAAATAAAATAAGAGTTTCAAGTACTAGTCAATTAAAAGGAAGAGTGACATAATATAATATAATATGAAATACAAAGCATAAGAAGTATTGTTTATGTAATTTACAATTTTTTATTAAATAAGAAGTATAATTTATATTATTTGTGTTTGTGTCAGGGCATTGCCTTACTGTAATATTGACATCTTAGCGTTGTATGGCACTGTTTCAAAACATGTTGCTTATAACCTTGAAAGTGATGTGTTCAATAATATTATTCATGAAGCTGCACCTTGTTTTATTGGGAAAATACTATGGTTAGGTAATTTTATAAAAATTGTAAAATTAATTCGTGCCACTGTCACTAGTGCAAAACAGATGTATAATGTCATCTTTATGACATCGGTTATTAGTTTAATCGACATCGTTACTAATATAACGTTGGGTCGTTATACACTCACCGTCATTTTGTGCATTAACGTCGGATTTTGGTGTACTGCTTGTCAATCTTTTATTTTAATCTCTAACTTTTCAGACTCACTTCTTTACCTCGTTCTCAATTTTCTCTTCTCAGCTTTTCACTCTCTTCGCACTTGTCTCTCACAAATTTCTCTTCACCTCAATCTCACAAATCTCTCTTCTCAAACCATTTATTTTCCTTTCACAAATCTCTCGTTCTCACCTCGTTCATCATTCACGGTTCAGCTTCATCATTTATTATTGGCGTTCACCATTCATCATTGGTACCACCGTAGCTCCTCTTCCGTTGTAGGTCTTGGCGCTCTTTCACGTGCTTAACAGGTAATGTCTTCGATTCTGGTTTCTGATCTTTGGTTTGGAATGGAAGTAGGAAATTGGAACAAAACCCTAGTTTTGTTTAGAGCATGTGTTTTGTGAATGATGGTGCCTTCTGAACTTAACTAAAATGATGCCCTACTCTGGTTTTTCTCTTAGAAACATTGGACTATGTTCAATTTATTGTTTTATAAGTCTTAATTTTCTAGGAAAATCCCAAGTAGCTGGGTTCGGGAATGTTGTCTTGAGTTGAGCTAGTAACAATAGTGGGTATGAATTTGAATGTCTTTTCCTTTATTAGGTGATTATGATTATTAACACAGTTTTATTAGATTGTTTGGTCTTTTGAAATATGAATTATGGAACAATCTAAATTTTATAACACAACTTAACCTTTTCATGTGAATTAAATTATCAGAACACTCCCTGAAATTACTATCACCAAAACATTTTAGTCCCTCAAATGCTAGCGATAATTTAAGCACCTAATTTTAGGATTTGTCAATTTGATCCCTAACTTGGTAACCATAATTTTGGTTCTAACTTTAATGTGCATTATTCAATTTGGCCATGTTATTGATTAACTGGTGGTTGCCAAATCCAAGGAACAAATTGATTGATGTGATAATGTTAGGGACAAAATTGACTGATGATGCAGTTTTAAGGACCTAATTGATAGATGAAGGTCATTTTAACTGTCTCTGTCATGCATTCTTGGTTTGAGGTATTATACATAATAATATATTCATATAAATATTTAAAAGAGGTTTTTATAAAAAAATTATTAACTAAGACATTTTCACTAAATATTGCAGATGTTTCAAAGTGCTGACCCATTGCATGATGATAACATTCAAAATATCCGAAAAGAATGGGGAGCACATCTAATTCAAATATCCAAAGTTTGATAATATTGACATCCTTAGAGAGAGGTAATTTCTTATATCATGGGGGTATATGTAATATGATTTGTGAAATTTTCTTATTGATTTGTACATATTCTGCAAAGAAACAGTTGGAAGCTGCTCTAGCCACTGCTTGTGTGGATGCATTTGCTTAAGGTAGAAGTTCTAGTGGACATAAGAAAGTTTATTTCAGGGTGTGGGTGCTGTAACTGAAAGTTTATTATTTGATATTGGATTGTATTGATAATGAACAAGTTTTCTTTGCATCTTTGCTACAGAGAAGTTTGGGGTCTCAATTTTGATCATTTATTAGCATGTTATTTTTGTTTTTGTATGAGTTTACTGGTAGCTGGAAGTATTGTGGAGAACTTGATGATAGAATGAAGAAACTGGTTGCTGGAAGTATTATAGACAAATTGATTTATTTTTTTGAAATATTATTTGGTATTGAACTGTATTGATAATGGACTGTATTGGTATTGAACTGTATCAATATAAGACTGTATTGATATTTTAAGTTCGTATATAAATTAAAAGAAATTTATTTTTTTAAAAAATATTATATTTAATGGCGGTTAAAAAACACGACATCAAGTACACTACATCAATATTACATTTAACGGCGGTTGAAAATTTCAACATTAAAAATAAACTATTGACGATAATTCTATTTATTTTACAAACCAATGTTAACGTCGTACCTCTTTAACATCAGTTTTTAACCGACGTTAAATGTCTTTTTTAACCGACGTTAAAAGTAAATTTTTTATTAGTATACTTAGAAGTTCAGTTTAGAGATTCAAACATATGATTTTCTTTTTATAGGATGATTATGAAACAATCATATTGTACGGGTTCTTCTCATGTGATATTGGAAATGTTGATTAAACTATTACCTTGTGCTTGAATGAGTCAATTTCACGGAACAATTCATTTATTTTGAGAAATTGATTTGTTTGGATGAAATATTTAGGAGAATTTAAAATTATGTCATTAAGAAAGAATTTTAATTATGTAAAATTGAAAATTTTGAAATTCTACATAAAATATAAGCATTTCAAATTTCTCATTTCTCAATTAAATTATATTGCATTATTTTAAATTTTTTTAAAATAACATTAAACTCTAAATGTATTTAAATATTAAAATTCTTCACATTTATATTATTTTTATATTTTTTAATGATACATAAAAAATTATTTTAATATTTATTTAATTAAACTTATAATAAATAAAAATAAAAATTATACATAAAACTAAAACTAAAACCAAAACTTAATTTAATTATTATTTTTTATATTATTGAATTAATATATATATTTAATGACTTGATGTATTGTTTATTTAAAAATACATAAATTAATTAAATTTTATTTTAAAAAGTGAAATAGGTTAATTCAATTTTTGAAAATTTTATCATTATTTTAAATTTTATCATTATTTTAAATTTATCCTATTAACTTTATCGTTAAGTGATTAAATAAGTATAATTTATTTTCACATAACTAAGACAATTATTTTCTTAATAAAAACTAGCTACAAAATGATAATTCACAATTTTTTTAATTTAACTTTTCGTATATGTCTCATTATTTTTAATTTATTTTATTAAATATTTTATAACATTAAAATTTATCACATGGCATTAAAGTTATTTTGAATATTTAAGTATTTAAAAATAATTAATATTTATTTTTATTTAAAATTTAAAATTTAATTTTTAAATAAATATTTAAAAATAAAATTTTAAATTTCTTAGAAATTAAATTACTTTATCCAAACAAGAAAATTAAAATACAAAAAATTAAATTAATCATCCAAACAAAATAAATAGAAAATAAAAAAAATTAAATTAAGACAATTAAAATATTATATATTTAAATTTCTTAAAAAAATTTAAATTCTCCTTCCAAACAACACAAGGTTAAAGATATTGAATACAAGAAGTTAATTCTCTTCCATTAATCATATATTGCCCATTGGTGATATCAATTACTTTTGTTGAGGGTGTGACTGCATTAAACATGATCCCATTTATTTTGAGGAGTGACATATAATTTAAAGCCTGACAACCGAAGTATTGTATCATTTCAATTAGAATATTAAGGCATGTTGGGCAGAGTCGGAGGAGAAGAAAATAGGAAAGAAATAAAATTATATTCATTTTTTTTTTACATTTTATTTTAATTTAAATATTTTTATCTTATTTTATTTCCTTCCATTCTATCCAATAAGACCCTAAAAGAAATAAGAAGTATGCATGCATGATGGCTAGTATAGACATCATTAATATTAATTGGAAACTTAAACAAGCTTTTGGAAGGTTCTGTTTCTTCTTTCGTTTGAATCATCTATGTCATTTAGTAAAAATCAATTTTCGTTTGGTCAAGAGAAAATGCATATATCTAAGAAATGATCTAAACTCACCTGAGTGATGTTCATTATTCTTACCCGCCGCTTCTTGTTGCAATGCTCATTCATGGCGATTTATTTTTTACTTTTTTTAAAAATATTTTCTCTTCCTTCCTTAAGTTAGCATTAAGGAGATGCCATTATGGCAAACTGTTCTTGAATCAAAATAACATAATTACATTATCTTTCCTTGCTTGTTTAGCTCCAATGATTATGTCTGATTAAGAAACATGCATATATGTCATAACATGATTTTATACTAATGATGTGGTTACATAATAGATAAGATTGTCGTGAAGGTCTCAATAAAATTAACTTTTTTTTCCTTTATTTTTTAAAAAAGATATTGACATTTGCACTTAAAGAAAAAAATATGAGAACGTGATATAATAAATTATATCACTTAAAAGAAAAATTGTGAGAATATAAATAATAAATTATAGAACTAATTATCACAAATTTTACTGATAAAATTAGTTTTAATTATGACTCAGAGACAAAATCTGATAATAAAATCAAGCAAAACACCCTTTTAAATATATATATTAATTTCTTCTAAACATTAATTTTTCATTAGTTTTTCCACTAACATCTAGGTAATACTCATTTTTTTCCACTAACAACTGCTCCCTCCGTTGAGATGTATTGAGAGAATGATTAGTTAAGAATGTGGAAAGAGAAAAAGATTAGTTGAGGATATGGAGAGAGAAAAAGTAGAAAAAGAAATTAATTCAAGGTGCGGAGAGAATAAGTAAAAAAAATGGTAGAAAAAGAAATTAATTCAAGGTGTGGAGAGAAAATAAGTAAAAAAAGAAAATAAAAAAGAAATTAATTTAAGGTGTGGAGAGAGAAAAAGTTAAAAAAAAACTAATTAAAATGTGGAGAAAGAATGATATCATTATTAATATGAAGTCATCTAGAGGTAAATCTTAAAAATAATTGTGGAGTGAAAAAAAGATATAATGAAAAAATATCAATAATTTTAATAAAATAAAAATATATTAATTAATTTTTGTAAAAATAAAAATACGAGAAAAAGATTTTTAAAATACTTTTATAAGTTTTTATAATGTTTTATCTGAAACCCTTAGACAAAATGTTCAAAATATTTTTCAGAAAAAGAAAACTAGGACAATTTAGTCTGAGTCCGTGAATAAACAAGAAAACAATAAACAACACAAAAGAAATTTATATTTGTTTGTCTTATCAAAATTATATCTAGTTTTTTAACAATATTAAAGTTTCAGTAACAGAGAATGATTATGATTATAAGTATTGTTCGACTTAATCACTTCTAGTTAATCTGAGTACTATCTAAACACAACCTCTTTAGGTTAACATTAGTCAAATATTATTGGAACACAACCTCTCCAAACTAATAACTTCAAATATTCTTTAAATTTAACCTCTTCAGACTAACAATTTCTGTATTCTTTGATCCTAACTTTTTAAGCACTAAGGGTATGGTTTTACAAGAAAGATTGTCTAATTAGAAAATCAACCTCTTCGTAGAGAATGATATACAAAGAAAAATAGGAAGATTTCTTTTACAAGAGATTTAAGTTATATTTAATTTTTTTCCAGAATAATCTCCAACTTCAAATCTTAGGTCTTCAATATCTATTTAGATGGAGTGTTTGAAGAAACTATTAGACAAGTAATTTTAATTTCTTTAATTCATCTGTCGGAAGTGTGCTCAACATTTCTTTATATTTAATATAGTCTCGTGAGTTATCAACATTAGAATTGCAAAGTTTTTCATAATTCGGGAATTACATATCTTTATGTAAACAATATTTTTTTTTCCGATTTATCTTAAATTTTTACAGAGAATAAGTTAATTTCATATTTATTTTGAACACGAACTTTTTTATAATGACTATGCAGAAAACACGTTTCTATTGGTTAAATATATTATATATTTTTTTAACTTATGGATTACATTTTAAGTATTTTTCATTAAATTTGAAAATTTAAAATTTAAAATATATAAAGAATAAACTTATCACGCCTATATATATATATAAGTGGAAAATAAACTGCATCTTATAATTTAATTTTTTAAAATTAAGTTTCTAGCTGAAGTTTCTAATAAGATTAAAATCAATTTTTAAGCTTGTCTGAAATGGTTGAATTGGGTTGGTAAAAAAGGGTGTCAAGCCGATAACATTGTTGAGAAAAAACAACCCGGTTTAGAAAGCATTGTGTGTATTGATTTCAGGTTTCGCTTGTCTGATTTAGATGTGATTGAAGAATTTACCCCCATCATGTTTTGGTACATTTGATTTTGTCAGTGTATCTAACAGAAGAAGAGGGAATTGAATGGTCATAAAAACAAAACAGAAACATCTTATTATTCAAATTATTAGAAACCTTAGAATACGAGTTGAACTCAAGTCTGGTTCTTCCGGGGAAGAGATGCCTGTATGGTCAAATATCAAATTGATAATCGGTAACACGATAGGTTTATTAACGCCGAATAACTTTAAAATAAATTTTTAGTGTATATATTAAAAATAGGAATTACAAGTATAATTTAACTCTATAAAATTAGAGATGAGAATTATTCCCATTTATACAAACGTGACATGTAATATGTCATATTAATAAAATCGACAGGAGATCTTCAGCACAAATTAATTTTCTGAGATACTTAATCTCATGTACATCGGAGAATTGATTATGCTTTGTCTTAGTAGAAACTAGAAAGGTCAGAAACAATCCATGTGGGGTCTAACTTTCTTGTATTGGTACTGTTTACACGCAAGATATGTGTAGGCGATTTCTCAGATCCCCACGTTTCATTCATCCCAATTATATGTCATGAAATTCGGGTTGGAAATGCCTTGCTTAAGGCACTAATGTAGAAACCGAAAGCTTTATCAGTTAAAACTCATTTTAACAAGTCACAATATATCTGTGATCACAATCATGACTCTGCCTTATTTCATCTGCAACTGCTCTTTCATCCACTGTATAAGACACAGAAAGAATGGTTAATACAACTTCTCAGTAATTACACAGCATCTAGAATATATAAGTCAAACTCTCTAGACACTAACTTTATGCGTAGGTATGAAGTAATGTTTTAGATTGGTCCTTGAAATTATACGAGTAAGAAATTTACACTTACGAGATTGCCTTTCAGAAGTCTTTGATTTTACAAAATGATTTTCGCTTTAGTCTTTTTCGGTATAAAATAACAGTGAAAAAAACCAAGAAAATGATTAAAATGAAAGTCTTTTTATAAATTAAGGACTGAGGAGGGAGTCTGAAAGTAGAGACTGAAATGTCTTATTCATTTAATCTCAAAGAATAATTTGAGGATTCCTTAAATATGATTAAGAATTTAAAAAGTTTAATCTTTTCCAAATTTTAATTTTTTTTTAAAATGATCTCTATATATCATCACTTATCATTGACATTAAATGTATTTGAACATATCACTTCACTTTTTTTCTTCTCACCAGAAAAATAGTTAGACATGAAGAAATATACTATTGATCAGTTAATAATACGTTAGTAGTATAAACTAAGACTTACTTAAAAAAATGATTGCATAGGAAACTAAATCATAAACACTTTCACTGAATTGTAACTATTCAACTAATTTACGTATACTAAAAGATTGAATTTTTTACGCAAACTATCTCAAACAAAAGGAAATGTCCAACTATCCTATCCCACTAATTATTTAGAGAATGTCGTGAATTTGAGAGTGTCAGACCCGAATTCACACAAGCATTTTATTCAATACAAGATTAGAGCCTCTTAAGAATTTGGGGATAGCAAACTAGAATTTGGGTTTTATAAATTCTTCAGTGACTTAATTTAAGAAAGTATAAAATGTCAGTGTAAATTCAGGCTTGATACCCCCAAAATTTACTATATGAATTGTGTGTTAGATTAGTATGAATTGTGTGTTAAGTTAGTTATGTAAATCAATTTTGGAGTAAGTTAGTTGGTATTTTTCTATACAGTTGTGTACAAAACTCCTAAAAAAGGTTGCACACGGAATGATATGACTGACCATGACTAGATGCACGTACACAAATGAAAGGAAATTTACATACAAAACTATGTAACTCTCCAGGTTGTCCTACGAAGGTGTCACATACAGCATATGCACATGCCATAAAATGTCTGAGAAATTGACACTTCACCTTGCATGAAAATCCTAGTATTATCGCTAATTTTCAAAGCTCTTGGCCGTCCACCATTGTTGTCGATCGATCCTCCCTGTCTATAAATATGATAACCATGCTCCAACAAATTCCCTCCTTTTCACCCTGCATCAACCTTGAACTCCTAAAACAATTCCAAAACAAATATTAAAACTGGGAGTTTCTTTGTGCAGTTTGTAACATTGCATGTGCTGTGGAATATTTTATTTTGGCTTCATATGCTAATTACCACCACCCCTCACCCTCTTTTATCATACTCCGAGTGTGATATTCCTACTACCCTTTCTTCACGTAACTGTTTTCTCTATACTTGTTAACCCACTCCATCTCTTATTAGACACCTTTTTCTCCCCAGATTAAAAATACTAATTAACTCAGATTTGTGATCTACATTCACAGAGCAAATGGGCGAGGAAGCAAAACAAGTGAGCCTTCATTTTTTGCATTCTGCTTTC
Source organism: Hylodesmum podocarpum (assembly GCA_026586105.1). Taxonomy (NCBI): domain Eukaryota; kingdom Viridiplantae; phylum Streptophyta; class Magnoliopsida; order Fabales; family Fabaceae; genus Hylodesmum; species Hylodesmum podocarpum. Next base: position 13,678,744 of record JALJEV010000623.1, on the reverse strand, counting down.
TCAGTGATATAAGTTTTCCTTCTTAAAGATTTTTCTGAGCTAAAACGCACTAAATCTGGTTTTACTTTTCCGTTTTATTTTTGTTGTTGTAATTGATAGGAATCATCAAAGGCTGAGACAAAGCCAGGGGAAAATCTACAAGAAGAGAAGCAAGAACCTAAACCACCATGTCCGTGTGTGTTATCCGTAGACTTGCATTGTGTAGGATGCGCCAAGAAAATTAAGAAATATATCATGAAAATTAGAGGTTCTATTCTGTCATTTATCTCTTTGCTTTTGATTTCACATATGTCATGCATGCATGTTCACTTATTTTTGTTTGTAATTTATCTTCTAATAGGAGTTGAGGGAGTAGATATTGACATGGCTAAAAATGAAGTTACCATAAAGGGAATAATAGAGCCTCAAGCAATCTGTAACATAATTGTGAAGAAAACAAAGAAAAGAGCCCAAGTTATATCTCCATTGCCAGAAGCAGAAGGAGAAGCAACACCAGAAGTTGTTAATTCTCAGGTATAACTAGACTTTTTTTCCCCTGACAAAGAAAAGAAAAGCTAAAAATTTATTATACATTTACATAGTGAACTCAATAGATGGTAATTGGTTGCTGTTCCAGGCTAGTGAACCAGTAACTGTAGGCCTTAACATAAACATGCACTGTGAGGCCTGTGCTAAGCAGTTAAAGAAGAAGATACTCAAAATGAGAGGTACCACTTATCTTATTATATATTCTTATTTTAATGCGTTGGTAATATTGCTGGTTGTAGTTAAAAGGGACTAATTTGGGCTAATTTTAATTGGGTTAAATCACTTTGAATATTTAGTTAACATGCTAAATATGGAAAAGAAATTGAGATGGCACTCTGTTAAAGAAAAAATTTATTGGTTCCAATGCAATTTTTTTATTGAGAGAAACCAAAAAATTCCATGAATCATTTACAATATGACCATTCTTTCAGGTTCATTTTGGGTGATATGTCTATATAAAATACTATTTCTCAGAACAAATCTACTTCAATTGATTTACTCACTTGCTGGTAATATAAAGGCAAAAAATGATATAAAATGTGTAGTAAACATTCTTGTCAATTAAAATTGATCAACCCACAAAATACATCTTTGGAAGAGACGAAAAGTTTTTTATATTTAAGTTCTGATCGAGGATTAATCTCATAGCCTGTCCTTAATTAAGAACCGAAAATTTACCTCTATTGCAAATTGGAAAAAAAGAAGAAAAAGTAACATGATTTACAAAGTATTATTATTTATTAATGACATTTACCTGACACTGTTTTATCATCTTTATATGAACAACCTAAATCTGATCATGCGCTGTACATGAATTTATGGTCATGACTTAAAAATTCTAAATTTCACCATACTTGCTGGACAAAATAATATTTATTGTTTATTGTTATATGATGAGTAATTGATGTGAAAATATGTATTTGTTAATTTAGGAGTTCAAACAGCAGTGACAGAGCTTAGCACAGGGAAGGTTATTGTGACAGGGACCATGGATGCAAACAAACTAGTTGAATATATCTATAGACGCACCAAAAAACAAGTGAAAATGGTTCCTCTGCCAGAACATGAACCAGAAAAGAAAGAAGAAAATGATGAATCTGAGAACCCCGGGATAGGAGAGGGTAAGCCTGAAGAAGAGAAAGAAGAAAAGGAAGAGAAGAAAGCAGAGGAGGAACCAGTAGAAGAAGCCGAGAAAGAAGAAGGTGACAAGTATGAGAATGAGAATAAAGAAGAGAAAAGTGTTGAAGAAGAAGAAGAAGCTAAAAAAGAAGTGAATGATGATGAGAATGAAATGGTGATAGTTAAAGTTGACGATGAAAACATGAAGAGGATGATGATGTACTGTTATTACCCACCGCTACAGCAAATTCCACCCCCTCAGCTCTTCAGTGATGAAAATCCTAATGCATGCTGCATTTCCTAGTTAATCCATTGCTAAGATCAAGAAAAGAGACAAAGACATAGAGTTTTAACTGGTTTGTAAATTGGAATAATTGGAGGAACTAATTTAAAGTCATTTAAAATTAATTATTTTGAACTTAAATTTTGAAGTAATTAAAAATTAAAAATTATACCGAATATTATTATATTAAAAAATTATGCTAATTATTATTTTATCAAAATGTGGACCTGCACATGAAACAAAGGAACCACTAGTAACATGATGATTTTGGCTTTATCTATGTAACACGTTAATTAACAATCAAAATTCTTGTGTGGCTCTTATTTTCTTGTGTCCACATTGTCCTTGAATTACTCCGAATTTCCACACGCTAGTAATGAACCAAAAACTGTGAGAGGACAATGATTCTGAAGTGAAATATGACTTGTAAAAGGGGAGCCCAAGGAGCCACCAATTTTCAATTATTTTAAAAAATTATATGCATAATATATTTTGGATTTTCAGTTTTTATTTTGCATGAATTATATCCTATTTTTTACACTTTTCCTTATAAAATTAGTTCATTTGGTTTTCCAGTAATTTGCTTTTAAAATGTAAATTGTACATGCTTAAGGGTAACATCATATCTATTGATTGATGAATTTAATTGAATGGATAATTTATTATGTATGATTTTATAATTATTATTTGATCTAAATATGAAAAATTAATTTAAAAATAATATAATGGACAAAAATAAATTATATTTCAGTATAATTCATAATATAAAATTAATGATAGATTTTTATGGTTAGATATTTATACTACTTTTGTTTATTTATTTTCATTTTTCAATGTTGAAATTACCACATAAATTTTCTTGCTCATAAATTTAATTAAAATATATTATTATTTGTTTTTATATTTTTTTATCTTTAGTTCCGTTTTAGATGGAAAGATGCTTATAATAAGTTTATCGGTTCCATAATTTTTCAAGTGAAAAGATTATTTAAAGAATACTATAAAATCTAAGCATGGTTAAGGGTATCATTATTTAGTCTTATAAAAATAAGTTATCATTATTTTTTATGGTTACATATAATGAAATAATACTTTTTTCTTGTTTTTTTTATAACAGTCCATCCTCTATATATTTATTTTAATTTTGAAATTGATTTCATACATTATATACATGTTATAGTTAAAAAAATTATTTATAAAAATTAATTTTTAAGTTTAACCATAAAATAAAAAACTTAACTTCTCTCCTGATTAGAGCTCAAGAAAAATAGCCATTCACCAATATAACATTTCCTTCCTACCAATTGAGATATATCAATGAACTAAGTGGAGCAGGTAAGAAGGGGTCAAACCAATTTTCTATCCTTTTCTTTGGTACATTAGGGTCATCGCGGACTTCAACCAGATACCTTGTAAAATTATCACACCTACAGTTTGAAGTAATTCATCCTTCCTACTGTAGTAGACAATTATCTTATTGTGTTCTTCAAGTGTGTTTGTTTTTCTTTTTTCTTTTATCATTTATAATAGTAAGTCCTTGAGAAATAATTCTAATGAAAAATAAAGAAAGATGTTAAGCGACCCTCTAAACACAATTTTAGACATTGTAAGATATTTTTTAAATTTGCTCTTATTTCGAGTTAAGAGATAAATAAATAGCCAGTGAACAAAAGGGTCAAACAAGATTTAGAATTATTTATCACACATTTACTCTATTTCTCTCAATAGAACTCTTCCGCGTTGTAATGTCTATCTTATCTACTTGGCCTTTGACAAACAAGTGGAGACACACAGCATAGAGAATTTTCCTAGTACTCTTGTGCTTAAAATAGCATGAGAATAATGTTTCTACTACTTTCTTTTTTCTTTTTTCTTAACGGAATACTTAAACTACTACAATTACAATTCAAAAACACCTCACTATTATATATATATATATATATATATAATTGTTGATAATATTTAAAAAATTGTTACAAATATATATTTAAAATGTTACTTACTTTTAGTTTAAGTATGAATCATGTCATAATACCTGAAGCAAACTTCAAGGGCTAAGATTCATCTCACAGTTATATACCAGATGCAGGAAAGTCTAACACCAACAACCTCATTGTAAAACATTGATCATCAGAGCTTTGAATTACGAGTGACCTCTCCTTTGCAAAAACTTGATTCTCTCCTTCCCAATATATATATAAAAAAAAAAAAAAAACAAAGCTTTGAATTTCTACTGGCCTTTCCTCTCCTTATCAGAGAATCAGGTTTCTGCAAATATATAAACTAAAACGTAGGAAAATCAAGCCAATTTTTATATATTAATATACAGTTACATGCAATAATTATATCAAAAGTAAACCAAAAAAGAAGCTGACTCTGAAGAAGAGATTGTGGATGCAAAAATGCTACGCCATGGAAGAATATGGTCTTGCATCCTTGTCAGCACCGATGTATATTCTCTCAATATCTCCATCATGATCACTACCATTATCATATTTTTTGCCTTGTATTTTTTGTTTCCCTAGAAAGTTAAGACTTCACGGAGGAGTCTTCACACCTCAGGCTCGTAGAAATCTGTTGGGTTGGGCTCCCAACTATGTGCCAAAGCCCAATATTTTCAAGTCCAAAGACACTTAAGTGAGGGGTCTGAAATTAGGGGTTAGGAAGAGTGTTTTTCAGAAAAAGAGAGAGAAAGAAAAATCAGCCAAAAGAGAGAGAGAAAGAAGAGAGAAAGAGAGGAGATTTTCTCTCCAGAACCAGCGACCTTCCAGTCCAGATCGCCGTCAATTCCACCGTAGGATTGGCCTGAAAATTGGAGAGTGTGTTCACGACGTCATCATCTAAATTCTCACCGTTCAGTTTTTCATTTTAACATCTGTAGATGGAGAAATAGAGCCCAGACCGTGACTCTGTTCCAATTCACAGGAATCCTGACCAGCTTAGTGAAAACTGTCATTTCTGATTCATTAACCGTTAGATCGGGCTGAAATTTCAATATGATGTTTCAAAGATGTGGTTCAAGGTTTTGACCGTTTGGATCTTTGTTCTGTGGTAGATACTGGGAGTTTTTCAGCTTCTTGTTCTCTATTGAAAACCTTGTTGGTTTGTTGTATTGGCTGGCTGTTTGTACGAATTTGTACAGATTTTGAGACTCTCTTGTACCCTGATTTTGATCATAGTGGAGCTTGATTACTGGCTTGTGCCCGTGGATTTTACTTCTCAAATTGAGAGGATTTTCCCACGTAAATAATTGTTGTGTTGCTTGAGGTGATTATTATTTGTTGCCGTCAGTTGCTATTGTTGTTGCTCCTCACAGATGTAAGTTGTTTTTCCCATCAAAATCAAAGTTCATTCCCTTTTTATATATGGATCTAGTAGTTATTACAAGTGGACTTTTTCCATGAGATTAATTCTTTAATTATGGAGTAGGAATTGAAATTGGTATAAAGCACAAGCGGTTAGGCCGAAAAGGTTTTAACATTGGCACTTTCTGTGGAATTTGCAGGGTTAGACTCTTCATAATTAACAAATTTTCATGTGATAATTGCAACAATGATGATACAAAATATACGTTATTATGAGACCATATCAAAAGAAGGAAATGGATTCACATGCTGTTTATAATTTGGTGGATTCACTATATTGCAGGTAAATGGTGGTCATCATCACGGTGATAATTAATGAATTTGTTATCATGTATGGGGCTATGTGATCTTGTGGTGTATATGCGTTCAACCATTTATGTCTCTTCATCACATAGTTCGGGATTTTTAAAAATAATGTTTTTTTGTTAGATAATTTTGAGATATATGTCATCTGTATAACTTTGGTAAAGTATTTTTGAAATGATAATTTACATAAAAAAGATAAAAATAATTGTAAAATAAATGGTTTTAAATTAAATTATAAATAATATCTAGCGTAAAGATCAATTGATGTCGCATTGTTCTACCTTAATCAATAGTTATTATCAAGAATCGATAATTGGTTAATTATTAGAGTTTTATTTTTTAGAGACGTACTCACCTCAATTTTAAAAATTAACTTGTTGCCTTAGATCTAAAAACATACTCGTGTCTCAAGTTCAAAAGCATACAATAAATCTAGAATTTATGGTCTAGTTTTAATTTCTCCTTAAGAGATATCTAGTTTTAATTTGTTGTCGTCCATTATAGGCGTCAACATTAAAGTATTGTTCATCCCAAAGTGAGAGATAGGCATTCTCACTGTAGTTTTCATTTAACTAAGTCGTTGATTGTATGACATAATTATTGTATAATATTTTTGTTTCCGAATCAGATTTCGTCTTAAAAGAAATGTTGGAGAAAATGGATTAAGTCAGAAGTTTGGCAGATGATTGTATTGATTATATTATTAGGCGAGCTTAATTTGTCTAATTGTTTAGGAAATATATGATGCGATTTCGCTACCCGTTGTTTGACTCCATATAGATTTCGTCAACCTAGATTGTGAGTTTCAAATATTGAATAAATAGTTATTTTGTTGCTTGAATTAGATTGATATTTTCAAGTATGAAATAAATAGTTATTTTGGTTTTTAAATTAAAATTAATATTTTGGTTTGTAAATATATTACTTAGTATTAATCTAAATGATATGACACGCTAAATGTCATATTTTTTAAATTGATATAATCAATTAATTTTTAAAATAAATATATCTTCTCAATTTAAATATCAAAGTCTTACTCTTTATATATAGGATGCAAAATATAGCGTGATATAAGTATAACTCATAATAGACGAAATATGCATTAATCTAATCATTCCCTTCGTCATCTCATAAATTTTTTTGAAAAACTAATAAATTAGACGAGTTGTCAGGATTTAAGTTCCTCCATCCTAAAGGACCCATTTAATTTAATTTTTGAATTATTTTTTCTATATATTTCTATTTTTAATTCATTATTTTCATTAATTATATGTTTTATTTTGTTTACTAACAAATAAATGGAAAATTTTCTCATTATTGAAAATAATACGAATCAACCGTCTCAGGAGTAGATCTTTTGAAAAGCCCATATACGAAGATGTTAGATTCAATGAAGAAAGTGCCAACTTGCAGTGCATGTAAAAGGAAGGACTATATAATCCAAATGACAAAGAGAACCTAAATTGTTGAAAAACTTAATTTTATGGAAGAGACCTAACAAACTTTCTACTCCCATCATTTTCATAATAAAAATATTTGGTATATGATCAAATAATTAATTATAAAATATGAATAAAGAGAAATATATATATATATATATATATATATATATATATATATATATATTATAAGTAAGTTGATTGGTTGCCTGTGAAGTAAAGTTATTTTTCAATAATTACTTTAATTAGTTTCTCTCTATCATTTCATTTTTGTTTATATTATTCTCAAGTCAAAATTGTTCTTCCCACATGTTGAAATCTTATATCGCCTAAAAATATAATATGTTACATGTATAAGAGTGGGGAACAATCCTCACCTTATAAGCCGATTTTGTAAGGTTAAGTGGAGCTCATAACCCACATTTCACATGATATCAGAGCCGATGGTTTGACTTGACGAGAGATGGATCCATGAAGGTCAAGTGGACTTATCTTGACATAATTCCATTTGTCAAAAGTCTTCCGCTACAGGGGATTGTTTGAAGGGAGGATTGTTGAGATGCAATCAAAGTATCACGAACAATGCAGAACTCGAAAGAGAAGAAAAATTTTGCCAAAAGTCAAAAGATCTTCAAAAGTTAAAAGATTCTGCTACAAGGGAGGATTACTCTAGAAGTTAGAAGATTTTATAGAGATGAGTGCTTCAAAAGTTAGGAGAGATTTCAAGAGAAGATCGTTCCATAAGAATATTTTATTGGTTTTGATATAAGGAAAGATCATTGTAAAAGTGTACGACTTTGAATTAAGGAGAAATTTGTTATTTCTCGTGTTAATTCAAAGTCTCACATCAGAGAATATTAAAAAGGAGATATAGGGGTGAAAGACGTATGTATATGATAGAGTGATAGTTTTTCACTAGCACCGCATCCTTAAATCTAATAAATATATATATCAGGTTTTAGGTAATGTGTGTCAAATAATATGTAATTTGTAATTTTTACCAGAAAAAATTATATATGAAAGGGTTTGTAATTTTTGCTAGAAAAATTATATATGAAAGAGTTTGTAATTTTTGCTAGAAAAAATTATATATGAAAGAGTTTGTAATTTTTCTAGAAAAATTATATATGAAAGAATTTGTAATTTTTGCTAAAAAAAATTCATGTAAAAAGTTTATAATTTTGTCAAAATAAATTACATGTAAGAAGAATTTATAATTTTTTATTAAAAATTATAACTAATATTTATTCTAATAAAATGATGTAATAAATTTTGAGACATGAAACGCGTTAATTTTTATTGTGTATTTTTTTTTTCTATATTTATTTCCAGGATGTTGAGTTTCTAAACGTGGTTAGTTTTTTTAATTTAATTTTTTAATATTTTACTAAAATACCTTCTGCTGAAACAAAATTGATGATTGGTTTGTGTCAATCATCTCCTTACTCTTGAGCCACTTAACAACCTCGTCTCTGTATAATAATTGCAAGTTGCAAATTTGTCCGTGCATAAATATTAACACAAATAGAGAAATGGTTCACGGAAGAGAGAGTAAAGGTTGACTATAAAAAGCTGACTATAAATTTACATGTGGATCCTACTCAATCTAATCTAAAGTGGGTTGGATTTATTATCTCTATTTAGTGAAAGTATTAAACAAATAGACCAACCGGTAGATTAAAAAGAAATTTGAGAAATTTATTAATTATATATATATATATATATATATATATATATATTAAAAAAATTTATTAAAGATGTCGAAACATGTTCAGTTAGCCTAATCCAACACAAAACATTATATATACAAAAAAATTGTTCTAATTTATGTAAGTTGAATTTGTAGTGAGCTTATCTACTCACACAATTTTAACACTCCTGACTTATCTATATGAAAAAAATAATAATTTAAATACTAATTTTAAAAGAAAATAATTTTAATTTTACAGAATCATCAAAAATGATGTTTTGATATAATATCAAATTAGACCAAAAATTATTTATATTTAATATACACACACATTCATTATTTATAATATGATATATATTATAAAGATAACAAATTAAATAATTAAATAGTCCCCACAAAATATCTAATATGATATAATATCCTAATAAATAAAAATCTAATCCTATCTTGATAAGATATAATAATTCAATTAAAACTAAACTTTATAATTAATAAATAAGATATAACAACCTAAAAATAAAATAATCTTTTAAATATATAACACAATTTTTGACATAATGTAATCTCTTAATTTTAAATGTAAGCAATCTTTTAATTTTAAATGTCTATGTTTAAAAATCATATCTCAAAAATCCTAGATTTATTTTTTCAAATTTTTTTATCATATTGAATAATATGAATAATAACATGTTAATAATCAATCATAAAACTATTTATATCTTTTATTCAATTGAATCCGAGTTTATGTTTTGCATTAGTCAATTAAATTTCATCTTGGTACGGTTTTTAATTGTTCTCGATCTCTTTCAATATTATATTTTTTCATTCTACGTACTTTTATTCTACAAACAGAAATTTAAAATTTTACATAATTTTAAATTCATCACAATATCTTTTAAATATATGAAACTTATTTATTTTAATTTATATAATATAATTATAACCTAAGGGTAAATGTCATAAGAATATATATATATATATATATATATATATATCATATTTTAAATTAATAAATTATAAATACATATTTCGTTCTAAAATAGAATTTTTTTTTCTATCTAATAATCAATTTCTTTTTTTTAAATATTAAAAAAATAACTCTTTTACATATATGCACCAATAATCCTATTATATGATATATATATATATATATATATATATAATATTTTAAATTAATAAATTATAAATACATATTTCCTTTTGAAATATATTTATCTTCTATCTAATAATATCTTTTTCAAAATATAAAAACATAACTCTTTCACACAAGTAATAGCTATTATATTATATTATATTAATAATGAATATATATTCTTAAAATAAATTTATTTTGTATTTAATTAATAACAGAATGTAAAGATTTTTCTAAGAAGCTGTTATGTTTAGACTGAAATTACTCGGAAATGCAATATTTGAAAAGATACTTGCAATCTGCGTGGCAGTTGCTACCTCTTTTCCAGCAATTTTTCCCTAATCTTTTGTTATCATCTTACTTTTGCACTATCTTCTGCTATTTCCGTTATAAATCCCAATCCAAATCCTTCAATTTCCCTCAAGGTTTTCAAACTTGTTTTGTTTTTTCATCAAAAAAGTGATTCCAAATTTTATTGGGTCTGGACAAGTTTCACCGATCCTCCATCGCAGAAGCGATGAAGGGTGTTGGATCGTATCCTGATTGGTCCTATTACGCGCCGCCGCCACCACCACCACCGAATTCAAACCTTTCAGCTTTTGCGGTTCCCTTTAGTGTGAATCCATATAGTTCCAGTGAAGTTTCAGCTGAATCCACAGAAACTGTGTCCCCTATTCACTCTCAATCATACGGTTACGATTTCTTGTCAAACGCGGTTAGAGAACTTGAGTCCAGTGCTCGATTCCCTCATCCGGGTTTGCCTTCTTATGACGGAAGATCAAGTCTTGTTGAAGCGCAACCCTATCACCCTTCATATTCTACAATCCTTGGTCAGTCTTCTCCAGTGGCACCTTATCATTGGTCTTTGGATTGGCCTTCTCTTGTGGATGCTAACAAGTCACCTCCTGAGTTAGGGTTTTCTGCTCAAAATGCTGCTTCATGGGATCAGTTTCCAGACTTCAGTAACCGTGCCGGCGAGAAACGATTCGGAGTTTGGAGTGATATCCCCTCAAAGGAAACAAATCCTGTTGGTTTGGTCCTTGAAGAAAGGACCAATCAGAATCATGGTATTTTGTTTTATTTTATATTGTTTTTGCGTTTTTTCAAATTATTGTGCTGGTTGTAGACGTGTTTAATGTTTTTGATTACTTGATAAACATGTCTTCTTTTTTCACTCTTAAAACAATAGTTGATGACAAAAAATTAACTTTCTTTAAAAAAAATAAAATTGAACTGGGCAACTTCTAAGTAATCTGAGTGTGATACACTTCACAGAATTACATTTATATTACTTTATAATATAATATGATATAATTTAGACAAAATCTAGCATTTGAGATTACTCTCCATGTATGTTTCGCATTAGGGGGATCCAAATTGTAATTAGAACAAGCTGATATCCTTACGAATTTCATGGCTGAAGAACAATGCATGGTTCTTTGATTTCAGTTAGTTTCAGAACAATTAAAGTTAGAAAAAGAAGTATGGTATTTTGATGATGTTAAGTGGGAAATTAACTTCTCATCTTTTATGTTGAAAATAAGTCTACTAATTTTATTAATGCAGGACATCAAGATGTGAAGGACTCTGCTATGGGTGAGGTTTCTCATATGGTTGATTGGGAAAAGCACAATGTGCTTGCTAATGGAAATCATTTACATGATACATCTGACTGTTGGGGAACTATTAAACCCACACCGGCTGAGCTTTCAGGTTCATGTGTTATGCAATCTTCTTTAATGTCTCTGGAAACTCATCTCGACACCCCTTTGAAAGTATCTGCTGATTCATTGAATAATCACTTGTCAAATACTGGTTCATATGTCCAACCATCAAGACTTGATACTGTTTCTTCATTGCCAGGAGCAGGGTTGGTTACAGATTTGAATATTGAGAATATTATAGCAGATGAACATGTTGAGCACAATAATTTCTGTAATACAAAGGAGTCCTATCACATGCCTACTCCTGGAACTACTGGCAGTTGCTTTGATACAGGTCATCTTCAAATGCATCTAGGAAGGAATGAACCTTCCTCATCAAACAAAGCAATGATTTCAGACAATGATGTTTCAAGGGATGTTGTTGATTATATATTTAGAGAAAGGGATGGATTTCAAAATCATCACTCATGTATGGATAATTTAAGCCTCAGACTTAGTGCTGTTGAAGATGTCAATTTTGGTGAGAAATCTTTTGAGAGTGGTGACCGATGCAATCCGGCTGAGGACTCACCTTGTTGGAAGGGAGCATCTGCTGCTCACTTTTCTCACTTTGAACCTTCTGTGGCTCTGCCTCCACATTATGTACACAAAGAAGAAGGTTTTGGTTCTGTTATTCAGGATCCTCATAATTATCTGCTTGATACAGAAATATTTTTAAAAAAATCATGTGAAAAAACAAGTTCAGTGGGTTCTCCAGGGAAATTTTCACTCACAAAGTTTGCATCCAAAGATTGCAAGTCAGGAGGTGTGGCGAATGATGGACCTTTTCAAGCCAAGCCTAGGAGTGATCTTGGGTTTCAACAATTTCTGGATGTTATGAAAGTAAAGGAAATGAAGAAAAAATGTTTGACACCAGCCAAGTCATCTGATTGTGAGTCTGGATCTTCTCGCACAGAGCAAGTTGTAGAGGAAAAGAAATTGATGTCTCAAGAACAGCACATTTCATGCACAGGCGATGCAGATGCTGGATGCAATGTTAATAAATGCTTGGAATCTGTTACATATTGCACTGCAAAACCTGCACTTCCCTCTCCTTCTTTGTCTGTTACCCCTGAAAATTCAACTGGGAAAGTGTTGATTGAAAGATTAAATGTTCAAATGCTGGTTGATACTATGCAAAATTTATCAGAGTTGCTTCTTAATCATTGCTTAAATGATGCTTGTGAATTGAAAGAGCGAGATTGTAACATCCTTAAAAATGTGATTCGTAATCTTAATACTTGTGCTTTGAAGAATGCTGAACAAATTGCCCCCTCACAAGAATCTCTATTCAATCAGCCAGAAACATCTAAGCATGCTGCTGGAGAGTCATATGAGTTTCTCCAGGTATGCTTTTTATTTCTTATGTTCAATACACAGCTCTTTAGTGGAATTGGAAACGCTTTTTTTTATAAGTTATGAGTTACTGGAAAAATTTTATAATTTTTTGCCTCTGATTGAGTATAGGAGCATAACAGCAATTGAAATTCATGGTTTCACACATTTAGCATAAACGAATAAAATTTCACTCATTGTAGTAAATTAACTTTTTTCTATGTGATAATAGCCTTTTCATCAAACAAAGCAATTAGTATGAATATATACTTTTAATGTGTTTTCCTGGGACATATGTTTACTGTTTAGGATAATAATAGATTGTATTATGTAAATAAAATAATGAAATTAAGAAAATCATTAGCAAAAAGAAAAGAAGAATGTTAAGATTTTCCTAATAAATAGTATGATTAGATTCCTTTTGTAGAAGGAAAAGTACAGGTATCTTGGATTGTTTTGCTTCCATGATATAGAAGCTGGTATTTTGTGTATTGTTATATGCTGGACATATTTTTACTTCTGTAAATTCCTTGAATATATTCTCAGAAGGCAAAACTCAAGAATCCAGAATTAATCAATATCGGACCAGTAAGCTCTAAGGTTGAGTCTGAGAATCCACATGTTGCAGATGAAAAATTGCGTTTCAGGTTTGGGAAACCACATGGGAACCTTTCAGATTCTGTTTCCCTGAGGATTGATACAAAAATGACAGAGACTGATAACATGACTAAGGTATTCTGGCAATTTATTTCTCTTTATTTACTAGTACACCTTTTCAATTAGATAGGGGAAAGTCTCACTGGAAGGATAATATTTAATTGTTGTTGGCATACTTTTTTATCTGTAGGATCTAAAGAGGGTTCTTATGGAGAATTTCGATGATGGTGATGAAGGAGCAGCACCTCAGACTGTATTATATAAGAACCTATGGCTGGAGGCTGAAGCTGCACTTTGTTCTGTCAATTACAGAGCTCGCTATCATCAAATGAAGATTGAAATGGATAAATACTTCAGAAAGGAAAAAGGTTGACATTTTTTTCATTATTTCAATGACTGTTACAAACCCTTTATAAGTAACCTGTAACCTTGATCAATTTTTTTCCTGTTTAAGCTTATTTTCTTTAATTATATCTCATATGATGCTGCTGTAGAGAACGAGAAACAAACAGAATCTGAAGTTGTTCCAACTTTGAGCCAGAGTCAGAGTTCTGCAGCTGAAGTGCACAATTATTTAGACCCTGACTCTGTTACCCTGAAATTGGCTGCTACTGATATGAAATTGCCTAGTTCAATGACACCCGAAGGGAAAACTAATTATTCAGACCCTGACTCTACTGCCCAGAAATTGGCTTCCTCGGATGCATCTACCATTCTAGAGGAACTATCTCGTTCAAAACTTTCTACTGATATGAAAAGGCCTAATACAATGACACCTGAAGGAAAAGGTGGTCAAAACCTGGATAGCTTAATCGATATTTATGCTGTTTGCTGTTCAGGCAAGGAGGCTGAAACAAATAATGAGGCTTCTGTTATGGCCAGATACCAAATTCTCAAAGCCCGGGTTGTCCCCCAATGCGTTGATACTACCAACCAAGAGGAACCATTAGAAATAGCAGACAAGTCAGCATGTGGAGAGATGGATGATCAAAACCAAGTTAACCTTTGTGAAGATTCTCCTATTCCTGAAAACAGTGGGATTGATTATGCAGCATCTGTTGTGGCTAGGTTTCATATTCTGAAATCCCGTATTGAATGTTCAAGTTCTATTTCTTCAGAAGGCACACTCTTAGATGGAGTTGAATTTGCTGGCAAAGCAGTGGATGATGACATAACAATTGCAAAAATTGTTTCTGACAGTGAAATCCACGCCAATCCTGCTGTTGCACATCTCAATTCCTACACTGCCCTGGAGAAGTCGATCCCAAAGAAGTTTCATGAGGATTTGGAGGACAGTCAAGAAATTCAGCCTTGTGAAGCCTGGGAGTTTCAGATTCCTACTTTCCACTCTGATGGCTTCTCGTCAGATTGGGAACATGTGGAGAAAAGCTTGTAGGGCCACTTTGAAACCCTGATAGATTGATTATATGGTTCAATAAATGTCCTACGTTTGGTTATATGACTGAATAAATGTTTGTGGGTTAAACTTTTTACTATCTGTGTCAGATATGCATATTGCAAAATTTGTTACTCTTTGTCCTATCTGTATATAACAATGCCAGACTTCTAATTTTTGGTTTATCTAATGTATGCTTGCTTTTGGGTTAGACTTTTTACTATCTTTGTCAGATATGCATATTGCAAAATTTGTTACTCTTTGTCCTATCTGTATATAACAATTCCAGACTTCTTATTTTTGGTTTATCTAATGTATGCTTCCTCACTTGTGCTTGTTGATAAATAAGTGCAAGTAACAGAAAAGTTAAGTTGCTAATTAGTTTCCCATTCACTTGTTACTTTCATGAACAGATTCTTTACTAATCATAAAATGCTGTGTTTTTTTCTCCTGTCCTGCACCTGAATTTATGAAATTGATATATTTATTGATCCAAGTATTCCTTACTTGTCCATCGGGAAGCCTTTGTTTCTAATTTTATATATATATATATAGTTCGTGTGTGTGTTTTAGGTGAACTACAAGCATGTTTGTGCATCCGTTGGAAGAGTATTAGTCGTTACAACAAATGTTTGTGCATTAGGCAGTGAGTTTCTGTTCAACATTTAGTGTCGTGTATCTGAAAAGGCATTTTCATAATATAGCATTACCACCATAAAATTGGTAAAAATTGTTTTCCAAAAAAATTATGGTTTTATGTTTTAACAGGTTAAAAGTTACATTCATTGTTTTTACTGACTTCTTGCTTTCTTCGGGTGTTTTCACCATTGTGGCTGCCATCATCGATTCCTAGGTTTTTAAATTTTTGGTTTTAAAATTGAACCGGAGTACTTGAACCAGAGTACTTTTTCTTGGTTTTAAAATGTACCGAAGTTCTAAAAGAATTTCAGCAACACTATACAAAATTGGTAGCAAATTGAATACGTTTTAACAGTACTGACCATAGTCAGTAATCACATTCTGGATGAAAATGAGTTTAATTTCAGAATATTATTATCGGAACGTTAAAATAATTGAACTTAGCTCTATGTATAAAAGGGGAAAATGTTTTAAGAACGGATGCTTAAACTCTCTCGTCTCGGAAAAAACATTGAGGGCAGTTGAGATTCAAAAAGGAGATGCCATTACCATCATTATTCGTAGATATTTACTACCTAGCCCTGTGAAATTTAGCATTTTTTAAGATTCCAATAATCCTAAGATGGGTAGAGCAGTTTAATAAAGGAAGGCATTTGAATGCCATTCTAAACAACTACAATCCTTTACGGTTTAGGTTTCCATATAGATCATTATTCTGTCACGATCAAGACTATACCTAATCCCATTAGGACACATCAATTCATGAGAAATAATGGTTTAGAACATATAAATAGTCTTAAAATGTGACTTTATCAATTTGTTCTTAATATGAAGTGCTAAATCTGAAAGCCATTTTTCCTAATCCATGCCTTATATCGAGGAATCTAAAAGTTGCTGTAACAACTAACACATAGACCTACCATGTAAATATTATCTAAAAATATTTTTTGGTCTATTATATTTACTAATATATTCAACTTTAACAACTAATTTGGATTTTCGTGCACTCAAGTCAACTAGAATCAATATACTCACGTATTCCTTATCCTATCACCGCGTGGAATCTTGAGAAATGGTACTATCATAACACTACAATAATAGTATGATATTACTTGTTCTGCTTGTCCTTTCTTATAGCTCCCCAATCACTTGCATTCTTGACGACCAATTAATGATGAATAATGATACTCCACCTTGCATTATCACGTGGCACTAAACCTCTTAATCCTGTATAAATAGGCCATAACTATGTCATAAGTTTTACTTAGAAGCAAAACAATCATTTAGAGAAAATGAAGTCAATAAAGCTTAAATGTATAACTATAGTTTTTCTCATATACTTTTTGAAACAAAATGCTCATGCTCAGCTAGAGGTTGGGTTTTACAGCTATTCATGTGGCATGGCCGAGTTCATTGTAAAGGATGAAGTCAGAAAAGCTGTTACTAATAATGCTGGACTTGCTGCTGGGCTTGTAAGAATGCATTTTCATGATTGCTTTATAAGAGTAAGTCATTATATGAAACCATTTGCTATCACCCTTAATAAAATTTGTAATTACCCTCTTTCTTTAGTAAAACTTTAGCTTCTTCGTTGATTTTAGGGGTGTGATGCATCAGTGCTTCTTGACTCCACTCCCTCAAACACTGCAGAGAAAGACTCTCCAGCAAATAAACCGAGTCTGCGAGGGTACGAAGTCATTGATAATGCCAAGGCTAAACTTGAAGCAGAATGCCCTGGAATTGTTTCATGTGCTGACATTGTTGCATTTGCAGCAAGGGATAGTGTGGAGTTAGTAAGTCTGGCTACTTTGTCCTAGAAAGATTTCTGAAAGCAATAAACTGATCATATATCATTCCTTGTTTCATGCAGGCTGGAGGGGTTGGCTATGATGTTCCAGCAGGAAGAAGAGATGGGAGAATCTCACTGGCTTCAGATACAAGAACAGAGTTACCTCCTCCAACTTTCAATGTAAACCAACTCACTCAACTCTTTGCAAGGAAGGGATTAACACAAGATGAAATGGTCACCCTTTCAGGTATACAAGAACTTTATGATTGCTCTTGCTTATAGCTTAAATTTGCTAATGGCATGTACTTTGTGCATGCAGGAGCGCACACCATTGGCCGGTCTCATTGCACAGCTTTCAGCAGCAGATTATACAATTTCAGTAGCACTTCAACACAGGATCCAACTTTAGATCCTTCATATGCAGCATTTCTGAAGCGGCAATGTCCACGAGGCAACACAAACCCAAACTTGGTGGTTCCAATGGACCCTTCTAGTCCTGGAATTGCAGATGTAGGGTATTATAATGACATATTAGCAAACCGAGGCCTGTTCACTTCTGATCAGACACTCTTAACTAATGCTGACACGGCCAGCCTGGTGAATCAAAATGCCAGGAATTCATTTCTATGGACAAGTAAATTTGCGGATGCAATGGTGAAGATGGGTCATATCAGTGTCTTAACAGGTAATGCTGGAGAAATTAGAACAAACTGCAGGGTGGTCAATAGCTAGCAATGGTGGTGAAGGACTTGAGTACCTGCAGCAATCATTTACAAATTCTAGGTCATGTTCTTGTTTTTTTTTTCCTGCTTGATTACATAGCAAGTAACCTTGCTTTCTTTTTCATTTTCTTTCTTTTTTTTTTTTTTTTGTGTAACTGGTATTCATCTGTCGGTGGATCGTAGTCCTCTCTATTTCCCTGAAAATGAATTAGATAACTTGTCATGTGCAACAAGAATTTACTCACGTTTGTCCAAAGTCTAATCACAACTCATCGATATCAACCACATACCTTTTTCCAAGCTAAATTAGCAGATTACATGTCTGCCTTCACCAATACATTTAGAAATATCACCTTATAATTTTAATATTAATTCAATTTAATCCAATAATCTATATCACCAAAAAGTCTACAAGAATTCCTAGCTCGATGGCCTCCCATTTCCAAAGGGAATGAGCCTTTAGCGTTGCAAGTATAACCATATATACCCAAAGTTTAAACAAAGAAATTCAGGCACAAAGATACAAAATTCATAGAAGACTTTTATGAATAAAAACAACAAAATAATATGACCATTGATCATCGTCATATTGTACCATAATTTTTGGAGAGCAACATAAATATAAGGAATAAAGTAAACAACCATATAGACCAGAGATAAGTTATGACTACCACAAAAATTATAAGGATGGCACTAGTTCCAAAATCATCCCCAAAAATCAACCACTACAAATAGAACTTAAAATGTAACTAAGTAGTGAGCTCCATAATGGCACCAACAATGTCCCCATCGTGAGCCTTGAGGGCCTTGACAGCCTTGCTTTTTGACACTCCTGCTTGAGTCATCACCAAATCTATGTCATGGGGCTCAACGCCAGTTTCATCAACCTCCTCCTCTTCTTCAGGTTGTGCCGCACCTGCTGCAGCATCTTGATCTTGTTTTGCAAGCACAGATCCCACATCTGGCATCCTGAACTGTTGAGCAGCCTGTGTCTGCAACTGAGAGCTCAAGTCCTCTATTTTTGCCTCCCCAAATATGACATAGGTTTCAGAATTTGGACTCTTGAAGACATCAGGTTTTGAGATGAAAAAAAGAATCTAAAGCATAGAATAATTTGGTCAAAAGCCATCCACCTTCAAGATAGATCACAAAAGCAACAATAACAACATATACAATAACTCACATTTTTTGTCCTCTTGATTGTGACTCTACTAACACCAGTAACAGGTTTCAGTCCCAGCTTCAACATTGCTTTCCGACTCTTCTTCTCACTTCTGCTCTGCTTCCCACCCTCAGTACCACCTGCATCTTAAAATCCATTAATGTCCAGGAGAACATATCAACAGATATGGTGTCATAATTGAAGATGTGCAATAAAAAGGTGTATATTGTATTTTTCTTCAGGTAAAACCCTATTACTATAATTCTAACATTGGCTACACTGCGAATCAATGTACAACTGCATAAGACAATCCTTGTTGAATAATGAATGTATATTATATGCACCTACAATGCAAAAGTCTTAAACAGTCTGAACCGATCAAAAACTACCATGTCCAAAAGTCATACCTACATTGTCAATGCATAACTATTAAACTTGTGTTTTCACACAGAAAGAGAAAACTCAAAAAGTGATTTATTTCTATGCCCTGTTGTGAGTCTAAAATATTTAGTATGTCAACTAATTAGAAATCATGATAGTGCATAAACTATTTGCGTTGGTAAAACTCGACAAACTTATCATACATCACAATTAGTAATTAGAAGGAAGAACAAAAAGCCATATACACTGAAGATGCATAAACCATTTCATTTATTCATCACAAAATTATATAAGAAATCACGTCTCAAAAAATAAAAACATTCAGATGTAAATCTATCTATAAGCAAATCCGTTAATCAATGTTAACAGCGATATATACCAAACAAAAAACGTTGAGATTACGAAATTAACGATAGAGAAAAGGAAAAGGGAAAGACCTTGAGCGTCGTCGTCTTTGTCATCGTCGTCGTCCTCCTCCTCATCGTCGGACAAATCTTTGTCATCATCATTGACGTCTTCGACAACAGGAGCGTCATCTTCCTGAGAAAAAATAGATCGTGGAAGCGAATGAGAGAAAAAGTAAAGTGGTAAATAGAAACGGAATCAAATGGAAATGGGGGAACCTGGGATTGAGGCTTCTTCTTGAGGGTTGCGTCGTCGACGGAGGGGACTTGGTCGGCGGCGGCGTCGACAACGGGACCCGGAGACATGGCTTAAGAGTGAGTGAAGGAAGAGAGTGAGAGTGAGAGTGAGAGTGAGTGTAGTACGAAACGATAGAAAATGAAGAAACGATGGATTCGGAGTTTGTTGAAGCTATTCATTTGTTTCCCTATCGGGTCAAGGGTTTTCGGATTCCTAGGCCCATCATTTACGACGGCCTCTTTTGCTTTCCGTTGCTCCATTTTCTTACTTATAAAAAAGATAAAATAAAATTATTTATTACGTAATAATAAAATAAAATATTTGCTGTAAAAAAGTATATCCACAACTTTAGGCAAAATTACTTATTTCCTTTTTTTTTTTTTTGTTTTTTCCATCGAAAGTAGAGTTTCATTTCATTAATTTATATCATTATTTAATATATTCTAATTATATACATCATCAAAGATGGAAATTTATAATTAACTAACCGTTTTACCAACATCATTTTTAACATCCCTTAACCTTATGATTTTGTTTCAAAACTAATTATTTTTCTTAAAATAATATTATTTTAATCAAGGTAAGATACATTTAATCGCTCTGATATTTTAGAAATTTAATTTTAGTCTTTAAAAAAATTGTTCTATTTCAGCTCTCAAATTTGAAAATATACAATTTTTTAATACCAAAATGGTTTAGATATCACTTTATATTGGTTATAAATTAACATTTAAATCATTTTAAAGGCTAAAAGTAATATATTCTTATATAAGAAGAATTATAATAGGACAAATTTTGAGAGACAAAAACTTAATTATGAAATTTAAGAGAAAATAAATTGTTGTAATATTAACTTTTGATAAAAATAACCTTAGTTTTAACTATCCCAAAATGACTTATACACTTTTCTCACTTTCTAATGTAATATTTTTTTTTAAAAAAAGTTTATTCTAACGTAATTATTAGAAGAGTATACGCTAAGAACAAAACATTTACTTGTGATGAAATTTATTGTCCGTATAAAATCTTAAACCACAGTCATTATTTTAGGATGGACATAATAATAATTAGCATGTGTCTTCGATCCTGCTGCTCATTTTCTGAATAATTATTATGTGAAACATAACTAATTTTTATAATTAAACAAACCGTATAAGAAATTTGTACAGAAATTTTAAAAATAAGGGACATTTGCGTAATTTTAGAAAACCGGAGAAATATTCACATAATTTACTCTTAAATTAATTTTCTTATTAAGTAAAGAAAGATCGGTTAAAAATAATCTTAACAATAAACTAAACCCACATTTACAAAGTGAGTATTTGTTTATCTTCTTGATTGTTTTAAATTATAAGGTTTCAATATTGTATTTTTCCCCATGACACAGTTAATAAACCCTGTCTCTTTTGTTAGATACTAAACTTTTTAAAAAAAAACACAAAGAAAACAAGCCTAAATAAAACAACAATGTGATCATTCAGAGACTTTGGAAAACGCAACAAAATTATGAAGTAAACGGTAAACCCAAACATATAATTGTTAAGTTAATTCAGTTGAACACAAAAACGGCACTAGTTCTCTAATATCATTCCGAACAAAACATACAAATAGAATAGAACACAAAGCTCAATTAAGTAGTGAGCTCCATGATGGCACCAACAATGTCCCCGTCGTGAGCCTTGAGAGCCTTGACGGCCTTGCCTCTTGACACTCCTGCCTGTGTCATCACCAAATCAATGTCGTGAGGCTCAACGCCAGATTCATCAACTTCCTCCTCTTCTTCAGGCTGTGCCGCAGCAGCTGCAGCATCCTGATCTTGTTTTGCCGTTACAGATCCAATATCTGGCATCCTGAACTGTTGAGCAGCCTGTGTCTGCAACTGAGAGCTCAAGTCCTCTATTTTTGCCTCCCCAAATATGACGTAGGTCTCAGAATTTGGACTCTTGAAGACATCAGGTTTTGAGATGAAAAATAGGATCTAATGCATAAAATAATTTGGTTAAAAGCCATTCATCATCCAGATAGATCACGGAAAAGAACAACACATATATGATGACTCACATTTTTAGTTCTCTTGATTGTGACCCTACTAACGCCGGTAACAGGTTTTAGTCCCAGCTTCAACATTGCTTTTCGACTCTTCTTCTCACTCCTGCTCTGCTTTGAGCCCTCACCACCACCTGCATCTCAAAGTCCAATAAAACAAATTTATCAACAGGAAGATTAACGGATACAAGCAAAACAAATACAGATACAGCGGAGGGCAAGTAACAAAAGGAACACATTATTTTCTCAAGGTAACTATGTGACATATATTGCAACAGCTATAGAGTGACATTTTTTTATTGGAATGATCCAACATTATAAAAATCACAAGCACAGAAAAGCAGTAGCAGAATATAGTCAAGACCTGGCGTTCAACATCAACAAGAGAATCCCAAACATTGTAATGGTGGTACAAGAAAGATCTCAGCGATCATCTGAAGATCCCTAAAGAGGGGCCATCTCTCCAGCAAATTGAGGTGCTGAAGATTCAGTGAGGTCCTCAACTAAGGTAAACCTTTCTAGTTTAGGCAGACATTAGCCTTTAGGACCTAGCTGATCTGTTAATGACTATAGTAAAAAATAAATAAAACAGAGACCCAATCATCTGACTTATAAACTGTAAAGCTGAAAAGGAAAAATACTTAGAATGCTAAAAAATAACTACAAGTCAATCTCTAGGACTCACTGAAATGACCATCTTAGGATATAGTAAGATTGACAAGTAACAACTAACTAAGAGTTTAGCCAAGTTTCCTTTAAATTCCTTTTGTTTCCAGTTAAACCATCTGTAGATAATCAATGTATCTCCAAGACAGCCATTGTTCATTAAGGTGCAAAGGTACCTCCAGTCCACATGTAAATAATGCTTTTACTTGAGACAAATACAACAAACATCAAACACTAAAACCAATGCACCAATAAACAGTAAACACATACAAATAGCAGTCAAAACCCAAAAGATAAAGCAGTTGAAGATTCACTGTAACCAAACAGCTACACTTCTATACACAAGAGAGTTATAATAAGAAATCTTGTTATGGTCGCTCCACCATGACTTGTAGATAACAGTAAATTCCAAACTATATGCAAATTTGCTTAATATAAGTAGGTATTGTAATTCATTTAGGTCAAACGAGTAAATAAACCACAAAACTCAACTCAAACCCTAGAAAAAATCACAAGCACATGGAAAAGTAACTAGCTTGACAATAACAGAAATATGTTAAATTAACAATCACAGAAATAGGCTATATTTATTAACAATTACATAATAAGTACCAAATAGGGATTTAATTAGGTCAGAACGTAATCAAAGGAAAAAGTTAGTGAAATAGAAGAGGACCTAGAGCACCATCTTCCTTGTCATCGTCGTCGTCGTCGTCGTCATCATCTTCATCGTCATCAGCTTCGTCATCCTTCACGTCTTCGACAACGGGAGCATCGTCGTCCTGACATTATTCACGGAAATGAGACATCAAACATCAACAGAGCAACGAATCTAATCCAAGCAGCGACAATAAGCAAAACACAATTGAATGTTTCAAAAATTAAAACGACAACAGGAACAAGAAAAACGAGTGTAAATTAATAATAACAAAAATAATAATAGTAATAATAAGTGATAAGGAGAGGAACCTGTGGTTGAGATTTCTTCTTGGGGGAAGCGTCATCGACAGAGGGAAGTTGTTGGTCGGCTTCAACCTCAGGGGAAGCATCAACAACGGGACCTGGAGACATGGTTTGGTGAGTTTGGTTAATTTGGAGAGAATTGGGGGTTTCTTTCCCTTGGCGTAGGCTGTGATCAATGAGTTTAGTGTTTAGACGATAAGTATAGATATAGATAGGGATAACTCTCTCCTTTTCTCCTTATTCCGCAACCAGGGTTTTTCACTTATTGGGCCACCTCTCTATTCCAGCCCACTTTATAACCTTTTAATTCTTCTTTTTTTTATTATTATTATTATTAAATTTTCATTGCTAAATATAGTAGAGAAAATATTAGGTGGTATAATCACTTGCACTATAGTTTCAATTTCCATTGGTTAGCGACTATGGTTTCTAATCACCTCAATATTATATAATCATAAAATTTATTTTTGATTAATGAAAATTTAATTATCTGTTTAATGTCTACAATTTTATTAATTATACTTTTTATTTGATATAATTTTTAAAAAAATATTTTAAAAGTGACATTTTTAACTCTTATAATTTACATTTTAATCTTTTTTTAATTTTTATATTTTAGACGGTAGGAACTAAAAGGAAATTAAAACATAAATTTTAATCTACAGAAACTGAAAGGGTCACTTTTAAAATATAGGAACTAAAATGCAAAGTCTATGAAACTACGATGAAATGGATAATTAAGCTTTTATAAAAAAAAAATACCACTTAAATACATGGCATATATAAATTAAATGGAACTATAAGAACTACATAATAATAATTTGTCATAGAGGTGACGGGATGAGACCATGGCATGAAAGTAGCAAAATGGGCATATGGCTGTTCACTTCTAATCTTGTTTTTATATATACAGAATAAAAACAAATGAAAATGTTTTTGATTAAATTATTTTATAAACAGCTTTGTGACATCAAGAGAAGATGCACCTGGTTTAATCTTTTGGCACCATCAAGAGAAGATTCACCCTAAACCCTAAACATTTTTTGTCACCTTTAAAGGTAAAAGTAACGGAGTTTTTCTTCCTTGGTTGCTCTCATATTCTGCATTTTCTTGTCTTCATCAAGATCGATTGCATAATCAGAGATTCAAAGGCGTCTAGACTGGTTTTTCATTTTCCAATTGATGAAATCTGAGTTTCTTGCTCACATCAAGATCCATTGCTATATTCTCAATAGGAAAGGAGAGGATTTTGGAGACCATTTGGTGAAGAGATTGACTTTGTCATTCATTTTTCTTTTCCCTTCTCTATGATATGTGTGTGGAAAATGTTAAAATTATTGTAGTTCAAATTCGTAGTTAGGAAAAAGAAAAGGTTCTATACAGACTCAATAAACTTTAGTTTTGCTAGCTTTGGTTTATGCTAAGGCTCATTTATACATGTATTGTTGCTTGGTGTTTGACACAGAACAATTAGTTACAACAGAAAACATCAGCATCTTTGTGTACCAAAACAGCTATACATCATAATGAAGTGAAGTTTGCACGGAAAAAGGTTGTGTAGAAAAAGCCAACACAAAACCAGTAATTACAAAACTGATTCATGAAGAACATGAAATGTATATTAGAATAAATCCAGCAGTTAGAGCTCATGAGCAGGAACGATCTACTACATCACGGCACCACACGCCCGTTTAAACAGAACGATTGGCTACAATATACAATTGTTATTAATCTATACTACCCAGAAAGAAATGACAGATTTCTCACTGTTAATTTGACAGCCAAACAAAACTAGATATATTCCGTGAGAGTCCCAATCTGAAATGCCATTAGACTCTGCCAGTAGCATTTTAGCAATCAATCTAATATCATTTTAGCATTTTAGCCATTGGACGTTTCTTCTTATTCCTTTGATTCTCCCAGAAAGCAGCACTATCGGCATTGCAATGGCAGCCCTTCCAGTAATTACATGGGGCAGCCGAATCACAAACAAAACAGTAGCACTGTGCTCAATCAAAGATTATTGTCACAAGTTAACAAATAATATGGATGGGAAATTTATAAGACTAATGGCATATAAAATATATAACAGGGTAAATCACCTTATCAGTGAATGTGTTAAGCATTGTCACATAATATCTGAAATTGTCCACAGTAACATCTAAATCCGTAAACAAGTTAACTCATTTTGGCCCATAAACATATGTTAATATTGTCTCTTAAGTCATACGTTTTATCTAATGGTTGAATTAATTGATGAATGACGGGGAGAATTAAATACACTATTAACGGCCTTGACCCTAAGCTCACGGTTTTTTTTTTTTTTTATTATTATTATCAATGATGGTCATTAAAGAAGGGATTCTTACAAAGTAGATCCACCTAACCTTCCTCATAAATAAAATACCATTAAACCTCTTAATGTTCTGAGTCTTCGTGATTTTATTTTTGAACTTTTTTCATACGGTCTTTTACCAATGATGGCAATTAGAGAAGGGACCCTGTCCACATGACCTTTCCTATAAACAGTGGACCACTAATCCTCTCATTGCCCTAAGTTCTCACCGGTTTTGGACTTCTTCTAAAAGGCCTCTTATCAATAAAAGTATTTAAATGTGTTTATAAACTTATGTGACATCCTCTGTGCTTCCAATATAGAAGATTGTTTGCATCCCAAACAGAATGTAATTAAACGTGTAAGCTTGTTTTTAATTTTCTTAATTTCAGACACTAAGGGGACAACACCGAACACTTTCAGATACGAAATAAGTGATTTACCCTGTAAACAAATAACTAACAAGATAGCAAGCTCTATTACCATTTCACAATAGCTCTCATGCGGCGTGGTCTTGAAGGGAAATTTCAGACAGAGATGTCTCGAGTGCGGGTAATCTCTGCAAGCAACCTAATACAACTCCAAATCTTAAATCCCAACACTTAAACGATGATACAAGTGTAAAAGGACTAAAATCAAATGGGTTTTTCATCTAGTCAAAACCCATGAAGCAAAAAAACGAAAAGTTTGTACCTTGCCCTTCTCAGCAATGACAGAGAGATCATCGGCATCGTGGTGAGTATCAGAAGAATCAAAAGAGAGGGGAACATCGGAGGAAGGGTCAAACCCTAGGATGAAGCAATCCTCGGTTTCCTCGAAACGCCGCATGTCATCGATTTTATTGAGACAAGCTATGGATCTGATGGGGCTATCTAAGTCAACAATTTCATCTTCTGGAGTTTGGTGAAGGGTTTTCCTCTTCTTCGTTCGCACTTTGGTGGTGGATGATTTCATTGTAACTTCTTCTGTTTCGCGACACATTCTCGCTTAGGTTCAATGGTTAAAGGAGAGGATTCAAAGGAGAGCGCGATCACTCAATAGCTCAAAAACAAATTCTAAATACCAAATCTTCGTACCCACAAAATATGACCGTTTTATTTCAAATTTTCACGGTCATGGCGGCAGACATGTTAATTTATTATTTATTTATTTTTCTGGTTTTAGCATATTTTTAATTCATTGAATTCATTTATACTTTTATTTATAAGAAAATATTATTATTTTTTCATTTATTTGTCTCTTTAAAATTTTAGAATAACTAATAATATTATTTATTTAAATAAATCATTAAATTAGTCATTGAAATTGAATTAGTACTCCAATATCATTTTTAATTTTATTTTGGAAATTCTATGTTACTTCATGATTTCACGTGAAGTCATTCATTTAATTACTTTTAAGAAAATTAAAATAATTATTTTTAATTTTAGTAAATTTATCATAAATAATAGAATGTAATTAAATAATAATAATAATAATAATAATAATAATATAACATAAAACTAAGAAGGCATTTAATTTTTCTACACAAATTAGGAATATTAAAGTCCTTTTATAATTGAGTAATTATTATGTTGAAAATTAATTAATTAATTAATAAATTACTATATGTAAATCATATTAGTTAATTGAAAATATTTATTAAGATTGTGAAAAATTCATGTTTAGACGAACGTGTGATAAAAAAAAGTTATTATTTTAGATATTACATAGATTGACATTAATTTTTAACAAATGATTTAGCTAAATTTTTCTTCAAATATGAAAATGTATATTAAAAAATAATTTAGAACTATTGATGGGAATCTTTATAAGATTCATAATTAGATCGGTCAATAATAACATATTTTATGTTATTTTATTTATAATTCGAACAAAATGTTATAATTCTATAATAATTAATTTTGATGTGTATTTAGGGATAAGAGTTAGAGTTAAAATTTTGTATCAATTTTCTAAGAACTTTCATTTCATTTACATTAATATTTTATATTATTTATTTAGTTATTCAATCAAAAACGATTTCAAATCTTTTTAACTTCTTTAATTAATATTAGGTATAATTAATGAGATAGTTATAAACTACGATAGTGGTCCATACCTATAATCTCATAACTAAAACTACCATAAATTGAAATAGTCTCTTATCGTCTAAATTAAATTTTATTTTCTTAAAATTAATATTTTAAAATAATTTTGTTGTAGTATTTTTAAGAAGTATTAGTATAATATATAATAGATGTAAATCTAATACTTTTAAAATACATAGAAGGTCTAATATTTATACAATTTCATAAAAACTTTATTAGTGTCTTCCCAATTACTCTAAACTACTTTTAGCTTATTTCAATAAGCTATCTAAAATAACTTATAAAATGTATAAAAAAAACCTTATAAAAACACTTTAACCCGATATCTCTTTCCATTATAAAAACTACTTATACATGAATACTTACACAACAACTACTTATTCAATAAAACCTAAATTAAACTATTTATTCAAACAAATCCTTTATATTTAAACAGGATATAATTAGTTAAATTATTATCTTATAAATTATTATAAAGAGTTCATTAAAATAAGTTGAAATTAACTTTTAAACATGTTAAAAACTATTTTCGTAAGCCCTTCCAAATACTTTAGGTCACAAAATGAATTGAAGGAAGTTATAAATAAAAATTTTCAAATGCAACTTAATTTTTCAATTGTTGCCTAAAAAAATAGTTGGGCAGCGCAGTATCAATACACTTGGAAAATTTGCAATCATTCACCAAAAGGAAAAAAAACTTCTAAACGTGTAAGGACGCCGCATTAATTAGTGAGGGAACGCGAAGGGTCATTCAAGATTCCCTATTTGATATGATATGTAGTTGTTTGAGCTCTGGAATTTGTAGAGGTTGCGAACAAAGGGACAAGAAGAACGAAAACAAATGGAAGAATCAAAAGGGAATAGAAAAAGTTTAGTTCTTCTTTCCCCAAAAGAGGAGACCACAATCAGTGCAGTAGTGTGTCTGAGAAAAGAGGACATGAAACGTTTCGACGAAACCGAGGAATGTTTCATCTTAGACTTCGACCCATTTGACTCCCTCGTCAACTACTCCAAGCTTTCCTTGTACGACAAAGATGATGATGCTGCTCATGTTTCTATTATTGCTGAAAAGGGCCAGGTAAATAAATTCAACTTCTTTTCTCCCTTTGAAGGGAAAGTTAAATAACAAGAGTTTGAGAATATTTTTTTGGGTGATTTATAGGTAGCTTGCAGAGATTATCCGCATCCAAGACATATGTGTCTTAAATTTCCGTTTACTACAACGCCTCACGAGAGCTATTGTGAAAAGGTAATGAATTAATGATTATTGGAGTTGCTGTCTTTATTTTTTGTTTGTTTGTTTGTTTAATGAAAATCTCTTTGGTGAAACGCAGTGTTACTGTTGTGTGTGTGATTCAGTTGCTCCTTGTAAGCATTGGACCCGATTTATGTTCCCACATTGTGATGCAACTCAAAGGAATGAAAGACTGAGGATCTCAGGAATATGAAGAACTTTGTAGAATATATAAAAAAGAAACCCGTGTTTTAAGGTGCATGTTATGCTTTTGACTGTATATGGAAGGTAATGGGAACAAAATCAACTTGACATTTTTCTTTTTTGTTGTAGTCTTGATCTAGAATCACGTTACATAAGCATGCAATCTGGAGAACTCCTGTCCCTCCAATTTTATGTTCTTATGCTAAAACAACCGGTCACAAGGAGGTTTAATGTGATATTTCATATTAAGTACAAATAAACAATTGAACCACACTAATCTAATTACTCAGGTGGTAACACATCAATTTTACGGGGAATATGTTGTGTTTATTTCCCATTGAACGAAAGAATCCTAAAGTGTGTTTAAATATATATGGGTTCAAAATTTAATGTCTTTTAAGAGGTCTGGGTTCAAAAATATATACGGCAAGTTTACTTATCCTCAAAGTTTTTCTTTTTAACTCATGATAAAGGAAGCCCACATCTGTGGATGGCTTCAAATCTCCTGGTTGTCCTCCGCCAAAAACTAGAAGAGAGAAACTAAGAATATTAACAAATAAAAAGTAAAAAAAAATTAAAATTAAAATTCCACGTCCTAAAATCTTTTACACAATATCTAATAATTTTAATTTTTTTACAAAAAATTTATAAACTCCCTTCAATATTGACACACATGTAACTTTTGCATGAAATTTATACAAACCAGTATTTGACACACATCTTCTCTGACATTTCACACAATATATAAAATTTAATATTACTTATCATATAAATAAAAAGACATAATACAATTAAAACAACCTATCACTCTTACGCTCCTCTTTCTCTTTCTTTCTAATATCTAGTAACTTGTAACTTTGAATTAAAATAATAAACTCTTGTACCGTGAGCACTTTGTGTAGTACATAAATCAATATTAGACATGAAAGAATATTTTATGTTTTATTTCTATAAGGTATAAATGATGGCATGCTCTATAAATATGTCATAGCTAGTGATTATTGCTTTATGGATATTCACAAATGCAGGTATAATATTAAAATATGTTAGTTACAATGACATCTTATGTTCATGAGATGATGTAAGTATTTCTTAATTTTTTAATCCTTACCCTAAATATTTATAATTGCTTTAAAGAATACTGTACTGTGATCCCTTATAAAAGAAAATTGTTCTTAAAAAACAGTGTTTGTGCAATCTTGTTAAACTTATGGACATATCACAATTTCTTTATAAGCTTTTCTAAAACTTGTACGATTAATTATATCATAAAATAAATCTAAACAAGTTGTAAATAAATTATATTTTAAGTGATTATACATGAAAATTACTAATTAAGTAAATACTTAATTAAGTTATCTACACAATTTTTTTTAAAAAAATTGGATAAAAGCTTTTCAAATTTTTGATTTACTGAAAACCGAAAACATTTTTTAAATGGGTTGGGTCAAATTTTTAAATTCCACCATGAAAACCAATTAAATCCTAAATCCTAACTATAACTTGATCGAACTATACTGTGCATTTAACGCTAGAAAAAATTACACTCCGAGGAAAGTTACTCATTATATTGCTCATTTCTCTTATATTAAATGAATTTTAGTGTGTGTCATTTTAATTATTTTAATTTTTTCTATTAAAATCATATTAAAAAAATGAAAAAATACATTTTATATTACTTTTAATAAATATAAACATTACAATATCTCTTTTATATTAAAACATATGTTTCCATCCTTTGTCAATTGCAGGTATACTTCATTTTACATTATTTATACTTTTTAACTAAAAAATATTTTATAATTGTTCTATCAAGTATATAAAAATTATATTTTTCTAATTTAAATATTGACATATATAATAGAACAATGTAAAAAATACTTAAAATTAAAAAAAATATCATATTTATGATGAATTTCATTATTTTTTATGTTTTTATTTCTATAAGGTATAAATGAAATTTGTATGAAAGAATATTTTATAATACACAACTAAAAACTTAATTCTTATCTCAAGAGTGAAGAATCTTGTAACACGGGTGAGAGATAAAACTTTTATATATTTCAAACGATCTCAAACGCGAAAGTCATAAGAAACATTAATTCATTTCTTTCCTTTTTATTAATATCTCGTGAGTCATTCCAATCAAAAGTAATAAGCCCAAAGTGGATAGAGGAAGTTGTTAAATAAAAAAAATATTATTTTTTTAAAAGATAATTTTTTTTTCATTATTGATTTGTAAAAAAAAATAATAATTTTTTTTAGGTGTTAATAACAAATTAAATTAAATTTTAAATAAATAAATTTAATTGTTTTATGTTAATCCTATATAGCACCAAAACAGAGGGGGGAAACAGTAGTAAGCTTCACCTTTGATTTTCCTATTATACTTGACCTTATTCCTTTTAAAAATTAGGTAAGACGTTAACTGACCTGACGGGGAAAGGCTACCACAAATTAAAAGGGTGTCGTATTTATATTTGTTAATAAAAACGGGGTAAGCTCAAGTCCTCTTTTTAAACAACTATAATTAATTTTGCTATCGCTTAATTCCCACGTCACTTGTGACAAGTTAATGTATATATTAGAATTTTGGGATTTATTCATTGCTGAGCAATTATTTTGTAGTTATTGATGGTCCAACTTAATTCTAAATTAAGTAAAATCTTCAGTTACCTTAGGAGTTTTTTATTTGTTTTTTATTTTTTCATTTTCTCCCAAAGTCTTTTGATTGAAAAGATAGAATAGAAACATAAAATAAATCAGACATCACCTAAAGTTTTATACATAAACAAATATTTAATATTATACTGTATGATCATGCTAATAATAATAATAATAAATCAAAACTAGCTCGTATAAAATTAATTCAGATATTATGATCTCTATATGAAATATTAATTATGAATTTTACAAAATGGTTCTCCATTGCAATTAATTTCAGCTGCAACATAAAAGTTTTTTGGGTTTTTGGGACTACAGTTATCTACAATTTTCATAATATTAAAGATTAGGGCGAAATTTTAACCATGGTTGAAATTAGTAAATTTAAAATTAAATGATAGTTTTCTTAAAAATTAAATTGGAATACATATTTATAACCTCAAATTTGCTCCCACTGTGATCTAGTACATAAAACCATTTTGGTAATCAATAATAATGTTAAGTCTTTCTTGCTTATGACATGGCCAGGTCTTCCTAGGTCCCTTTCTCGTCCTCACCAAAACACGGCGTGGCCCCGACATGCAGCAATCAATTATTACACCATATTAGGTAAGTTAAGTGAAATTCAAGAAATCAGTACAAAAATCACAAGTATATTTGTTGTTTAAAATTGAAATAGCATGTGTTATACAGGACATGCATTTTGGTGTTCATCTTGTAAGTGGTTTCGAGGAGTCATCATTTTTTCTTTTAAACTATGGTGCAAATTAATTAGAATTTATTTTTAAATCACTCATTAAAAGGAATAAGTCCTATCTGTTCCTTTATATGCATAGTTCATCTTTCTTGATAAAGTATAAATACCTTAAATGAATATTTAAGGTATAATTATTTCTTATTTGATTCTTATAATTTAATAAACTTTACCTATTTGGTTCTTTTAGTTTAAAAATTGACTATTTTAGTTCTTTATTATGTAAAGTGACATTTTAGTCACAAAAAATTTAGAGATAAAAAGAGAATTAAAAGGAGAGAAAAAAGTTATATTTTAAATTATAGGAACTAAAATAATCAAAAAAACCAAATAGTGAAACTATAGGGATGAGCCAATTAAACTAATATGTTATATGTAATTATTTTTTTGAAACTAATGAATATTTAAATTTGAATACAATTTGTCTACAGTAAGTTGAACAGCTTAAATTTTGGAGTAGCAACAAACGCTGACTCTTGTGTAAATTAGTTGAAAGTCTGATGGTGACGTAGTAGTATTAGGTAGAACGTAGATGCCCCATCTTAAATACTTTAGACCACAAAAACGAGTACTTACAAGAAGAAAAGTCATCTTCATTAGAATTTTTTAGGCGTCTGATATTTCCTACCACATTTGTTGAAAGAATCGTCATTGACATTCGAGACTTGTTGAACTATCTATCCTATCATTGAAGAAAAATAGAGATTGCACATTACCATGTGTATTGCTAACATTTTTCAATTTTTTAAAAGAAATTTTACCAACTATTAATTAAGATAAAAAAGAATCATATTTGTTTCTTTAATGAATGTACTGACTTAAGACTGATTTTTTCGCGTATGTTTTTTAAAAAAGAAAAATACATAGTTCAATTCATAAATTCAAGGTAATAATCCGTCTATTAAATATATATTTAAATGGAAGTTAGAAATTTTATATGTGCATTCCAATACAAATTTAATAAATAAAAATAGAATAAAGATAAATATAAAAATAAAAATTCTACTAAATTAATAGAGATATTTTTATTTCAAACATATTTTTATAACTATAATCCAAACATAACTTAGTTTCTTCGTGTAAAACACAAAACTTGAGCATACATCACATCCTTAAACTTGTAAATTTCTTCGTGAAGTTAGCAAATTAATTAATCCTCCCTCTTCGGAGAATGTTTGATGATATTACGTAAGATATTACCCGTTTTAAATTTAAATTTTTATAAATTTACTTTTAATCATTATTAAACTACTGGTACACGATTTTGACTGTGCTCCACATAATTACATTAATTTTTTTTAGTGGTACTATATATTACCAGGAAATTAGATACGAAAAAGGTACGAAAGAAACGTGTTTACGTTCATTGGCAAAGATAAAAAGTTAAAAATATAAAAGTAAAGAAATCACGGTAGTTGTGTTTCGTAATTCATTTCTTTATTTCTTACATTATTATTTTTACCGTCAGATTTCACATGCATAGTCTTTTTCTATATTTTTCTCTCCTCAAGGTACACGTTCCCATTTAAAGAATAGCCCAAATACAACTTCCGTTGGCGTATATATAGAAGTGTGTTCGGCGCATCTCAGAATTGATTCATTAAGTTTAGATAAATTTTGATGTATTTAATTTTATATTAAAAATCAATTTTTAATAATTTTTATATTAAATTAAAAACTTTATATTAAATGTTATCATAAACTTATTTTATATTAAATATCTAATTAAAATTAATTTTCAGCAACTAATTTCATTTAAAATTAACATTAGGAGCATACGTACAAACATCAACCAATAATAATAATTTATTATATATATAAGCATGTTGAATATGGGTCCTAGAGTGGTGGTTGGGGTGGGGTCACAAGGGTAGGTGGGTGAGCCATAAAAATCAATGGTTAATAAGTGAAGACATATTGTTATTATATATAGCATCTTGAATTGGAACATAGTGGAGATACACATAAACATACACATACACACTGAAACTTGAAAGAAAAAGAAAAACAGTAGTGGAAATGGGTTCAAACGGAGAAACTCAGATAACACCAACCCAAGTATCAGACGAAGAGGCAAACCTGTTCGCGATGCAACTGGCGAGTGCCTCAGTCCTACCAATGGTACTGAAATCAGCCCTAGAACTGGATCTCTTGGAAATAATAGCCAAGGCTGGTCCTGGAGTTCACCTTTCACCCACAGACATTGCTTCTCAGCTTCCAACACGTAACCCTGACGCACCTGTTATGTTGGATCGTATTTTGCGACTCTTGGCTTCCTACAATATTCTCTCTTTCTCTCTCCGCACTCTTCCTGATGGTAAAGTTGAGAGGCTCTATGGTCTTGCTCCTGTTGCTAAGTA
Organism: Hylodesmum podocarpum; assembly: GCA_026586105.1. NCBI lineage: Eukaryota > Viridiplantae > Streptophyta > Magnoliopsida > Fabales > Fabaceae > Hylodesmum > Hylodesmum podocarpum. The sequence goes on along the minus strand of JALJEV010000623.1, from coordinate 13,643,140 downwards.
CTTGGTTAAGAACGAAGATGGTGTTTCCATCGCTGCTCTTAACCTCATGAACCAGGATAAAGTTCTCATGGAAAGCTGGTATTTCACTTTTTCTCACTCCATCTCAACCCTTTTACTTTTACTTGCTCCTTCTCCATCATCATCACCATATTCTCTCCTTTTATGTTATTCTAAATTCGTATTTTTTAGTAGTAGGCTTTCTTATGGGAGAAATATTAGGTGAGTTTATTCTCTTATATTTCTAAGAAAAGAAAATAAAATGAATTTTATTGAATACTAAAATTAATTTTTAGAAGTTTATTTTATTTTATTTTTAAAAATATTTTTTTTAATTTTCTTATCATATAATTCTTTACGTAAAAGTTTATTCAATGAAGTCCAGACTAATTCTATGAATGTATTAACTAAATGGCAGAATAAATTTAAAATTTAAAAATAAAATAGAATGCGTTAGTGGATTGTGATAATTAATGACAAATTGGAAATGTGAGTCATATGGCACATATCATAAGTTTGAATTATGGAAGTTTTCCAATCCTTTGATGTTTGATATTTATGGAGTATATTGACACTGAACTCAGAATGTGACATCCTTACGGTCGTTCTAGGTTAGTTCGATAGTAGGTACATTAATTTATGACCGTACATTCAATTTTTAAGTATAAATGAACATGAGTAGTAAGTTCTTTCGTACATGAAACTTCACACCTTGCATGCTGTTACTTATTAAAAGATTATTTATTGATTAGTAGTGTTTATTAGTATCTAATTAACAAATTAAGGTTATTTTATGTTATTAGTATTTAATTAACAAATTAAGGTATTTTAATAAATAAAATTAAAATGAACTTAAAAATAAGAATTCCAGTACGAAACTTTTCAACGATAACTCAATCTTGTGAATAAAGTCAAAGCCCCACATTATAAAATTTGCAAGCAGGACCTACCACTATATGTGAGTGGTCACCATTTCACCTACCACTGGATCACCAATTGTGTGAAACAATATTCTTTTGAAGCTTCCAATATGAAGAGATAGACCATTTCATAATGGGCCAACTTATCTTACTTTGTCAAGGCTCAAAACCATTGGGTTTTCTACACATGTCTACATGACGCAAGTTGTTGAACGAATGTGCTGACTTTGTTAATTTAGTAATTGGTGATAAGAGTGAGTCTTGTACTGTAATCATATAGTTTTAGCTTGATGAAAAAGACACCTTAGAAAATTGAATACATTTCCAAACGTCTTCCTTAAATATTTTTAAAAGCATTTGTTTTCATGGTCGAGTTTTTAAGGATTAAAATTATTCTGGGTTAAAGTAAAAAAAATAACATCATTTTGTCCAAACTACTTTCCCTCCAAAGTTTATATATAATTGACTGAATGATAACGATATAAAATTTTTTTATTCATCTTTATGAGTTTAGTATGTATCTTATTTGGTAAACAGTAAAATGATGGTTTGACATGATTGTGTTCCTATAGGTACTACTTGAAGGATGCAATCCTTGAAGGTGGCATTCCATTTAACAAGGCATATGGAATGACAGCATTTGAATACCATGGAACAGATCCAAGGTTTAACAAGGTTTTCAACAAGGGGATGGCTGACCATTCTACCATCACAATGAAGAAAATTCTTGAGACCTACACAGGCTTTGAGGGTCTTAAATCTTTGGTTGATGTTGGTGGTGGCACTGGAGCTGTAATCAACATGATTGTCTCAAAGTATCCCCATATTAAGGGCATTAACTTTGATTTGCCCCATGTCATTGAAGATGCCCCAGCTTATCCAGGTACGTATTTTCAAGTTGATAACATCATCATCATGTCAAGTTTAGAGGTCCTGCTTATATTAGTTCACCTAGCATATCATATGTTATTACTTGTTAATTAGTATTATGATATGGATTGTGTATTTAAATAATATTGTTTGGTTGATCAAATTGTTACCATAACTAACATTAAAATTTGATATTGTTGTTTTCGTGTAGGAGTGGAGCATGTTGGTGGAGATATGTTTGTCAGTGTTCCAAAAGCTGATGCTATTTTCATGAAGGTGAATTTTATAATCTGAATCCTTTCATTGTCTTACCTACTCTAGAAATGTTTATTAATATATATAGAGTTTAAATGTTTAATGTTGGTGTACTATTTTACACTATCAACTAATCACAGATAACAAATCAGACTGGGTGAGATTTTTTAGGAAAATTATTATCAAACTCAGCAAACACCTTTTTCTAAAATATATTTACTTGAAAATGTCTTTCAAGCTGAGAGTCAAATTTTGAGACGTTACTTTATGATAGCAGAAATAATGTTCCACTTGTTTATGCTAATGATTGTATTTATATCATTCAGTGGATTTGCCACGATTGGAGTGATGAGCACTGCTTGAAGTTTTTGAAGAACTGCTACGATGCATTACCAGAGGATGGGAAAGTGATTGTGGCGGAATGCATTCTTCCGGTGGCTCCAGATTCTAGCTTGGCCACAAAGGGTGTGGTTCACATTGATGTCATCATGTTGGCTCATAATCCAGGTGGCAAAGAGAGAACAGAGAAAGAGTTTGAAGCTCTTGCCAAAGGGTCTGGATTCCAAGGTTTCCGAGTCCACTGCAATGCTTTCAATACCTACGTCATTGAATTTCTCAAAAAGGCTTAAGTTGTTTGCCGCGGATTCATGTAAAGTTGCTTTTGGGTTTTGAGATTGAGATTGTGTTTGTGGGGCTACTTACAAAGCTTTCCTGGAAAAATGTAATTTTCTCTTAAATATATTAGGAAAAGAATAATGAAGAAAGTTCAATATATAATGCATTTATCAAATAAAAAGTTTCATGTTGTGGATTACACACGAGTCTCTTACTTTTTGCATATGGCATCACTACTTCCTTTGGTAACATTGAATGAATCGGAATTTAATTTGAAAGCCATGCCTTGACCTGTACGTTCTGGAGATGCCCCTAGTAACTTACAAATGACAGTGTTTTTTCTTGTGTGAGATCCTATTTCAATATAAACTTGATGAGTAGATCTGCTCACGCATCTTGCTTTTATTACTATATGAGAAATTACTCTGCGTATTGTTTGACATAAAATTAATTGACAGTGAATTTGTTTTTGTCTTTTGTTGAATTTTTTCATGTCTCAGATAGATAATTTGGTAAACCAGGGTTAATTTCCTCCTTGGTGCCTACCCTTTTTCCCTTGGTTAATTAAGAGGTATATTACCAATACATACGTACATAAACTACTGAAATTCCATGGACCATGGTTATAATTCTTTTTGGTGGCAAATCCATAGTGATTCTTAGGTGGGTAAAAGATAACAATCAACCTAAAATACAGAAATTTGAGGAACATCGTTCTCAGAATCCTAAACTTAAAGATACTTTTCCATAGCACTTGTTGTCTTAGACCAAGAATGCATGAGAAGAACTAGGAAATTTCGAAGGTTTAACATATGAATATTACATGACATTATTGTCTTCCTAAGATAAAGCTACTAGAGCATGCTTGCTTCTGGGGAAATAAATTCCTCCACATGAAGCAAAAGAATAAGCAGTTCTGTCTTGCAGTTATATCAACACACGAGACATGATGAGAGTCTGAGATACAACTTGTGTAAAAAATTACAATCTGCAATAAGCAAATACACTAACAACAAAATGACAGAAGCAATTGAGAATTGACAACAATACTAAGCTTCAAGGAGTGAGGATAGGATGGCAACAAAGGATGAGTGAAAGACAAAATATGAAGATACTCTTATTATTTTGGTTCTCTCCAATCACACCTTAAAGGTTACTTGTTCTTGAAAAGTTCCAAACAGTGTTCTTGGTCCAAGTTCCTGCTCCAGAACTTCTTATAGTATTCTGCATAGGTATATCCCCTGTATATGGCTTCAGATCCATCTTCAGTGAGTGGTTTTGCTGGGCTTATTAATGCATCATCATTTGGACAAAGAAATGAAGCCACAGAAAGTCTTGGCTTCTCAACATTGACAACAGCACGGTGCCATACACTCTTGTAAAGTCCATTACTCAAAGCCTGCAACCACTCAAATGTAATTATCAAATTTGTTGTTACAACTTACAAAGTTAGTTGGTGTTAGCTGAATTCTGAAGACAAAATCTAGCTCACTAAAGAAACGTTCTATCTAAGGAGAATTACAACTTTTGCATTTTATGAAGATGAAACTAAATTTGGCCTAAAAATATATTGATCTTATGCCTAAAATACACTTTGTCCTTCATTTTGTTTTTTGGTTTTAGTTTGGTTCTTAAGTTTAATAAGGTTCTACTTTAATCTTTTCAAAGAACTCTGTCAAACTAAGTTCGTATTTCCCACTGTTTATCATACCAACTTCTCAATTTGGTGGTGACACGTGAAAAATTATGAAAAATATCACATATATGGTATTTGTTATGTTAGATTTTTTTAAAAATAAATTTTACGGTATCGCATGGTAATGTACTGTTATCATATAGACTAATTAACTGAGATGTGTGATCAAAAGTGTATTTTTGACTATTCTTATACTCCCTTGGCAAATATAACTGCTCTTGCTTGTAAAATTTATACCAATTTTACTCAATAAATATTTGTACGAAGCTTTATCATATCAAATTCTAGTCTTTGCCATTTTGGCGTGTTCCATATCTATTTCCTAATCCTGTAGTTTTAAATATTAACTGCTAGCACTCCTCCAAAAGCAAAGGTCAACAAAAAGTAGAAAAAAAAATGTAGTTTTTTTCATTTCTTGATTAATAATATGATCCAATGCTCCTAAACAGAGTTACTAATGAGTAATGAGTGTTAATAATAAAGAAGATAGTTAGTTACCTGGAGTTGGTCACCAATGTTAATGACAAAGGCATCAGGTTGGGGCCTAACAGAGACCCAGTGGGAATCTTTGAGAACTTGAAGGCCAGAAACCTGGAGATCTTGGAGCAGAATAGTGAGTGCATTTGGGTCAGTGTGTCCTGGCAATCCATACGTCAGTTCAGGTTCTGGGCATGGTGGATAGTAGTTCACTGCCATGTGCTGTCCTTGTTCCCCCAATACATTTTTTATGTAATCTTTTTCTAGGCCCAAACTCTCTGATATGTATTCTTGTATTCTGAATCCAAGTTCACGAACTTCTTTGCAGTAGTTTCTCACGCTTTCCCTGCCAACGAAAATCAAATTCCAGTGGGGACTAGTTTATACTCACAATCTCTTCTTTTTCATAACATTCTACAGATTTTACTTTCTTTTTCTATATTTATACTAACTCTATTAATTGTTTAAAAAATATTACATCAATAACTTTAGTGTCTCCTATAAAAAAAAATTACTGTGAGCATTAAAAACAACTATATAATATTTACACAAATTTACTATATTTTGGGAAACAAATCAAATTTACTAATATTTATTATTTAAGCCAGCTCTAATTATGGGATGTCCTTATATTTGTCTCATGGCCCATGAAAAGAGTGTGGGGTTTGATGGAATAAAACGGGTGTGAAAGTAAAAACAAAATGTTTGAATTTTAACTAATATATACAGAGAAATTTGTGTTAGAACCTGGAATGGGATAACCCATTTATAAGTCAATAGATCTTCTAATTTTGTTTATTAAATAGTGGTCTTGTATAAAAATATCAAGATGCTCTAATTTTGATTTAAATTTTATTGAAATGTTTATGTATATAATAAAAGATTACTAGTATTTCCTAAGACCAGAGCCTTTACCTTAAGGATAGAAAAGAGAAAACATTAATTGAAAAAGAATAATAAATGACTTTATATTTTTATTAATCCTTTTTATGTATAATAATATTTTTTAAAAAACACCTGTCTAATTTTATATCTTTAACGTCAGTATTAAAGAACTGATTAATTAAAAATCTGTAAACGAGTTAGATAAAAATTTGAACTTTCAAATGAATACTAGACTTTATCATATGAAATTGAAAACCAACAAATTAATGTAAAATAATATTGCAAGGGGTAGGTATAATATTATAATAATAGAATTAATGGAAATGTGGTATTGGACCAAAATGCACTAGTATGGGGACCATAAGAAAAAACATCTCATGTGACCTACGAATTCCTGTACCCTGTTCATGTGGCCAGCGGCTTCCTCTATTCTGAAATTTAATTTTGATTTCACTATTTATTTGGTCTTATAATTCTTTATCTTTTAATTTCTACATTTAAAAATCATTTCATATCATTTCATATTTATATTTATAATTGTATTTATTTTTCAATTCTTAATATTAAAAATAATAGGGACTGAAACAAAATTTTAAAAAATAAATATAAAAAATAAAAATGAATGATTTTTAAGTATATAGAGACTAATTTGTGTAGTCGTATGATTTAAATGAGTGACTAATTTTTTAATTTGTCCTCAAGTATTTTTAATTTTCTTTAGAAAATCATTTTAGTTATTTGAAATAAATTCTTGAAAGAGAATTCAATAATTGAACATCCTGGAATAGTAGAGTGTCTGGTCTGAGTTTGATAATAATATTGGGGAAGAAGGTATGGTAACGGTTGTAGCGTAAGGGTAAGCAGAATTGGACAAGTATGAGATATGAGGATCAATCAACTATTAAGAGGCTATGTCAACACGCAAATTTCCACTGACGTCACACTCAAATTAATGCCCACGTCACCGCCAAATTAATGCATTATTATTAAACCCATCTGTCAACTTTATATATAACGTAAAAAGAATTATATTTGAATATAATAATTCCAAAATATTTGGATCATTTTTAAAATATTTTTCATTTTTTTTAGTTTAAATATGTATTTTATTTTTAAAATTTTATTTTCAGTTTTTATTTTTTAAGATATTCCATTTAAGTATTTGTAGTTAAATATTAATTTTATAATAAAGTTATAGATATATAAAATTATTTTACTGTTCTTCAAATACACGGTGGTTGTATGAAATTTATAATTATTCTACTAATTTTAAACAATATCTAATAAAATATGATCTTGAAAATCTACACTGAAAACATATATACATTTATATAATATTCTTTTAAATTTATTTAAATATTAAAAGACTATTTCAGTTAATTAAAAACAAGATACAAAAATATTATGAATTTCGTAATTCCTATTGATCGAAAATAATTGCATGAGAATTTGCTTTAAATATATTTCACTCATATGTATTACCTAGAGAAATATAACCAATAATTTAAATTTTATAGAAATATTGATGTAATTTTTTAGATATAATCTTTTTTATTTCATTAATTAATTGAAATAATGAATATAATAAACAATGTATATAATATTAAAAAAAGTAAATTATAAAAATTAAAGTTAATAATTTTGAAAAAAATAGCTAATGCTTTGTTAGTTTTTTAAAGTCATACATAATATCAAACAATTTTTTTTTTCTAAAAAATCATATAATTTAAAACAGAAAATACTTAATAGTTTTTTTTATAAAATATAAACTTAATTATTGAATAATTTTGTACAACAAACTTTAAATAATTTAAACATTTGCAGTAAGACTCTTTAAAATAGTTTTTATTTACTTTCAATTTCTGAATCAGACACATTAATTTTAAAATAGTTTTTATTTACTTTCAATTTCAAGTTTTGTGTTCGTCCTCTTCCACCTAATCTTTCCTTTAAAAATTTGAAAAGTAAGACTCTGAAGTCAAGGGAGTTACGTTTATATTAAGGGTTACTGTGATGTCTTTAAATTAATAATAATTATAAGTTATTAGTTTTATGTCTTCATATATGCCGTCATAGCGTTTTATAAAACTATCACGATGTCCCTTTCGGAGACATCGATTAAACTTTCACATTGTGAAAAAACAAAGCGTAAACCATTGATTTAATTCTTAAATTTCTTTTTCTTAGATAATCTGTAAATATTAAAAAATATATGCTAATATATGAAATATTAATTTTTTTATTTAATTCTTCAAATATTAAAATATTTTTCAAGTTAGTCTCTTAAATGTATCAAATAAATTTTTAATAGAATAAAATAATATTTTTTAGTCTTTAAATTTTTTAAAATATATCATTTTAGTCTTTAAATTTTAAAATTAATAAATTAATCATCACTTTTAATTTTGTTAAACAATTTAATCACAACAGTAGTTTAAATGACGCTTATTAATAGTTATCAAATATTATTTAAATCATTTTAACAATTAAAATGTATAATAAAATTAAAAATAAGGGATTACTATGTCAGTTTTTGAAATTTTAAAATTAAAATAATATTTTTGGTAAAATTCAATAACTAAAATAATAACAAAATATTTTTAAATCATTTATATAATTTTACTTACGTAGCCACTATTAAGAAAAGAAGGTCATAGGTGCCAATTGTGATTTTTTATCGATTAATCTCAATAAAAAGTTTTAGGTTAATCAACGAGGAATCACCGTTAACATGTTTATTAAAATATTATTTCTAAAAACATATATTATATAAAGAAAATGAATCATATATTAATAATATAAAATTATTTTATATTATCCAATCAGAATTTATTACTTTTATAATAGTTCTTTTAAAAGTAATTATAATATGTGCTTAATTAATCGTAAATTTGATAATATATAATCTTTTAACTTTACTATGCATGGTAATATTTATTAGATAATTTGACAATTTTTTTTATAAAACTGGTATTTAAAATTAAAAATTCAATAATGATATAATGATTATATAAAATAGTTTTATACTATCATCTAAATATAAATTTCCTTATTATGATTTTTAAGATAATATTATAAAAGATTAAGTTTCTCATGAAAAATTGTAATTGGCTTTATCAGTGTATAACCCTTTTTCCCATAAATTAAATCCTTGTTTCACTATTTGTGTAGATTATTAGTTATATTTCTGTCTTTAATTGCTACCCTCTTTTTTATATAAAATATTTTAGAAGAAAACTTACAAAATATAATATATATCCTTTAGACACGTTGACGACGTAAGATACAAAAGATAAAAGTTTAAGAGCTTAATACATGATATCACCCCAAAGAAACAAAATTCATCGCGTTCCTAAGAATGAATATATAGGTTTTGAGTTAGGTAAAAAAAAAGAAAGTGAATTTGGGGAGGGAAATATTTAATTATAAGAAACCACACGCTTAAGAAAACGGATTGAAAGAAAATAAAGTGAAAATAAATAAAATCAAAACGTAATATTTGTTATAATAACATTAAAAATATGTATATAAAAATACATAAAATATTTAAACTTTTATTTATTTCATTACTTCAATTCGATTTCAAAGTTAACTTTAAATCACTTATTCCATGCAATTTTGTTTATATAGTTTTAAAGGCAAAAATTTGCAATGCTTCATTTGGATGGAGAAATAAATTAGAAAAAAAAGTAGGGTATAAAAAATCTAAGAGAAAAATTAGGTAAAGTGAAAAAAAAAAATCAAAAATTAATATTTTTATAATAAAATTAAAAAATATGCATATAAAAATACACATTTAAAGTTTTTATTTATTTCATCAGTTCAATCGATTCAAAATTAACTTTAAATCACTTGATTCCATTTAATTTTTTTTATATGTTTTCAAATGCAGGAAAAAAGTAATGCTTCATTTGGATGGAGAAATAATTTGGGGAAAAAGCAGAGTATAAAAAATATAAGAGAAAAATTAAGAAAACAACAGTAAAAGTATTAAGTTGTTTGAATAAAAAGAAACAAGAAAAAAAAAAACTGTGGAGTTTTAGAAGGGTAAACTTACCCTATTATCATTAATTGTCTAATAATGAACTGTTATAAAATAATAAAAAATCTGATTTACGTGTTTTCTCTTCGTTTTCTTTTTCTCCACTTCCCGTACTAAAGTGTAATAATATAAAATTTAATAACAATCAGTCGACTCTCTTTATTTCTTCCTTTCTTCGTTAATTACGCATATGATCCCCGACAGGACCACAGTACTTTTCCCAATTATTTTCCCCACAAATGAAACTTGAAGCAGACACGTGCATTACTAAAAAAGTTTTTGTTTGTACTTTCTGGAAATAGCATCTTTATATTTAAATTTGTATATTTTCTGTTAATTCATGAATTATAAAAAATAAAGAGAGAATATAAAAAGAAACAACTAAAATACAATAGAATAGATGCTTTTTATATTCTTATTCTGCAATTACATATTTGATGATTAATTAACTTAAAAATAATTTCAAAAGTAACTTTTTAAATAATAAAATATTTCCATTAATAACAAGTTTGAAAGAGATAAAAATAAAAGAAGGGAAATTAAGAAAAATACAAATAATTATATATTTTCCTTTATTTTTTTGAAAAAGAAATATTTTCTTAAAAAGACTTCTAAAAACAAAATTTAAAATAAATAATTTTACATTTATTTTTCAATTTAAACTTGTTTCTCTCTTCTCTTTCGCTTCATGTTTTTCTTTTCTAAAACCAAACAAACAAATCATAAACCTAAAGTATATATCTCTTTGAGAGTGTTACTAACTAAATTAGGATACTGCTTGGAAAATTAAAAAGAAATAATATATAAATTATAAATGAGTATAAAATAAAATATTGGACAATGAAATAATTTCATATTTCTGACGATAATTTTGTTTATGATGTGTGGAAAATATATTTGAATTTTGTATATTTTGATATAAAATAAATTATGAAAAAGGAAGATTAATGACATCGTAGAGTATCTAGAATAGAAACAAATTTAAGAGATGGAATAAAAGTTGTAAGACCTAGTCAACAAGCAGGAATTGTGGAGTGAGAGAAATAGAGATAGGAAGAGGAGACTTACTTGAAAGAGGGAGGACTAGAAGGCCATTCAGGCACATACTTGTCCAATGGATAGCAATGGAGTCTAAGATAATCTCTCCAATTATGCACCTTCTCTTTTTTCACATTAAAACTAGTTGACAATCTCATTGTCTTTGATGGATCTTCAGAGTACAGTTTCAGCTTCTCCTCCACTGGCAACTTGAAGAATCCATGTGCCACCTCTGTCATTTCCTTAACAGCTTCTTGAGCCACCCCGTGATTAATTACCTGTTTAATTAATCAAAAACTCTTACAATATATTAAATTATTTAACTTAATACTTTCTACTCTTAAAGTTATATATTAAGATAATAATAATAAAAATTTATTTAATATGTATTGAAAATGTTGAAAAGGGGGACAGGACCTGGAAAAAGCCATAGGACTTGCAAGCTTCACCGATTTGGTGAACAATCTGTGTTCTGTTTTGAGAACTCAAGTCGATGACAGGAACATCCTCACACTCCGAAACTTCCGAGAGTCGAGGTCGTTCCGATTCGGGTCGGATGTAACTCTCCGGAAGATTTGAGTACTGGATTCCTGAAGAAAGAACCTTTGTGTCCATTATTTTTATTAATCACTCGTTTGGGAAGTGAAGATTGAGTGAGAAGTTTCGATGAAGATAAGCCTTAAAGAGTATCATAGGGTGCATTTATATACCAGTAACCAGATACCGGGGAGTGTAAACAGGGGTAGGTTTTTATTTACTTTTTAAGACCTTGCTGTGGACTTGTCCAAATCTTACTGTTTTGTTATTATTTAAAATCTTAAAATATTAATACGCTCTGTACAAGACAAATTTTGTTTCTTATGATGAAAATTATATAAATTTTAAGTCACTGTGATAATATCCTGTCCTACACGTTAATCCCTCTTGGTGTTTGTTTTTGCACTTTTAGTGTCAAGCTAACATGTCTTACGTGGCTTATGGAAATCCAGGTAAAGGCTGTGTTGACAGCGCTATTATATTTGGTGCTAGATTACCAAGTTAACTTTCTTGTACATGTTCCCATTTAAGAACCACTTTGTTTCTCCTTTGACAGAACTAGTGATCACTTGTTTATATTCATCATTTTGTTAACATTTCTTTATCTTCATTGTCATCTTTTTAGCGCCAATATTGGTAAGCAAATGTTGTCGGGCTGTAAGCAAATGTGGTATCATTTTACTTTTGTTTAGTGTCTTCTTAATCCATGGTGGTCATTTGTTAAAAAAATTAACATGGATACAATTTGGAACTTATTAAAGGTTGTATTTAACATGGGATTGGGTTGGAGGAAAGACTTGCAAAAGTGTTGAATGAATTAGGAACAATGAGAAATCTATTCAAGAATTAACGTAACGTGTATGGTGCGAACTCAGAACAGATGACAAAGGGCGTGACACTGACAATTGAACATTAGAGCCTATATGATCCTGTTCTATAAGTTCTTTGTAACTCCACATTTTCACGGTTGAGTTTTGTAGCATCTATATCAGTCAGAGAAGAGAGAGATGAAAGATTATGTTATGGAAAAGACCAATGACACACATGAAGTCCTAACATGACTTCATACTCCTGAGTGCTTTGTTCTTTAAGCAGCAATAATGGAAATGAAGATTTTAGGCACACATCCACACACATATGTGACAAGGAATATCATATAATCTTAAAATTTCAATGAGTTCATTCAAGTTAAATGAAACCAAAGCAATTTCATTCTATTAGCTTGGACTCAAGTTTATGTAATGAAGAAATTGAGATTTTGGTGCTTGATTTTGAGACTTTTAATTATGAACACTTGCTTGATTTTGAGACATGCTCCGAGTACCTCTAATTGTCTACCGACATAAACTATTTATATAGCTAGTAATAGGTTGTGTAGGAAAATGAAACCATCAGAAATACGGCATCATCATGATTCATGCCTAAGTTGTGCATTAAAAGGTGTTTGCACATGGCAAACAAAATAGAAGAGTGACAGCAGCATATTTTTTTTAATGAGTAAATTACATTTTCCCTATGAATAAGGTAATTTAGTCGGATAAAAATAATAAAATATGTAATATTTCTATTATTTTAGCTATTAAAAATTATGTATTATTATTTTATTTTGAAATTTAACATTTAATTGTTATTTTTCTCTCATAATTTAATTACTTATTTTCATTTTAATTTTTTAAATTAGAATTATTATAAATAATATAAATAAAGAATTAAAATGACAATAAATATCTTTCAATGACTAAAATAATAAATATATTGTGCTTTTATTATTTTATTATTTTTTATCTTTAAAATAAATTTCCTAAGCCACAAATTTTTCAATAACAAAATGGTCCACTGTAATTTTATCCATATCTTTTAACATATTTTATTAATTATTAAAAATTATTGAAAATCAAAAGAAAAAACTATTAAATAAAATATATCTAAAAAATGTGATTTTTAATGAACTCTAATTAATAATAAAAAAATGTGTTTACGAACATTTCTTTACAAAAAGTAGTATTCTAATATATATTTTGATTTTTTTGTTAAATATGGTAAAATTTGAACAATGATAAAAATATGATTATATAATTCTTATTTTAAATATAGTATTAATTTAAATATATATTTATATATACATTGAAAATAAGAGTGATTAGTATCTTAATACTTAGATAATCTGTACTAAATACTGTAAAAGTTGAATTAAAAATATAATCATGCATTACTATTTATACAATTTTTTTAAATAGCATATAACAACAACAACAAAACTTTATGTTACCGGGTAAAGTTGACTGCATCTTTCAATATAGCATATAAAACGTTAATCTTAAAATATGTTTATCATTTAATATAAGATATTAAACTAATTTATAAATTTAATAATATTATTTATATAACATAAACTTTTGATCATCTGGTCGATAAGTTTTGTAAAACTACTATTTTATCTTATAATATATAGGATAAATGTTTATTTTATATAACTAAAAGTTATAATAATTAATCTTTTTAATATATAAATTATATTATAATTAAAAATAAATAAATACTTTTAACATATAATTTATATTTAAATTCATGATAAATAATCTATATTCGGATAGAATATTATTTTTAATTATTGGTAATTTCGTTTATAAAATTTTTAGAAAATGTAAAAATAGAGGTAAAAAGAATTAATTTAAAGAGATAAAAGATTTAGCAATATTTTAAAAATAGTTCGTAAAACGTAATTTTGTAATTGCATAAAAGAAGATATAGAGTAACATTGACTTACATCATAAGTGAATAAGTGAAAAGTTTGGTTTACTTCTTCCCATTTTGTAATGTTAAACGAATCTAATTCGGTGGTCTGCTTATCTTACAGGTCCGTGTGTTAAATAAATCAACTTTCAAGTTAGTTAAAAATATTAAAAATAATATTAAATCTTGAATTTTTAAAAAAATGTTAAAAAAATTTATATTTCACCTTTTAAATTCTTAATAAAATAAATTAACAACATAAAATTTTAATTATCTTCAACAACAAATTTAAATTCTTAATAAGTTGATAATATAAATTTTTAATTATCTCCAACAAATGATTCCATTTTTTTCAAATTTGAAATTTTCCATCACTACATCTTCATGTTAAGGTTTGAGATTTGGCCAACAAAATCCATGAGTTGCATGGAACAGACTTTTGATCTACAAGCTGGTCCATGAACTGCAATCCTCGATCTGATAATATATGCTTATAAGGATAAATGATATAAGGATAAATGATGTACTTTGCATTTTAGAAGAAAAAGTTGTGCTAATAAATTACACTATTCAAATTAATTAGGGGTGTTAATTTACTAGTATGTTAAAATTAAGTTTAACTAAACTAATCAATTACTCAATTCGATCATAACACGGAAATCCTATTCATAAACCCTATGCAAGACAAAAGTAAAAAATAGAAATTCAGACCCACGATAAAACATCCATGAGTTAAATCTGAAAAATAACTTAAAAGCTGGTTGGGAATTAGTTTGTGAAAACATTAATGGACTCATCAACATCATACACACAAGTTAGGTTTATAGGTTTAAAAACATAAATTGGTACCCAGCCAACCCGTAAGTTGTCGGGTTTTAGTGAATCACACTGCTTATATTCTTGAATTATTTGTACTCGTGAACACTATTATTTTAAAAAAAATATTTCAATAAAATCAAATTTTAACTTTCTATACTCATTCAAAAAAAATTAAAATATACCAATACTCATTAATGAGAGTGTATCAGTAACTTATAAATGTTAACACACTATCGTTTACTTTCAAAACCAATAATTTAACAAATTATATTTTATAGAAAATATTTTAATGAATTTAAAATTATAAATGTTTAATATTTTTCTAAGTTAAAAAATGCGTGTGATGCATGTGTTTAGTGATGTAGAGTTAAAATAATATAAATAAAGTGCTAGGATTGAAGGGTGAATATAAAGAGTAATTATCTTAAATTATTATTGGAGGGTTAAATTGTCCTTCTATTTATTTAATTAATTAAGAGAATATTTTTTATTTTTATATTTTATTTTAATTTAATTATTGTAGATAAATTACTCAATAGAAATATTAGATTAAGAAAAAAATCAGTAATACACATTAAAAATAACTATTTTAAACTTAGAATAATTATTTTAAACCTGCGTTTTAATATATATTAAAAGTTGTATATTTAGAGAAAAAAATACAATGGTAAAGAACAAGCCATGTGGATGCATGAGATCTATTTAAACATGCACACATATTCATCTTGTACCTCCTTAGAAAAGCACGTACAGAGTCTTTTAAATTTAGATATAGTTTTAGAAAGTTAAAAAAGAAACTTAAATATTCATCCCAACTCCCTCACTTTTTATTTTTTAATAATACGTAAAGTAATATATTTAATCAAAAATTTATTAACTTTTAAAATTTTATTATTTATACATATTTAAGTTAAAATATAATTAATAGTTTATTATAAGATGTATTTTAAAATATATAAATATCTTTTTCTTAAAATAAGTTCTGTGGATTAAACTTAATATTAAAATCCAAATTATTTCTTAAAAAATCTCAACTCAAACTGCGATTTACAAGATGGGTTGAAAAGTACCAACGGGCACGGTTCTGAAATCTAATTGCATAACATGAATGTAGACTCTAGCATCTTCTACCGGCCATGCACATGCTTATCATCATTCTTCAGCAACATATCTGGCCCACATTACACATTTAAGAGCAAGACATGACAAGTTGCTAGCTAGATTATCTTCTAGCGCGCAGACTTTGTTTCATACTTAAAGTGCCATTCTTTTCTTTATTCACAGGGAAAAGCAGAAAAATACTAACTTATAACAAGGAATTCAGCTCATCTTAAGTGCAGATGAAGATGAAGTATATAATTATTATTGATTATAATTATAATTATAATTAATTTCAATTTCTTTTTAATTTTTGTTATTATACTTTTAATTGATATTTACTATATTTACTAGGTTTAAACTGTGGACCGTGAAATCGAAGTTAAATATTAATAGAGTGAGAAAATATTATAAAGAGGAATAAGCATTGGGTAACTCTGTGCCAGCAGTCGCGGTAAGATAGAGGATGCAAGCGTTATCCAGAATGATTTGGCGTAAAGCGTATGTAGGTGGCTTTTTAAGTTCGCCATCAAATTTCAGGACTTAACCCTGGACAGACAGTGGAAACTACCAAGCTGGAGTACGGTAGCAATTTTTTTTTAATTTTTATTATTATACTTTTAATTGATATTTACTATATTTATTAGATTTAAACTGCGGGCCGTCGAAGTCGAAGTCAAATATTAATATAGTGAGAAAATATTATAAAAAAAGTGAGAGTGAATATGAATTATGCAAATATTTGAATACAATATCTAGTAATGGAAAGAAAGGTATGAGAATTTACGTCATATAATTAAATAATATAGTTAACTAGGTATTAAAATATATCCTAATTGTTTCTAGTTAGAATTGGGACAAACATGACTTAAAGACTAACTCGACTATTTTGTAAATAATAATAATATGAATGAATAATAACGATGACAATAATAGGATATATATTCTATAAAAATTGTTAATTATAACTAAATAAGTTTATATAACTATAAAGTTAATAATATAATATGATATATCGTTTTAGTCTTATTATTACATGACCAAAGATATATTTATTATTACATTTTTAATTAAAATTATTATACTTTACTTTTTTTTATCAGATGTATACAAGTAATTTCTTTCAATAGAATTTCATATAAATAAAAAAATTAATGCAAATAAGTGAAGGGAAGTTTTTGTTTTGAACAATGTATAATTTACATTCTTTTTAATTATACATTCTAAAATTGAAGTTTTAAGTTTTTTATTTTAATTTAAAAATTAGTGTGAAAATACTAATTTTTAAATAAAAAATACTAATTTTTAAATTAAAAATTAGTATGAAAATACTCTTGTTTTTAAAAAATATTCTTTAAATAATGAGTCTCAGCTTGTGTTTGATTAGCGGGATGAATTAAGCAAGAAAATAAAAGAAAGAAAGTAAATAAAAAACGAGATTGTTTAGTTGGACAGGAATTAAAAGAAAATAGAGAATAAGAAAAATGATCTCGGAGAGGAAAAAAGAATATATAAATTAATAGTTGACATCATTTTGTGCTCCTATGACCAACCATCAAAATTGGCAATTGGCGGATTGAGTATTATTGTTTTTAGTTGGGTATTGTAAACTCACTAAATCTATTCTGCCATACAAGTGCATTTTGGCTACAATTTTCTAAATTTTGCAAAGAAATAAAATTCTACGTCACACACCTATATACACATGTATAAATACAGAATTTCTCAATTTATTGGGAGAATATATATATATATATATATATAATTTATTTTTAACTAATATTATAAATTTGGAAACAATTATTTTATTTTATTTTATTTTATTTACCTATAATAAACTCACTCATTAACTGTATGTAATGTTTAATTTCAAAATAATTGTACATTTTTACTTTTTATTTAAGATAATTATATTTTTATATTTTTAATGATAATTGAGTGGTAAAATATGCAATAAAGCAAAAACAAATTCAAAAGAATTTATTCTGATATATAAATATTTACACCATCAACTAATTAGAAAAAAAATTAAATACAATTTTCAAAACAATGATTATAAATAAATTTTATTATGTACGATAAATTATAATGAAAAAAATTAAAAAATCATTATTTATAATTTTAGCAAAATTCAATCTAAATATCAATTACAAGCTAAACAAGAAGAATAAATAAAGAAAGATCATCAAGAGACATCCTAATTTTGAGAGATATAAACGAAAAGGAGTGAAAATTAGAATATGAAAATTATACTAATAAATATGATAAAAGTTGTCATAAAATAAAAAAAAATAGATGCATAAAAATAAATAATTTTGATAAACTCAATACAAAAATAAACCTTCTAATATATTTTTTAATTAATAATACTATAATTACTTGTTTCATGATATATATTTAAGATTCTATATCCTTTTAAATGTATATTAGGTGTGAGAATCACGAACTCAACATGTATTATCAAAATTCCACCTATTGCATTATAAACGTTCACGTATTGACCTGGCTTCGGTTGAGAAGATAACAACAAGTTTCTACTTCAAGTGAGTGGCTTTCATTCCGTAATCCATAATGCATGGCGTATTGTTGGGTTTCAAGACTGAGTCGTGAACTTGCGCAGTAAAAATCAAAAGATTGGGCCACACAATGTCATGTGATTAATATGCAATGTGAATGGTTGGTTTTCATTCATTGGACGGCCAGGTATGGTACATCGAATTTTAAGAAAAATATCAATCACGACCTATTCTAATTTGTAAGTCATGACCTTGATTTCTTTTTCTTTTCCAACTTTTCCAACATCACACGAAGACTTGGTCTCGATAAAGTATAAACCAAAGGTTTCACTCTTTTTCGGATATTTGGACATGCGTGTCTCAAGCAGCAGAGCAAACAGTGAAAGCGCATAGTCGGTGAACCCTCTCAGCTTGTTTCGTTCAGAATAGATAGAACGGATAAAATCACATGATAAAATGGATGGACGGAATTCATTTTATTTTATATTACAATAAATTATATTAAAATAATTTATACAAATTCATTCCATTTACTTATTAATTATCTTTTCACATCGTATATCAAAATAATTTTTTTTATAAAAATAATTATTTTTAATTTCAAAATATTTCATCTCCTTAAATACTTTTTTGTTATTTTTTATTTCTATTCCTAGTAAATAAATTAATAAGTTTTTTTTATTAGAATCCGGCGAGAACATTAAGAGACACTGAAAGGAAAATGTTGACTTGATTTGTTACGAAGCATTTTGTGAAGGTTTCATTAAGTTGACGTTTCTGAAGGAAAAAATATACTTACAAAAGACACTCTAACGTTCAAACTAATGTTTAGACGTGTACATGAGATAATAATATTATAAGGATGGATGAGATAGATCAAATCTAAGTATCCCTATATATATATATATATATATATATATATATATATATATATATATATATATATATATATATATATATATATATAGGTTAGAAAAGGTGATGTATTGATGACATTCCATCATTTAGGCTGAACAAATATGACCTTTACCCTAACTCTAACAATGTTGATGTTACAGTAGGATATACTCACAATGAGGCATGGCCTCACAGCCACATGTCCTGCCCAGTGTGGCTACCTCAGAGGTGTGACAAAATGCATCGTGACAAGCCATCACAGTGTGTGGATCCGAGTAGTACATAAGCCCCAAGCTCGGTACTGCTAAGTAGTAAAGCGGCCGAGCTTTATGTAATTCTGGCAGCGGATACCAACTAGTGAAAATTCGAAAAGGTTCTGTTATCCACCTAACGACCAATCTATTTTGAGCTCAATTTGTCTTTTGGTTCCAAGAGTGATGTTATTCCTCGTTTATTAGTTGTTACTGCTCTTAAGAAGGGCTTTAAATGTTAATGATGAGATGTTTCTTGAGCCATTATTTTGTTTTGAGAAAAGCCAAACTCTTGTTGTTAAGTCTTTCTAGGGGTGTGATGTTTCGATTTTCGAGCATTATGTCCTTTTAAAAGGGCTCGTGTCTTTAGACTTTGTGACGCTTCGAGTCTTCACTGCATATGAATAGCCCAACCCTTGTCTCTTTCTTTTCTTCTACCTTGGATCTTCTAAACTTTCTCTAAACTTAACTTCTGCTATCTTCATTCTTCATCAATTCTTCATTTTTCTTTTCCCAACATTTCACACGTTTTTTTTTCCTTCTTCCTTCTCAAACGGGTATATTTCTTATATTCTTTCTTGTTTCATTCTTCTTAACAATGGTGACCCTTTCTGGAAGGGATTAGAGCGTGTCATTTCCATTTCCCTCTTTTTTCTTGTTTTTGTAATAATCTATTTCGTCTTTTCCTTTATAAAGTTATGGGTGGTGATTTTAGTTTGAAATGCCTTCTTGTCAAGGCTAGCGCTTCTTTCATCTCTTACCCCACTTAATTCTTTAGTTTAGGCGACAAACATTAATTCTACCGTTGAGGTTGAGGCTTCCCTCACTTCTCCAGCTAGGGTTAGCGAGACCGCCACACATGAGAGAGGGTAGAGGACCTATGCTAAGATCATTACCCCTACACCAACTTCCATTGAACACAACCAACCTCTCCCCTTATCGATTGGGGAGTTTCCTTTCTCTTCTAGTTTGGGGCTCTATTCTCAGGCCCTAAAGGCACTCCTCCATCCAAAGATTCCACTCCTTCCTCTTCTCGAATCATTGTCGCGACGGGCTGGCCTCTTCCTCCCAATGCCTCTTGTTCGGGTAAGAGAATCTGGATTGACCAAATTAGCACTACTGCCACCTCTTCAAGGTCTATTAAGTCAAAATGACTTAGCATCTTAATTTTGATAATTACAAGACAAACGGATGTATCAACGGACGCAAAGGGATCAATGATCAAACGAATCATTATCAACATAGACTAAAGATGCACCCTCAAAACATAAGATGTTCCAGACGCAAGGTTTAAGTCGTCATGCCTCAAAGCAACCTCATCAGACGAAGAACCTTCAAAGAACAGACGAAGAGCGCATCCCAACTTCAAGTCATGTGCTCAAGAGTAAAGATTTAAAGACTGAAGTTGAAGATGAAGTTAGAAGACAAATGAATGAATTCAACACACAACTCATCTATTTGTTCATTCGTCTATCTGTTTAATGAAGTTCAAGACGCTGAGTAACATGTGCATTCATTTCAAATCAAACCGTTACTCAGAAGCTTCTATAGGTGGAAAGAGATTTCAAAATGAACCTCTGCAACACGCAGTTATACGTTTTAGTGAAATCTCTAAGCATATCAAGTCAAAGGCAGATCTCACGCTGACATCCGCTGACTTCTCATTAAATGTTCTGATTGCTCACTCTGTCAGATGTGAAAGTACCCAAGTCAAGGACTAACATTAACATCTACAGTCTAACGGTTACTTCACAAAAATGCCTATATAAGGACTTCATCCCTGCGAGTTCAACTTGGAAAACTACTCTGATCAAGACTATATTCATATACTCGCTTAAAGCTCTCTACATACAAGTTTGCTCCCTACAAACTTAGAATAGAATTCACTTTGTAAAATTCTTCTCTGCGTAGAGGATATTTTCTATTTGGTCTTAATTGTAAACCACTGTTGTGGTAATCTGTAGCCTGAGGAAGCTAAGTGTTTAAAAAATACCCTGAGTTTAGCCTGAGGAGGCTGAGATCCAAAGAATACCTGTTTTAGCCTGAGCAGGCTAAGTGTTGAAAGAATACATTGGTTAGCCTGTGGAGGTTGTGTTCAATGAATACCTGGGTTTAGCCTGCGGAGGCTGGGGTCAAAGAATACCGTTTTACCCTAAGAAGGTTGTGTTTAAAGAATATATGTATTTTAGCCAGGAGTGGCTGGGTTCAAAGAATACTCTTAGTAGAACCTCAGCAAGTTGTTGGGTAATTGGACGTAGTCTTGAATAGACGAACCAATATAAAGATATTATTGCTTTGATTATATCTATCTGCTTACTAACTGGGGATAACAACTTAAATTGTATTCTTAATTAAAACCAGAAAAGTTTAAGTTTGTGTCTGATCTAACGTTTAATATAGACGCAAAACGCATCATCTGAAAAAGTTTTATTTGATAAACACAATTCAACCCCTCTTCCTGTGTATTTGTATTTTACAAGGTCGTTATGGCACGTGAATATGACTCCCTCGCATTTTGAGCAGAGGTCGGGTTTCGCGCTCAATCACTTTGATGCCGACTCCCTCAATTCTGTGGGGTCTCAAGCTTGTTTGGAGGGAGTAGAGATGATGTTTATTTTATTAACATCACTCTTCAATACTCTAGGGAAGTCTATTCTCGTGCGGTCGAGTACCATTCTCACCTCAAGGACCTTGAAGTCGAGACCAGGAATTACTGAAGGCGAAAGCTGAAGCGGATTTGGTTTCAAAGCTTTAAACTGTTGAGATCAATTAATATCGAGGACACTATGATGTTGTGTCGAATGAGTTCGACTCAATCCAATATGCCTTAAAGGAGGCTGACACCACTACTGGTCAGGCCAAAGATTGATGTCTTTAGGAGGCTTCCAAGGTGAAAGAGGCGCTTTCTCGAGATACGGAGGAGCTGAAAGGAGTTATACAAGAGCTTCAGGCAGTCAAGGACTATGAAGCCGACCTTCAGGGGTACTTGGTGGAAGCGGGGAAGGTTGAGGCTAGGCTAAGGATTGAGGTTTGAGAGACGACCGAGTATGTGCTACGGGGATATTAAAAGACTTTACCCAAGCATCTCAACAAACTTAGCTCCAGTACCCTTCCCTTAAATTTTCTTTTTATTTAAACAAGAAAGTTTTAACAGTTAACTAGTTGATGACAACTAATTGTAATAATTTTGTATGCCTTTTATGAATATTATTATATCCATTTATGCAAGTACTTGAGTTGTATGATTGTTAGACTTGTTTGGTAAATGCTAAGTTAAGGCTGCACCTGATTCATAACTTAAGAGATCGTCACATATTCATAATAATGTAGATAATTTGAGGTTGTCTTTGCACCATCGAAGTAAAGTAATGTATTTAAGGTCGTCTTTGGGCCATAAAAAAGATAATTTGTAGAGGTCGCCTTTGTACCACACAAGATAGTTTTAAGGTCGTTTTTGGATTGTAAGCAAGATAATTTTAAAGGATCGTCTTTGGACCATGAACAAAATAATTTTAACAAGTCATCCTTAGACCATACAAGATAGTTTTGAAGGTCCACTTTAGACCATACAAGATAGAGAGATCATGTTTGGACCATGACATATAATTTTAAGGTTTTCTTCGGATCATAAAAAAGATAATTTTTAAGGTCGTCTTTGGACCATAAACAAGATGATTTTGAGAGGTTGTCTTTGGACCATACAAGATAGTTTTGGGCTCATTTTGCACCATACAAGATAGTTTTAAGTGGTCGTCTTCAGACTGTGACATAATAATTTTAAGGTTGTCTTTGGACCATAATAAGATAATTTTAAGGTTGTCTTTGGACCATAAACAAGATAATTAGAAAAATTTGACCTCAGACCATAAAAGATAGTTTTAAGGTTCTCTTTGGACCATACAAGATATAGAAGTCGTCTTTAGACCGTAGACAAGATAATTTTAAGGGGTCGTCTTTGGATCATAACCAAGATAATTTTAAGAGGTCATCTTTGGACCATACAAGATAGTTTTAAGGTCATCTGTAAAAGATAAAACACAAGAAGGGGGGATTAAATTGTGTTATATAAAAAATTTGGCCCTTTCATCTGTTGGTTTAAACAGGCTCAGACGAAACAGTTCTTATCTTTAAAGATTGATTTTAATGAACAGACGTTATGAGTTGATTATCCCCGTTAGTTGCAAACTTAAAGAAGATAAGCACAAGTATTTTTATACTGGTTCGTTTATTCAAGACTACGTCTAGTTACCTAGCAACAACTGAGTTTTCACTACAAACCGTGAAATGGTTACAAGTATTGTTTGAACTCAGACACTTCTGACTAATACAAGATATTCTTTGAACACAGCTTTCTTAGGCTAAACAACCAGGTAATCTTTGAACACACAACCTCCTTAGGCTAAAACACCACACAAGTAGATTTACAAAGTTTTCTATGAAAGAAAAATTCCTCTTCATAGAGAGGGGTATACAATGAAGTTCAAGAGTAGTAGTGAGCGAAAGCACAAAGTCTTAGCAATATAAGCGTGTTCGCCAACTGAAACTTGGAAGAGTAACGTCCTTTTATAGGCAGAGTCTTCAGATATCTGTTAGAGACAGAAGAATGTCGTTGAGCTTTCTCCAAGTGTAGTCCAAAAAGGTGTCAGAGTGCAATCAAGTGATAGATAGCGTGCGCAGCGGATTTGATGGCGTGCTCAATCCTTTTTCTGACTTGTACAGAGATTTTCTTGGAAAAGAAGAAACATTTTCGTGTTGCATATGTAAGATCGAATCCCCATCCTGATCTTGGAAGCTCTAATGAGTACTTTAGCAGATTTGAATTTGGCGCGAGTTACTCAGACTGTACTTCACTCTCTTGGCAGACGATGTAAATCTTCAGTCTTAAGTTTGGCTTGTAAGCTTCTTTTAAAGAGTTTCGTCTATCCTTTCGTCTGAAGACATGGCTTTGAGACAGACGAATGACTTCAACTTTGTGGGGTCATCTTCCGTATGTGCTTGTTCCGTCTGACTTTGCTTGTAAAGCTTTGTCTGAGATGTTTCGTCTGTCTTTTGAATAATCAAAACTTAGAGACGTTAATCTCCTTAATCTAACATCATCTTTGGACCATAAAAGATAGAGAAGTCATCTTTGAATCATGACATTACAATTTTAAGATCGTCTTCAGACCATAACAATATAATTTAAGGTCGTCTTTGGACCATAAACAAGATAATATTAAGAGGTTGTCTTTGGACCATACAAGATAATTTTAAGAGGTCGTCTTTGGACCATACTAGATAGAGTGTCGTTTTTGGACCGAAGACAAGATAATTTTGAGGTCGTTGATGCAAGCGGGGCGAGAGTTTTGATACCTCCGCACTCCACTACTGCTATGCCAAGTATACCACAGACGTTAAGTAATAAATATTTAGATAACAGAGTTGTCGATTCTACGAGGATAAACGATCAAATTCTTATGTTAATTATATTACTAGGGTTTTTATGAGAATGATGAGAGAATTTATAATTAAATTTAAATTAAAAATTCAAATATTTAAAAAGCGATTGAGATCCCGATTTCACCACTAATTACCCTAATACTCTCCTATTTGTTATTCAAACATACTCTTGGATGGATCAGATTCTTACCCTCGGAACCGTCCCTCTCAGGATCACCTACGTCGCCTAGATTAACTCGATTAATTAATCTCTTAAATTAAACTAATTTAATTAGGGTTTAAATTTTGTGAATCCAGTGATAACTGTTAGGTTATATCCACACTACCGTCTACTCCAATTTCTAGGAATCTAGCTCAGTAATGGCTATTTCTCCGGTACCACCTAGGTTTCTTTTCTCAAAGTTCCCCTAGGTTTACTATCAATTTATTAATGGTCTGTTAACAAATAGCATTAAGCATAGAAGAAATAAACTCGCAATCATATACTGAATAACATCAAGAATTATATTAGGAATAATTAAGGTTACATCGTTCTCTCAATCAAAGAGAGAATTAGTTCATGCTAGTAAAGAATGCAACACAAGGATAATATGAAAGAGAATACATAGGAAATTAAATCCTAAGAAGTCGAGTAATTCGTGTGTCTCCTTTGCTTAGGCTTGAAGTCGTACTCTGAACGTTACGTGAACCAAGTCTAGGGCTTTTGGATTGATTGAAAGATGTCTAGATTTGAAGATGATTGCTGATAGTGACTTTATAAATATATAGCCTTCTTTAGTAGACTTAGGCTTTATGAACCCAGTTCGCGCGAGCTAAGAGTCAACTCGCGCGAGTAGAGGTTCCAGAGAGCAAACGTGACGTCCAAGCAAGGCCAACTCGTGCGAGCTAAGTAACAAGTCGCACGAGTTAAGGTTACAGGGAGCAAACTTGGAGTGGAAGATAGGTCAACTCACATGAACTCAAATGTAAGTCGCGCGAGTAGATGTAATAGAGAGGGATGGTCAACCACTAAAGCTATAAATTGCGCGAGTTAAGTCTCAACTCCCGCGAGGTGTATTCCTCTGCATGTTTTCTCCTGTTTTTGACTATTTTTAACCCTTGAAACACTTAAGAAAACCATCAACAAGTTCTATCGCAAAGTAAAATAATTTAAAGCATTTTTCAGTTGTTTTAATTTGCTTAAGAGTGTTTAATGGACAATTTATTAGTTAAAAAATGTATGCTGATAACTTACTTGTGCGAGTTATCAATCGTCTTCGGGACATAACAAGATAACTTTAAGAGGTCGTCTTTGGAACATAAAAGATAATTTGAAGAGGTCATCTTGGAACCATACAAGGTAGTTTTAAGGTCATCTTTAGATCATACAAGATAGATAGGGCAGCTTTGGACTATGACAAAATAATTTTAAGGTCGTTTTCGGACCGTAACAAGATAATTTTAAAGTCGTCTTTGGGCCATAAAAGATAATTTCAAGGTCATCTTTGGACCATAAACAAGATAATTTTAAGGTTGTATTTGGATCACAAACAAGATAATTTTAAGAGGTCGTCTTTGGACCATACAATATAGTTTTAAGGTCGTTTTTGGACCATAAACAAGATAATTTAGAGAGGTCGTATTTGGACTATAACATAATAATTTTAAGATCATATTTGGACCGTAATAAGATATAGATGTCATCTTTGGACCATAAAGTACTAAGCCTATTTACATTTGTAGTCGCACGTACCATGTTGTAATTCTCATGGCTCCTATGGAATTAACCACTCTTCTCTTTTGATTCCAACTCCTCTTTTGGCTCCACCTCTCTTGTGACGAGAGGTGGCATAGTCCATTATGTGTCGATTTCTCCAGATCCTCACGCACTATTCGAGGTTTCCCAAGTGGCTCCCTGTATGTGTTGAATCTATTTGAGGGGGAGAGCCACACCCTTGTCGACTTTATGGTGTTTGGCTGGTTGTAGACCCCATGGATTCCAATGCTATAACTTTTGTTTTTGTGGAACTTCTCGTTAACGTCCTAAGCGTACCTATTGGTGGATACGCATTTGCTTTTTTCTCCACGACACAAGAGTTGTTGAGTCTTGGTTAATTCAAAGTCCCACATCGGTGAGCATTAGAAAGAGAGATGATTGAGAAACCTATATAATTGAGAGTATTAGGTTTTATTCACTTGCACCACATCCTTAAATCTAGTAAATGAGTGTACTAGGTTTTAGGTAGTGTGTGTAAAATACTATGAAAAGGTTGTAATTTTTGCCAAAAAAATTACATGTGGAAAGGGTTTGTAATTTTTTCCAGAAAAAATTACATGTGAAAGGTTTGTAATTTTTGCCAGAAAAAATTACACATGGAAGAGTTTGTAATTTTCGCCTAAAAAAATTACATGTAAGGAGGGTTTGTAATTTTTCCGTTCAAAAATTACAAATAGTGAATTTTGTTATCGTGGACTAGGTCTTGAGGCACCGAACCACGTTAATCTTTTTTTGTGCTATTTTTCTTTCTCCTTAGTATGTTTTGAAGTAGGCTGAATTCCCAACAAGAGTAAACCTTATGCATGCCACTAACTTTCCTGGCCATTACTGCCTTTGCCTTGGTCCCTTCAAAGCCAACATCCTGCCCCCCCTAGCTTTGCAGGATTGGTTCTTAGCTACACCGATGCCAAGAGCCAAAATGGTCTACAGGTGACGGCCCCGGGGGCGTTATGCAAGTCACGGTTCACATAAGAGGATAACAGGGACAATCGCAGATTCCACCTCATAATGGGCGACAAATGATCTTACTGGAATCTGGTTAGAACATTGAGGGACACTATAAGGGAAATGTTGGCTTGATTTGGTACAAATCACTCTATGAAGGGTTCAATGGGCCGATCTCTCCAGGGTGGGGAGTGTACCTGCAAAAGGCACTTCGACGGTCAAGTTAGTGGTTGGTTGTGTACTCAAGGCAGTAATATTATATGGAGGAACGAGATAGTTCAAATATGAGTTAAGGATACTTCTTGAGGGTATATATAGGGTAGAAAAGGTGATGTATTGATGACGTTGCATCTCCATTATTTAGGTCGAGCATACGTGACATACTATCTGTCTTAAGTGGATGATTTGACTTTACCTTGTCTTTAGTCCTGCTGTTGTCACCGTAGGATATAATGACAATGAGGTATGACCTCACGACCACGTGTCCTGCTATGGGTCACCTCAAAGATGTGACAAGATGCATTGCTATGGGTCATCACTATGTGTGGGCCCGGATAGAACAATAAGTAACCAATTTATTAATATATTATACTTTTATTAATAAATATATTTATCAACTAAATTTATAAAGCAATTTATTACATTTTTAGATTTGAATAATTATTTTTTAGTTTCTATCAAACCCATAATAAAATTTAAGAATTGATTCAATTTCATATATATTTTTATAAAATATTTTATTCTTATAACTTAGTTTGTTATGATTTTTTAATTTATTTAAAAAATTAAAACTATTAAGTCGATTAATTTTATTAACATAAATATAATATATATATATATATATATATATATATATATATATATATATATATATATATATATATATATATATATATATATATATATATATAACGATGGACATGTTCATCTTTCAAAGTTGATAAGATTTAATTTGATAGGAAGGCTAAGAGGGGATGATTTGTGTCTTTATCTATCTAGCTAAATTATAAAGCTTGTTCTTAATACTTGAAAACCTTATAGCTTGTTCTTAATTAACTCTAACCGGCCTCTTCAATATGTGTTTATATTCTATTGCTTGGTAGTGGTTAGAGGTCATGTCATCAATGATTTCATATGCTTCATTAGTCCATTTTCTTAAGATTGTTCCTCCACAATCCGCATCAATCGTCATGCAATTCTATGAGGAAAGTCTATCATAGATGTGTTGGGTAAGTTAACCATTGTCCAAACCATGACATGGGTACCACCTCAGTAGGTCTTAAAACCTCTCCAAACTTCAACCATTGGTTCTTGCTTAAATTGATAGAAGTCGATGATTAGTTCTCCCTGGAGGAAATTATTTGTTCAAAAAATTCTTGGTGTATGCATCCTAGGTTGTAATGGAGTTGTCCCGTAAGCTGGGTATCCACTTATAGGCCTTTTCCATCATGGAAAAAGGGAAACTAGATAGTACGGGTGTGCCACTGTATTTAACGATGTCAATTACCTATAGAAATTTACATAGATGAGCAAACTGTCCTCACTTATGGTCATATTGACTAATTGAGGATTCAAGGTAATGGATATTATTTGTGGTTGTTGGTAGTAGAATATTGTGAAAGACCCTTACATTTAGAGTGAAATATTTTTCCAACATTCTCATTGGTGGTGGTGACGGTGGAGGTTGTTGGTCAGGTTCTCAGTCTTCTATAATCCACTATTTTCTTTCTTTTTTGTTCCAACGACAGTGTGTCTCAACCTTGAGAACAAAAACTAATTATGGCTTTTAAGAGTGGGTTAGAATAAACAAAGAACTAAATTGAGTGTTAGTAGAGAAAACATAACAGTTTATTTATTTATTTCTTGAAAAAAAAGAAAATTAATAAAGAAAACTATTAACAATATAGACATGTTTAAAAACTAAGATTTTATAGGTAATAGTCACGACATCGTCATTGGCAATGGTGCCAAAAACTTGATGTGTCTAAAATGCGCTTAAGAGCAAACATACTCTATCGTAGTAGCAATAACTGACTTAGGTGTAGACATCGTACCCAAAGGACTAGTTGTATATTCGTTAGAGAAATTTATATATTGAAACATATTGATTGGAACATGTGAGGTGAATTCAGTAGAAGATTTACACGATGGATTAATTAAGTCAGAATACAACTGCAAAAAATTGTATGACCAATACTTAAGATTGCAATTCTCTACTGATTTGATACTTCTGACCCTTATTAATTGAGTAATTCTAGTTAATTACTAATTTTATTGGACCTAAATAATTACTTTTGTTTTTGGCAAGTATTCCCTTCTTTAAAATTGGAATATTAGTTGGTTATGTAGAATTCTTAATTCCAAAAGCATTTTAAGAACACAATTTAATTAAAAGTTTAAGGATAAAGTTTGGTAGGCAAGGTCTCTAAATTTGACTATAACAAGTTCATCAGTTTAACGCAGTTGGTCATATGCAATAAAATTAAATTCAAACAAGTTAATAATAGCTACTCCCTAATAGTAAATAAACTTATGTAATAATTTTATTAACGAATTACAAAAATTGAGGTCAGGGTCTTTGAAATTTCACGATATTGCAGCCTTAGCTAGACAATCTAGTCACTCATGTTAAAAGATGGAAAAATATAAATAGAATATCATCATTAAAAGTGAAGGGTAAAAGAGTTTAAGAAAATGTAAAACGATCAACTCTAAGAAGATCTCTTTAGAACATTGTTATCTCCTTTAAACTCTTAGAAAAAATAAGGAGTATAAACTAGAATAGAAAACGAAATTCAAAACTGATATCTTAAATCCTAAACCCTAAACGTGTATGAAAAGTGCAAAATTATGCATGGTGTGCTTATCCAAAAACACAAACATAAGCATGGTCATGCATATGAAGCATGAAGCTGTTGGAGGTTTCATGACTATGCATGATGAAGTATGGTTGTGCAAAGTGAACCATGGGCTTATACGCAATTGGTTATATAATAACTCAAGATCATTACAGGAAAACTCAACAAAGAACACAACCTCTAAGTTCATTTAAAATTCTAATGGATTTGATTGTGAAAACATGGGTGAATTTTTTCCATTTCAAACAAACAATAAACAACTCTAAGATCTATAACATCATATAATCACATACTTATACACCTTCAACTTTAGAGTTATTCTTGTCAAGATGAAATTGTCTTAAGGCTTTACATCAAAATAAGCCAATAAATGTTAACATAAATTAGATTCAAGAGTTAGTCATAACATACCACTATGTACAAAACATTAATTTATCATAAGTCTTCATAAGAAAAGAAAACGTAGGGAGGAATTGAAAGTGTTGGTGGAAAAGGATGGCAGGGGAAGAGATTTACTTATAGATATCAAAGAGTCGAACGGTCAGTAGAGCCTAGGAAACTTGAACATTCTCGAAAATGTGTGAAACTCTAAATACATAATGCATGGAAATCATGAAGGATAAGAAAAACACGTCACACCTACCGGAAGATGTAACAGTAGAAGTCACGCCCTAAATTCCCATAACTCCATCATTAGAGCACCCATTAAATAATATGATGACTAGTGATCAAAAGAAAAGCAACCTTTGAGCAAAGCGTAACCCGGACTCGAAAAGCGGGGCAGAGAAGGAAAAACGAGCCTTAACCAACTCATATCGCCACTAGCAAATAAACATGGCGCTGTCGAGCAACAAAGCCTACCTGAGCTCTTCCTTTATATCCTCGGATTAACACTATTTGAGCCTGAGGTTAGGCCAAAGACTACCCACACCTCATCCAAGTTATCACCGGATTAACCAATATCTGAACATACCCTCGGATCAAACACTACTTAAGTTCGAGATAAATTCGAAGATTATCCAAAGTTTGACGTGGCAACTTAACAAGAACTGAGAGCAAGTCATACCTAGGCATAACTATACAACTTAAGTTCGACATCTCTCACAAGTTCTTTAGGCTGAGCTTGGGGGGCTTGTATATTGCCCGAAGCCTGTCTAGTTAGATCGCATCATATGACTATGTTGAATGGGCCATTCCGTATAAGACATGTGGAAAGGCCGATACCTCTACCGTTGGCACCACTAGAGAAGCAGAGTCAGTCTCATCACTAGTATAAAGCTGAAAAAACTCATACATGTTCGATCTCGATAAAAAAACATTATGTCATGACTTCAACCACCAACTTATATATATATATATATATATATATATATATATATATGCGTATGCCTAAACCCTAAGGAGTATTCTGAATCTAACCCTTAGTTCAAATAATCTTGCATTTATTGTCTCTTAAACATTTCAGTCATATATTAACTTAACTGTTGGAATACTTTTGCAGGTACACTCCCTCACTCTGAGGAGATCGACCCATTAAAAGATATCTTTCATAAAAAATCTCATGATCCTTTCATCTCATTTTCTCCTCATGACTCATCTATATACTACTCACGTCATGTTCTGTCCAAATCGTAGAAAGAACAAATTCAAATTAAATTCAAGTAAAATATAAATATTTTATTTTGTAGAAGATTTTTTCCCAGTAAAAAACTAAAGTGTTTTTATCAAATCAACGTGTTGCTATTAATTAAAAAGCAAAAATAATTTTTATTTTCTTAAAAAGCAAAATGTTTGTTATGCTTAATATCTTTAGTTTGGTCTTATATTCACACCGTCCTTTATTCAAGTAATTTTTTCTCAGTGAAATTGCCCGAAGCCTACATTTTCTTGAATCCAATTATAGATGTTATGCCAGTAATATCTTTACTCTTAGCTTTTGTTTGACAAGCTGCTGCCGAAAGTAATATAAATATCTTTCGCATTTATTTATCAAATCTGGTACCAAAAGTCTACAATAAGATGTCATGGTGTAAATTAATTTAATAGCCATGAATTATGGGTTATGATACAAAATTCTTTCCAGTTATTATTTATTTATATCCATGCATTGAGATTATTTTTTAATTTAAGAAATTATAAAATGGATAATTTCAAATTCATGAAAAAATTGAAATTATGAAGCATGGGAGGCTATTATATAAAAGGATTGTGCCATGGGCGGAGCAACGTTGGTGGCACGGCAGCGATGGCCCCAAATTTTAAAATTATATATATATATATATATATATATATATATATATATATATATATATATAATTTTTAGTTTTTAATTTTTAATTAGGTTCAATTTTTTAATTCATAATTTCATATTTAATTTTAAAAACATACATATTTAATATTCTTGTTATAATGATTTTTATATTAAAATTTTTAATATTTATCTTTAATTTTAAAATTTAACTGTCATATTATATATCTGTTTTAAGAAAATTCTTAACCAGAATGACAATTTTTACTATTCATGATACATTTTTATTATCTTACATAAAAATTATAACTAAATAAATTAAAATAATTTTTAACTTATTTTTTAAAAGTATATTAGTTATTTTAGATAAACTAAATAAAAATTTAAAAAATAAAATTTAAAATAAAAAAGTGAAATGAAAAAATTAAAAAAAAACAAAAAAAATTAAAATTAAAAAAGAAAGTTAACCCTCCCACCCTAAAATCTAGCTATTCTAAAATCCAAGCTGTGGTGTGGGTGGGAATTGCTTGTCATTTTATGTTGCCTTTATTAGCTTTCATCTTTAATTCGTTCGATGAATCACTCCTACACTAACCCCTAACAGACGTCGGCAGAAAAGTACTCCCAACCTACTAGAAACATCGAACTTCATTAATACCACGTCATGGTCACATTAAAATTTAATAGTTGGAGAAGTATTTAATTTTTTAAATTGGACTACAAGTCTTAGAAAAAATATATGATTTAATAAGAAAATGTATTTATATATATACATATATAATACAAAAATATTAATAGAATATTCAAAAATATAAGATATTTAAATATCTCTTACAATGTTTTGTGCACATCATTTAACATTTTATGTATAAATTTTTACGTTAAAAATGTGAATATCTATCTACTCTTTTTATCTCATTGAATTTTTATTTTTTTTATAAATCTGATTTTAGGTATTCCATTTAAAACAAAATTATGTTTTTAATGTAAAATATTATTT
The DNA here is from genome assembly GCA_026586105.1 of Hylodesmum podocarpum. Lineage (NCBI taxonomy): Eukaryota > Viridiplantae > Streptophyta > Magnoliopsida > Fabales > Fabaceae > Hylodesmum > Hylodesmum podocarpum. Next base: position 13,609,248 of record JALJEV010000623.1, on the reverse strand, counting down.
AAAAGTTATTTTTATAAGATTTATCTATTTTTATTAATTAGGTTAGAAAAAATAAGAATGATCAAAATTATTTTTGGAACAATTAAGATAAATTTCTATTATAATTTATCTTTTTTATTTATCTTGTTAAAATATCTACTAAATTTCCAGTTTTGTTTACCATAAACCCAACTAAATAGTGTACACTCTTTAATAAATTTTTTGTTTGATAATTGTTGAATATTATAAGATATATTATAATATTAAAATATAATATGTATATTCAAATTTTGACATAACTTTGTAATATCACAATTTTTTATCTATCTTGATATATATATATATATATATATATATATATATATATATATATATATATATATTTTTAAATTATATGCTAAAAATTTCATCTATCTGTGAGCGAAATCTACTACCTAATGAGTTGAAAGCAGTTTTCACTTCTAAAAAAGGTGAAGGTTTGTTGGATTAGGATTTAAAAAATTTAAAATAATTGTGATAAGAAAATAATGTCAAAATCTTTTGTCGTTTAATTAAGATCTTTTATTACTTAAACAAAAATCTCCTCATATTCAATCACACACAGGGCAAGTATGTTTAAACTTATTCCTTAAAAAAAAATGTATTTTTAATTAAAATAAGTAATTTATATTTTTCTGATGTGTTTGTTTGAATTGTTTCAGCTTAAAATAAGTAGTTTAATGTTTTTTTTAAAAATAATATTTTATATACTTCTTAAATAATCGCTCTTTTGTAAAACATTTTTTACATGTACCTATTTTAATAAATGAATTCATGTATTTTTATAAATGATATGATACGATGAGTTTTTATGAAATTTTTTTATAAGAAATATAAATATTTTAGGTTCATTTATAATTATTTCTCTTTTTATTAAAAATAATAAATATTTTTATAATACATAATTATGTTTTATTGTACAACACAAAATCACCACTTCTATGATATTTTTGATAATAATAATAATAATAATAATAATAACAATAATAATAATAATAATAATATGGAAAATTATTATTATTATTATTATTATGGAAAATAATCACAATAAAAAATATGAAAATAGTAACATTAATGATATTAATAATAATAATAGGAGATATACTGTAATTATATTTTAATCTTGATCACAAATTTTTAATTGCAATCAAATAACATTACTGAAAGTTTTCATTTAATTTACAAAAAAAATAATTGAATATTTGTCAAAAATACATTATATACTTTTAAATCTTGAAAATTCGAGTAATTTAAAATCTTACAAATTTATTGAAATCAATCTATGAAAATCTGAATCGTAAAACTCTTTTACAAAATTTTATGAATCTTTATAATTTACCAAAAAAAATTTTAAAAAAGTGCTTTTTCGATTTTAAAATAATATGTTAAAATCCCAAGATTGCAAATCTCAATTATCTAATAACTAATTAATATATCAATTCAAGTCTACAATTCCCCTATACGACACGGCCGAAAGTGTCCTCCGATTTTTTTTTTCTAGCTGTAGAGTTGGAGCTCGAGTAATCACTTTGTATGCAACTCTCTTTGGCTACTAAGTTTTATCAAATCGTAGATTTTAATATAAAATTACAGTTAAAGATTAATTTAAATACTTTATTACTTGTGATTAGTCCCCTGAGATTAACTTTTTGTATTTTTATTTTCCATTTTTTTCTTATTCTCGTAAATTAATTTTGACAACTAAAAGTAAATAAAGAATTAGAAATAGAAAAAAAAAATATTGAAGAGACTCAAATTGAATATATAGATTTTGTAGGAATAAAAAATATATTTAATCCTATATTTTAATCTAATAATTAATACAACATAGACCAAAGACGCATCGGTTCAATTCAAAAGACTTTCTTCGAAGGAAAATTTTGTTTCTTAAAATTCTTACGTAAGTTACATCATCCTTTATACATGAATTATAGAAGTATAATGTATATAAGTTTTGTCATCGATTTAAAAAAAGGTATTTTCATAATACTTTTTGCAAAATTATTTTTAATATCTTGTTTATTACCTCGATTTTCTTATTTCAAACATGAAAGATATATTTTCATAATCCAGACAAACAATGTTGTAGAAGTAAGTTTAAATATTAAAAAATGAATTAAGATTTTTTTTAACGAGTAGAAGATTAATCATATAATGTTTAAGTTAGTAATTAATTTAGAATGAGAAATATTAATTTTTATAAAAAAAAAGTATAAATAATGTAAGATAATGATTATATTTTTTAATAATAAATAAGATATTTATAGATTAATGAGTTGATCTAATTAGATAGACAGATAATTTTAAATTATACATCATCGTGATTCAATTGTGATGAATAGCAAATATAACATTAAACTATCTCAATCATGTTGCATATATTTATAATATTATAAAACTGTTATGAAATATAAATAATATGACGCATGTTATATTCTAATCAATCCATTAATACTACATAAATCAAATAAATTAATCTTATATTTCATACTATTAAATTGACATTAATTATAAAATGACATGAAAGCACCTTCACTTCAACACACTACAATATAAAATTTCTAGTTTTATGCACCTATAAATGTTTATTATAAATAAAAAATTTGTTAGAATCTGGTTTAAACTTAAATATGAGGTATTATTAATGTAAATTTTTTATTACATTATTAATTAATTAATCAAATTTGATTTTATCTATACATTTTAGAACTGATAGTTTTGTGTAATATTATAATAATTATTCATTAATATACTTTTCTTACAGCATATTTTAATTCTTTATAATTTTAAAAGTAAGAATATTATTTAAAAGTCAATTCGGACGAGTACAGCTGTTACTGGAAGACATTTGGAAATATATTCACGTGAGTGAAATTTGTGTATGTCATTGAATTTACGTCAACACATGACGATGGCATTACATCCACTAGTGTGCGACCAAGTCTATCCTCACATCAAAGCAAATGTCATGTCATGCTCATACACCTATGCAGCATCTTTTCCCCGATTTTATTATATAGTGAGACAGATTAATGTTAGTTAGTATTTTTTTAAAACATTAAAAAAAATTAAATTCATGACTTCTTTCTTATTTTTTATTGTCCATTAATTCTTGTTTCCAACCATCAAATTAGTCTTATTATCTCGTTACAATAATTTACCGATTACTAGTTTTGAAAGTCATATGTTTACCGTTAATATGATGAGAATTTTATGAATGACTATGACTTGGAAGAGCAAAGTATTCGACGTGCATTAAAAAATTAAGAAATTTATAAACCAAATATTTATTATGACCAAATGGTGTTATAACCTATAAAATTGTATTAATATAGTGAATCTGTGTTATTCATGTGTGTAAAGTCTACTAATTTTATTAATAGTTGATTTTCACCCGAAAGTCGAGACCATTTTTTTAAAAAAAAAACCTTTCTGATCGTTAGCTATGTCTTTTTATCACGAGATCAGTGATTTCTTATTTTAAATATGAAACATGAGTAGTACAGAAATAATAAATTAAACAAATAAAGTCGTTAATGTATCAATGATTTCAGTTTTTGATAGGGTTAATAAATCTTTTTAAGTTTTTTTTTTTTAAAAAAATTGGGGTCAATATTGGTTTTGGCTTCTATATTTTTTTAAAATAAAAAATACCCAGCGAAAAATGTTAATTTAAAAAATAAAGTTTGAGAAATTTTTTATAAACAGGGACGAAAACTATTGCTATTAAAAGTTTAAGACAAAATTGGAAATTTACAATTTTTTAGTATGAAATAAAAACACCATTAATTTTTTTTAATGATAAAAATAAAAATCATATTTACCATCGACTTGGATTTTATTATTTAAATAAAAAAAATCCTTAAAAGAAATCTTCGCTAAAATATTAAAGGGGTTACTTTTAAAAACAATCCACCGGTAACATAAATAGACGTAGTTAGACTTAGAAAATTTGGATAAAATGTTTAAATTTTAGGTTACAATGAAATACAACTTGATCATATTTCAACTTAAAATTAATTGGTCTTTGAATAAAGAAGTTCAATAAATATATAAATTATCCTTGGAAAATTAACCTAAGTGACATAAGAGTTCCTGAAAAATTAAAGTAGGTGACAAAAGACTTTCTAATATCTCTGTTCCATAAATGCTTGAAGGATCAAGGCAAAATATAAAAGAAATTTAAACTCTAATCCAATATTATATTATATTTTAATATTAATTAATATTAAACAAAATGAATATTAAGCCACACTTAAAAAGTTGATACAAATAATATAATAAAACTTTTAGCCAATCATAACATCAAATATACTAAATATACTTTTAACTAAAATCACGTAAGACTAATTAAATAAGTTTAAATCTACGTATTTTTACAATTATTAATTAAAAATAAATTTTAATATTTAAAATAGACCCTATTGATAAATAATAATAAAAAACATCATATTTATAAATTGTTTCTAAAAATAAATCCGATTTGGTACATTATTAAAAAAAATTAACTTGTGATATTTAACTATCAAGTCTGTCGTGTTTCTCGTGTACGACTTTTAATTCAGTTTTACTATTATAACATAAAAGTTTCGATTGACTATAATTTAAAGCTGTGACTTGATTCACTACTTCAAAAAATAATTTTGGATGAATATAATATAAAGACTTGATTTGCAACTTGGCAAGACTTTTATTTTATACAATAATTATCTATATTATATTAATAAAAAAAACTAGAAGTTAGTACACGATTTTCGACTCTGGTGACACTTCAACAGAATATTAATTAGAAATAGTACAGGGGTTACAACTTTTAAAAGTGTTACGATTTATGTAAATTGATAATTATTTTTTTTATGTAAATGATAATTATACCAATCCTATAACTGCCTTCACTTATTTTATCATTTATCTCTTTGTTTTTCTCAATGGATAATTAGTATGAAATGAACGTTCACAGGAAAAATAAAATAAAATTACAGTTTAGTTACAACTTACAAATCTATGTTGATTTTTAATAAATGTGTTAAAATTTATCCTAACCATAAATAGTATTAAATAATTGTGTAAAAAAATTATACCGACCGAATATAATAATTAAAGTTAGTATGAATTTATGTTTAAAATAATAATTTGTTATTCACAATTATGCTTTTATTTTTTTAAAAAAAATGATCACTCCCGAATAAGTAAATTGCTAAGAGAGTCTCACATAATTGAATTGAGTAGAGACAAGAATTACAGTATTTTTTTATATTTATATTTTATTTTCGCCGATTTTTTTTCTTTTCAAATAAATAGTTTAATCAAATTCTATATTTTTCCCATTTTAAACTAAAATTACCGTTTACACTAAAATAGGCATATCAATACCTGGTAGTGGTACCTACCAACTTGATCCATTATTCATTACAAAAAATGGTATCTATTTTTTCTGTTTGTAAATCAGAAAAATATTTATTTATTTTATGGTTTGGAAGTTTTAAAACAGATGAATTTATTATGGTAGAGTTAAAAGAATATAATACTTCTCCTTGATGGGAGAGAACAAAGTGGAGTGAGTTACTTTATCACAGTGAAATGGAGATTTCGTTTTGTTTTTTTAAAAAATAATAAATTATAATTTATATTTTTTATTATTTTCTGCTTTTGAATAATTATGATATTAATATGAAATTAGTGACTAATATCGATAAAAAATTATGTTTACACATAAAAATAAATATCTTCTTTCTAATATAATTTCTTTTGGACTCAAATCATAGATAATTTCAATAAAAAATACAAATCGCTCCTATTTATATTAACATGCATGTATACCTGTAATTTAAACTCACTTTTAAATGGCTATGTTTTTTGGTAGATCAAAATATGTTTTTATTGTATTTTAAATTTTTTTTGATATATTACCTAATTTAAGTTGAAGAAGAATAAAATAAATAATGAACCATTTTTTTATCTACTTTATTAAATCTTCTCCAAACCACCACTTCCCATCGATTCAAATATATATCAAATTCACATAGTAGCACGATCTTTTGAATTACATTAAGGTTAAAATTATTATTAAAAAGCGGAAAAATAGATATTCAAATATAAATAATTTTTCATTGATGTTTTATAATTTTTTCGATATTAAATAATAATATAAACATTTATGATGAATCATACTTAATCATATTAAAAAAAAAAATTAGTTGTATCCAATCATTAGTCAATTGATTTGATTTAATATGGTGACCGTGAAGGTGTCATTTTTCAAATGGGCTAAAACTGATACCGAGAATGGGTATTACTCTATTGGGCTTGTACTATTCACTCACTGAGTGTTTTTCTTTCTTTCTTTATTTTTGTGTAATTCATTTATTGAGTTATTGCAACATGATTTAGACTTTCATTAAATACATCTTACCCAATTGATAACACAATTTATTTTATTTTATTTTATATTTTTGTTATTAAATTACTCTAAAAAAGTAAAGTACTTTTACAGTTTTACACCTCCAGTTTCATCATTCATTCAACTATTACTTTCATTTTCATTATTCTTTAAATTTTTCTTACATCTCCATATTGGTCATTCTTTAATTTCTCTTTACAATAATCTTATTGTCCAGAATACATAGATAACTCAAGAATCTAAATTGATTCTGTTTCCATTATTTGGTTATGTTTTCTTTTATTACATCATTGCCCCTGTATAGTTTTTTTTTTCTTCTTGTTTTTTTTTTTTAGTACAGATGACATTAATTTCTTGATACCTATCATTATCAAAAAGTACTTTTTTATAAAAATTAATTTTATATTCTAAAAAGTATTTTTCAATTTTAGGATGTATATATCAACTGTCTGCAATTTAAAAGATAGAAGCGGTGTGATATAGATTGAAAAGGATAAATTAAAAAATCTGTAACATTATTGATTGTTTGATAATCTATATCTATTTCATATATTAAAATACACAATTCATTCAGTTTCTTTTACTCCTCTCACTTTTTCAACAAGGTATTACTGTGGCTTTATTTTATCTCCTCTAGAAATATATTTAACACAGTCTTATCAGTGTCTCGGTCAATATTTTCAACAGTTTCTCTTTTATTTCCTTGAATATACTGGGAAAACAACACCATCTATCAGTTGCATTTTTATATAATTAAATTTTATTTAAATAAATAATTGATATAAAAAATAATGATTAAAAAATATAAAAAATAGAAATAATGCATAAAAAGTGAGTAATTAATTTAAAACAAAATTAACAGAGATAATATATTTAATAATTTTAATTTTCAGATAAACTAAAAAAATCATAAAAAAACGACATGTGAAAAATAAATATAAATTTCAAATAAACTAAAAAAATCATAAAAAACGACATGTGAAAAATAAATATTTTACCAAAATAGACATAAATTAATATTCAAATTATATCACAAATAATGTGAAGATAAAAAATATAATTAAATATGAAAACATAATAATAATTTTATAAATTTTTAAAAATTAAAATTAAAAATAAAAATTAAATAATTAAAAAAAAATCCCTCGTGTTAATAGCGATAAATTTGATATCATAGCCTTAAAAATATCTCATTCATTCTTCTCAAATTTATCTCTCTCTCAATATATATACATATATTGAATTGTCCCAATCACATGTCTTTTTTTATTTGTCAAATAACTTTATATATATATATATATATAAAAGAATTCGCTACTCATTTATTTTTAGTATGGATATGTTAGAAATTTTATCACTGGTGCATTTTAAAATAATCGTAGTGATTCAAAAAAAAAAAAAAAACTTACTAATGTACTAATATTAAAAAAATTAAATGTGTATGTTAGCAATTTTTTAATTTTTATAACTAAAAATATTTATCCTCTCCATTTGATAATAGATTTAAAGTCAATCAATCAGCTTCAAATGTCCCTATGCTAAACACGTGAAACACCTTGGGTAGACTTTTTCTTCTTCCATGTTTTTACCTTGGTTGTTTTGAGAGTTGTTTTTATACCAAAAAATAAATACAAATAATTGAGGCGTATTTGGGTTTAGGTTTTGTTTGGGCCGAGGTGTTTCGTAGGTGCTTGTTTTCTTTTTTCTCTACTTCAACGAAGGTATATACATTTGAATCCAATTGCTAGAAAAACCTCCCTTAATCAATTTTGAATTTTTGTATAGCGAATGAACACCACCAAAACTCCTTGAATTTCCATCATTGTGAAACACAACCAAGTTTCAGCGGAACTTCAAACAAATTTACGGTGAAAATTAATTAAGACAAAAAATTTAATAAAATATCATTTTAATTCTTGAATTCTAGAAGCAATATTATTTTAGTTTTTTCATTATTTTTTAAGATAAAATAATAAGTGTTTGATTTTTTTTTCTTTATTGATAAACATTATCCATATCAGTTTAAGGAATAAATTGAAAATAAAAATAAAGTAAGAATTTAAATTATCACATAATTATCTAAGAATATACAAATGAACATAATTTTCTTTATCTTCAAATAGTATTTTCAAAAGTAAAGAAAATAAACTTTGACTTTAATGTCAAACTTGAAAATAATGTGTTGTCAACTATTACTCCAATTAAGAATTTGTTCGGTCTAAAATGAAAATAAGAAAATGTAGGTCAGTTTAATCGGTTCATGTTTTGATTTTAGAGTCAAAAAGACTAATAAACAGGTCTAAATTAGTTAAATTGAATTATATCTATGAGAAGAAAAGAAATATTGAACAAATATTATTTTTAATATCTAACCACATATTCGTGATCGGAGTAACATCAAAATCACAAAAATGTAATTAGTTTCTTTAAAGACAACTTCCCCGTGACTCTTAAATATTCAATTCAACCCATTTTGATCGAGTAAAAATGGAAAGTGTGACAATGTAGGTATTTACTTACCAAGAACAAGACTTGCACCATTCATAATCTTCAAAAACAGTCATCAATCAATACAATTTACTCCTTGAACTTGAGACATAAAAAATGTTCAGTAAATTTTCACAATAATCAGTTTGATTTCTTCAAAACAAGACTATATTGATAATGTGGGTTAAGGTATTGAGATAGAATGATATAAAAAGTGTGCTTGAGTTGAGAGAATGATAGAGCTTCATTAGAATTTTAATTATAAATTGTTGGAACCCTTCACATCTATTTATAAACAATCAACTCTTGCTTAAGTGAGAAAGGCTGGATTGTTTCTCGCTTGAGCGAGGTTGTAAAAGTGAAGAAAATCCTCTCATTTGAACAAAACACGATCACTTAAGCAAAACCCTCTTACTTGAGCGAGAATGCATCCATTAACATTTAAAACAAATTTGCACTTGATAATGATCACTTATAAACACCAAATTACCCATATAAACATGCATAAAACCTAAAAATAGGAATAACTTTTAAGCCCAAAATGTGTTATAGATAAAGTTTGACACTTCAGTAGAAGTTTCCTAGTTTTTCCTCTATTTAATATCATTAACACTTACTAGTTTCCCCTGTTTTTGGATATGTTACTAATCTTGATTGTGTTATGGATCTTGGTTTTTAATCTTAGTGTTGTTATTTATCTTAGTTATGAATCTTGATTGTGTGGTTAAGAATCTTGATTGTTTATGAATTATTTATTCATTCTAGTCCATTATTTTATTTTGTTATTTTATGAATCTTGGTTTAATATTTAAATTTTATAGAATATCTTTGTCGAAGTGATGATATAATATTAATTAATTTGTCATTATCATTAAATGAATTGTCATATAAGCTTGATGATGAAGACTAAATTTCGATGGAAAAAGTGTTGATGTTGGTTGTAGCTAGTGTGACCAACTATTTTATTAAATATGTCGATATGAGTTCAAACCAAAATCAAGAGAAGATTTGAGAATTAGGGTTTGGAGTCGAATGAGAATTGAGGATTTTAATATAATAAAATGAAGAAGAATGAAAAGAAAACGAATATGAAAAAGAAGGTGTCACAAACAAGTTTGTTTGATAAGTTAAGGATGATTATCACACAAGAATTAAAAAAAATTCTTGATAAGATCGAAGATATAAGGAAGAACCCTAATACAGTTTAAATCACAAAAAAATAGTGTTAAGTCAAAATGACTTACTATCTTAATTTTGATAATTACAAGACAGACAAATGTATCAACAGACACAAAGGGAAGAATGATCAGACAAATCATTATCAACATAGAAGAAAGATGCACCCTCAAACAGAAGATGCAACAGACGAAGGGTTCAAGTCATCATGCTTCAAAGCAACCTCATCAGATGAAGAACCTTCAAAGATCAAGACTGAGAGCTTTCCTCAAAGTTGAACTACTCCTTGACGAATTCTTTTCGAAGAATTTTGATGAAGATAAAGGACAATCCCTTTCTAAGCTGCTAAGTGAAAAAGAAGTAGTTGAGGTATCGTCTCTCTTTTATGATACATAAGATCCCTACAACTTTAGAGGAATAAAAGGCTTCAAGATAAATAGGACATCAAATCCTTTTCTACTCTATCATCCTCTAAAACCTGCTCTGTTAGACTTTTCCAAATGCTACACTGTTGAAGATGAAAGAAAATGGCTTCGTCTACTAAATTGGGACAGTCTCGCCAAAACAAATATCAAAGGACTTGAAGGTATCAATGACTACAAGACCTTCTTAGAAGAATTTGTTTTAGTAACTCATGCCCTGTCATATGAACCAAACATCAGACCATATACAGCTTGTCCCCGACAATCACTTAAGAAATAGGGAACTACTGTATTTCATCATTGCTTGCTCAAGGATAGAGTATGTTGCCCCGATGTGCTTAAGGAATGTTTTTACTGGACCTTGGATGCAATGGATGACCATGATCCGATTCCTTGGAGCATCCCTCTGAACAAGACCGAATATATTGGTCTTGGTTATTCTATTGGTCTAACTCTTCCATAGATTCGACCTCATTGTAAAGGAGTGCATATAACTCAGGCGATTGCACTTCTTGATCATGAAACTCCAGAAGAGATAACTCACAACTTGCTTATCTTTCACGATATAGATTTCCATTTAATGGCACATGCATATCGACGGGAAGGAAATGAGCAAGCTATGTCTCTTCATCATATCAGACGCAACGTAGAGAAAGAAGGAAGGTCTCTACCTCACTTCCTTGGAACTCAATTCTATTCTATCTCATCCTTAAACACTAGTTTCTCTATTCGACTGGACAAACCTCGTCCATGTAAAATAAAGTACTTAGCTAAAGGCAAGGAAAAGAAGGAGTATTCTGAGCCCAAGAGGTTCTGGTGGGCACACCATATTCCTAAATTGCTTTCATCGCTTGAATATGAGCTGTTACTGAAGGAAGGACCTTTTGACAGTTGACTCTTACCAAGATCTGTGATCATGAAGCCACCTTGGCTTATTCATCTGGTAAGGAGTTAGGGATGGAAGATTCTATTGTTGGTGGAAAACTCTATCCTGGTGGAGCTTACGCATATGGATTAGATCCAATCTGTGATCAACTTCAACTCACTTCAATTGTGCGTGCATTCAGATGGAAATGGGATGAGGCAGTTGCTGTTACACAACTCTCCCTTACATCACTCTACATTTTATTGAACTTGAAGCTCCATCTGCTCATGCCTACAAGACCCTCAAGAAAATACTCTGAATTAGCAAAAGAGAGTAGATTATCTTGAGTCTCTTATACAGGAATTATTGTCTCGTAATTCAAAGCAAGGAGGAGATCATGGCGCATCGTCTACATCTAAGCATTGACTGATCAATCAATTATGATATTTTGATGATTGCAGCCCAAGGGGGAGAAGAGGAGAAAAGAAGAAGTTGAGAGGAGGATCAAAAGAAGAAAAGCAAAAATTGAGGGGGAGTTGAAAAACAAATTATGGAGAAGAGAAGAAAAAGATACAAGTTGAGGGGGAGCATAAAAAGAATGAATTATTAGTCTGAAGGGGAGCCAAACGAAGAAGAAAAAGAAGATCAAGCTCAGGGGGAACTAAGAAAATTTTGTTATTTTTTCTTTTATTAAGGAGCATGTGGCTCTAATTCTTTTTATTTTATTGCTCTGATACTTGTACTAAATTACATCACATTGATGTAATACATAAATATGGAAGAAGAATATTCAAGAACATCATCTCGACGTGATTTTCTTTTATGCTCTGATATATTCTATGTATTTTGAACTAACATGTCTTATGTAGATTTTGATATGATATCTACACAATATATCAAGTATGATCGTATCAGAACTCAAGCTCATATAAGAAGATATCTGATAACAAGTTTAGTCTGATGAAGACCAAGCTGAAGCGTCTGCATCTTTCAAGCTCTGATACATCCTTAAAGCTTCAATTGTAGAAGAAGATCAAATTTTTGCTCGTATGGTCTGTAATCATCAAAAAGTGGGAGATTGTTAAGTCAAAATGACTTATCATCTTAATTTTGATAATTACAAGACAGACAAATGTATCAACAAATGCAGAACCTTCATAGAAAGGTTCAAGTCATCATGCTTCAAGGCAACCTCATTAGATGAAGAACCTTCATAGACCAGACGAAGAGCTTGCCCCAACTTCAAGTCACATGCTCAAGTTTAAAGATATGAAGACTGAAGTTGAAGACGAAGAAAGAAGTCAGATGAATGAATTCAACATACAACTCATCTATTTGTTCATTCGTCTATCTGTTTAATGAAGTTCAGACACTGAGTAACACGTGCATTCGTTTCAAATCAAGCTGTTACTCATAAGCTTCTAAAGGTGGAAAGAGATTTCAAAGTAAACCTCTGCAACACGAAAAGTAGTTGTACGTTTTAGTGAAATCTCTGAGCATATCAAGTCAAAGCCCAATCTTATGCTGATATCCGCTGACTTTACATTAAATGTTCTGATTTCTCACTCTGCCAAATGTGAAAGTACCCAAGACAAATGACTAACATTCACTTCTACAGTCTATCAGATACTTCACAGAGACGCCTATAAAAGGACTTCATTGTTGCGGGTTCAAGTTAGCGAACTACTCTGATCAAGAATATATTCATCTACTCGCTCAAAAGCTCTCAAAGAATTAAATTTCGCTCGCCACAAACATAGAATAAATTTCATTGTAAAACCCCTCTCTGCATAGAGGTTATTTTCTATTTGATCTTAATTGTAAACCACTATTGTGGTAATCTATAGCCTGAGGAGGATAAGTTTTTAAAGAATACCTTGAGTTTAGCCTGAGGAGGCTAAGGTCCAAAAGAATATCTTCTTTAGCCTGAGGAGGCTAAATGTTGAAAGAATACCTTGGTTAGCCTGAGGAGGCTGGGTTCAAAGAATATCTGGGTTTAGCCTACAGAGGCTGGGGTCAAAGAATACCGGTTTAGCCTGAGAAGACTGTGTTCAAAAAATATCTGTATTTTAGCTAGGAGTGGCTGAGTTCAAAGAATACTCTTAGTGGAACCTCAACAAGTTGCTGGGTAACTGAACGTATTTCTTAAACATACTGAAACATCCACATTGTTAGATCAAGATGATTAACACTCTTTGTTTTGATAATTACAAGACAGACGATACTTTCAGACGAAGTAAGATCAGACGATAGAAGACCTCAGACGAAAGATGACTCCCCAATCTGATAAGTTTCTATTTCATCTTTGGGGTTATGTCGCAAAGTTCAGACGATACAAGAATGATGGTAGACGACATTATCTTCAGACTTCTCTTGTAGAATATCTTTCGAAGACTATGTTTTCTGTCAAGACCAATCGTCTACTAGTAGAAGCTGAAGACAAACGAAGTAACTTGTGCACATTCAAATCTAGTCGTTACTCGTGGAAGTTTCCAAAAGTGGTTAAACACTGTGCAAAACCTCTGCAACACGAAAAGCAGATCACACTTTTGTTATCCAATCTGATCAAGTCAGAAAAAGGTAGTGAATGTGCGCTGACTCCGCTACTCAAACATTAATTATTCTGATTGATCTCTGCCACTGATGAGAAAGCTTCAAGAAAAGGACAACGGTCAAGATTTGAGTCTAACGGATCTTTCCAAGATTGTTGCCTATATAAAGGTCTTCTCTTCACAGTTTCAAGTTGGCGAAAAACGCTGTGTAAGCTTATTCTTGTCTTCGCTCTTGAGTCAAAGGAATTTATTCTTCATTGTAAAAACCCTTCTACGTAGAGGAAACCTTAAGTTTTTCTTAAAACTCTCTTAAATCCACTTATGTGGTACTTTAGCCTGAGGAGGCTGTGTGTGCAAAGAATACCTGGCTTTAGCCTAAAGATGCCGTGTTATAAAGAATACTTGGTTGTTTAGCCTGGGAAGGCTCTGTGTAAAGAACATCCTGAATTAGCCAGAAGTGGCTGGGTTCAAACAATACTTGTAACCTTTTCACGGTTGATAGTGAAAACTCAGTATTTGTTGGGTAACTAGACGTAGTCTTGGATAGACGAACCAGTATAAAAATAACTGTGTTTAAGTTATTTAATCTTGTGACTAACGAGGATAATTAAAGCATAACTTTATTTGTTAAAATTAATCTTTCAAGATAAATTTTACATCGTCTGAACTTGTTTGAAAATAACAGACAATAAAGAAAAATTTTTATTAATAACACAATTCAACCCCTCTTCTTGTGTTTTATTCTTTACACACATTATTGTACTAACTCTTTATATATGCATGGGTGTACTCTCATGTTACCTTGAATCTAAATTTTATTTATTTTCCCTTGTGATACTAATGCTTCTAATCAAGATTGAGAAAGGTAATGTATGATTAATGACTTATGCTGTGGGAATCTAATTATTGCACTTTTTAATTTTGTTCCTAGTACTAATAATATGTTTATGCTTAAGAAAATAGGAAAGAGGTAAAACTCAATTAACCAGGTTGATCTTAAATAAGTTAAACCAAGTAAAACATAAACTAGAAAGTGATTTAGGCCTTCTTTGGCAGCCACAAAAAGCTTTCTCAGCCAACCTTTAATTTTTAATTGAATGACCGTAGTCACCCACTTTGAACCTAAGCGGATTTTTCATAAAAAGTAGTCTATGAGCCAATTAATTCCATATTTTTGATTGACCTTTTCTGAAAAACTCACCATACTTCAGGCCGGAAAACCCAAGCTTATTTTAGAGAATTCTTTTAGTTAATAATCATGTGTTCAACAGGGGAAATTCACACCTCTAGAAAAAGATTCCAGAAAATCACAAAAAATAAAAAAAGTAATAAAAAGATCACTAGTTTGTGATCACAAAAAAAAAAAATTAGAAATTGTTGAAAAAGCCACCAGTTCGTGGCACCCAAAAAAATAGTATAATAAAGAGGTATCAATATAATTCCTTGAAAATCAATAAAGAACATAAAAAAATTACATACAATTGCTAAGAGATTATCTAGGAGACAATTGGAGTCTATGGTTTCTTAAGTTGAAGATACGTAATGAGCTTAAAATTGACTTGTCACCATACCTATACCTAAGCCGAACATTACAAATTTCTTAGCCCTATTAATTATAGTAAATGCTAACTTGTGTGGAAGATAATGCAAGAAATACATGAGGAGAAAATGGTAATACTAATTTCTGAAATCTAACCCACATGATCTCATTGGGAACTTGGAACAAATATCACACACACACAGATAACCATTGTCATAACTTGAAATGCATGCATGACTAACTTTCTTGTGCAGTAAGCTAAAACAATCCAAGGATGAACTACAATGAAAAACTCGATAACTTGATTTCTCATTCATCTTAGTTAAGGATTGATATAATTTATTGTTGAGAATTTTGAGCTTAAATGTTATTCGGGTTATGTTAAAAATAATTGCTGAAGTTTTAAAAATCCCTTTTGTTTGAGGACAAACAAAGTTCAAGTTGGGGGTGTTTGATAACTCAAAAAAGTAAGCTATTTCTATACTCCTTTTATACTATAAATTGTCTTTTTTCATTCTCTTAATCCACCTAAAATAACTCTAAATTAGTCTTAGTTTACAATAATTCGTGTTAGAGTTTGTTGATGGTGTGTTAAGTGTTTTAGGGAGATAAATAGCCAAAAACAGGTGAAAATGTGCCCAAGAAGGCATCTTTCGCGAGTTGGATCACAACTCGCGCGACCTGGAGCTCCAGTGAAGAAGAAAAACTCTCTGAAACCTCATCTCGTGCTCATCTCTTTACATCTTGCGTGAATACATATTTCTTAAAGAGCAAGTTAACTCTCTGACACCTCATCTCGCACTCACCTCGCGCTCAACAACATCATCTCGCGCGAGGTGGTGTAACTTCAAAAAGAAGTTAACTCTCTGGCACCTCATATCGAGTGCATCTCGTGCCTAGCTTCTTCATCTTGCGCGAAGTGACTTGGAGTACAACACAAGGTTCCTCTCTGGACATGAACTCGCGCGAGTTGTTTAATACCTCGCGCGAGTTGGACTCGCAGCAGGCCCAAGTCCAACTTCTTAAAAGGCTATAAATAATCTTCATTCAGCAGAGTTCAAGGAAGTTCACTCAGTCCGGAGATAAACTCTGAAACCCTAATCCTCAGGCTCCTGACGGCTAAACCTAGACGGCGGCTGCACTTCGGCTGAGAACTCTTCCAGTTCATAGATGACGATAGAATTTGTTGGACTTGGAGCTTGATGATGCTTGAAGCTTCTCAACGTTTAGTGTTTTGCTTTTGATGTTTATGTAATCTTTTGTTTTCCTTAGATAAATTGTAATAAGCTTTTCATTGTATTGATTGTTTAGCATAGGTTTGTGCTTGTGATTGTTCTTGTGTGACAAGTCTTAGGTAAGTGAAGTCATTACTTGTGCTGAAGATTCAAATCATTCATTTCCCTCTTTGTTTTTAAGAAAAATTTTTTGGTGACTTGCTGAGATAGTAGACTACCAGTTGATGGCAGTTGACTACCAACTAAGATAGTAGACTACCAGCTGATGGCAGTAAACTACCCCAGTTTGGTAACAGTGAAAATTTGTGGTTTTCTATGTGATAGTCGACTACCACTCGGGATAGTCGACTATGAAAGGTTCAAAACACTTGAAATGATGTTTGCTTGCTGGGATAATCGACTACCAACAGCCGTAATTGATTACCACCATCAGAAATCAATTAGATTGACTAAAATGGGTTTTTATCTTGATTTTTATATAAACCCTCTTTCAAAATATTTCATAAGAACTTTGAAGATACGAAAATGATTGATGTTACACTTTCATATCTTTTCTGAAACTGAGTTTATATTTTCTCCAAGAAATCCTTCAGAGAATTCAAAAGGTTTTCAAGAAAAGTTTTCAAAGAGCAATCTTGGTTTAGTTTCAATGGTTGGTTTGTCTTGTGCTTCATGTTGATAAGATTCTACACTATCAGGTGTTCTCTAAACTGATCTTTATTATTTGTTTTGATTTGGGTTGATTACTCTAAGAAAGAGGTCTCTCTAGGAAAAAGTAAGGTGATTTGAGAAAGGTTTCTTAAAGGATTGGTTCTTGGAGGTGCCAAGACCAAGGAGAATTGTTCTTTTGGTTAAAGAACAAGGTGTTGGGTGTTTTGATTTCGTTTTTATGTTGCTTGTGCAGAGTGAATGTAAAGAACATAAAAGGGATCATTGTTATAGTGAAACACCAATTGCAACAGGTTATTGAATTGGGACTGGATGTAGGCTGGAAGCCGAACCAGTATAAATCCTCTTGTACACTCTTCTTCTACCTTACGCTTTTATATTTTGTCAATACGATTAACTATAACATTGAATTACATTGTTTACATTTGGTAATTGACTGCGTAATTGATTCATATCATGAACATTTGAATACTGAAATCTGGAAGACTTAGATACTGATATTGATTCTCAAAGTATATTGATTGCTAACGCGTTTCTTTGATCTTTCTTAATTGTTTCCGCTTGTATCTTTGATATATCTTGTTCTAACGCTTATTCATTTGAGGTTGCATTGATTAGTTAAACAAGATTAGATTTTATCTTAAATAAAAAGAAAGTAGAAACGACATTAGTTTTGCCTAATCAGGAACTAGAATCTATTCACTCCCTATAGATTCAACATAGGGACCAATATAATTCAACCACGAGGAAGAAAAGAAGGAGATTCTAGATATCCATTATGTATCTTCTTTCAATTATTACATGTGTTGTTTTCTTTTCCATCATGAACTAACTCCCCCTTTGATTGAGAGAATGATATAACCCTAATTATCCCCTTTATATGTTATTCAATATATATTTGGGTGTTTGTTCTTCGTTCTTAATGCTATTTATTAAATTGACAACCTAATAAATTGATAAGGTAATCTAGAAACGCTCTGACAAAGTAAACATCTAGAGAAAACTGAAGAATTAAACCATGACGAGTCATTATTTTGATCACTTTCTCTGCATCTTTTATATCCTAATACAACATGATTAATGGTCAATTAGCATGATTTTATGCATTTATGAGTTTGAGCTTAATTGGGCCTTAAGTGCTTATTTTTGTTCTAATTCGCTGAAAATTTCAGTTTTGACAAGGTTCACTAAACCGAGCATAACTCTCACCACAGAACTTTGTTTGAGCTCCATTATAAGAGGACTCGAAGAGTTACAAAAGCTATGAAGATATGAAGAGCTAAATCGGACTGCATCTGTGGTGAAAATAGGCTCAAAAGTGATGCACGAAGCCTATTATGAAATTCCAGCGGAAAAGACTTAGTTAGGCCCATTTTAAATCATGTAATTGAACCATTTAAATATTTGCTTTGAGTGGGTTTCGAACCCAGCACTTTGAGGCCCTTGCACTTAAAGGGTCATGTGCTAGTCACATGACCCAACTTTTAAATAGGCAAAAACCCTAAATCTGAACACACTCTTTACCTTTCAATCAATTTCAATTTTCAGCATTGCTCTTTTCCTTTCAAGTTGCTCTACTAGGGTTTTCTGGTTTGCCATTCCAATTCTCACTTTCTCTTCCTTCTTGCAATTTAATTGTCCTGTTATGCAATTCCGATTTATGCTTAGTCTAATTTTAATTATGCGCAGCTAATTTCATCAACCAATTCAATCTCAATAGGATCCCTAATTTCCTTAGGTTTTCCATTTTCAATTGCATGAACACTCGTTTTAGATTTTATAATTTTGATTTCATTATGTTGATTAATATTTTGGATTGAGAATGTTGATTCTATCGTTGTTGATTGATAATGAATGCAGAGAACTAATTATATGATTCGAAACCAAGTTGTGTGCTCTCATGCGATCGTGTGAGTTTAAAGGCCACTAAGTGTTCGATGATAATTCTCTAAGATCTTAGTGCGTTAGTTCAGTGTTTTCATGCAAAGATCTCGGTTCAAATGCACTTCATGAATGATGCTTTTTAATAATCTAATTGCTTTTTATTTTTTGTTTAATTATAGTCATTGATTAATTATTACTGTTTAATTGCCTTTAATTTTTCCTCTGCACAAAAAAAACCCCAAAATTGCATTTAAAATTTCGGCTACAGAGAAATAACAAAGTAATCCGTAGGGAAACGATCCGAGTCTATTATTACTGCAAAATAGTAGCTAGACTTTGATATTATTTGACGCTCGTTCGGCGCATGTGTCAAATTTGGCGTCGTTGTCGGGGATTGCTTTGTTAATTCTCATTGTTTATATGCATTTTTTTTATTTTCTTATTATTAGACTTAGGATAGGTTAGTTTACATTCAATAAGTTTTGCGGTATACTGATTTCATGCTCTGTTTTGCACTTGTTTGACATGTTATATGTTGTTTGGTCATCTGATTTTGGATTTTTGGATCTGTTCGGTCATTCTAATTATCTTTCCTAAAGTAATTTGGCCTTCTGAGCAAATCTTTCATCCCAAAGGGGAGAAAAATTGCATTACTTTTACGAAATCCCTTTCAGATTTTTCTATTTTGCAATTATTTTGGTCCCGCGAGGACACAACGAACATTTTTAAATTGTTGAACTAATTTCGTTGGTTTTGAAATTTTGCAGAGTGGTAGTTTTTGAGGAATTGGGTATAACCTCGTGCTTTTCATAAGGCACCACCCTATCAAGGCCAAATTCCATCGTTTAGACCATCTTTTAAATTTTTTAAAATTTTACTCTGCATTTTTTGGGTCCCGAGATGGTTTAGAATTGACCTGTGGCAGTCCTATAAATTTTAAATATCATTTGATACTATTTTGGAAGTTTATTTTGGTCATCTGATGCATGCTGATAGTGATATCCTGCTGAGTGCTATTAATTAGTGTTGTTTATGCTGATTTGTGTTGTATATTACTGTTTTGTGGCTATTGTTGAATCTAATGAACTAGAGAGGTGCTGATTTACATTCATTTAGGCTAACATGGATAATAGGACTATTAGGGAACTAGTGCAGCAAGAGGGGAGTTTCAGTGATCCAACTTTTGCAGAAGCATGAGTTTTTCATACCATACCTCAGCAGTACAACCCATATTCTAGCTCCTACAATCCTAGATGGAGAGATCAAATTTATTAGAGTTCACTTGACTATTCCACTTTCTATCTGACACAAAATTGGTAGCGAAATTCCAACCATCATATATCAACTTTTCAACAACATCCTACACAACCACTAGCCCAGCCACAAGGTGGTCCTTCTTTGGAAGAATTAATTAAGCAAATGGCCACCAACAACTTGCAATTTCAGCAGATAACTGAGGCTAACCTTCAGAGTATCCAAACTCGTATTGGGCAGTTATCCCATGCAATTAGTCAGAACCAACCTGAAGCATCCATCAGTCTACCCTCACAAGCAATTTCTAATTTGAATGATAATGGTAAGAATGTGAGTAATATTATTTTGGGGTCTGATAAGAAAATGGTGGAACCTACTACACAACCAGAAAAGACAATTACCATGGAAGTTGCAGCTAAAGAGAAAAAGTTGCAAGAATAAGATTTGAAAGAACAAGACATGGAAGAAAAAGTGACAGATAAACAAGAGAAGGAAACATGTGATGATTTAATTGTTTATACTAATCCTTCCTTTGTTTATGTTGATTCTCTTTTGATAAGTGATGTAGGAGTGAGTCCTAAGGAAGAAATACAAGATAACAACTTTTTGTGTGAAGATGTTTATGTAGAAAAGAAAGAACATAAAGCACACGGTGAAACTGTTTGTAACCCTCCTCCTTACAAAAATCCTCATGTCTTCGTACCTAGTGGAGAATTGTCCATAAAGTTTTCTTGGAGTAAACACTGTGGAATGAGTGAAACATCCAGGAAATCAGAGCAACCACTAGGAAAGATTTCTTTATCAATTTGATACTTTTTATAATTGCAATATGAACAACATTAAATGTTTCACTTTAGACTCTTATGGAATTAAAGCCTGGACTATCATTGAGTTTGCTGATTTGAACCTCTTAGTTGTTCCTAATGGCTTTTGTTCTCATGATGTTACATATTCTTATAGGTCGTTAAATAAGTTAACAATGGAGAGCCAAGTGCAAGCTTCTACACTTATTGGCGAACCAATGTCTAAACACATTATAGATGGAGTAGAGAATAATCATGCTACCTTGAAACACTCTAATTCTTTACTCTCTCTTTTAAATTGTGTTATTGATGTTAGAGTTCATTATTCCATGTTCTTTGATTTGATATTAAGTGAAACATGTGAATTGTTCAATTTAGATGCCAAGATTAAAATGAACAAATGGAGAATTATGATTATGGTATTCAACTTATTCCTACCACCACAATGCACTGATTATAGCACAAAAACATTCCTACACCCTGAATCATTTTCACTGATAAAGAATGAGTTACATATTATTATAGATGATTTTGTGATATTTGAGCCAGGTGGGTATTTTTTTTCTTGTAGTAGGTACTAATGATACATTCATGGTGAACGGGCAGCGTTTAAAGCGTTATCATGAGAGCTTCATTAAGCAGCCCGCAGAGCAGGAGTTAGTACCACTTGCAGACGCACCGCCGATTTGAGCGGTCGAGAGAGTTTTTCTTTTCTCCTTCCACTCTCTTTCGTTTTGTTTTCATTCATTTCCTATCTTTCCACCTTCTGTAATTAGGAGTAATTAGGATTTTCAAGCTTTATTTAATTCATTTGATTCTGGTCTGGTTATTAGTACATCTGCATTATGGTTTACATGTTGGGAATCTGAACTGAAATCTGAGTTGAGTTAATTTTTGGATTATTTTGTGGTGTTGATGTATTCCTCTAATAGATTTTAGACTAGTTTGTATGAATAGGTTATGTACTGTTTCTGATAAGTATTTGGCAATATTGAACCTGTGAGTTTTTGGGCCTGTTTTGAATGGATTCATCTACATGTCATTCTCTTTCTTTTAGTGTGATATATGTCATTTGTGGATGTTATTTTTCAAAACTTGCTTTTATTCTTTTCAAAGTTGCATTTTATCACTTAGTGCATGATCATGATTGAGGCATTCATTTCTATTTTCCCCACTTGATCAGATAGCCTACCTGACATTTTATCCCTTGCTAGCCCCTTTGCACCTGAAACCTTTTCTTTCACTACTTGCATTACAAGCCTTAAGAGTAAAACAATGTTGTCCTGATTTCACAAATATTGAGTAATTGTCCATCTTTTAGTTATGTGAAGTAGATAAGTGTAAGGGTGTCTGCTCGGGACGTGCAAAAAAATAAGTGTGGGGGGTGGAATATTACAATTAATATGATTTGAGTTTGAGTTTTAGAACTGATATATTTTGGTTGCTTTTTAACCAGCACATTTGTGTAAATGCTATCTTAGTGCTATTTTGTTATTTGAGTCTGATACGATGAAAAAAAAATAAATACCAAAAATGGTATTAAAAAAAATTGAAAAAAAAGAAAAGAAAAAAATTGGAAATAATATATGGAAAAAGAAAAAAAAATAAGAGTGAAATAACAAAATTTTAATATGAATAAGTGTGCAAAATGAGTTGAGTACTTAAAACAGTTGATGTTGATTTCAATATCTGTGAAATAGTAGTCACTTGACCAAATTTATCAAACCTTTATCATTACATCCTTTGCAAGTTCTCTTGAATCATGCATGATTGTGATTGTTAGTGGTAGAGAGCTAGAATGATTGCAAGCTTATGGTAAAATAATTTTTATTTTCATGGTTTGAGAGTAAATACTTGCCTAATACACTTGAGAGTTTGAGTGATACACTTCTAGTGAGACTATTGTTTATAATTGACTTGCATGATTAATTCACTGTCTGATTGGTCTTATCTGAAGGAGGAATTGTGTGACACTGTAATATGTAATCATTAGATTGATTGTGCTCTAATCGCTATATTCAGTTTTGAGGCATTGAATACTATTTTGGAGAGTATGAAATAACTTAAACCAGATGAAATTTTGCATTCAATTTCACATTTTCATTAGGACTTAATTTTGCCCAGGAGTGCAAAAGGATAAGTGTGGGGAATTTGATGACTCATTATTTTGATCACTTTCTCTGCATCTTTTATATCCTAATACAACATGATTTAATACATTTATGAGTTTGGGCTCAATTGGGCCTTAAGTGCTTATTTTTGTTCTAATTCGCTGAAAATTCCAGTTTTGACAAGGTTCACTAAAACGAGCATAACTCTCACCACAGAACTCTGTTTCAGCTCCATTATATGTCAAATTAAAGAGGACTCAAAGAGATACAAAAGTTATGAAGACATGAAGAGCTAATTAGGACTGCATCTGTTATGCAATTCCGATTTATGCTTAGTCTAATTTCAATTATGCTCAGCTAATTTCATCAACCAATTCGATCTCAATAGGATCTCTAATTTCCTTAGGTTCTCCGTTTTCAATTGCATTAGCACTCGTTTTAGATTTTATAATTTTGATTTCATTATGTTGATTAATATTTTGGATTGAAATTGTTGATTCTATCGTTATTGATTGACAATGAATGCAGAGAACTAATTATATGATTCGAAACCAAGTTGTGTGCTTTCATGCGATCGTGTGAGTTTAAAGGCCACCAAGTGTTCGATGATAATTCTCTAAGATCTTAGAGCGTTAGTTCAGTGTTGGCTTGCAAAGATTTCAGATCCAATGCACTGCATGGATGAGTGCCTTTTTTTGTTGAACCGACGAGGGAAATTAGGATCTGACAAAGATCGGATTGATGCTTTTTAATAATCTATTAATTTCTTTTTAGTTTTTGTTTAATTAAAGTCATTGATTAATTATTACTGTTTAATCGCCTTTAATTTTCCCTCTACACAAAAAACCCCTAAAATTGCATTTAAAATTTCGGCTACTGAGAAATAACAAAGTAATCCGTAGGGAAACGATCCGAGTCCACTATTATTGCAAAGTAGTAGCTAGACTTTGGTATTATTTGACGCACGTTCGACGCGTGTGTCAAACCATTATTGCGTTAGGATCCTAGAGATGAGAATAGGTAGTAATACGGACTGCAACTAAGTTGCCTTTAGATTCATAAAACTAGATCCCTAATTAATTTTGTATTAATCCAGTTATTATAGGAGACGTGAGTGATTCTGAGAGGAACGATCATGTGGGTAGAAATCCGATCCGACCATGATTATACTTGAATAGCATAAAAGGAAAATATAAGGGGGATTAGTGGTGAAATCGGGATCCCAATCACTTTCTTTTCTTGATCTTAAATCTCTTTTAATTCACTTCCTGCTTTTTATAATTTAAATCAATCTTTGAATCAAGAACCAACATGCTCTCTTCCCCTCTTAGGAAATTAACAAAATAAGTTAAATAAAAATATAGTTTTCGAATTGCTTGTCCTCGTGGGATCGCGTTTATATATACTTATTACTTGATGACTGTGGTATACTTGCCATAGCAAGGGATGCGTTTGGTGTAATTATCACTCGTTCCCCGCGTATCAAGTTTTTGGCGCCGTTGCCGGGGACAAGCCAAATTGGATCTTTATTTTTATTTTGTTTATTTTATTTTTCCTTCATAATTTTGTTTTTATTTTTCATTTAATTTTTCTCTCTTCTTCTTAATTTTTAATTTTTAAAAAATCCCTTTCTTCTTCTCTGATACTTCTCTTTAATTGCTCAATTTAACTCCCCGGCAATTTTTTATTTCAATTCTGTTTTTCGGATACCCTCACTTGGTCTGAAATTTTATTATTTTGTAGGAGATTATGGAAACACGGAGAGCCGGAGTTTGGCCTTGATCTTGAGATTGAGAGAACAACTCATTCGCTCTCAAAGGCAAGAAGAGAAACAAGAGCACAATGTTGAGCAACCCCTTTAAACCTAGATATGGATCCTCCATAAAATGATCAATCGAGGACCATCGCTCAGCAAAGTAGGAGCAATTTGAGAATTGGCTCACCCATCATGCTACCACCGGGAATCACACATGGCGAGAATGGACATCTCATTCCATATTTTTGCCAAAATGTTCAATTTCACGGACACCCTCATGAGGATGCAACTGACCACATTAGAAACTTCCTCTACGAGTGCAACCATGTGATTGGAACAGCAACCCTAAAGGTCACTAGATTGCGGTTTTTCCCATACACACTCCATGGGGAAGCCAAAATCTAGCTACAGACGCAGCCTACAGGTAAATTCTCGACTTAGACTGACCTTGAATTATGTTTTTTGAGTAGGTTTACCAACGAAAGTAGGCGAGGCAGCCAATCCCGTGCTATATATGCCTTCAAGATGGAGGATGATGAAAATTTCGCACAGGCTTGGCATAGATTCAGAACACACCAAGCGAGATGTCTCTCGCATAACATGGAAAATACCTTGCTGGTGGAATTATTTCTTCAAGGTTTACGACACGAAGAACTCAGGAACCTTGACCTAGCAGCTGGAGGATGCCTAGTAGAGTTAAAAACAACAGAGTAATGCATCGAATTGTTCGATGTAATGGTGCGTTCTTCATAACCCAGCAAAAGGGAAATTCCTAACCCTAGAGGTGTGCACGCGGTATCAACTGAAACCGCCCTAGCAGCGAAATTAGAGGCACTCACATTAAGCCACCAACACTTGGAGAAGCTAATGACAAAGAATGCAGAAAAAACAGCAACACCATCTACCACGGAACCCCCACAACAACCTCAACCTTCTATATGCTCAAATTATGGAGGTAATCCTTACTTTTGTGCTTGTTTTTCAACTAACGAATCTGTCAATTATGTAGGACAGCAACGAAAATTTGGCTATAATAATTTTGGGAACTCCAGTTATAGAAACCATCCCAATTTCTCTTGGAAAGATAACCCCCAAACACAAAAGCCCTCGTTCCAGCCTCAACAAGAGAAGAAAAGTGAATTTGAGGCATTGTCTAAACAGTTTGCGAACAACCACAAGATGCTAATGGACTCTCACAAGCTACTCCTTGAGTCTTAACATTCGTTCAGGGAGGAAGTAATGACCAGTTCACAGAAGTGACAACTGTCCAAAAGAGTCAAGACGCCATCTAAAGGAACCATGATGTTGCTATACGTAACTTGTAACACCAACTAGGTCAAATAAACCAGCAACTCTCGCGAACAAGGAGCTTTACCTAGAAAAACCACTCCAAACCCAAAAGAATACGTAAAAGCTATAACTTTGAGAACTGGTAAAGAAATTTCTAACCCTTATGCAGAAAATGTAGCACCTACTCAAGAAGAAGGTGAAGGAAATTCTAATCTTGGAAAAGGCGGTGTATATACAATTCCCAAAAAGTGGGGAGATGCAAACAAAGCCAGCCAAGAGGAGACACCTAAGGAGGAACCTCCAGCGCACATGCCCCCAATTCCATATCCGAATAGACTAAAGGAGGGCAAGAAAGACAACCAAGAGCAGCAATATGCAAAGTTCTTGGAGGTTTTTAGCAAAATTGAGGTAACTATCCCACTCCTTGAAGCTTTACAACTAATGCCGATCTATGCTAAGTTAATGCAGGAAATTCGCACCAAAAAGTGAAAGCTACCAGAAAAAGAGGTAATGGTCTTGAATGACGAGTGTAGTGCAATCTTTACCAACAATCTAGACAAATGTCATTTGACCGTTGTCCTTTTTCTTGGGTTTTTCAAAAATGATAAAATGAACAATCAAAATATTTAATGTTTGCACAGCGGAGTCAACACGAGATCATACTTTTAATTGACTTGCTCAGAGATTACATTGAAAAGTACCTTTTACTTTTCGTGTTACAGAGGTTTTGCACTATATCTCTTTTTACCCTTTAGAAGCTTCCGTGAGTAATGTCTTGGAGTTGAAGATAAACACGTGTACTCTAGCCGTAGACTTCAATAGACAAAAGAATGTAACTTTAAGTACATCTGATTTCTTCGTCTATCCTTTTCTTCTTTAACTTCTCCTGATGTAGAAGAGAGTTCTTCGTCTTAGAAGCTGATGCTTCTTTTGTCTTAGTTGAAGGTGCTCTCTTCGTCTATGCTTGCTTCAATCGTTTTAGAGTTTTGTTGTTTTTGTCTGATATTTGATTTGTCTGTACTGTAATTATCAAAATCTAAGATGATAAAACATCTTGATTTAACAATCTCTCCCTTTTTGATGATTACAAACCATACTTGAATGTGTTGACACATAGATTCTTCAGATTAGAGAAAGCAACTACATAAGACACTGTTATTCTTAAAACATAGTTTATATCATAATTACATCAAGATGATGTTTTTCTTTGAAGTACCTCTTTTATTGAGATCATTACATCAACGTGATGTAATTGTTATAGATTACATAGAGAACTTACAAAGAAAACAAAGCAAAAATTACATAGATTACAAGAATCAGAGTAAACAAAAAACAAAATGCTCCCCTTAAGATTGTTTTATCTTATTAGCTCCCCCTCAAATCAAGATCTTCTTCTATTTCCTCTTTTTCTGTAGAAGATTTTTCTATCTTCTTAGCTCCCCCTTAGATTAAGATCTTCTTCGTTTTCCTCTTTTTTTGTAGCTTCTCTTCTTCTCTTCTTCCCTTTGGGCTGAAAGCATCAAAAATTAATCGACCCATTTGGAAGACTAAGATTGAGACATGAATGACATGACCATAGACTTAATACATTATGTCCAATTTCTTAGAAACAACTAAGATTTCACTATTACTAAGTAAATATAAGTATTGTTTGGTCACAACCATTTCTGACTAATCTCAAGTATTATTTGGACATAGCCTCTTCAGACTAACTAAACCCAAACATTATTTGAACACAATCTCTTCAGGTTAATAACTTCAACTATTATTTGGACCCAACCTCTTCAAACTACATCAAGTATTATTTGATCTCAAGTTGTTTAGGCTAAGTATCATTGAAGGTAGATTTACAGAAATGGTGTCTAACTTATAAAAGGTTCAACATATACGTAGAGAGGGATATACAATGATGTTTAGACTAAAGTCTTTTCACAAGATAAAATGAAAAAAGGTTGTGTAGAGAAAAATTAATAGAGCTTTCTTTTCTCTTAATCAAAGCGTGCTCGCGAATCTCAATTCTTCAAATTTGAGCCTTTTATATAAATTGAGGTCTTGAAGTAACCGTTAGACTCAACAACTTGAAATTTTTCTCTCCACTTGATGAAAGTATGTGAATGTTCTTCCGCATATAATGCGTTATTGGCTTGTCAACACCATAACAGAAAAAATCTTTATAATCTAAGGATTAAGTACTGAAACATTATCATTCCTTTTATATTAGATATCTGTGGTTAAAGATTTCTTCTTTGACTTTATTAGGCACGTCTTTTTATTAGAATTCAATTGATTTCCTTTAATTTAAACTTTAACTTTATTGGAATAAGTATGAGAAAACTCTGTATGAAAATAATATTATAATTAGAATCTAAGTATATAAAAACAATAATTGATACTTATCTTATTATTTGAAAGTCCTTCTATTATTTCATTAGTTTGAAAGCTTTATTCATTTTATAAGTTTAGACTTTTATCTTAATAGTATGTAATTATTCAAATTTAGAAATATAATTTACCTTTAAAAAATTTTAACTTAACAAATTGTGTGTATACTTGTAAAGAATATTATCAATCTTACTAATCTATCATTTAGAGATACTTCTCATGAGATTTTATGTGATACATGATGTCACCTTTATTTTAAGGATTGTATTGGTACAATAAATGGTATTCATATACGTGTTTGTGTTCCTTGTGATCTTAAGAGAATTTATATTAGTACAAAGACTACACAACCACTAATATCATTGTAGCATGTGTTTCGTCTCGGAGAGGTTGGGAGGATCTTGCACGTGTTATTAAGATATTTTATAAAGGCTCTATTTAAGTCAGCATTGCATTTTTCACATCCTCTCCAAGGTAATAAACATTTACACATTATAAATTATGTTTATATTCACATTACTTACAATTCTGTGTTAACATGTAGTTTTACGTTTTAGGTAAATGTTATTTGAATGGTGCTAGCTAGCCTACCTTTGTGGGTTTTCCAGGGTCATATAAAAAAAATTAGATATTGTCTCTCACGTTTTAGAATTGGGCCAAAAATAAAGAAGAGTTAAAGTTTTCCATTATTACCATTTTAATCTTTGAACTAGAATTTAACTACATTTAATTTATGTAAAGATGGAAGATATGTACAATATGCCTTCTCTTGCTTTGAAGATACAAGGTCAAGTCATTGTCACTTGTATGGCTTTACATAATTTTATTTTAAAGAAATCATACAGTACCTCAGAATTTGACTCACTTCACGGAAACAATGAATGTAGAAACATGGATGATGAAGAAGAACATCAAATCAGTCCTAATACTACCACATAGAAAGAATCTGATACGCAAATTGTTATGCAAATGAAACGGGTTAGAGACTCTATTAAAAATATATGTTTCCAACATATATTTGATTTTTTTATAATTAAATACAATATGTACCTTCAAGACACTTCAAGATATAGATACCCTTTTAAATTTTTATATTAAAATATATATTATGTTATATGTCATAAAGTATAATCATAATAAAATTAATATTAGTTTATCTTTTTTAATTTTTTCTGTTAAATTGATCAATAAAAATGAAATAAGATATGATTAATATGAAACAATACGTGATTAGATATACTAAGATTTAATATTTTTAAGTAATATATATTTATAAAAAAGATAAAATAAATAAAAAATATCAATTTATGGATCTTTTCAATTTTATTCATTTTAAAAATCAAAGTTAAAATTCCTTAACGTAACTTTTGTTGGACTATGTTTAACTGATTTTCTGTTACCTAATTTAAAGTTTAAAATAGCTATTTATACAATAAATATACAAATAACAGAAAAACACACGGAAGGATTAAGAAAAGAGACATGGAAGAATAAATTGTTACTTGATTCACATTGGAGACATTCGTTTTACCGTACTACAAAGGATTTTCAGAAATTGAGTTTAGAAATATTGCATTCTTATATTTGGTTTGCTTTTCATAAAAATATTTTTTTGAAAAGGGTTGATTCTCAACCATGAAAATTTTCGCATATGCTTTATTTCTCATCCATAAAACAGGGTGTAGTATCTTGTATTTCTATGTATATAAAAAAATAAAGTTACTTTTCACAGTAACTACCTATCCACTTCATTATTTCACATTTCATTTTTCATTTTTTAATTATTTTTTCATAAAATTAACTATTTCTCCATTTCATCATTTCACATCTTTTTTCCCATCTCTCAATCAATTTATTTATTTAATCTCATGAAATTAACGAATACAATCTAAACAAACTCATAAAAATCATATTATTAAGTACCACATTGTTAAAAATGTGTTTGACACAAAAGCATCTCAGAGTGTTTTTCTTCCAGGAATACATATAAAAGGAAAATACAATATTTAAAATTAAATTTAATTTTTATCAATTAATTTATAAAAGATTTCACATCTAAAAAAAAAAAGATTCAAACAGATCCATTATACTTCAAAACAAAAAACCTTGAGTATTACTTATACAAATAGACTAAGTTTCTGTCTTTTTCTTAAAAGAAAACTCAAATTACATCAAAGCACACCAAAACGTACTTTTATTTTAGGAAAAAATATAGTAATTAACAGTAATACATACAACCTAACCAACCAACTATTTTACATAATACATAAGTTAAAGAAATAGAAAGAAAAAAAACAATTAATAAAAAGAAAATAAGTATATATATATATATATATATATATATATATATAAAATAATTAACTATATTATTTGTTGACTACGAAATCTTATTTTAATAATTATAATAGTGGTGAGCTAAAAGTAAAAGTGTAAGTAGCGTGGAAGTTGGGGGGGTTTTCTGAAGTTGCCGTGTCGTCAATTGTGGTATGCCATAACACGGCCACAACTAACGCCCCTAACGTGAGACTTTTCCAGTCACGAGCATTTCACACATACAAACCCTCTCTTTCTTTTTTATAATTCTTTTCCTCTCACTCTCTCTCTCTCTTCGTCCTACCTAACAATTCAGTTAACTGTGATCACAAATATTAATAGCTCCACACCCCCCCTCAGCACCCACCATATACGAAAATGGATAATTCAACCCAAGAATCACACCTCCGATCGGAGAATTGTGTAACCTACGAATCAACGTACCCAATATACGCCATGTCATTCTCACCCACACATACCCAACGTATCGCCGTTGGAAGTTTCATCGAAGAATACACTAACCGCATCGACATACTCTCTTTCAATCCCGAAACCCTCTCCGTAACCCCAAACCCTTGTCTCTCATTCGACCACCCTTACCCTCCCACCAAAATCATGTTCCAACCCCGCCGCAACAACCCTTCCTCTTCCTCCTCCTCCTCCTCTTCCTCCGACCTCCTCGCCACCTCCGGCGACTACCTCCGCCTCTGGCAACTCCGCGAAAACTCCGTTGACGCCCTTTCTCTCTTCAACAACAGCAAGACCAGCGAGTTCTGCGCCCCTCTCACCTCCTTCGACTGGAACGACATCGACCCTAACCGCATCGGCACTTCCAGCATCGACACCACCTGTACTATCTGGGACATCGAACGCGCCGTCGTTGAAACTCAGCTCATCGCCCATGATAAAGAGGTATACGACATCGCTTGGGGTGAAGCTCGCGTTTTCGCTTCCGTCTCCGCTGACGGTTCCGTTAGAATCTTTGATCTCAGAGATAAAGAACATTCTACCATTATCTACGAGAGTCCTCACCCTGATACCCCTTTGCTCCGTTTGGCTTGGAACAAACAGGACCTTAGGTATATGGCCACTATTTTGATGGATAGTAATAAAATTGTGATTTTGGATATTCGATCTCCCACTACTCCTGTGGCTGAGTTAGAGAGACACCGTGGAAGTGTCAATGCCATTGCTTGGGCTCCTCATAGTTCCACGCATATTTCTTCTGCTTCGGATGATACTCAGGCTCTTATTTGGGAATTGCCTACTTTGGCTTCTCCTAATGGAATTGATCCCATTTGTATGTACTCTGCTCCCTGTGAAATTAACCAGTTGCAGTGGTCTTCTGCTCAGCCCGACTGGATCGCTATTGCGTTTTCCAACAAGATGCAGCTTTTGAAAGTTTGAGGTCAGGGTACCAATCAATTCCACATTTTATTTGTCAGTCTGTGACTAGAATTTGATTGTTGTGCTAGTGCTAGATACAACTCAGTTTGGTAGTTGTTGCTACTTGTCATGTTGTAGTTGGTGCAAACTAGTTTGCCTTTGTGTTTTACTTGTAGTATAGAAATTGGTGTTGCATTCAAAGATTGAATTCATTGACTATTGCCTTGTTTGGAAGCCTGTTGAGAAGTGAGAGTTCATGTTAGTTATGTAGAAGCTGTAACTATTAGCTTCTTAGTAAACATGAAAATTTACATTTGGGACGTGGAACCAAACACGCGCGTAGTCTTGCAATTGTTGGCTGCAAGTCAATATGATAGTTATAAAATGTTGGGTGTATGTATTCTTATTTGATTGTTATGTAAGACACTTACCTGTTGATGTATGGATCTGTAGTTTTGAGTTTTGACCATATGCTTTCATGCCTCCATGACTTTGCTAATGCCTTTGTACTTGTGACTGAGACTGTCCTAGCCAAGCATTTAGTTGTCCAAATATAGTCTTAAGGCCTGTTTGGGTGAGTTTCTCCAGAAGGACTTTTAGGAGAAGAAGATAAAAAGAAAATAATGAAATGTACTTCTTCAAAAGTTAAAATTAGTTTTTCATTAGCTCATTTGTAGAAGCTCTCTCTTTTCACATTTCTAAGTGAGACTTTTTATAAATTAGCTAATGAAAAATTAATTTTAACTTTAAGATAAGTAAGTTTCATTTTTTTTCTTCTTATGTTATCCTCCTATAAGTCCTTGTGGAGGAAAAACACTCAAACAGGCTCTTAATCCTTTGATTAATCTCAATTCTGAAGGCTGGGAATATGACATTCCTAGGTCACTATAAACTTATCAATTTTTGGAATAAGTGGAAATGGAAGATTAGCTTTGGCAATGGCTTGTGAACTTTGAAGCTTGGCCAAGATGTATCATTGAAAATATGCCACTTGTTGAAGGCTCGATTGGTCGTGTTTGTGTGATTTTGGTGTTTAAGTTTTGAAATATAACTCAGGCGTCTTTCTGGAGCAATTTCAATTACAAATTCCTGTGCTTTGTAATTGTCATGCTCCTGAATTGTTGCTTCTTTGAGTATGGCTTATCATACATAACAATTTACAGTCCTGTGTTTCCTAACTTACTTCTGACCTTATGCACTCTTCCTCACTGGTTTGATCTTTTCTGGCAGTGTTTAATCCACTAGCCCTGCTCTTCAACATTTATGTCTAGATCATACGTATTCATACCTGTAATCGTGTAGTTTGCATGAGTTAGTCTTATAATCTTAAACTTCTCATGACGAAGGCCTTAAACTCAATTCTTGGTGGTTTTAGTAGATCTATGCCTGTTGTTTAACACACACTTCAATTTGGATTGCTATATTAATGTTGAAGTTGTGTATAGAAGTTTGTTTTTCGTTCAGCTGTTTCGATATTACTGATAATGCTGTAAATAATTGCACAATTCTGATAACTAATTTTTGTTATGCTCTATTTCCCGATGCTTATAATTGTTTGATGAATGTACTGGTGGCATTTTTAAGTAACCGTACTGTGGATTTACTGTGTGCACTGTTCAATATACTTTTCATCTACATGTCGGGTGTGTCTTGGCTGATGTTTCTGCTACTTGTATTGTATGTGTTAGGATCGCGTATTTGTGAAGCTCGCAACTCCAATTAATTTGAAGTCTGTATGATCAGTTTTTAAAGTTGGATATGTGATTTATACTGATATAATACTTCTATATCTAAATATAAGGAAAAAAATTGGATCTAAATAAAAGTAATTGTTAATTAATTTTATCCTGTTTAATATTAGTAATTTTCAGAATATCCTTTCTTTAATTGAGATCTTGCTTTTAATTATTTTTTTTTTTGTTTTTGGTACAAGTTTCAATAAAGAATAACTTAGGAAAAAGTATATTTACAATCAAAAGTATAAAAATAAATTACTCTTAAGGTCCGCATAAATGTATTGAATTTACTCAATATTTAAGTTATATAAGTTCGGAGCAATATATTGGGATAAGCAATGCTTATAGTTTCATCTACAAGAAAACGTATAAATGTTCGTGAACGCCCTACTCTTTTTCATATTCCATCTCTGGAGATATCCTACTACAGAAATATTTGCCTATTTTAACAAGTGCTGCCGATTTCTGTTTCCCCACGTCAATGATAATTACTGCCCGTTACTTCCTCTGAATTTATATATAAATAAAATAAGCAAGAAAAAAGATTTTTTTTTACATTTCAATATAGGTAAATTTTAATTAAGATAATTTTGTTATAATTTTTTTTTAATTCTAACGATTATCTTATATGAGGATAAAAATTAGGAGATTGCACAACTTTGAATGTATAATTCATGAAAATAAAAATTTGAAGACAAAATTTATCATGTTATAAAATTTTAGAAGCATAAACTGAATTTAAACCAAAAAAATCAACTTGAAAACAATAACACAACTCACAAAGATAATGTCAATTGACGTCTTTTTATTAATTTTTTTTTAACTCTTATGGTGCTTTCATTCATATGATATATCTACAATGCACATATTATAGCTGCTAGACCAGTATCACGTTATAGGAAAAAAATGAGAATAATAATTATTTAAGATCAACCTTGACTTGGGGTGAATCCTCGGTCCACTCATCTGAATTTTTATGTAGCAAAAAATAATAATTATTAATTAAAAATATTTAATTCTATCCAAAATCTGAACCATACATTTTTTTAGCGAATGAATGATATTAACCTAATTTGATAATAAATGCGAGAAATAGAGAAAACGTCAAAACGCTAACACAAATGGGCCTGTAAAATGCAGTCCACTGGCTACCGGTGGAGTGGAAGCAAAAAACAAAAAGTGGGACCCACGGCAGAGCGAGAATGGACAACCATAGAGAGAGAGAGAGAGAGAGCAGAGTGAGTGAATGAAGCAGAGAGACGCACGTAATAAGAAAGGCGAAACCACAGAGGAAGTAAAATAAAAACAAAATAAGCGAAAAAAAGAATATTATAATATCTGATCAGAAAATACAATTCAGAAACCCATCCCATCCCATCCCATACCTCTTATAATGGACCTCCACACGACACCGTATAGCCACCGCGGATGAGATGTTTCCGCCGCAACCTCCGTCGCAGCCACTGACGAACCTCCCATCCCTCCCGGATCTCCTGCTAACCGCCCTATCGGTCTGCTTCCTGGTCTCATCCTCGAAACCCCACGTGGCCAGCACGCGCTGCCCCTTCCCACGGCGCATCCTCAAAATCCCCGCCATGTCCCTCACCACAACATCCTCAAAAAACAACAGCCTCACCAACAACCTCCCTCCGCGGCGGCACACCTTCGCGTCCCCGCAGTCCCTCTCGGACTGGCTGAAGCCGCGCCTCCCCTCCGAATCGTTCGCCTCGTGGGGCGTGAAACCCGGCACCAAAAACGTTCACAACCTCTGGCTCGAACTCTCCCAAGGCGAAACCTCTCTCGCCGATTCCACCCCTCCTGTTCGCACCGTTCACGTGGTTCTCGTTCGCGTCACCGGGAAACACGGCAAGCTTCTCGTGGAGTCGCATCAGGAGTTGTCCAATGGTAACGTCAGGAAGAGGGGGAGACCCTTGTCGGAGAAGATGAGGCCCAACGAGGATCCTGAATCTGCTGCTATCAGAGGGGTTTTGGAAGAACTTGGGTCTGTCATTGGTGGTTCTGAAAGTGGTGACATTGTTAGAATTGATCCTAATTCTTATGAGATGAGGGTTGAAGAGAGAGATTCCGGTTCTTATCCCGGTTTGCCTGGTTGTTATGTTTTGCACACCTTCACTGCTACGGTTCAGGGTTTGCCTGACGATGATTTTTTCACGTATGAGGTCGATGAGTATGGAGGTGATTTTCATGACAACAATCTCGCCGATCAAGCTCTCTCTGTTAAGAAGCATTATTGGACTTGGGTTAGTACTGATTCTGTTGACACTTGATTGCTCAATAGTTATGAGTCAAACATTATCCATATTGTTTTGTATTTTTATTATACAACAGCTTAAGCTGACATTTTTTTTTTTTTGGTTATGTGGGAAGTTTTTACGGATATGAATATTCATAGGAAGGTTTTTTTTTTTTACTTGTAATATATTTGGGATTTGAGATGATAATAAGGTTGGGCAATATTGTGTTGCATTGTTGGAGATTATAGATAATTGAGAATCAAGCTGCTACTTGTACTTGATGTCAATAAAGCACGGGTATAGAATTTGCTGTGATTATCACATTTTGATGATTCTCTTTTGGTTAACTTATTTATTTGGATTCTGGCTTTTGTTTTTGAGTTGTGTGATACTTCAGGATCTGAGTTTCATGTCACATGTATTGAGAAATTTTTGAATTGGTGGTTGGGTGTGTTATGGAGTGAATTGAATGGCAATTATGCAATCTGTTAACTGGTATGTAGAAATTTCAATTTGTTAGATAAGTTCTGTTAGATTAAAAAGGGGTTGTATGAGTTGATGTTAGCTTCTTACCAATGCCTTGAAGCTATGGTAGTGTTTGTGATGCTCCTATCTTGTTTTCCATCAGAGGACTTCTCCAGTGGGTTTTTAGTTTGTTAAGTTGCCTCCAACATACTTTTCCTGAAGGATCCTTTTGTTACTTATGCCTTGAAAGTGCATTGAACAATTTCAACGGCAGTATGAAACATAGCCTTATTCTTTGTGCTTCTTTACTGGCTGGAACCTTGATTGGAAAACAAGTGTAAGGCGTTGTCCATCACTCATATTCCATAGGTAGAGCAGATGTTATTACGGTATAGGTTAGGGGAAGCGGTGGAAAAACCCACAGTGGTGATGTTGCAATTTTTTGTTGTAGGTTTATTTTATATAAACTAATGTAAATCTGTTTGCTAATTAATAATAGAAACTACCATTTTCTTCCCTAGGATGGAGGCACACTGGCTGAATCTTCATTAAATCTTGTCTTAGTGTTTGAACGTATCTTCATCAAATCTTGTCTTAGTGTGTGACTGTATTACCCTGAACTCTTTAGAATTCTGCTTGCTATTGGATATCATGAAAAGACGAGTACTCTTCTATTGTTTGTCCGAGTTAAAGCACGATTAGAAATTTGAAGAATTTGTTGAGGATGACCTATTCCTATTAAAACTACCGAGTTACTGATCATTCGTTGTAAAATTTGTTTTAATCTCTTAACACACATGTCAAATGTTCATTTCTTTTTAATTTTGTCAATTTAGTATTTTTGTTGAGGCGTCACTTCTCATTTTACCTTATCATTCATGTTTTAAGTCCTTCGTACATGCTTTTACTTACCATAATTGTTACAAAGTTCTTAATTATCATATACAAAATACCATCATTACATAGATAAAAGGTTTATGCCAGCTACGATAGTTCTTCGTAGCACACCTGTGTTACTCACTGCTGGTCATATTTAATCACAGGTTCATGAATGTTCAAGCTGACCAAGATACAAATTAGTACTATTATATTGAAATAGATGCATGTCTATGTTAATATTGGATCAAACTAATTAATAGGCCCAATACATTTTCAGTCCAAATTAACAGTCCTTACGGGAACAATTAAGGTGTATTACCCAATACGGAGGTTGATGATAATCATGTAGTGGTTAATTATCTGCACCCTAATTCTATAAAAAAGGGTGCTTACACTTAGGAATTCGTAACATTTTAATAAAGACAAATAGTTAATACCGTCGTTACCGTTGGCCTAATAGTTTAGAAAAAGGGAAAGCTAAGTTAATAAAGCATATTGGCTCAAGTTGAAGGAATTTGATTTCCTTTAAACAAGATGTTGTAGTCTTCTGAATAGCAATAATAAAAAATTGAGAGTTGTGCCCCCATAAATATGTTCACTTGTTTCAAGTTTCAACTTACATTAGTCCGAGTCTAATACTTTTTAAATATGAAATGTCCAATACCACACGATTCTGTACTTATATATATAAATTTTGTCATCAGTCATCACATGAAACAAGTTTACCTATGATTCATTAATTTTGCTAATAAAGTGTTTTTCAATTTTCAAAGTTCTTCCAGCATCATGGTTGATGAGGTCACAGTTATTTATTTATTTATAAGATTAAATATGTTATTATCTTTATAGATTTTAAAAGGTTCACATTTAGTTCCTCATATTGTTTGCTTTTAGTAATCTCTTTTTCAGAATGTGTCAAAAATTATTTTAGTGAAATTCTTTTACATTAATTTTGTCAATAACCGGTGTAACTAATATCAAAAAGAAATTGTATTGAAATTAGCAACGGGAAAATTTTAATATATTTTTAAAAAAAAGGGATCCAAAAGAACGATTAAAAAATAAATTACTAAATGTGATTTTTTAAAAATATACGGGATAAAAAATATGTTTAACCCTTATTCAGTTATTTTAATATAAAATCATTCATAGATTTTACAGTTCTTGTAAAAGAGGTGATGTCCTATGCTTAACCATTAAGTCTGCTCTGGAAAGACAAAAACTAAAAATATCGAAGTACTAATTATTAGTACCCTACTCATTTGCGTAAATTCTAATAATTGATGAGTAAGGGGTTTGGAGTTGGAGATGGTAGAAGCAAGTTGTACTTATGTAATATTATGTACACAACTTTTTGACAAATTGATTGATACCTTCAAAAAGGTGAGGGAATTGAAGTAAACGAGGTTGAATTTTGGGGATTAACCAGTAACAACGCCTTGCCTAACACTTGGAAGCGACTTTCATGTCAAAAAGGCAGTGCACGTCAAACGTGAAGTATTAAACTAATTAGCCCAACAGCACTTCGAAATTGCTGGTCCTAAACACAAAAATCAACAAGAAATTATAGGGTCACCTATTGCATCAATGTCAAGGAACACTTTTTTGTTTAGGTCAAGTTTCATAAAACATTAGTCTCATTTATAATTAACATTTAAACCTATGTTATCTTATTTTGTTTCATCGTCACGTAAACAATTTTTGTATTTTCTAAAAATGCGCATGTTATATTATAATATTTTCTCAGATTTATCAAAATTCATTTTATGCGCATGTTATATTATACTATGGGTCTTATTCTGCATTTAGATGAAAAGGAAAAAAAAATTAAAAAATGCAAATAATAATGCATTTTCTGTTTTATTGAAGAAAAAATAGAATGAAAAAGGAAAAACTTTTATTTTTTGAAAAAAATAAACTTGAATTTCTATCTTCTGATTTTTTTTTTAAAATTCAAATTTCCATTGTTTTTTTCTTTTTTCTCGAAGGAGTAGCTTGTGCTGTGTCAGATTCATTGTCTAAATAATGTTACTTGGAGTCATTATAATTTCTCAAGGTAGACTAGATTAAAGTTACTTTTTGCAAAATTTTTGTTGAGGTAGGTTTCCGTGTTGTCTGACTTTGATCATCAAAGATCCCAAGTGGGACAAGTATTTTCCGTAGTGTTTGTTTCTACTATTCTACTCAATGTGGAAGAGGGCTTCCTCATTTTGAAGACTTATTTTTTATCACCTTGGTTCATAGAAATTGAAGACTTTAAAAAATTTATGTGTGTACATCTTTTGTGACTTGGGAAATTGGGATGGTGGGTGCTTTCTATTTCTTTGTTTACATGCCATTTTATGTTAATATCGGTTCCAATTGTAGGGACCAATAGATAGAGATTTTTTGCTTTTTGATCCTGAAAAAGTTATCTCACTTTACAATATATGAACCATTATAATTTTATATTAGAAACGTATATGATATAATAAGAGAGACTATCTGATCTTAAAATTGATTACCAAACTAACTTCTTTAACTTTGTAGGTTTACACACACTTTACGCATCTTTTCGGTAAGTCATTAGTTTTCAATAACAATTAACAACACATAAATAAGTAATGTTTTGTTACCATGAATAAGGTTTCACTAAGTAAATTTAGTAGAACTAGTCAAGATTCTTCTCAAATGAAGTTTTTGTTTTCAAAAGAACTATATTTAATCAACGTGCATGGAGTTTTCATTTAATTTAAATACTTATAAAACACTCAACAACAACCACCCAAACTTCTTGAGTTAATTAATTATACAAAAATATAATTAGTATTAAGACGAAGACTAGGTGATCCTCCCTGGGTCACCATGATAAAAATATTTAACTCTTTAGATGAAATTATCCTCATATTATTAGGGTGTACTATTTGCACTGAATGATTTTTTCAACTATGTGTCTCCTTCTCGATATCAAGGTCTCCAACAGTGCAATGACTTCCTTCACACCACATGCAACAGTTACTGTATAAATTGTTGGAGGAAGAAATTTTAAAGCAAGATAATAAAAAATCAAGTACTTGAATGACAGTTCTCATCAATCGTTATTGAAAGTGGACTTTCCATGAGGTTGTGGTAATCAATGTGTTGAAAATAAAAATAGAAAGTGTTTAACTATATCAATCCCACAGTTAGCATACCTTGGGCTTGGTATATTCGCCTGAGACATGCATGGCCAATACCATCTCTTGAGTATTTTCTCAAAAGAGACAGGAAAATGTAAGCTGAATCATTGTTACCAAAAGTTTGGTTAAAGCATACACTATTTGATTCTTAAAGCCAAGGAATTCACATGTTAAATTCGCGGATTCTCCTAAGAAAGCTACCAATTTTCTCTCTTTTCTTTCACTCTCTCTTCTCCGAATCATGTCTTGAGATTCTTCAACCAAAGTATTTCTCTTCGTATCCACAAAAATAACCAAAGAAACAAAAGTGACCCAAAATCTACTCATTCATCCACTCCCAAAAGCCACTAGAGAGATACCATGAAATCCAACAATCAACTCCTTTTTACTTCTATTAATTTTCTACCGTCACGTGCAGAGCAAAACAAATTTCAATAGATAGTGGGAGAAGAAAAAGAAAGACAGAGAAAAATGAAACTAAAAGCAAAGAGATAGATAAGATTAACCGTCTAATATGCATCCTCTTTTCGTTTTCACTCACAAAGTGTAACTTTTTTTTTTGTCCTATCATCCACATATATATTTTATTTACAAATCATCCACTTAGTGGCTGCAAAACACGTTTAATTCAATACAAAGCCAACCAAAATCTGAAAACACGAAAACTTGAAGATAACAAGATATCATGGTTTAAGTTGAAGTATTTAAATTGTGGTAGAACACTGAGCCCCTTGCTTTGAAGTGAGAGGACCTGCAGGAACAGAGGTTCCAAAGGCATTGATAGAAACACAATTAACATTGAACCTGTAACGTCCAGAGACCCAAGTTCCCACTTTCCAACGAAGTTTCCCATTGGCTTTGAGATTCAAAACTAGTCTTCCAACACTTTGATCACGACCAAATTCATAGCCAAGAGAGGGTGCCACAGGTAAAGTGTTTCCCACCAAAGAAGCTGTTATGAGATTACTCTCTTGTTGGCTTTGGTAGAAGGGAGGCACAGGGGTATCACCTGTAATTTGTTGCCCCTTGTAGGTTGCATAGAGTTGAATCTCATCAAAGTAAATGCCAACCTTTTGGTTTGGATTTCTTGAGAGAAGGGTGAGTTGGATTGAGGAGTTGAGGTTGGGGCCAGAGAGGTTCAGTTGGTATATGTCAACTTCTTTGAGAGAGAATTGAGGCTTGGAAGGGTGGAGGATTAGCCATATTAGAAGTATAAGTAATAGGATTGAGGTGAAAAATGCTGATAAAGTAAGATAGAGTTTCTTGTAGTTTTTTTTTATTTGAAGTCCTTGTTTTGCAGCACAGTGTTTTGGGGAGGTTATTGTGATTTGAGACATTTGTAAATGAGAGAGAGAGAGAGAGTTGAGAATTGAAAGTTGAAATGAGAGATGTTTACAAGGTTAAGGAAAGAGGGGGGTGGGGTGGTTTATAAAGAGAGCAGAAAGCAACAATTATTATGCTTCATGCGTTGCTTTTGACTGGTAGCACTTGGCTTTCTCTTGTGTTGATTAGTGAATAATAATAAGATTTATTAACACATATTAAAGTGATAAACTTCTGGAAAATTGCTCCATGTACAGAGAAATTACTACATAGCATGCCACTCACGCACACGCGTCTTATTGGTATGGGTAAATTCAACTGTTAACTTTGCTGAAAAATAACAAAACTTTAGGTTTCTGAATCATACACTCCAACTTTTTAAAAGGTTAATAATGATATTCAAATCTCTTATAAAAAAATAATGTCATCTAAATATAACTATGCATCAATTCGTATAATATACAAGTTTGATAGTTATATATTATGAAAAAAAAATTATTATTTCATTTAATCATGATTTATAATTAGTAAAATTTGTAAGTATTTATATAAAAATTAATGAATGTATCAAAAATAATAGATCGTGACTATGTGAAGGTATAAAATAATGTATATTAATTAAATTTACTAGAAATCTCTATTACTTATACATATGAAGTATTTAGTGTATATAAATGTAGTGTAATTCTTATGTTTTTTTTTAAGATTAAGTTAGTTTAATAATTCATATTTTTAATAGTGTATAAAAGTTCATCTTAGAATTATTTATTGTAATAAAATCTATTATGTCACTCATATTCGGTCACTTATTGTTTAATATTACTGTTCGTGATGTCTATGAAAAAAAAAAAAGCTAAAAGAAAATGGCATATTCGAATGTAATTTTTTTTTTCTAATTTTACTTTTTTCCAACTAAGAGAGGCACATAATTAGTGAGAAATATATCATACAATTAATAATAAAACTCACAAAGTTAAGACGAGGAAAACGCCCCCTGAATATGCATGCGCTTTGGGACACATAGAATGAGCTGTGTTTGGACGTATAATTTGGTGCACCTTAATGACCCTGCACCATTCTCCATCGCTTTTCCCTACCAAATGTTTTTTAAATCAAAATCTTTTGCAAGGAATTGTCGAGCGAAGTTTCAGGGGTACAATGCAAGCTTTTCCCTTTTCCCCTAAAAACAAAATTTGCACGTTAATTATGTTCATAGTGCAAACTTGAAAGGATTCACAAATACACTGTAGAAAGCCTACAATGTAACCTAGTTGTGTTAATGCAATAGGTATTTACGGTTGTTTCTACAGTACCTCCTTTTTAAGGCCCTAAACCACTTTGGTCATTTTCACACTTTTGTGTAATGAGATGATTGAGACTACCATACAACGCTAAGAACCAAATTTGTGGCAATAACAGTCCCTAATCCTACATGTTCTTTTTGGCGCAAATGGGTCCGCAGTAGCTTACTTTCTCAAAAGATTTATTTCAAACAAAACTTTCTTTTAGCAATTTCAGCCAAAAAAGAAAAAAATTGTCAATTCAATTGAACTACCAACCTACTCGTAATTCATATGAACTTTGATATTTAATAACTTTCGAGTATTCAATAAGATAAATTTTACATTATGACATATTATATGACAAATTTTACCATAAAAAAGAAAAAAACAATGCAAGGGATGTTGTTGTATAAATGATAAGAAAAAGAGAAATGCATATAAAACATTTTAAACCGTCAATCAATCACAACTTAGTATTTTTAATAAGTTTATTGATTTTAGACAATGAAATTCTTGGAATCTAACTTATAATTAATTAACCATATAAATTGGTTCAGCATTTAATCTAGTAAATTATTGCACGAATAACACTATTTATAGAATAAAATGGAGTTAGTTTAATTAGCACTAAGTAGAAGTGTTGTAATTTTGCTGGCAACATTACCAATCAAAACTTGCAAGTAAAAGAAGTATCTTATGATGAAGTTGTTTTTTGTAATGCTTGCTTTCTTAGACAATGAAAAGTTTCTAAGTTGAAGACTAAGGAACAAGCAACAATATCATGGTAAAGACGAAGGAAATAAGCCGCATGAAGTGCACGTCAATGGTGGTGATTGCCAGCTGTAATCACAGAACTGAGACACGTGGCACGCAAAGGGTTGTACCATAATTCAGTGGGCCCCAGGTCTCGAGTATCACAAGCCCTATTGCCCTGTGATACCTAAGATAACGATATTCTGGGAATTGCAAATATAAATGATATATAGTAT
Organism: Hylodesmum podocarpum; assembly: GCA_026586105.1. NCBI lineage: Eukaryota > Viridiplantae > Streptophyta > Magnoliopsida > Fabales > Fabaceae > Hylodesmum > Hylodesmum podocarpum. The sequence continues at coordinate 13,564,617 of JALJEV010000623.1, read as the reverse complement.
TATACTATATAGTATGTACAATATGATACTGCCACGATGATTGATGATTGATGATTGAAGGGAGAAGATACAGGATAACTCTTTAAGAAATAATGAGTGATTAGGAGAGAAAGGAAAAAGCAAAGCTTTATCTAAAAGAGTCGTAGAGGAAATAGCATAAATAGCCTTTGTTCATCATTGGAGATATGGCACAAATGGCCTAGTGACGTGCCCTCCCATTGGAAACTATATTATTCTAGTCGCATAATGTGATCTATTATTCAGAAAAATTACTCAGACTTATGGTTGTGACTTTATAATTAATAATTAATTCTAAATTCTGCTGTTTAATTTCATAATAAAACAAAGAAGAAAAAGAAGGGAACATGTATTATTGTCAAGTGATGATTTCTTGGCCGTGAATGTGGTTTATCTTCGCTTTTGAGTTGAGAAAAGGTCCCACTTCCGAGATGATTTTCTAGTTTTTATAGTTTGATTGATATGTAATCTTCAAAGTCTTTGACAAATTTTTAAGTTGATTAGCCAAATAAATAAATTATTAAGTAAAAGATTACCAAGTGAAGTTCCATCATACATATCAATACATGGTGATGGGGATGGAAGCCCATACTTATTGCTTTAATTTTCCGTCGTTTGCTTATAAAGATCTTTCTAGTTAGGAGTTAAGATACCACCCATGGCAGAGACGTTTGACATTAAAGTTACTTGCATTCAATCAAGAGAAGTTGATGATCCATGATCGAGTGGTTTCTCCTCTTCTTAGATTTGTTTCTCAATTTCTTTTGGTTGTCTTGGCTCATGGACCATGGACACTCCCATTATGTGTATATTATTTAAAGGCCAAACGATACACTGCTTAGGCTTATTCGTACATTAAAAAAAAATCTCAATTTGATTATTTATGCTTTCAAAATATTTTATTTTAGTTTTTAAAATATTTTTGTATTAAAAAATAAATTATTTTAATTCTTTATATTAATGTATATTTTTTTTCCTCGTATATGTATAATAATAATTAAAAGTCATCATAGTTTTAAATTAATTTTTTAAAATTTAAATTATAACAATGTCGATATAAAATTGATTTTTTTAATGAAAAAAATACTTAAATAACACTTCTAGACTTTTTAAAGAAAAAAAAGCTTTCAAAACTTAAAATGACTAAAAATGATATTTATTCTTCTATATACTAGGATATACCGAAAGAAAATCATCTTTAACGTCTATTTATGATGGTTTCTTTCTTTTTTTCAAATTCATTTTCTATATCTAGAAATTATTTTGATTAATTTGAATAAAGTTGTATAAACTAATTAAAAGGACAAATTTCTCACCTAACTTAAGTTTTCTATTCAAAACTTGGATTTGAGACCTTTATTAATAAGACAACTAAATGACTCGCTTGAAATACTAACATAAGCATAGTGATATCTTTTTGGTTCCTTGAATAACTGTACATTAGGCAGATCCCTAGCAATGAAAAAAACCTGAAAAACTAATCAAATAGGGTAACTGTATGCACTATTAAAGCATTAAGTAAAGTGAATGATCTTCAAATTTGGTTGTTGGGAAGTACAAGCAAGGAAAGGGGGTGGGGGGGGGACTACCTTGTTTTAACTTTAGACAACCTTTGGCATTATTATTTCCAGAATGCCAAAGGGTCCCTTGATGTAGTGTATAGATTTGGATACTAGCATTTGTCCATTTCTGAAGTATGTATTCTCTACATACATTTCTTCTCAAATTTTATCCACAAACTTAATAGAGAATGGAAATGCTTTATTGCTACTTGCAATTCTTGAACACAAAACGAGTCCATAATTTTCAGCTACGCAATTAAAAAATTCAGGTGATAAGGATCCGAATGCTGATATTAGCATGTGAGAAGGAATTGTTTTTAAGCTCTGCCTCTTGTTTTACTTCTTTGTATCCATTGAAATACTTTGAAGGAAAACAAAAAGTTACTTTCATGGTACTTTCCAACAAAGTTTTTGTTTCAAAATAATACTTTTTTTTTTCTTAAAAAAAGATCAATTTTTCAAATAGTACGTGGTAAATAACACTCTCCATCTAATTCTAGAAATTTCACCTTTCTCTCATGAATGAATATGTTATACTTAAATCCATTTTAATCTAAACAATTTTATAGTGACACTTTTTTTCTCTCACAATAATTCTCAATACAAACTAATTCTAATTTATAATCAATATGGTGACTTCGAAAAATAAAGTGAAAATTTAAAACAGTTTCAAAACTAATAATAAGGAAATTTTTATTTTTTTTTACAGAATAAGAAAAGTTAAAATTTCCATTTTAGCTCTTTTGAAAATTTCAAATTAATAATAGTGGCAAAAATTAACTCTGAATAACATTGAAAATTGTAAATGAAATAAAAATATATTCTTAAAACATGAATAAACAATTATATTGAGTTACATTGAAAAGTTGGTCACAAACTTCGAAATAACTTGGCAAAGCCTTGAAAAGGTAAGTGGCGTCCTGATAATAATCTGATATCATGCAGCTTCAGATGGAAATCAATTTACTTCTTTTCCATTTTTCAATTCTTTTGTGGGGATGGAATATGGGTAGTGGAGGTGGGACTGGAATCACTTTGCAAACTCTTTCAAATGCTCTTTTTAACAAAAGTTTGCTTGCTAAACCTGCAACCACCTTAGGGTAAACCTTTTTTTAAAACATAAGGTGCACGTTTTGAACAAAATATAAAAAGTTAATAACCGGTAGTTGTTATAAAAAAAATATATCATAACGTTGTGGTATTATTTAAGAACTCTTACATGATAAATCAGTGAGTCTTTCTTTGTTAGTAAACAACTCCTTAAAAATAAATACATAATCAGGTGCGAAGATCTCTATCAAACGGTTTAAAATTACAATGATATAATACATTAGGTATATTATATATCATAATCTAGAGAAAGGGATAATGAAAAAAAAAAATGGTTTTAGAAAGCATATACAGATCAAGTACTTCTGCTAATTATAGATTCAGGAAAACAAAACTTTGAAGCTACTATATACTAGGAATTCATGGTCTCCTCTCCAGTGAGTCAGATATCTGTGAATGATCATATTCTTTGGCATCTTTTTCTGCAACAAGAGGATCAGGATGCACTTGACGAACAAATTGTCCTTTCACTCTAGGACGCTGCTCTGCTAGTTTCTTTCTGCTCTCATATCGAACCTGTTAATAAGAGAAAGTTAGCATCTTTCTTAAACAATGATAATCATAAAATAATATAAAGTTAGCATCTTTCTTAAACAATGATAATCATAAAATAATATAAAGTTACAGTGATAGTGATGAACCTTCTTCTCATAGCATCTCTCTTTCCTTTTCAAACGGAATTTGTTTAGCGCAGCTTCTCTTTGGATGGATCGATGAGAGTTTGCATTGTTGGTGAAGTCTTCATTCTTAGTCTCTGAAGCTGCCCTGACAGTGGTAACTTGATCAACATTGCTGTTACTTCCACAGTTGCTTCCATAACCGATGCTGTTAAGATGGCTTGCATTTCCATTACAGAGGCTACTGGACACACTTTGATCGGTTGTAGGAGAGATATGCCCTCTATCCTCTGTGTTTTCTTTGTGTTCCTGTGTGTACACAATGTGGTTTTGAACGCTGTTTCCATTTGGACCATGAGGTTCATAATGCTGCTCTGAACTACTCTCCTTCATATTTGACTGATAAAATGCATTTACTTGAAAGTTTGGTTCAAGGAGCACAACTGAATTTGGACTAGGCATTGCTGGAGGACCTGACTGTGTACGGAACATTGAAGGATGTACAGGACCATAGGCTGTGCATAGATCATTGAACCTTACACCCTTTACTGGAATTGGGAGAGAATGCCCTTGCTGGGAGTGTGAGGTTGCAAGTTCGGATTCTTTTGATTGGACTGTAGTTGGAGACATGATACATTTTTGCATACTAGGTGTTGAACTATCTGAGTTGCAGCCAGTAGCAATATATGAGATGTTTTTCTCGCCATTTGTTCTCTCTTCTCTTTGTTGATCATGGAAGTTAATTAACACTGCAGGTGTCGAGGTTTGCAATTGCTTGTTAGTATACCTGCATGAAATCCCATTTTTCAATGATAAGCATATAAAGAAATTTAACAGAGTAGTGAAGTTTTTAGAGGCCACACAACAAAATTCATAAACTTCTTAGCATCCTTCCCATTCTGAAGATGAAACAATCAAACTATATAAAATATAGTTATCAAAACATTTATGTTTTTATAGTTCTGAAAATTATATCAATTTTGAAAAATTTTAAAATAAGAATAGCAAGGGATTTTAGCAGTTACCGCTTGAAAGCTGAAGCATTAGAATGCATCAAGGTGTGCCTTTCTTCAGTGAGTTCATTCTCAAAGCTGCTGGGACGAGATCTTCTCAGAGAAAGATCCAATTGAGAAAGGTCAAAATTGCCTGTGCAATTAACTGTGGAATTTTTTAGGATGTAGTTTGGATGAGTATGAAATGCTCCAAGCAAGTCAATAGCTTCCTTGGAAGAGTTAATTTGAACATAGTGATCATCATGAGCCTCACCACTGATGCTAGCATTCCCCAAATGCTCTGGATCAGCATCCTTGTCATTAGTTGTGCTTGCCTCACCATTTTTGCGGATAGTTAATCCTAAAAAATAATGCAAGTTTGATTAAATTTTAGATATTCTTCCTTATCAACTAACTGAATAACAAAAGATTATTGCGATGAAGTGACAGAAACTTACCACCAGCAGGACTGTCATGCATCGTCAATGTCTGGCCCAAACAAATGCTCGTCTCAACCTCTTGTGTCTCTGCTGCACTTGGATATGCTCCCCCACATTTCAGCAGAGAAAATTCCTGCACATTATCAACGGGGCCACTCTCAGCTTCCAAGTCAGGCTTCGTACAAGAGCTCTGCAACACAAAGCAAGCATGAAGTCTTGATATGAAAACTTCATCTAGACAACCAAACTTACCGCAAATTTCTTTTAACTACAAGAGGTTTATAAAAAAACATAAGTATATACTTGAAAACAATATGAAGTACACTGACTAAATATAGATTTTGAAGGACTGCTGCCATACCAAAAGTTGTTACGGCTTGGTAGTATTCCAAAGAAATTGAAAAGAAAATTTATGTAAAAAATAACTGGTGGATAATTTCAGGCATAGATATGATAGTATTTTGAAAGCAACATTGTCATTGCAATGAATTAACCAGCAAAAAAAAAAAAAAACATAATGATAAGTAGTTGATTCAATCATAACTCAACAGACTTTGGTAGTCTGGAGACACACCAAATATATGTGAATGTGTTGTTCATTGTCCTTTGCCACAAATGTCTTCAAATAAATACAATAATATAAAAATAATAATAACTTCTAGGTCTGGAAAACAGACCTGTGCATCACTTCCTTTCTCCATTAATTCCATATTTCCCTGAATGCAAGCAGCTTCACCACTTGATCGATTACTAGCAGCATTATTTTCAGCGGTGGCTTCAACCTTGTGCTGTGCAACACTCTCATCTTGGGGACCATTTATGCCACTGGATGACTGACATGGAAAATAAATATTAATTATTTTAATCACTTGTCAATAACATCCGAGTATTTAAGTAAAAAAGAAGGGAAAACAAATTGAAAAATTAGTGAATGAAGTCCTACTGATTGTCTTCTCCAAACATGTTGCCACAAATTCCTCAGTTCGTTTTTTCTAATAGGCTTAACAAGATAATCAGCAGCACCTCTCAGCATGCATTTGTAAACTGTGCTAATTGAGTCTTGGGAAGACATCACTGGAAAAGCATCAAAAAAATTATTTGAGCTATGAACAGAGTTGGAAAATTTAGTGAACAGCCAAAACATTTATCTTAAATAACATACTAATGACAGGGATGTTTTTGCAAATGTCATGCTCCATAATTAATGTGAGAAGTGCATATCCAGATATGGATGGCAAATCCACTTCAGTCAGTATTAGATCAACATTGTGTGGTCTTCCCTTGAGCAATTCCCACGCCTTCAAGCCATCAGGAACAGCAGCCACTGCTCAATAAAGATGAAATAAGTTATTTTGAAGTTCTAAGAGCATGCAATTAGTTTCAATTCAAGTACTACTTTTCTCACATGACATGGTTCAAACAAGAAGAAAATGTTTATAATAGTAAATTCTGTACAGCGAATAGACAATTGAAAATAATTATGGCCCCTACTTGGATAAACATCTCAATAAGCACTTAAACTAGAAGAAAATAAAAAGATAGTAAAATGCATTAAGCTTCTCTCATAAGTCAAAATTAGCTTATGTATGAATTAATCTATAAAAATTCTCTCATTTAACTTTTCCAAAAGTTGATTCAACTTATGTATAAGCTGATTTAACTTTCGAGTTACCTTCTATTTTTTTTTTCCCCTCCTATAAGTGCTTATTCAAACAAGACCTATATCATGTAAAAAAACAATTGTATCATGTAAGCCTGTAGTTTCCAGACTGCCAAGACTCTTGAAAGGAGCCATTAGATCCTTAGACTTTCATTGAACCCAGATCCCCACCACATAACCTGTAAGAAAATAGATAATATTTTTCAAAAAGTAAAAATTTATTAAAAAAAAAATAAAGAAACAAAAGGTCCGTGTTTTGTACACATAATTTTTCATTTCTTTCCCTTAATTTTGTTTTGTTTTTTATATTTAATCCTTATAAACTATGGCCTGCTGATACACTCTTCACATTACCAAAGATCATATGTCAATCCTTTCTCATATTGGCAGTCCAAAAACCTTGATTTACTAATTAACTTCTTCTCCTTGCTTTTCATCCCTTTTCATCGATTCTGGATTCTGGTCAATACCCTTAATGACTCAGACCGCAGAAAAGAAGCTAATGCTTACAAATACACAATCAATCCAATTCACCGCTTCATCCCTCAAATTCTGAACTGTCACAGAAGAAAAAACAGAACAATCCGACCTAACCTACACATTCATATTATTAACTTACATCAAGCCATAAAAAGAGGAATTTGAGCAGAGACTAAAACATAATGCAAACAGAAAAAGCAAGACGTACAAGTTTTTTTTGTAAAAAAAAAAAAAAAAAAAAAATCTAAATTTTATAGTCTTGAGCATAATAGAAGCAATCGAGTTACGATGTCCAAGAGGAGTGAAATGATTAAAACAGAAACAAAAAAATTCACAAGAAAATAAACCTGATGAAATTAAAACAAAGAAGCAATAGAAGAAGGTGTGGTTACCTTTGTAACTGCATTTTCTAAGAAGCGCTGCAATAATCTGTCTGGTTGAATCATCGGCTTCAACCAATAAGACTCTGAGAATCATCCTGGGCAAGAACTTCTCCCACCTCATCAACCCTTTCAATTCACCTTTGCTCCCACTTCCACTCTCTTCCTTCTCCACCCCTTCAACTCTCACTGTCTTCTCTCCAACACTCATCACAACCTCCCCCATAATATTCTACTCGAATCAGAATCACACTACAACATCAAATTCAGAATCTTGGTCTTCGCGAAACCCAAAGAAATTAAAAATAAATAAAAAATACACCTCTTGATTCTCACCAAGCACACAACAATCTCGTATCCAATTTTGGAGGGTAAAAAATAAAAGCAAGAAAGAAAAAGGCGATATATGGAAGGAATGTTAGACAGACAAACAGACACCGTTAACTTTAACAGCGGGTTGAGTTAATCCAACGGCGTTGAACCAGACACCAACGTTAACCGCCCTAAGATCCAACGGTTGCCGAAAATATCCTGGTTTAGGAAAATATCTAGACTCTTGTAAAGTATGGCCCACTTATTCCACGTCAGCAATCAGATCTGATTTTCGACCAAAGATCTAAACCCAAAAAGCTATTGGGTTCTCGTGGTTGGTTCTTGGTGCTAGTGGTGGATATTTTTTCACTCTATTGTTTATTTTTTTTATTTGGTTCTTATGACTTGGCTTCGGGTTCCATCCAAATCCTAAAATATCAAAACATTTTTATGTATCTGTGACTGTGTGTGCATATTTGGATATTTTTTGTGTGGGACAAGTGGCGCTGTGTGGGGCCCGCTGGTAGAAAGATATTAAGATTTAAACGCACTCTCGTCAGAGATATTTTTTAGTGCTTTGAGGCCGCCAACGTATATCACATGGTCGACAGCAAGACACGTGGCTAAGTCCTAGGGGATGCTCTCGTTTTGTGGCTTTGAAGTTGTCAAACTCTATCTACGAGAACGCCAAACTCTCACGCGCTTCCACTGTCTCCTGTTATATACTCGCTCTTCCTTTGGATGGGTTTCTTTGGGATAGTCCACGATTCGTGTTTGACTTTAACGAGTGGGTTTGGTTAAGAGAGAGTGCGTGCTTTTTCACATCGTATTTGCTGTCACTTCAGGAGCTTCTTATCTATTCATTACATTAACTATTTAATTACTCGTATTTCTATCTCTAAATTCCCTAACTACTTTATAAATAAGTGTTTTTTTCAATTATTTATTCCTGTCTCTAGAAGGGTATTCTATTATTTCGGGTGATTGTTCTCTTGTTTTCTGATCATTCTAAGTTCTTAATATTCTAACACCTTTTTCTTTCCTACCAACCACGTATATTTCTTGTTTATTGATGTATATTAAATAATGATAGATGTTTATAATTATTTAGGTTTTACAATAATTTTTTTTAAAGAAAACGTAGTTTAATTTCATAGATTAATCAAATAATATCTAGTTTGAATCCAAACCACGGCAGAATATTATTCTAAACTTAAATAAAGCTATGTTTACTTAATTTACGCGGGTTGTAAAGAAATTAATTTACAAAATTTATTATTATTGATTTTAATTAGGATCTTTCTTTTCCTGAATCATTTTTTTATTAAAATTTATATAGAAAAACAAAAGGCGGATGAAAATTAAATAAACGATATTACGGGAGTACTTAATAAAGTAATTAGTTAAGATTTATTTTTATTTAGGTTTAAAGTTATTTTATTTTATTACTTATATTTTAATTTGAGTAAGAAATTATATATCACAAAAAAAAAAAATCCATGACCACTTGAGCAGGACGTGTATTTCTTTCCTCTTTACTTCGCCTTTGTTTGAAAGCATCTAAATCAAATACTAATATTTTTAAAATAATTTTCACGGATTATTATCGTATTGCTATTAAGTTAATAGTATTAATTATCAGACTACTTTCATCTTAAGAAATTAAAATAAAATAATTTTAATTTAAAATAATATATATAGGATTTTTTTATATTAATATAAGTCTTATTATTTATATTATTTTAATAATTTTTTTATAAATTAAATTAAACAAAATTAACCAGTTAATTTAATGTTCTTGTTATTCGTATCTAAAATTTTGGATGATTTAAAGTTTTTTGATATTTAATCTAACAACTAATAAAAAAATAAAGTAATTCAATAAATTATTAAATAATTTTAAAATTATATATAAATTTATTAATAATAACATCAATTTAAACTCTTTTAAATTTAATTTATTTTAGAAAATAATAAAGATGTTAAGTGAACAAAACACTGATCTAAATCATTTTATATATTAATAAGTTTTAATCACTGTTGATTTTTTTTCTAATCCCTAATCTAAAAGAAATTATTGCAAAATTATTGCGTGATTAATGAATTTCTCTTAGCAAACTTTTACTTCAAAAGAATTGAAGAAAAATAAAATTAAAATGAAAAAATTCTATTCATTAACTATAAATACTTAATGGTGAATAGATTAAAATGTAATTTAGACTTTAATTATTAAAATTAATTTTTATAAATTACTCTATTTAATCAAATATTTAAATAATATATTAAATAATGTAGGGTAAGAATACAAATAATTTTTTAATTTAAATTATAAAATATATATTATTTATATATTTAATAAAAATTAATTTTTAAGTACCTACAGAGTCGAGCTCCACCCGCTGTGTATATATATTTTTAGGAGTAATTTGATTGTACTTTTAATAGGTATGAACGAGTTCAGCAACGAGTCTTTTTGAAATAACAAATTGAAAAAGAAACAAAAAAAAAGCTAGAAATCTGTTTCGACGGGAGTAAATATTAGTTTACAAATATACTAATGAATAAAGGTGTTTGTTACATCCTCAAATTTAAACTGCTTTATTTATATTTTTAAAATTTTAAAATATAAAAAATTATATATGTATGTACGATCTATTTAAAAATGCACCATAATATTTATCATAAATAACTACGGGTGGAAAAAAGATAACGCTGTATTTCCCTACATTATAAAATTAATGTCCATCGTTCATGCTTGTGAAATAACTTAATAGTTAAAACAAAGAATCAACTTTATATTGGCCTATTAATTTAAATCATTATTTCTCGTGGGTAATTTAAATTTGTTTATCACTTGAATCCCAGTTCCAGTAACTAAAAATTTAATAAAATTTATTCAAGTATTTAATAGATATTTAGTCAATATAAAAAATTTTACACCGCAAATTAAATGAAAATTATATTTAGTATGACTTTTCATATAAATATTATTAAAGTGAACAATTTATTAAAGTGAACAATTTATTAAAGATTGCCGTTTGTGATAATATATAACTTTTTAATGTTTAATTCAACAGGAAAGAATAAAACATGACAAACTTATCAACATAATTCATAAATAAATGAAAATGTTTTTTTTTTTCAAAAAGTAAAGATTTGGGAAATAGATTTGGTTTCAAGCGGCAATAATAAACTTATTTGGGAAGCATTTGAACATGATAAAGATTCATTAAGACTTTGGTCGGTATGAGATATTACTATTAGGCTACGTACAGTGTATACTTTTTTATTAAAGAGATTTTTAGGGAGGAAGCCATATATGGACTAAACTTGGATTTCAAACAAGGAAATGTCCATTTCTTTGCATTTACTCTTTTTCCAAATTACTATTACGTTTCTTTCCTGAGTTCTGGACCATAACTTTCTTTCATTTTGTAGTAAAATTTTGTTTTCCTGAAATGTCTATTTTACCTTGCTAAAACGAATACATTTGTGCTAATTTTTTACATGTCAGCAAAATATTTAAACATGTTAATAAGGTTTCCGTTCTTGTATAGAAAAGACTTTATTGAAAAAGACAAAATTTATTTTAGGAGTTTTGCACCTCAAAAAAATTAATGATTGAGAGATATTCTTGATAAAAAAAATGAATATTAAGGCAAGTGACCAATTATTTTAGTATTTATTTGTAAGTACTTGTTATGTCAGTGTTGACTACTTGTATAAATAAAGCTTAAAAATTAATTCTAAATAACTCGAATTATATATCTTATTATCCGAGAGAACAAAATAACATGGATTTGGCCATTTCATCTATTTAATTGTTAATACAACAAATGTTTATGTACGTGTTTTATCACTTGCCCATTGGAAACGAGATTTAACAGTGTAAATTAGTCAATTAATTATAAATTAGTTTTGTAGTATTTTTCATAGTTTTATTATTTAAACCAATAAATTTACGATTATCATAGATCACCCTTTTTCTCATTTGTAAAATGGCTTAAAGTATTTATTTGTTGGAGAACTTTCTTCCTACTCCTCATATATATATATATAAGCCTCTTTGGGTGTATAAAGTATCTAGATATATACATTAATGGGCCAACTTGTTACGACGTGACAAATACTGAAAAGTAGAAGATAATTTCCTTTTTAGAGTTACATGAATATGATTCATAAAATTACCTGCTAAAATTACCTGCTACCTAAATTTTAATACAACAGCAACATACAGAAAAAAAGAAAGAACAAGAGATTAAAAGTTGCCTATTAATTAGTGGCAGCAACATGATGTACATTTATGAATGAGTACTATTTCGTGGGTATAGTGCCCAACTCAATACGACAAGCGAAGAAAAGAAAGGTTAGTTCCAGTGTGAATGCGCATTCGGTAAAACAGGTAGAAAGCCACGTGCATGAGACCATGTGCAAAGGGCGATGAACCATTAAAACTTGCCCTCAACTTTTTTATTGCAAGCTACAATGAAAGCAACATAACACAGTGCAATGCTCATCAAATACCTTGCATAACTTAGGTAAGGACGGGACCGTTTCTGAACTATCATACCAAATTCACTTTTCTTGCGAGCTCTTCATAGAGAGTTGATGATACTCGAGAAAGAAATAATATGTGATTTCAATATTATATTTGAGATGTTTTTCTATTAAGATGTAAGATTTGGAATTTTCCACTAGAAGATTTGCTTTTCATGTGAGTTTTAGGATTATGGAAAAAGATTATTAAGACAAGTCTTCGCGTGTGGAGGAATATAGACCAACCTCTTTGTTGGGTGCATGTATAATAGGTTGGTTGCAATGTTTGAAGTCTTGTGTTTGAAGCCATTATGCAAGAAGAAAGAAGAAATGGGTACGTGATTCAATGAATTGGGAATATCTTAACTTTATCATTGTTAATAGAAGTCCAATAAAAGATTGTTTAAGTATGATATTTAATGAGGCAAACAAATTGTGGTTGTTCGATAGTTTTAGTTTAGAAGGTCACGACATTTGTATATCGCATTTACAGTTTGCGAATTATTCAGTATTGCAAGAGAAGAAAAAAGTTGAAGAAATATGTGAGGAATTAAAGCAATTCTTCAACTGTTTGGGTTAATTAGCATTTGGCTTTAACGTAAATTTTCACAATAACTAATTGGTGGAAATCAATGTGATTGAGTGTTGGATGAACATGACATCTAAATGTATTGAATTGTAAATTTGATTTCATTCAATTTAGATATTTGAGTTTACCTATAAAAGTGCAAATTCTTGGAAAAGATCCACTTAACATAACATAGATAATACGTAGAAAAAAGATCTCATTACAAAAAAAGTGAGAATCTGAAAATATGTTGCATTAGACAAAGCCTTTTATTATTAGCGTAATATTGTAATTTTCAAAATATTTATTGCACTACAATATATTGATTATACAAATTATTTTAAGTTTTTAAAGAGAATACATATTCCATGGGGCAACCTTTTTCAATGATTTCAATACCCTAGTTAGCCTTAAAGGGGGCTAATTAAAACCAATTAATGACGTTCATCGTCGGTCATTCAAGTGATTGTGTTATGCATGTAACAAAAGTCAAATTAATGTGTCATCCTTACAATTAAGTAAAATCACATTAAAAGTGCACAGTGAGATTAATTATTGGTAAATCCTTTATATCTACAATATGATTATAAAAAAACAAAATATATTTATTATTTTATGATTTATTTAAATAAATTTAAATTTAAAATCTATTTAAATATTATACTCCACTATTTTCATATTTTTATATTGATTAGGAATATAAAATAATTATTTCATTAGTTATTTTATTTAAATGATAATAATAATTGAAAACAAAAGTTGAAATAATATATTTTAATAAAATTTAATTTAATTCTTAATTTTATATATTATTTAAATAAAATATATTTAATAATTTGATATACGATTTATCAAAATATGTGTGAAAAAATCAAAATTTATTATAAAAAGTGAATTATTCAAGAGCTTTTTTTTTTTAACTTGAAAATGAAAGAATTCAATTTGTAATTTTTTAAAATAATTACTATGGAGTTGTTACAATTGGAAGAATTTCGATAGAGTCATGTATGTAAAATTTATGTAAATAATTAATTTTATTGAATTTTCTATATAAATTAACAATCATGAAATTTGAATATAAATTTTTATATAAACTACACAAATCTATTATTAGCTTAACAATATTCATCTACTGTACTGGATTAGTTTTACGTAATTTTGTTTTAGTTACCTTGTTGTATGGAAGTTTAATTTCATTATGAATTCCACGCATTATGACTTGAAAAATAAAGAGAAAAGTCATGACTGTTTAAAATTTTGTTGAAATAAAATTGTAATGGTTATTTAAAATATTTAAAAGTTAAAATTAACTTAAAACTGAACCAAATAAATCAATTTAAAATGACATCAAAGTAAACATCTTTTCAAATTTATTTTTCTTAAACTCGTCAATAAACCTATCTTATTTCTTTAGAAGATAAGGGAGGAGGTTGAAAATTAAATTGTCTCATTATCATATCATATATAAAAATAAAATAATGTAGCTTAAAAATCATGAGTTTATAGTGTATCTATTTATTTATTTTAACATTTATTGAAAATGTAAATCCAATTTTTTTCATGCTAGGTTAAAAAGACATTTAAAAGAAATTTACTTCACTTTTTATAAATTTTATTCACTTATATTTTGAAATAAATCTTATATCAGGCTATTAACTATATTTTAATTAAACTATATATTTTATCAAATGTATAATTTTTTCTTTATTTTTAATTATTACTGTATTTTAGATTATTAAACTTTTAAAATAATTAATTTATATTTTTAATCATTATGAAAATAAAATATATCATTATATGAAAAATAGTTCGAACAAGGTGGAGTCAAAGTAAGTTTAGAGTTTAGTATCATTTAAATAAATCTTAAAATAATGAGGTGTAATTTATTTTAAAGTTAAAAATTTCTTTTAAAGAACTTACTCCAAACAAAAAAAAAAAAAAAAAAAAAACTTCTTCACTCTTCTATTCAGCAAAAAAGAAAAAAAAAAGTCATTTCCTTCATAATTTTATCACCCAAATAAATATATTCTTTTTTTCTTAAAAATCATCTGTATTTCCATTATTTATAATTCTTTTTTCTATATTCATCCTCGTTTCATTCATTATATAAATAAAAGATTACTTAGAATCACATGTCTGTAACTATATATGAATTACAGAGACACCCTGATAGTCAAAAGACGGAAAAATAAGAGTAAAAGAGAAATAAATTATAATACTACGAAGACACATTAATAGGGTCGATCGTAATGGATGGAAACTTCAGATATGAGAATAACGGAAAGGCTGAGAGTCAAGTAATTTAGTGTTTACAAATATTAAAAATAATCAAATATTTATTAAAAATATAATATATTTAGTATTTTAATTTTTAAAAAATATTTAATGTTATTTTAATTAATGAATTATATCATATATTATCATTTTGTTCTCTAGTTAGATCAAAATGAAAAGAAATAAATAAATTCAAAAAATAAAATAATAATAAATGATTAAATTTAAGAATTAAATTGATAATAAATATCTTTCCACACATATTTTATTATTTTTTAAATATTAAATTACCCCTATCAGAAACTTAAATGACGATTTGCTATAAATTATACTTACATTTACTTACAAATATGAGAGAAAAGGAATAGTACCCGGGAAGGGACCGAAGCTAAGACTAAGCTTACAAACATTGGTTGTATTTTATGACAAAATTGGTCATCACCAAAACACATTTTTTATTGTTTTCGCCATGATTGCAATTATGGTTTGTAACACAGCACTCGTCACCCTCGTGTATTGCAGACATATACAAAATGAAATTGGATTTTAGCGTTATCATGAACTCATATACAGTGAATATGACTTATTTTTTATTGTATTTAGTAACACAAAAAAAATATAATTTTGAATTAACACGACTAAAATGCGTTTACTAAGTTAAGTTAGAAAAAAATTAAACACAAGAAAAACCCCATTTCCATTATGTTAAATAATATAATACAAATGCACTTTCATTGTGTTAGCTCTTCTAAAAAACATTACATAACAAAGATGCATTTCTGTTGTGTTATCTTTTTTTTTAGAAAAAAAAAACACCCATATAAAGTATTTACGTGCCTCGCCTACAATTGGAAACCCCCAAGCCCCAACAGTGGGAATCCCTTGGTTTTCTCTCGTCTCTTTGCATGACAACGACTTTCTTCTTTACGATTTTGGCATCAAATACAACTTCATGTGTTATGACATCATTGACATAGGCATAGCCCCTTCACCAAAAGCAAATTGCCCATGCTCCCAAGTGATGTATAATTTATAGAATTTTATGAGGTGCTTCCAAATTCTTACCGTGCACATCAATGAAGTTTTAAGGATGAATAAATATTTTGATATATGAAATTGTGAAGTGTTGTCTAAATAGATATTTTGATGCAAGAAATAGTGAATTGTCGCGGTTTTAATCCTTACAAATGATAAAATTGAAAAAAATCCTTAAAATTGTAATAATATTTAAAATTACGTAATACAGTTTAGCTTATTCATTGAACTTAACTTTTTTTAATTATTTTTAGTCCAAAATTTTAAGAATTAAAATATAATAAGTAGTTATATTCAAAAATTAAAATAATATTCTTTTAGTCTTTATTACAAGATTCAATTTACTAGTTTAATTTTTTTAAGATTAAGTTTAAAATGTCATATATTTTAATTAATATCTTTTTTTGCACATTATATCCTTAACTTAAGGTATTTTTCGTGGTTGATTAATGGTGAGAGTTATGATAGAAATATAACTGATTAATATTAATAGTGTCATTTATATTGAGTTGGTCATGTCACCTTAAAGAGTAGGTTAAGGTTGAGTCAATGTTTAGTATTAATTGAGTCTGTGTAAGTATATCAATGAACTTATGTGCTTCCCACGATTGATAAGAGTGACATCGAAAGATGCATAGCTCAGAGGGATTAGGAAGTTAAGCCTAGTGATTATGGTGGTAATTTTGATTAATCACACGTAATTAATATCATGGTGGGGCAATTTCAAAAGGTATAAATAAAGAAGTTACACCTATATTTAGGTATTGTTTTTCATTTGATATTTACTATTGTGGTTACGTTAAAATCAATACTCACTTAAGCATCAGATGACTTTGGGACACACCAGACACTTGTGTTGAGGGAGGGACATGAAGGATGAAGGTTTTTTGTGTAGAGATAGACAATTAAGTTAAATAAGAACACGGCCCGAGCACTCAGACTGAGCTAAGGGTACGTTTCAGGTACATTTTGGCGCTCACCGTGGAGCCTAATGAAACATAGTCCTGCCCTATACTAAAGCTTCAAGCTTATGATGGTGACACAAGAAGTAGAGCGGAAGATCTATGTATTAAAGAGATGTATGTTCAAGTAAAAGAGATTCCAATTCCTTAGAAGATGCCCACAAAAGGAGAAATTGAATCGACCCTTCACGAGATCAGGAATGGGGTGTTGAGGCTACGAAAACAACATGAGTTGGAGATACGACAGTTGAGGGAAGAAACTGTTGAGCTTAGCGACAACGTAAAGTCGATTATCCAAGTTATCATTTATCTAATTAATTGATCATTGACCTTATGAATACCCACGTATTTAATTGATAATTATTTGATGGACATAATTATCCTCATGACCTAATCAGGGTTTCCCCTTGGGTGTATATATAAAGAGATTATTAGGCAGAGGTAAAGAGGGACACACCAATCTTATCCTCTCCTCTATCACCTCAACTCTACCATCATAACAATACACCCTAAACGGGAACTCGATCATCATCGAAATCATGGCCTCATCTCTCACTACATTCACGGGACTATCAGGTACACATGATCTAATCTCTGACTTATATTACATGTTAAAGAATTGTTCAACAGTTCCCTGAGGCGTCAAGCACCGCTAAGGTGCCTCATGAGGAGTTCATGCTAAGTATTTATCATAGGCGTTTCTCCACACCCTACCCTCATCTGTGGCATCATGAAAGCATCACTACCTTTTGGGTGGAAACCTTTGACGTTGGTAAGGTATAATGGCACAACTATTCATGATGAGCACATGAACACATACATCACCCAGATGGGTGTATACATTGTTGATGAAGCTATATTGTGTTGAATTTTCCCCACATCACTAAAAGGGTCGGCTTTCAACTAGTTCACAAGTTTGTTGCTCAACTCCATTGATTCGTTTGACCGGCTAACGTCACTATTCAGAACCCAATTCGTCATCGGTCAACTGCACCAATTAAGTTTGATAGCCCTAGTTAACATACGTTAGGAAAAGAAGGAGTCATTGAGAACTTTCACGAGCACTTTAACAGAGCCACTTTGAGTATATGTGATTTGGATCCCTTTATGGCAATGCATCACCTCATGACAATGTTGCAGCCCAGGCTCTTCATCAATAATCTTAGAAGCCCCAAAAGACTTGCATGATCTCAAAAATCATGCTACTAAGTATATGCAAATGGAGGAGCTGGTGGAATATCGTAACCAGATTAAGGAAGAACTTTATGAGAGAAACCAAAAAGCCCTACGTAAAGAGAAGGAAAAGATTCACCAACACCGAGGTCCTCGAGGATCGAGGCATGATTTCTACACTCCCCTCAACAATAGTCACACCAAGATACTAGAGCATGCTTTGTCGTTAGACATCTTATACATGCCCAGGAAGGTGATAACCTCACCGAAGGCGGATTACTACATAAGTGTCGATACATACATAATTGAGATCACGTTACGGAGGAATATGCTACACTCAAAGACAAGATTGAAAAATTAATCAAAGTCAAATATTTCAAAAGCTTCATCTACAACTCACACAATCGACAGAACACCCCTACCCGGGGAACACAGGAGCAAACATCCAATTGATAAACAAGACCCATCTATCACAAGAAGAGACTATCCCCATCCATTCAAAGACGAGGCCTAGCCCGAGGAAAGAAAGGAGAAACAGCTCAAGAGAAGCAAGGGATGCCAAACACCCTCACACCCCCACCACAAAAGCGTGTCATTAATAATATTGCTGGAGGGTTTGTCGAAGGAGTGGCTTCATTATTGGCCTAAAAGAGGCACCTTATGATGTAAGCCTTCCATGGAAGTCTCACTTGTTTGCCCAATCTTCACTTCAACAAGCTTGAACTTCACGAATACAAGAGTAACAATGGCGAAACACACACTCAAGAAGAAGAAAGATATAAAATGTAGAAGGAAAGAAGGTGAGGAGCGCCATGCCTAAGCAATAAGCTCTAGGTAGAATCGCCACATGGAGAATGCACCATGATAAGACTCAAAGAGGTTTACTCAAGAAACCTAGAAGAGAAATTTCTCTCTCAAATCAATTAGCTTCTTTCTAAAATTCATCAAAAGTGTGCTACATTCAGAATTTTTAGTATATATAGTAAGATAGGTGGCGCCAAACACATGGATCCTTGTTTGAATTTCGGATTAGATAGTAGCCCTAGGATTAGAAGTAGATCAACATGTAGGAAGCTTTGTTTAAGCAAGCACACGGATCAAGACTCTTAACCATAGGATTTGTCTCTAATCTAATGGCTTAAATTCAAATTAGGAAGCATGGAACTTGTGACTCAAGTTTGAATTCTCATCACTTGATGGGATCTAGATCATAAGGCCAAAATTCACTCTTGAGTAGCATGATACATGTGACTCAAGTTTGAATCTCTACCACTTGATAAGATCTTATCAAGAGGATGTAATTCACTCTTCAATGGTGCTTTCAGCATGCCTAATTTTGGATTCAAACTTAACCTTTAGATGGAGATCCAATCCTAAAGCTAGAATTTGAATTGAGTTAGTGGAATTTTCACTAACTTCGCTCCAAAACTCTCTCCACTCTCTCAAGGGAGAGGGTGCGCCACTCTCTCTCAAAACGCACATGAAATCTGTTCCTAAACTATTACAAAGATAAGGCACAAATTAAAGCCTTAAAACAATTATACAACTTGAAAGAAAACTACTAATAAGACAAATACACATAAGCATTCGCTGGAAATTCTTGGAAGCATTCCAACGCAAACTTCAAGCTTATTTTCCTACTGGATCCAGTCTGAACTGGGCTTTGATGTCTTCATAGCTTTTGTATCCCTTGAAGTCTTCTTTAATTTACCACTAAGAACGCCTCAATTGGAGTTGTGTAGCTCGAGTTATGATCAAAATATTGAAACAGTTCAGATGCAAAAATCAACAGTGAAATTTTATTAAGAACAATTAAAAGCCCAATTTACAAATAAGGTGCTTAGAGAGTTTCATTGGGCATTCAGAGATACTCCTCCATCACCTTAGGCGAATTTTTCTCTTAATCGGTCGCAGCTCACAGGCATATGTCGACCATCACCTTCTCTGACAATGATTTCGTGGTTGTAGATCTCGAGCAGGATAATCCCATGGTCATTAGTATTGAGATATCTAATTGTTTTGTGAAGAAAACTTTGGCTGACAAAGGTAGTTGGATCAATATCCTTTATTAGAAAATTTTCATGGAAGTAAAAATTACTTCCAAGAGGAGATAGGCCTTTTATAGTCATTGAAAAATTTAGGCCAAATGCATATAAATTATATCTTCCTTTAGATTAATGTGGTAACAACTCTTTTAATATTTATGATCTTTCACTGTGTGTAGGTCATGAAGAGGAACACAACTTGAGGACAAACAAGAAGGAGAATTTGACGGAGGATCATCCTCAAGTGCCCTAAAAGAACAACAAAAAAAAACCTAAAACAAACTAGGAGGATTACAAGATCTATGTTGAGGAGAATGGAAGAAGAAGTTGTTAAATCAAGATGATTTAGCATCTTAGTTTTGATAATTACATAACAGACTGTTGTGCCTGTAGACGAAAGAAATAACAGACTAAAGAGCAGACTGAATGATCAGACTAAAGAGGCATCAGACTGATGATCAGACTAAAGAGGCATCGATCGATGATCGATTACTAAAGAGGCATCGATCGATGGAGCGACTAAAGAGGCATCGATTAAAGAAGCATCAGATCGATGGATTAGATCAAGAGGCATCGACATGCGAGACGGAAGAATGATCAGACGAATCATTAATGAGCATAGTCAAGATGCACCCTCAAGCACAGACGCACAAGATGAAGTGTTCAAGTCATCAAGCCTTGAAACAACTACATCAGACGAAGAATCTTCATTGTTTAAGACAGAGAGCTCATCTCAACTTCAAGTCAAGTGCTCAAGAAAGAAGACTTTGAAGACTAAAGTTGAAGACGAAGGAAAGAGACAGGCGAATGAATTTAATACATAACTCATTTATTTGTTCATTTGTCTACCTCGTTTAATGAAGTTCAGACGAAGTAACTCGTGCCCCAATTCTAATCTAGTCGTTACTCAAGAAGCTTTCAAAGAGAGAATAGAGATCTGTGCAAAACCTGTACAACACGAAAAGTAACCATGATTTTTGTTGATGTCTCTGATCAAGTCAGAAAAAGTCTGTGCAAACATTAATTATTCTGATTGATCTCTGTCACACGTTTGAAGACCCCAAGACAAAGAACTAACGTTCATATCTTCAATCTAACGGATACTTCACATAGCTCTCTATAAAAGGACTTCATTACTTCAAGAGAAGGCTGGCGAACTGCACAACAAAGAAATCATATTCAAGCTTCAAGCTCTCAAGCAAAGTTCACTCGCCCTGAACTTAGAATAGAACTGATTGTAAAACCCCTCTCTGCATAAAGGATAAATTTATTCTTTCATCTTCCTAAATCCACTGTTGTGGTGCCCTTAGCCTGAGGAGACTGTGTTTCAGAGAATACCTTTGTATTAGCCTGAGGAGGCTGTGTTTCAAAGAATACCTTTGTATTAGCCTGTGGAAGCTGTGTTCAAAGAATACCTTGTTTAGCCTGCAGAGGTTGGGTCCAAAAAAATATTGATTTAGCTTGAGAAGGTTGTGCCCAAATAATATCTGTATTTAGCCAGGAGTGGTTGGGTTCAAAGAATACTCTTAGTGGAACCTCAGTGTGTTACTGGGGAACTGGATGAAGTCTTAATCGACGAACCAAGTATAAAATTATTGTTATCTTCTCTATTACTTTATCTTATCTGTTAAACTACTGGGGAATAATAACTTGAATAGTTTGATAATAAAATCAATCTTAAGAAGAAAACAATCTTGCGTCTGATCAAGCTTTGAAAATAGCAGACGCAAACGCATCATCTTAGAGAAAAAGTTTTTAAACAGTCTACACAATTCAACCCCCCCTTCTTGTGTGTTTTTGGCTTTTATAATTTGGTATCAGAGCTCAACCTCTAAGGGTTGACCGCTTAACAACTGCTAGAGGAAAAGATTCGGGATGGCGAACTCCCAGACGATGCTCTTTGCAGAAGGCTCCCCCATGAATATTCCTTCAGCTTTCTCTAGAAATGATTACCCTTACTGGGCAGACCGGATGGAGATGTACATCAAGTCTACAAAGTATAGACTTTGGAAGATCATAACAGAAGGAGACATTCCCCTGACCAAGCTTGAATCAGAGTGGGGAAATGAAGAATATATAATCACGGAGCTCAACAATAAGGCACGTTATACTATAACGTGTGCTCTTTCTAGGACAGAATATAACAGATTATGTGCCTACAAAACAACCAAAGAGCTTTGGGATGCGCTGAAGATCGCTTATAAAGGAACCTAAGATGTCAGACTCAGGAAAGCTGCCAACCTTCAAAGAGAGTACGAATGTTCTCCTTGGAGAAAGGAGAATCAATAGACGGAATGTTTGGAAGATTCCAAACCATTCTGAATGGGCTAGCTGCCTTGGAAATTACTTTTTTAAGAGCCCAAAACATCATGAAGATTTTGGACAACTTACCTGCACCATGGGAAGTTATGTCCACTGCTATATCTATTGGGAGAAATATGAAGACCTTTAATCTGGATGAACTTATTGGAGTGTTGAGAGTGCATGAAGTTCATTTGTGTAAAAAGGGGAAGCTGAAAATTCAAGAGCTTATTGTTCTATCCAACAATGACGAGCTTGATGGAGAGTCAGAAGATTTAGAAGATCCTTCTGAAGAAGAAATCTCCTTGATGGCGAGAAGATTCAAAAGATTGATGAAGAAGAGGGATCCCAAAAAGATTAAAAGAAAGAAGAAACAAGTCACTTGGGATGATCTCGATGATGAAAACTCAAATGAATCATCTGAGGAAAAGAATGTAAATATTTGTCTCATGGCAAGAGACATACTATCATTTGAGGTAAATCTTTTAAATATATCTAGTTCATCCTCATCTTCTTCAGATTCAGATTTAGACTATGAGAACATGTCATATGATGTTCTTTTTGCTAACTCACATTTTATAGCTCAAAAATATATAAATTGCAAATCTAAGCTCAAAAAGGATTTGGAAGAAATTGAAAATTTGAAAGCTATAAATGTCCAATTATCTGAGAAAAACATATCAGATGAATCATCATCTTCGTCTAATATTGAAAAGAGTCATCTTCCTCTTAGACTTGAAAATTTAAAACAAGAAAATGAACTCTTAAAGAAAGATTTAAACAAGTTCACCTTGAGTTCTTCCAAGCTCAAAAATACTTTATGATGCAAGACCATGAAGCTAAGGATGTGCTCCACGGATCTAACACATATGTTTGCCCAATCTTCAATTCACCAAGTGATCATCACTCATCAACCATAGAATAGGTGCGGAATAGGCTAGGTGAACGGCTAGAGTTTCGGTTAAGGAATCAAAGAAGAAAAATTCAAAAATGGATGTAGATTGAGAAGGGTGGTAGCGCCATGATTCAATGAACCAATAAGCTAAGTAGAAGAATCGCCACTTGAATCATGGATCCATGATAAGATTCAAGGTTCTTTGAAGAAATCCTAGGAGAGCTCTCTCCTTTTCTCAAGACTTTAGTCTTAGAAATTCTCTTTTCATAAATGACCAAAGTGCTTACAAATGGAAATTTGCCTAAGTTATAAGCAAGCTTTGGGTGCCTTGACCGTGAGCTCTCTTAGCCTTAGGATCCTTGATGGATTGATCAAGTGATGCTAAGCACCCCTCACTTGATCAATTCAAGAAGGATCTAGAGTTAATGAGATCAAGAGGCTCAAAACTCTCCTAAGCATGTGATGATCATGGATTAATCAAGATGGAATTCTATGCCTTGGATTAGAAGTAAATCCAAAGGCTAGAATACCTTCTTAGATGAGAGTCAACATTTATAAACTTGACTTAAATTTGCACCTTTGATTATGGAATAATCAAGTGGTGGAAATTCAAGTTAAGTTAGTGGTAATTCCACTAATTCTCTCTCCTTAATCCACTCACTCTCTTTTAAGAGAGTGTATTACACTTGTTTAGTTGGTCATAAGACTCTTAAACCCACTTCTAAGAGGCTTTGACCAAATATCTAAAGTTAATCATGTCCAATAAGGCTTGGCCGAAACATACACATCAATTTTAAGGTCCAAGCTTATACAAAATTAAGCCTAAACTAATTACAAACTAATAAGAAGATTACAAGGCTTCTTTTGCCCAATTTGTTGACTTTGAGGAGTTGACCATTGACTTTGACTTTGACCTTGACTTGTTGACTTGGTCAACTCTTCCTCAACTTGAGCTTCTAGTCTTCTTTGCATAGCCCTTGTGATCCTCATATTTGGAGATGGTCCTCCATTAATCCCTCCTTCTTGAGGCAAACTTGTCCCCAAGTTGCTCCCATCATCACCTACATCACAAATAGATAAGTCACTTACATTAAATGAATTACTACCTATATAAGAAGTAGGAAGATCAAGAGAGTAAGCATTAGGTCCAAGTCTCTTTAAGACTTTGAAGGGTCCATCCCCTCTTGACAAAAGCTTAGATTTCCTAAGGCTAGGAAATCTCTCCTTTTTAAGATGAAGCCACACTAAATCTCCTTCTTTGAACTCCACATTTTTCTTATGCTTGTTCACTTGGGTCGCCACTTTGGAGTACCTCCTCTCAAGGTGCTCTTTGATTTTGGCATGAAGGGATTTCACAAGATCGGCCTTGGCAACTCCATCTACATTTAAAGCAAACTCAAGTGGCAAAGGCACAAGGTCAAGAGGTGTTAGAGGGTTAAAACCATACACAACTTCAAATGGGGAATGGGAAGTAGAAGCATTCACAACTCTATTATATGCAAACTCAACAAAAGGTAAATGTTCCTCCCATGTCCTAGTATTCCCTTTAACAAGCATCTCAACAATTGGCCTAATGTTCTATTAACCACTTCGGTTTGGCCATCCGTTTATGGATGACAAGTGGTAGAGAATAAAAGCTTGGTGCCTAACTTACCCCACAAGGTTCTCCAAAAGTGACTTAAAAATTTTGAATCTCTATCAGTAACAATTATCTTAGGCAAACCATGCAATCTAACCACTTCTTTAAAGAACAAATTTGCAATGTGTGTAGCATCATCAACCTTATGACAAGGAATAAAATGAGCCATTTTAGAAAACCTACACACAACTACAAAAATGGAATCCATTCCCCTCTTGGTTCTCGGCAATCCAAGCACAAAATCCATTGATATGTCAATCCAAGGAGAAATGGGAATAGGTAAAGGAGTATATAACCCATGATTCATGCTTCTAGATTTAGCCTTATGACATGTAATGCACTTGTGCACAAATCGGTCCACATCCTTTTTCATGTGTGGCCAATAAAAATGTTCATGTAATATGGCTAATGTCTTATCAATTCCAAAGTGTCCCATGATGCCTTCTTCATGTGCTTCACACACCAAAAGTTCTCTTAAGGATGTCTTAGGGATACACAAACATTTTCCTTTGAAAAGATAACCATCCACCCTAAAGAAATCCTTATGAGCACTTTGAGCACACATCATAAACACTTGGCTGAAATCATGATCATGTTCATACAATTCTTTAATGTGATTAAAACCTAGCATCTTAGTTTCTAGCATGCATATCAATGAAAATCTCCTACTAAGAGCATCGGCTACCACATTAGTACTACCTTTCTTATACTTAATCATGTAGGGAAAGGTTTCAAGAAATTCTACCCATCTTGCATGTCTCTTACTTAGCTTGCCTTGGCCTTTGATATGCTTGAGTGCCTCATGGTCGGTGTGCACCACAAACTCCTTGGGAAGAAGGTAGTGTTGCCACACTTGGAAGGCCCTCACAAGTGCATACATCTCCTTATCATAGGTGGAATAGTTGAGTTGAGCACCCTTGAGCTTCTCACTAAAGTAGGCAATGGGGTGCCCCTCTTGCATCAACACGGCTCCAACACCTAGGTTAGAAGCATCACACTCTACTTCAAAAGAACAAGCAAAGTTAGGTAAAGCAAGAATAGGTGCATTTGTAAGCTTCTCTTTAAGTAGATTGAAAGCATGTTCTTGAGCTTGACCCCAAATAAAAATAAAATCCTTTTTAACTAGTTCATTAAGAGGTGAAGCAATAGTACTAAAATCCTTAACAAACCTCCTATAAAAACTAGTTAAGCCATGAAAGGATCTTACTTCCCTTGCATTGGTCTTGATCTTGCTTTCATCCATTTGCACACCTTGCTCACTCACCACAAAACCGAGGAATATAACTTAATTGGTGGCAAAGGTGCACTTCTCCTTGTTGGCATACAAATGTTGTTCCCTAAGCACTTTCAAAACAAGCTTCAAGTGTGTTAGATGTTCTAAGAAAGAATTGCTATAAATCAAGATATCATCAAAATATACCACAACAAATTTTCCTAGAAACTCTCTTAGCACATGGTTCATTAACCTCATAAAAGTGCTAGGTGCATTTGACAAGCCAAAGGGCATGACAAGCCACTCATATAGTCCAAACTTGGTCTTAAAAGCGGTTTTCCACTCATCACCTTCTTTCATTCTAATTTGCTGATACCCACTTTTAAGATCAACCTTGGAGAATATCTTAGCCCCATGTAGCTCATCAAGCAAGTCATTTAGCCTAGGAATGGGATGTCTATACCTTATAGTAATATTGTTAATGGCTCTACAATCGGTACACATCCTCCAAGTTCCCTCCTTCTTAGGCACTAAGATAACCGGTGAAGCACAAGGAGACAAGCTCTCCTTGACCCAACCCTTACTCATCAACTCTTCTAGTTGTCTTTGTATCTCATGAGTCTCTTGAGGAGAACTTCTATATGTAGGCCGGTTGGGTAAGGGTGCACCGGGTACTAGATCTATTTGATGCTCAATCCCTCTAAGTGGGGGAAGGCCTTGGGGGATCTCCTTAGGGAAGACATCATCAAACTCCATTAACAATGACTCAAGGTCCTCTTGCTTGCCTACCAAGTTAGTGCTCAAAACTAATGGTGTAGGCAAACATAGAAACATGTTATTCCTAGCTAGGTACTCTCTTCTTAACTCACCTCTATCCATAAGCAAACTCTCCTTAAGATCTACCTTACATGTGCTCTCAGTTTGCCTAGGTTTCATGGGGGTTCCTTCCTTGTTTTTCATCCTAGAATCACTAGTGGCATGTTTGGTAATTAACTTGGAACTCTCGGCCAACACTAGGTTTCTAGGGTGTTTGGTTTCCTTTTTCTTCTTTTTGGAGGAGCTCTCGGCCAAAGGTGCTTTGGCACATGATTCCTCACTTTTCTTCTCATTTTCCCTTTTTAACTTCATCTTTATTTGATCCTCACAAACCTCTTTAGGTGACAATGGTTTGAGGGTGACCTTCTTGCTCATATGAGAAAAGATATAGGTGTTAGAAACACCATCATGAATGGCATGTTTATCATATTGCCAAGGTCTCCCAAGTAATAGGTGAGTGGCTTCCATAGGTACTACATCACAAAGCACATCATCTCTATATTTACCTATGGAAAAATTAATAAGAACTTGCTTACTAACTACCATTTCACCTTTATCACTCAACCATTGTAACTTATAAGGTTTAGGGTGTGGAGATGTCCTAAGTCCTAACTTATCTACTAGCCTAGTGCTAACTACGTTGGTACAACTACCACTATCTACAATGAGGGAGCATACCTTCCCTTCAACTAGACATCTAGAGTGGAAAATGTTCTCCCTTTAAGAGTCATCCAACTCCTTAAGGGCACTTCCAAGCATCTTCCTCACCATGAGGAGATCTCCATCTTCAGGTTGTTCCTCCTCACTACTTGTGCTCTCCCTAGGCTCTTCACACTCACTAGATGAAGATTGAGAATCCTCACTAGTGATGGCACCATCAACTCTCATAATCATGGCCTTTTTATTAGGACATTGGGATGCAATGTGGCCATGCCCCAAACACTTAAAGCATTTAATAGAACTAGGCTTGGAAGTAGAAGATTTTACCTCCTTACCTTTGGAGTCCTCACGGCCTAGCTTCCCTTTGGATGAAGAGTTGTATTCTTTCTTTTCCTTGTCCTTCCATGATGACTTGTATGGTGTGTAGCTCTTCTTGAAGGTGTCTTTCCTCTTCAATTGGTTCTCTATCTTCTCGGCTTTGTGAAGAGCATCTCCAAGGGTCACAAATTGTTGGAGCTCTAGCACATCTTGGATTTCATGGTTCAACCCATGGATGAATCTTGCAAGTGTAGCCTCCCTTTCTTCTTGGTAATCCGCCCTAAGCATGGTTAATTCAAGGTCCTTGTAGTATTCTTGAACACTCTTTGACCTTTGTGTTAGTCTTTGCAATTTAATATGTAAATCTCTAACATAAGAATGAGGCACAAACCTTTCCTTCATGACATCCTTGAGTTGAGTCCATAAAGTGACTTGAGGTCTTCTTCTTGCAAAGGAGTCCACCAACACTTGGTTCCACCACACCAAGGCATATCCTTCAAATTGTAAGATGGCTAGATTCAATTTTTCCTCCTCTCTCAAGTGGGTATAGCATGAGTAAACTTGCTCCACCTTCATGACCCAATCCAAGTAGGATTCGGCCTCACCATTTCCAACAAAGGGTGGTAGCTTAATCTTTGCATTTAGGCCACCTTGCCTTGCTCCACCTCCATAGGGAAATGCTTGAGGTTGTCGGTCATGGTATCCTTCTTGAGGAGTCCTTCTTTCTCTAGTTCTTCTCTCATTATCATAAGCATGGAATGCATCTTCCTCATTGAAATTACTTCCCTCATCACTACCTCTAGGAGACCTATAGTCTCTCCTACTACTACTACCTCTTCTTTCTCCACTCCTTCTAAGGTAGGCCTCTCTTTCTCTTCTCTCAATCTCTTCTCTTATGGCTCTTTCCATGTCCCTCCTTCTATCCTCTTCTTCTCTCATTTTTCTATGGCTCTCCTCCCTCACCTCATTGACACTCTCCTTGAGCTCATTTTTGAGGTCATGTTGCATACTCATGAATTTCTCCATCATGGCATCCATCATCCTTTGGGTCCTTGGAGATAATTCATTGCCCACACTTGAGGAACTTGCCATTGCTGCAAGAAAAGGTTAGAACAAGAATAATAGAAGAGAAATTAAATTCCTTTCCCACTCTCTAAGTGTTTGCACTCACACTCTTGTTTGCACACTTAGGAGGCTTTTCTTAGAAGTTACCCTCTAGCCTTTTTCCTCTCACTCTCACTTAGAGTTTCTTGAGAAACCACTATCAATTATCAATGTCCAATTTATCCAAGTGAAAGAGGAACAATTCAGCTACAAAGCCTAGGAGATCAAGAAGACAAATACTCTAGACAAAACTACAAGGATTCCAAAAAGACAAGCAACAAAACAAGACTCAATGAACAAAATTGCTAATCAAAAGGAAAGTAATGACCAAGACAATGGTTAATATATTTACTGCACTAATAATGAAGGAAAACTAGTATTTAACAACTGCAAAAATTTTGAAACAAAAACTCAAAGAAGGGAAGAAATCAAATGCAATTTTACTGGAAAATTTGACAGCAACCGTCACCAAAATTTGCCCAACTTGTGAAATTTTTTTAGCATAGCAAATGAGCTTGAAAAATTATGAAACCTTCCAATTTACCTTATATATATGTATAGTGAATGACCATATGCCCAGAATTCAATAATTCAACGTTTAACCCTTTTAACCAACTGTAAACCCGAAACTGCCAAAATAACAGCAAAATCGTCACTAAGCTGGAAGTTAGGCTTGAAAATGGGCTCTAAATGACTTGAAATTTTGGGGAATGGTTTGTGTGATGTTTATGCATGAAATAAGCTCAAAATAAGGTGCAGGGCAGCCACAATTATGGGTCCAAAAACAGGGCAAATATGTCTAGGCACATGCAAAGCACACTACAAGTTCAAATATCATGTTAGTAGCAAATTTGACACAATTTGTAATATGATGCTTGAACCTATTGAATAATTGTTGCCTAATTGATCTTGGACACAAAATTTTTGGGTGTTTAATGATCCAAATTTTCCAATGTACTGCACTCAATTTTCCCAAAAATTTCTTCTACAAGAACTACTCAAATTTCACTCTAATTTTCTTCAAGCTTCTTTTCTTGTATTTTTCTTTTCTTGAATTTTCTTTGACTCTTCCTTTTGTATATTTTCTCTTGCTCTTTTCTTTTCTTTTGTTTTTCTATATTTTCTTTTGGCTATTCTTTGTTGGACAATCCAAGTATAGGCTCAAATACTCAAGCAAGTCAAGTCAAACTTTGCTAACAAGCAAGATAATGCATGGTAGTGGTAACTTGAACTTATAATGAGCAATGCACATAGTAATGAGACATATAAGCACTAATTAAGCCAAATATAATGCAGGGGATTCAAATTCCAGCAAGTATGACACAAAATACATATTGAGAAAATTCATCAAACACTTGGGGGCTATTAACTAGAATGTGTCTAGCATGTATAATAGGCCTTGTATGATCAACCAAGAGTGTCAGAACATCTCATATATGTAGTGGGCAGCCAAGACACACAACAAAATTCAAAACAAAAATTCAATTGAATCAAAAATTGAACTCAAAGATAGGAGCTAGACTCAATACCACAAGTGAAGAACAACTAGTGAAGAACAAGCTCTTGATACCAAATTTTGATGCAAGACCATGAAGCTAAGGATGTGCTCCACGGATCTAACACATATGTTTGCCCAATCTTCAATTCACCAAGTGATCATCACTCATCAACCATGGAATAGGTGCGGAATAGGCTAGGTGAACGGCTAGAGTTTCGGTTAAGGAATCAAAGAAGAAGAATTCAAAAATGGATGTAGATTGAGAAGGGTGGTAGCGCCATGATTCAATGAGCCAATAAGCTAAGTAGAAGAATCGCCACTTGGATCATGGATCCATGATAAGATTCAAGGTTCTTTGAAGAAACCCTAGGAGAGCTCTCTCCTTTTCTCAAGACTTTAGTCTTAGAAATTCTCTTTTCATAAATGACCAAAGTGCTTACAAATGGAAATTTGCCTAAGTTATAAGCAAGCTTTGGGTGCCTTGACCGTGAGCTCTCTTAGCCTTAGGATCCTTGATGGATTGATCAAGTGATGCTAAGCACCCTTCACTTGATCAATTCAAGAAGGATCTAGAGTTAATGAGATCAAGAGGCTCAAAACTCTCCTAAGCATGTGATGATCATGGATTAATCAAGATGGAATTCTATGCCTTGGATTAGAAGTAAATCCAAAGGCTAGAATACCTTCTTAGATGAGAGTCAACATTTATAAACTTGACTTAAATTTGCACCTTTGATTATGGAATAATCAAGTGGTGGAAATTCAAGTTAAGTTAGTGGTAATTCCACTAATTCTCTCTCCTTAATCCACTCACTCTCTTTTAAGAGAGTGTATTACACTTGTTTAGTTGGTCATAAGACTCTTAAGCCCACTTCTAAGAGGCTTTGACCAAATATCCAAAGTCAATCATGTCGAATAAGGCTTGGCTGAAACATACACATCAATTTTAAGGTCCAAGCTTATACAAAATTAAGCCTAAACTAATTACAAACTAATAAGAAGATTACAAGGCTTCTTTTGCCCAATTTGTTGACTTTGAGGAGTTGACCATTGACTTTGACTTTGACCTTGACTTGTTGACTTGGTCAACTCTTCCTCAACTTGAGCTTCTAGTCTTCTTTGCATAGCCCTTGTGATCCTCATGTTTGGAGATGGTCCTCCATCACTTTAAAATATGGAAAATCTCCTCTTAACAAGAGTGAACTTAGTTATAATCTTGTGACAGACAAAAGAAAGCCAAATATTAAATCGTCTATACGTAGAAGCATGCATATTTTTCATTTGAGGTCTCCAAAACAGTCTGAAGGTCATGTAAAAGCCTATGACAGACGGAACCTTACAACTAACACATTTGGACCCAAGAAAATTTGGGTACCAAGATCAAAAATAATTTTTGTTGCAAACAGAAAGAGAGAATGTCTGAAGATGGTACAATCTGGACAATGGATACATGTAACATGTGATCATCAACATGTCCTTGTTCCAAAACAACAGATCATGTAAGAGATCTACCATCTATGGGTCTTAAAAAGACATATTCACCAATTCAGACGGAAGAAACAATATTTTTCAAAGAGTGCAAATAGGTCGAATTTTAGAGACCTTCTGAACATGCATTGGTGTCAAAAATTGAACCCAAGTGCATTGAAGAAGTGCATTCAAATATTAACTAAATGGGGCTGGATATAATGTTTTAAGAAAGAAAAGCAAGGTGAGCTGCTCATGTATACATCCAACAAAAAGGTATCTTTGATATTAATCTATTCAAAATGATTTTCATTAAGTCAATACTCTCTTACAAAGAATTTAAACAAATCATTTTTGAAAACATAGAAATAATTGTTTCATCTGAATAAGTTTTCTCGTTTGTTTAAATTTCTTTCGTCTATCCTTATCGTCTATAGACGAAACGCTGTGTCTGATCTTTAGTTGAAATAGTCTATCTGACTCTTCAACAGACGCAACGTCATGTTATCTTCTAACATCTTTGTTGAGTGTACAAGACAAAGCTCTTTAATGCATTACACATGTCTAGCTTTTTAAAGCAAGAGGCACGCTATCCTTAAATACACCTCATCAGACGAAAGAAGGTAATGAGAGATAAGAAGGCCTTGGAAGCCTCCGTGGAAAACCCAGAGGATGCAAAAAATTTAAGAAAAGATGTTTTTTTGATGATTGTAGTCCAAGGGGGAGAAAAATGAGAAATAAGGATGAGAAAGAAATAAGAATTGAAGAAATAAAAAGAAATGTGTACAACCCAAGGGGAAGAAGATAAAGAAAGATGCAAAAGCTGAGGGGGAGCAAAATAAAAATAAAAAGAAAATATCAGAAGTTGAGGGGAGCATAATACAAGTGCTCAGTCCGAAAGGAAGTTCAGATGCAAAAGAAGAAAAGAGGATGAATGCAAAAGAAGAAAAGAGGATGAAGAACAAGTAGAGGAGAGCTTAGGATAGCTCTTTAAATTATTATTCTTCATTATTTTTAACTTTCCCTTAGTATGTTAAGAAATGTTGTGCTCTGATCAATTTTGCATCACATTGATGTAATAAATTCAATGAAAGGAGATTTTCAAAGAACATCATATCGATGTGATTAAAATGTATGATCTAATAAATATTGTGTATTCTTGAACTAACATGTTTTATGCATATTTTGATCTGTTACTCTTTCAAGTTCAGTCTGATAAAGATCATCTTTCTAGCTCTGATACATCATTTTGCTCTGTCTCAAGTAGAAGATCAAAGATTTGCTAGTGTGGTTTGTAATCATCAAAAAGGGGGAGATTGTTAAGTCAAGATGATTTAGCATCTTAGTTTTGACAATTACAAAACAGTCTATTGTGCCTGTAGACGGAAGAAAGAGCAGACTGAATGATCAGACTGAAGAGGCATCAAACCGATAATCAGACTAAAGAGGCATCAAACCGATAATCAGACTGAAGAGGCATCAGACCGATGGGCAAACTGAAGAGACATCAGACTGAAGAAGCATCAGACTGATGGACAGGCTGAAGAGGCATCAGATGCAGACGAAAGAATGATCAAACAAATCATTAATGAGTATAGTCAAGATGAACCCTCAAGCACATATGCACAAAATGAAGTGTTCAAGTCATCAAGCCTCGAAATAACTACATCAGATGAAGAACCTTCATTGTTCAAGACAGAGAGCTCATCTCAACTTCAAATCAAGTGCTCAAGAAAAAGACTTTGAAGACTGAAGTTGAAGGCGAAGGAAAGAGACAGACGAATGAGTTTAACACACAACTCATTTATTTGTTCATTCGTCTACCTCGTTTAATGAAGTTTAGACGGAGTAACTCGTGCCCCAATTCTAATCTAGTCATTACTCAAGAAGCTTTCAAAGACAGAATAGAGATTTGTGCAAAATCTCTGCAACACGAAAAGCAACCATGCTTTTTTGTTGATGTCTCTAATCAAGTGCAAACATTAATTATTCTGATTGATCTCTGTCACACATTTGAAGACCCCAAGACAAAGGACCAACGTTCAAATCTCCAGTCTAATGGATACTTCACAGAGCTCTCTATAAAAGGACTTCATTACTTCAAGAGAAGGCTGGTGAACTGCACAACAAAGAAATCATATTCAAGCTTCAAGCTCTCAAGCAAAGTTCACTCGCTCTGAACTTAGAATAGAACTGATTGTAAAACCCCTCTCTGCGTAGAGGATAAACTTATTCTTTCATCTTCCTAAATCCACTATTATGGTGCCCTTAGCCTGAGGAGGCTGTGTTTCAAAGAATACCTTTGTATTAGCCTGAGGAGGCTGTGTTTCAAAGAATACCTTTGTATTAGTCTGTGGATGTTGTGTTCAAAGAATACATTGTTTAGCCTGCAGAGGCTGGGTCCAAAGAATACTGATTTAGCCTGAGAAGGTTGTGCCCAAATAATATTTGTATTTAGCCAAGAGTGGCTGGGTTCAAAGAATACTCTTAGTGGAACCTCAGTGTGTTCCTGGGGAACTGGATGTAGTCTTGATCAGACGAACCAGTATAAAAATATTGTTATCTTCTCTATTATTTTATCTTATCTTTTAACTAACTAAGGAATAATAACTTGAACAGTCTGATAATAAAATCAATCTTAAGAAGAAAACAATTTTGCGTCTGTTCAAACTTTGAAAACAGTCGACGCAAACGCATCGTCTTAGAGAAAAAGGTTTTAAATAGTCTACATAATTCAACCCCCTTTCTTGTGTGTTTTAGACTTTTACAGAAGTTGAGGAAAAGTTAACCAAAAGTCAAGGATTGACCAAGTCAACACTCCAAGACTCTCACATTTTGAAGACTTGTAACTTGATAAATATCTTGTAAATTTTCCTAAGTGTTTGAACTTGATAATTTTGCTTCTAGGTGAAAGTAAGTGTTTTGGCCAAGGTGTTCAAGGCTTGGACCGAAAACTTTGCTAGTAATTAAGTGGAGAGTGGATGTCACTTGCCTAAGAAAGAGTGGGAATTATGAGAATTAAAGTGACTGTTCATTCCACTAACTTAATTCAAATCTTAATCTTAGGATTAAATATAAATCTCATGGCTAAAATTTAAACTAATTCTACTAACTCTAATTTGAATTTATACCTTGAGATTAGATCTAATCACATGATCCAAATTCAAACTAGATTAGTCACATTTTTTGCACCACTTTTATTTGAATTTTGACCTTTTCATTTAAACCTTGGATCCA
This sequence comes from Hylodesmum podocarpum, assembly GCA_026586105.1. Classification (NCBI taxonomy): domain Eukaryota; kingdom Viridiplantae; phylum Streptophyta; class Magnoliopsida; order Fabales; family Fabaceae; genus Hylodesmum; species Hylodesmum podocarpum. The sequence goes on along the minus strand of JALJEV010000623.1, from coordinate 13,529,305 downwards.
ATGGTTAAGCTTGAATCGTAGAGAGTAACCCTAATTCATTTCTAATAGTGCATTTCATCCATTGATTCAAACTTAATCAAAGGCTAAGATGCAATCCAAATATTGGCACAAAAATTCAAATCAATTAATGACTTGTTACTTCTTCTATGCAAATGGTTCCACTTTAGTAGTATAAATAGGTCAAGTTTCCATTATGTAAGAAACTTTTTTGTCAAATTGAATATTGAAAGCATTTTGCTTGAGAAAGGATTCTCTTCTTGATTTCTTGAGTGAACCACTTTGAATCTTATCATAGAGTTTCTCCTTCTGACAATTCTATAATTAAACTTATTGATTGTGCATGACGCTTTCATTTTCTAATCTCTTCCATTTTCTACTTTCTTCTTCCTTAAAGATAGGGACAATTTGTTAAATCTTCCAAAGAGACTTACTTGGCCGAGGATGAATAGTATGAGTATCCTAGGTTCTCACTTGGTTGAGCACTTATAAAGATGCCTCATAAGTTAACACTTGGTCGAGAACTAACGAGACGAGTCTCTTAAGTTCGTAGTTGGTCGAGCCTCGAGCCCTCAACTTAAATTCTTATAAAGAAATAAAACAAATATGTATAAAAGTGAGAGTATTTAACTAAACACAGCCAACAAAAAACAAAAATATGAAGAGGAAAGACAAATATCTTCCATTATAATAAAAAATAATACAAAATATGGCACTATTGGTTGGTGTTACTAAAGATAGACAAAATACCATCGGCCAACTTCAAAAGAAACTAATTCTGAAGGTGTTTAACCTATTTCAATCATCCCATTGTCCTTGCTTGAGTGAGGATCATCACTCTCAAGAACTTTAGAGGCAGACTCGATGACATCTCCAGGGATATCATCAAATAGTACTAACCAACCTTGGAACAATTTGCCCTCTTCTCCATAAAAGCAGTCATGTCGACCACGTCATGATTAAGGCCAACCACCTTCTTCCCTAGGTCAACGAACATGGCAACCAACTTCTCCTTAGTAAGCTTCTTCACTCAGTTCTCCAACTTGAGGTTCCAACTTGAGGTTTGAGGCTTGAAATCATTACACTACTAAGAGAATGATGAGTTCGCCTTTAAAGCCTTGACTAGTTGATGACAACTCTTTTCATGCTCTAAACTGATCTTCTTGGCCTCAGAGATGGTGTTAATGGTGAAGGCTCGCGCTTGGGCCTTTTTGGAATTGTGCCAATAACGAAGCAAGTGACCTGACCAGTATGACTCCCAATCCAATTATTACTTTTCATTTGATACTCACCACTATAGTTGTTCTGAAATTAATACTCATTTAAGCTTCGAAGTGCCCTTGTAGGCACACCGGACACTTATGATGAGATAGGCAATCGAGTCAATTAGAAACACGACTCGGATACTCAGATCAAACAAAGAGTACTTTATATAAAAATTAAAATAAAATAAAAATTTACTACTTTCAACAAAATTAATCAACTTTTTATCTTGACCAAATAGTTATCTAACTTTCTAACAAGGATGGAGAAAGTAATAAGTAGATAAGTTTGAATATCAATAGGAATAAATACTTTATTTTTTGAAATTTTATAACTATTAAATACTATAATAACACTACTTTATGTTTCTAGATAATAAAATAATAATTTATAAAAAAATAAAAAATAAAAAGAGAGAACAACACGATTACAAATTATAAGGTCGTCCCAGAAAGGAAGAAATAAAAGAAGAAAACAAGAAAGATAGGATTCGGGCTGGAGAAGCATGTTGCATCAAGATAAATAGGTTAAGGTTTCGTATGTTTCACAAATCTAAATTTTTTTCTTTTTTCAATTAATTCAATTTTGTGATATGTGTGACGTAATATGAGATTTAAATAAGTTTAATTATCGGGGTTTATGGACTAATATTTATATTATTTAATATTTTTATATATTTATTAATATTTTATTTAAGTTCAATTTTTATATTTGTTGTTAAGTTTTATTTTTAGAAATTTTAATTATATTAATGTGTTTAGTGATAAAATTTTATTTGTTAAAACTTCTACCTAAATTGTTATTATGATATCTTAATTTTTATTATTAATATTTTATTTAGATTTGCACAATTAGGGTATAATTTTATTTTTTTTAATATTTATTTAAAATGTTATTAAGATATTAAGATTTTTTTAATTTTTATGTAAGGGAATAATATTTATTATATTTTAACATTTTGTTTTAAAATAAATTTTCTTATAATCAATTTTGTTCCTGGAGGTAAATAACTAAAACTTTTTATCAATTTTATCTAAGGGGGCGAGTTGGACAGACCTTAGACAGGTGGGCACACCTGTTTACGAACCCTTGTACGGATACTTCAGATATTTCAAGTGCTTTTGGTAAAATTAAAGAGCACGGGGGTGAGAATAACATCATACCTCAAAATGTGGCCCACTTTAGCCCATAAGCTAGCCAAAGCCCAACACTATATCTATCCACAATCTTAAATATCCGAAAACAAATCACAACGTGGGGACACTTGAATATTCATCGTCATCCGACAAGAAGAAAGAGACGAGCCATATCCAATACTGTCACAATCTCACTCATAACTCACCTTCACCCAAACCAAAATTTTTCATTTTTCATCTGTCATCTTCATTTTCATTTTCATTTCCCTACATCCAGTTTCTCTTCCATGGCCACACTCTTTAATTTTCACACCACCCTTGGTCCCTCTCGTTACCTTCCCTCACCATCTTCACCCTTAGCTCCGCACCATTTCTCCAAGACACTCTCCACAAGTTTCTTGTGCCCAATTCAAAGCCTCAAATATGCTTCTGCTTCCACTTCCACAACCCACCCTGCTTCTTCTCTCTCCGTTCGCATGTCATGGGATGGTCCCCTCTCCTCCGTCAAATTGATCATACAGGGTAGAAATCTCGAGGTGTGCTTCACTTTTGCTTTTACCCACACTTACTATTATCACTTTTTCTTTCTCTTATACTATTTAGGAACCCCAGTTTCAATTTTTATTCTACTTGGCCTAAATGCTTAATCAGTTATATCTCTTTGTAGAATTTATTTTTAACTGTAAATTTTACAACAAATTCAACAAGAAGAAAAGAGAAAAGTACAAGATGTAATAAATGTTGTGATGGTTAGAAAAGGAAACGCGGAATGTTATGTAAAGTATCAATTTGCAGGGCGTGTAATATTAGTCCTTAACATTAGAAGAATAGGAAATAAATCTCTCACTTTTAATTTTTTTAGTCTTTTTTATCTAAACATAGATTAAATTATCAGAACAGTGTAAAAGTTAGGGACTGTGATAGCAAATTTGTATAAGGATGATAACTTAATAAGTTATGAAAATTAGGGACTATAATGAGAATGGAAGACGTATTTACTATATTTTTTAATGTTAATGATTAATGTGATAGCGTCCCATACAATCAGGGATCAAATTGGTGGATTACTCACGGAATATTGTTGTTGAATTACACATCTCTCTTCTCTTGGTATTTAGCTCACTGATGCAGTGAAGCAGCACGTGGAAGACAAGGTGGGTAAGGCAGTTCAGAAGCATAGTCACTTAGTTAGAGAGGTTGATGTGCGGCTTTCTATTCGAGGAGGGGGTGAATTTGGTCGAGGACCCAGAACTAGAAGATGTGAGGTGAGACTATTTTCATTTTCAAGTTACAATTTTGGTAATCTGGGGTGGGATTAAGTGACCCATTACACACATACCATATGGGTTTAGTTATTTGGTTACGATTTGTATTAGGTGACTTTGTACACTAAGAGGCATGGAGTGGTGCGGGCTGAGGAGGATGCAGAAAGCACCTATGGAAGTATTGATTTGGTGTCATCAATCATTCAGAGGAAGTTGAGGAAAATAAAGGAAAAGGTTTCGGATCACGGACGCCACATGAAGGGGTTCAATAGGTTGAAGGTTAGGGAGCCGGTAGAACCAGTACCTGTGGAAGAGGATGAAATATCCCCTCAGGAAGAGGAAGAATCAGTTGACGAGGTTGGTAGTTAGAACTTAACACTTGTTGGTCTTCTTGTTTGGTTTCATTGTATCTCTGCTTTAGTTCAGCTTCATTTCAAGCCTACTTCCTTTATTTGCTTTACTAACTACTATGCTTGCTTTGATTTCTGATTTTGCACATATTGAATTGGGTTCATACATGTTTACTTGTCAACATTTGTATTCATTGATTCCAGAAAAAAAGTTTGAGATATTCTCCAGCGTTAATTTGTCTTCATAGATCGTAAATTTGTGATATATTCTAGAAATGGAATGTGTCTAGTTTTGAAGTGTCTTGAGTGTTTTTCTGTTAGTAGTTGAAACCTTGCATGCATGTTGGAAAACCCTTATGCTATCTGTTGATAGACACATTATTGCTTATCATGAGATGGTGTTCTTATTATTCTTTCTTACATTGCTCCTCCCAAATTGTGAACTGTCTTACAGGTTATCCGCACAAAATACTTTGACATGCCACCATTGACTGTGTCTGAGGCAATTGAGCAGCTCGAAAATGTTGATCATGACTTTTATGGTTTCCGAAATGAAGAAACTGGTGAGCAATTAGCGGATCCACCATTACTTCCCTGGCTCCCATCAGCAATCTATCTTTTGTTATCCTGGTAATTAAATGTTTTTCCTTTGCTTCAGGGGAAATTAATATTGTGTACAAAAGAAAGGAAGGAGGTTATGGACTCATTATACCCAAAGGAGATGGTGAAGCTGAGAAATTGGAGCCTTTAGTGGTTGAACCAGCTAAAGAACCCTCCCTAAAAGAATGATAGGGGCGCTCATGAGAAATACTTTTTGTAAGAGCACAAGAGCTTGTAAATGATTAGCGGATACTAATGGTGGTTTCTTGGAGCCAGACATGCAGATGAAATTTCAATGGAGGCTCTGACTTTTTAAAGTGCACACCAAGTTTTAAAGTATGATGTATGCTTGGATGACTAGCGACTGTAAAATGAAATAGACGCACCATTTTGTGTGCGCTGCATATAATTTCCAGAATACACTTTTTTTCTAACAATGCCACATACTATTTTTCGTCATTTTCTTTGTTCTATTGTTTATCCAAATTACACCGTGAGAAGTTAATCATTTTTCACATAAATCTAATTGTTTGTCTATCAAATTCTATTGCGTTTGTGTGGAGACTTGATTGGGTAAATTTTGGCTGCCTAGAGAAATGCAAGGGATAGAATAATAGGGTCAAAATCAAACAAGTTTTCTAGTCAAGGGTATGTAATAAAATAAAATGCTAGAATTGTCTCTAATGTATCTGGTTACGCTGCTATACCTTTGGATTCAATTTGGAGATGAAAATCAATATACCTGATTGTAATGCTATAATTATGCCGAAGTGGACGATGTATAACACTTCATGACTTTAGGAGCAAGTAGTGCTAGATAGACAACTTGAAAATAGAGTCAACCAGTCATCGGTATATTCCACTTTAAAAAAACATATAGTGTATTTGTGGGTTTGGTGTTATGTAATTTTGTGAAAAAATGTATATTTTTCTTAATTATGTTGTATATTTCTTTGTTTTGATAAGTTTGTCCGTATCCATGTCTACCTAGCATTAGTCTAATTTTAGTGCACTAATTCTACACTAGTATTCTATTCTAGTTATGGCTGTTGAGTTTTCAAGGGAAGGAAAGGTTATGGAAAGTAAGAAGTTAATGTGTTGCATAATGTGTTGTTCACTGAGGCGGGGCATGGGAAGATGGAATATTATGGGACATGGTACATTTGTATATGATCAATTATATCCAGCCATACACGAACACTGCTGGCATATTTGGATTCACGATCCGGCATTACAGGAAGACGCATGTTAAGCAACTTAAATAGGTATCATCCTTAAACACATGTAGAAGTAGAGGAACAAGCTAACCACAAATGATATACACACAGTAATAAAAATTGAGAAGTTGTAAAAAATTTGTACAACAATAAGACACAGAGGGTGATAAAATGATTAGTGTGAAGGAAGCGGTGGGTGGGGGAATAATATAACTCACGCAACATCTAATGACAATGACATTCTCTAATAAACATGTAATTCCCAGGTGTGTTTCAAATATCACATTACAAAGCCACAAACTCCAAATAACTCATTTAATTGGACAACTTTCATTGATTCGGTTACTTCGATAGGAAACACCATTGCATCATCCCGAAAAGACAAAACTAATGCCTTCACTGCTTCAAGGAAATCTATTACTGGTTTGTATCTTCACAGCATAAGCAGCAAATATCCACAACAGTTGCCAGTGAAATCACCAAGTCTGTTAGAAAAACACTATTGCCTCAACGGTCACGATTATATTTGATTGTATGGCACACGGTCTCACTTCAATATTTTACCCCCTTTCAACACCTAAGTAATGGAAATCCTAAGAGCCGAGGAAGCAGTTGTACGACTCTTTCCACTATGTTTTTTTGGGAAAGCCTTTGAGACACAAGGAATGAAACAACAAGGGGAATCAAAACTGGCGCAGAAGGGGGAAAATTGAATGACTTATTCACCTTTATTTTACTCGAGCTTAGCTTTGGCAATGGCCTTTTTCCGTTTGCCGGTGAATCTCTCCTCAGAAACAGTTAACAGCTTATTGATAGACATTCCAGGGCCTCTAACACTCTTCTTTACTTCATACCTATGCTTAATCCTATCATCAAGCTTGTACCCAAGAAATGCAGGAAAAAGCAGCAACTCCTCAATGTCACGGCCCATATCCTCTACCAAGTACTCCATCTTCTTCTCCAAAGACGAGTGATTATACTGCAGTATCTGCGGCTGCTTCTTGCTCATAGTAACAATGTCTTCACACGAAAACCCATAATTCAAGTACAAACCAATAACCTTCTGCATGTTCAAACAGTTTGTCCTAGCAGCAGACCCAATTGCCATTACCAACTCCTTCGACCTATACTTATACCCAATCTTCACCAGCAAAACCAACTTATACGCGATGTTCTCAGCAAATGAAGAGGTTAAAAACATGGGTGCTTTAATCAAGAACTTGAAAATGTCGCCTGAATCCAATCCACATTCCTTGAGAAACTGTATCCTAGGTCGCAGTTTCCTCTCTCTGCTCGCAGTAACAATAGCAGGGTATCCTTGTATGATCCTAAATATCTGTTTATCATCAAAATCAACAAAAGATCTCAGAAACCCTACATGTCCCTCCACATGTTTCACACTGTAGTTCACAAACATAGGGAACCTAAGCAGCACCTTCTTAACACCACCCTCATCTCCATCACTAAGCTCCATCAGAAAATTGACTCTGGGAATAATTTGAGTATCCAAATCATGGTTCAAAATCGCAGGGCGCTTTAGAATCAAAGCAATGCCACCAAAGGGTTCTAAGAAAGCAAAGGTTCGGTTAATCTCATCAACCGACCTATGACAAATTACCTTTGGCAAATTCACTTTGTTAAGCACGTGGACAACCTGGTCAACGGGGATTCCTCGGTCAACGAGGAATTGAACCTTCTGAGGAAAACTCACCAAGAGTTCTGGTTCCGTAGCGGATAAGAGACGATTCAATTGCTCTTTCTCGAGATTCCCTTGCAATTCGTCTCTCAGGAAGGTTAAGAAAGGGTCGATTTCGTTGGCTGTTGACAGTGTTGGGCGCTTCGTGAGTAATTTGCAGAGAGTGAGAGGGTCGAAGCCAAGAGAGAGTAGAAAGTGAAGACGAACGCGTAATGAGTCAATTGAGACGGAGGTTAGGTTAGGGTTGTTGAACAACAGCAATTGTGTTTCCTCAAAGGCGATTCCAATTTCTTGAAAGAGAGCAAAGAGCAATGCTGAAAGAGAAAAAAAAAACGAAGTGTGAGTGAGTTAGTATATGTAATTATTGGTTCAACTGTTTTAACCTTTTAGGTGTTCGAGAAAATGAGTGTGAGGAGTTAGTCAGTGACGCACCGGTTTCGGAGTCAGCGATGGCAAGGGAGTTACTGAGACGGCGCGGGTGAATGGAGGATTTGTTTGATAGTTGTGGTGTGGGGGAGCATCGGCATTGGGTTTGAGGTTCAAGTTTGGAATGGAAGAAGGTTGAAGGGTTTAGTAGTGTGTGAGTGTGTGGATCAAAGGTTGTTGAAGAAAACAAAGATGGAGGGTTTACGGACAGAGCCAGTGCCAACGCCATGTCTGCTATGGCCTACCAGGGATGTGAGCATCAACGGAACTCAAGTATAACTCGCCCCTGGATATACACACAAAATTCAGTTTACTAGATATTTTAAGTCACCTATTCTACATAAATGAGTAATGGAAAGTTAACATATAATACAAAATTCAACTTGTCAATCTAATATATAGTATGCATTAATAATAGATATGATAATATATATATATATATATATATATATATATATATATATTAGCATATTTTAATGTATAATATCAGCAATTCTTTATGTATTTTGTCAGAAATATATGGTAAGACATATTAAAAGTTTTTTCATAAGAATATATAATTCTACATTTTAATATGACGATGTACTTTTCTATTAATGTTTTAATTAAATTTTCATTCCTAGAGATTACTCCATTATTCTTATGCTGATTTTTAAGCAGGATTTATTGTCTTTCAACTTCTCTTTATTAATTTTTAATTACTCTAATATCTATGTGTAGATTTTGAAGTTGAATTTATGTATCTTTTTGTCTTTCTTAAATAAGATTTTAATGTGTTGTAATAGTTTCTAAGTAATTATAACATAGTGGTATTTTATTTTATATTGTAATGTTGAGGGAATTTAAATGCTCAATGAAATGTGTAGTGAAAATGTTACATATTAATATTCGACTCTATTTATAAATAAATATTCTTTGGATTGAAGTTCAATTTGATTAAAATGTGAGTCGTAAAAGATAGAACACAAGAAGGGGGTTGAATTGTGTTATAAATAAAAATATTTTCTTTCGTCTGTGGGTTTCAAATGTGTTCAGACGAAATATTTCTTAATCTTAAAGGATTGTTTTTAAGGAAGAAACGTTATAGCTTGATTATCCTCGTTAGTTAAACAATTAAGAAGATAAAAACACAGCTATTTTTATATTGGTTCGTCTATGCAAGACTACGTCCAGTTACCCAACAACCACTGAGTTTTCACTACCAACCGTGAAATGGTTTACAAGTATTATTTGCACTCAGCCACTTCTGACTATTACAAGATATTCTTTTATCACAGTCTTCGCAGGCTAAGCAACAGAGGTATTTTTTGAACAACCAACCTCCTCAGGCTAAATTACCACACAAGTGGATTTTAAAAATGTTGTAAAAACAAATAGTTTCCTCTACGCAGAGAGGGTTTTACAATGAAGTTTATTCAGAAGTCTTGAGCGAAATCTCAGAAGATAGAATAAGAGAAGCGTTTTCGCCAACTGAAATCTGATGAAGTGAAGTCTTTAAATATGCATCCTCTTCAAATGACCGTTAGACTTATATGAATGTCATTGAATAGTTTCTTGAGAGCTTTCCAAAAGGTGTCAGATAGTACTTGATTGATTGATGGAGTGTGCGGATGGATTTAGATTAAATCTTGCGATCTTTTTCCCGACTTGTACAAAGATTTTGACAAAAGGTGAAGACCTTTTTGAGTTGCATGTGTAAGCACGAATCCCTATATTGATCTTGGATGTTTCTAATGAGTACTTCTTTAGATTTGAAACATTGGCGCGAGTGACTCAAACTTTGTTTCACTTTTTGGACAGACAATATATGTCTTCAGTCTTTAAGAGGTTTCGTCTTATCCTATCGACTGGTGACTTCAACTTGAGACAGACGAATGACTTCAGTCTGAGGATTTATTTTTTTCGTCTGTGCCTGTTCCGTCTGACTTGCTTGTTGATCTTCCGTCTGAGAAAGTTTCGTCTGTCTTGTAAAAATCAAAACCTTAGATGTGTTAAACATCTTGATCTAACATGAGTTTTTTTTTTCTAATATGGAAGCTTTTTTTTAGTCCTTAGCAAAAAAACTAAAATTGATCTTATCAATATTTGATTGTAGCGATCAAACACGTAACTTATCGCTCACCTTTTCATCCCTTTCTTGAGTGCGACGTCAATATTCTTTCCTAGAATGAAAAAATCAAAATGATCCCTTCCAACAAACTCATCATTTGGTATCAGAGTTATGATTCTTGATTTTCATATGAATGAAATAAGTGATCATGAATATATTGTTATTTATGATGAAAATGAAATATTCACCATGGTGAAGATGCAGTTGAAAAGTTTGTGCAACAAGTTTTTGAAAGGGCAACTAAAGTCATTGGATAAATGTTATGCCTCTTTAAGAAGAGAAATAGTCCATTCAACGAAGGGAAGATGATCCCAGAAGAGCTCCAAATGTATGGCAAATAAAGGATAAGAGAAAGAGAGAAAATAGAAAAGGAAGAACAATAAAGTGAAAAAAGAAAACAAAGAAATTTTAAGCTATAATATTATTGATAACTTGATAGTGCAAGAACTGGAGGAATAGTTTCCTATGGAGAAGTCATCCTATGAGTTGTCATGTCTGAAAAGGAAAGTTGTTGATATCATTCTTAGTGTCCTATTGTTGACACTATCCTAGGAGAGTAAACAAAATACGATAAAGAAATTGAGAAAATTGTGGATAAACCTAAAAAATTATCTATTTCCTACTTGAATATCATTTAAGCTAACACAGTTTGCATACATGTTATCCATTGCCTTCATGTTTGGTGTATTTACAAAAAGAAGTCATCTTCAATGTTCATGGAATTCACAAAATCAGAATTTGTACAACTTGTATTTCATCTTGGAGGAAAATGAACTACGATTCAAATGTGAGTCCTCTCAAATAGAGAGAAAAGAAAATGGTGTAAACAAGGAAGCCTCCATTATTTTTCGTGCATATTTTTATGTTGAATTTAATGTTCTAACCTCTCTTTAATGGTTTTTTATGCCTAATAAAATGTGTAGCGAAACTGTAACGTGTAAACATTTCATTCAGTTTATAAATAGACAATCAAATTTGAATAAAATGTGAATTTTTATCTAATATGAAAGTTTTTTGTTAGTCCTAAAGAAAAAGATTAAAACTAATCTTATAAATATTGGATTGTAATGACCAAACTTTCTTATGACATCAATATTCTTCCCTGAAATAAAAAATCAATGCAATCTCGTCCACAAACCAATCATTATTACTCATTTCTTTTCATGATAAAACAGCCCATAACTAATTAATGTAATTAAAATAAAAAAAAATTAAAGAAACAGCTACCTTAAATAATTTCTATTCAACATTGTTGTCAATTGTCATTACTTAATTTTGGTTTTGCCAATCAAAAGTCCGTGTCAGCATTGCTTTTAATCTCTGAATAATAGATACTTCCTTCGTTTCTTTTTAATTCTTGTCATTTTGAAAAAAATTGTTCATGTTTATACGTCATTTTAAAAGTTCAAGATAATATTAAATATTTATTTGGCAATTATACTCTTATTATTTAATACATTTACAAATTTAACTAGAATACATTTATACTAAAATAGGAAAGAAAGAGGGTTAATAGGAACCTTAAGAACAATTTTATGAAAAACAAGAAATTTAATACATTTCTCAATTTAGGTAAAACGACCTCAAATGACTATTAAAAACGAACGGAGGTCAGTGATATATATATAACCAATCTGTGTCTACGTACTCAAGCTTTGAATTACATGAGTACTTTTCTAACAAGGGTACGAGCCTAGCATGCCATTAGCGCCTAACCTAGCATGAGCTGGACCATCTTGCCCACGACATGGTCCTTTTGATGGTAAATGTATTGTCATCTCTCTGGTACATCCTCTTCACATCAACTTACTATTAATCTACTATTTCTAACTTAGGCGTCAACATCTATACAAATGACCACCAACTCCACACTTTACCCCCAAGATTATAACAACAACCTCTCAATCATCGTCTAACCTTGGGTGTCAATATTTGAGCAAGACACATTCAAAGTTTCAAATACAATTTTATGAAATAAATTCTACCAAAATCTTAAACGATAGAAAACTTCAGTTTAGAGGTTTTTTATTTCAATTAAGGAAATATCCCAAAAAGGCTTGCAATTTAGTCTTTATAGTTTCAAAACATTTTAGAAAGGTCTCAATTGTTGAAAGACCATTACAAATTTTCCGGGACTACTTTAATTGTAAGGATTCTTTGAAACTCCAAGTAGTTTATCACAAACTTTTAAAATACAAACTCATAATTGAAAAACAATATACAACATAGGAACCTAAAGATGAATTATTCTATATTTTAATATGCCTGCTAATACTATAACTTGAACGTAAATATTTTAACAGATGTAACCCTTTAATTTTAGACTCGACATAAATAATGGTAAGCCCATTACAATCTTCACTGAATTTTTTCTTTCATAAGGCCATCCTCTTAATCTTAATCCCCTTATTTTGCTTTGGCATTATAACTTTAAATTTATGACCCCTTGCATATCTGAACCCCTAATGACTGGTTTATTCTTAACGGTTTTAACTGAACTTAAACTAATTCACTTTTAAAAAAGAACTACCCCAAAATGTGAGCGTCTATCAAAAACGAAGCAAAATATCCTAAAAAGTAAAATAAACGGCAACAAGAAAAAAGAAAAGCAAGTTACAGCTGCAAAAATATGGAATAAAAAATTGTTTTAATTTAAGAAAAAATGTAACTGAAATTTACAAAGGTAAATGTTTTAGCACTACAGTGCATGTTTAGAACTCCAAAACCAAGCTCTTTTCAAGAGGGCATAGTTTTTAATTGATAATAATAAATACCAATGGAAGACCAGTAGCGCCACCATCAAATTGCACAAAGGCGAAGATGCATCATAACTTGGTGCAGTTAACTTCAAATTTCAAGTTAAATGACCTGTAAAAACTTTGAATTATTTTCAGACCGAGTTTGTTAAACTTTGTTCTTTATCTTTTACTCTTTTATAATGCGATGACTGTTATAATGACAGATGTGTTTTCCTTTCTTGAATTTTTTGGAAGTCCTGAAATAAAAGAGAACCTGAAAGGTGTTACGGCATATTTCTAGTCAATGTAGAAACAGAAAGTATCTGAAGAGATGTGAAAGGAAGAAGATCGACCTATCTGAACTACCTTATAGTCTAGTTACATCGATCTCCTTCCACTCCCTGCTTCTTCACATACTTGATACTAAAATGGCCCGATTAAAGCATCAAAAGAAAAAATGCAGTAAGTACACCTGCCTCTTTTCGGGATAAAGGTTCTAGACAACCTTTTGTTTCTTTACAGGCTTCTCTCCTCTCATGTTGATTTCATTCTCCCTGAACATGACAGCACAAGAAATATAAAAATTCTCCGGACTGCACAATTATATGTACTTAAAACTAAGCTACATCCAAGAAATGTGGATATTATCACATGCAATGACCCTAAAAGGCAAACAGTTTTCTAATACTGATCGGGTTATTGCAAAATATTTCTAAGACAAAAAGCATAGCATACAATTACTTGCTTCACAACCTGAAACATAACATGGTTCAGCATAATATATAGATACACACACGAGGCATGATCCATGTGTAAGACTTGTTCCAATAAGTTACTGTATAATTTAAATTTCAATAATCCAACTGTTTAATTTGATATTCTTATTAATGGCATCATATAGATAAATTTTTATACAATTCTAAAATATTTTGAAAATTCATCAAATCACTTTATTTTAATGTATAATACGGTATTAAAATATGTATAAATGTTAACTATCAGATAACATATCTACAAAATTCCAAATCGTAAAAACATTTATACGTATGATCTCATTAGCAAGACCATCAAATTTTACATATATATATTGATCAGCATGTCAACCACATGAACTGATAGAACAAATACAAATGTGTTATATTTTATTAGTGTTACAAACAGTGGAAAAAAATTAAATCATACCAAGGACAAACTTATATTAATTCTATAATGTCTATCAACAAGGTAGTTGCCAAAAAGCACGAAGCACATATCAACAGCTGTTGACAGAAAACTAGCTTGCTCTCAATTCTAGAACAAAACAACATAGTCATATATTGAGAAAATTCTCAAAAATCTTAAGGGAAATATAGACGGAGGTATAGAATGGTAATATCAAGACAAACTAACCCTAAATAAATGAATTTATATAAATCTCATTATCAAAGAGTGTGCAGATTGAAGTGCAACAGACTTATTTCTAGAAGCACATGGAAAATTCATGCTGAATTCCATCGTCCGTGTTAAAACTTAATTGAAAAAAGAACAAAGATAGTGGTATATATTGGAATTTGATGCAGTTGTTTCTATTTATAACAAAGAAAAATTCAGGATAAAATTATGAATGATGATTAATTGTCTCTCAATGGTTGGGTGTGAAAAACTTAGCCATTTGGGGAAAAAATAAATGAATAAATTAAGAAGCACTACTTAAATATACAATGGCTTAAAGGGAAATATAAAGACATGTGTGCAAGTATTATTACTCTGAAATTAATAATAAATAGCTTAAAATAAGAGTAAAATATAAAACTGAACTTTTCAGAGGACTTTATCTTCAAAACACAGTGAGAAGTTTGTCCATAACAGAGTGTCCTACCAGTAAAATTAATTATCATGATGTTATCCTCTCATTTTACTTAGGATGTCCGGTGGTGTTGCCAACCAACATTGGACAATGCAAGTGGTATTAACACATCTACAAGCCAATCTCAATAAATAAAATACGAGGCCATAGGTACCACCAAGGTTTTAAATATAGGTTGCAGTCTTGTCGCATTTATTTGTGGGAAATTGCAAACAAATGCAGAATTGCAATCGCAAACAGTTGAAAAACCTTAATGATGCCAGCAAGATCATGGTCGCAGACCTTGAGCACCACATTAACCTTCAGCATTGTAATGCGACAATTTCCCAATTTATAGCTAGACATATTTTCTCGCTCTACTAATTAAGCAGCTGGGAGAATAGATAACGGTAAGAATAATGAAATGCAGAAAAGGTTGCCCTAAATGGATCACTCTGACTCAAATGGTAGTAAACTTTTTATGCAACACTGCATGCTTCAATACACAGAAAGCACTTAAAGCATATACCATACGTTTGTGAGCAGCCAATTATGTACAATTATTTACCGAAGTATACACAATTTACCCATGTCAGCACCACAAGCATCTGAAATGATATATTAGACTGACAAGCTCTTAAATGTCACAAAAAAAAAAGTTGAACTGACACTTCTAACATTAGAAACAACTAAACAAGGTTAAAAACAATACTAACACGGTATACTAGACTTCAATAACAGAATCAAAGTTATAGTCGAACACAGAAAGCACCCTTAATAAAAAAAAATTATACAACACATATAAACATAGGAAAGCAATTAGATACGAATCTGTAATGAAAGAAACATTATCCTTCTCCGTTAGTTCTTAAATAACACCAAGATTTCTATCAAATATATAAGCTGTAGTGTGAAAACTTTAAGGGTTTATCTTACAGATACAGAAAGCAAACCATGTCAAGTTTAAGAACAGAAGCCAGAACAGGAAATCTAATGATTAAACAAGCCTAATATAGAAGTAGTACTAAACTTCCAATAGAAGATACACGAAATAGTGAGATAGATCCCATGCAATCATAGAAAAACAGAAAGGAAACTAAACACTTTCCTACATTACACTAGAAGTTGAAACTTTATTCTTCACCAAATCGCTGTCAAATCCAAGTTAAACCTTCCGTACGTGGTGAGATTGCAAAACCATCAAAAACAGTTAAAAGAACACTGACATTACTCCCACCAACACAAACCAGGAACAGGAAATAGAACAATCCACCGAAACTAACATAAAATATAAAGGCACCACAATTTTCCAAGCATGCGATAACGATGCAAACAACACAAGACACACGATAACAGCATCACACAATGCACAAACACAAAAAACAAAGCAAGTGCCGAAGGTTCCCATAGTAGATGATAAGAGTAACTAACTAACACAGCTCAAAAATTGAACACAAGCATATGATTTAGGCCACAACAAAGTTCAAACCATTGAAACGATTGAAACAAAGTTTATGCAGAAACAAAAGCTACGTACGCTCTTACTTGGAGGTTTGAATTGCGTCGACATCAACGTCGCCACGAGGATTAAGAGTAGTGGAGTTGTTACTCTTCCTCTTGGCGAGAAACTTGTTCTTTGGTTTTCTCTCTCTGACTTTCCACACGTTGTTCTTCCTGAACACGAACTTATCCACCTTCCACCCAGGGCAACTCGTGTCGATCACGGTCACCTCGCTCTTCGTGAAACCCTTCAACTCGTTCGCCTCGTCATCCTCGCCGCGATCGGCGGCCACTTCCTCTTCCACTTCCGGCACGGCCGCGACGGCGCTGGGAGAAGCAGCGGCGATGGCGGAGGATGCGGCGGGAACGGTGGTGGAGGAGGAAGCGAGGAGGAAGATTTTAGGGTTAGTCTGTTTACGGGGGCATTTTTGGATAGTGAGGGTGCAGCCCGTGAAGAGCTCAGCGAGGATGGTGCTCATGGGCTTGGATTTGGGCTCGTGACGGGCCTGAGAGGGAGGGTTTTTAGTGGCCCGGGCCTGGGGGGATTGGGAATGAGCGGTGAGGAGGGAGGAATCGAGGTCGGGATCGTCCCCGGTTGGTATACCCTTGTTGGACCGAAGCCGGTCGAGCCAGTTTGAACCGGATTTTCCGGTTTGGGCCGAACAGAGCATGGTGAGGTTTCGATTGGATTGGATTGGATTGTGAAGAGAGTGAAAGTGAAAGTGGACGGCACTGAAGCAATGTAGAAAAGGGAAAGAAAAATGAAAGATAGAAAGGAAGGGGAGAGTGCGCAATGCGCGTCGTGACTCGTCGGTGAGTGCCACGTGGACGACAAAATGACGCTGTGGTTTTCAAAATTCAAACCTCTGCTAGCTAGCTAGCGTGTATGCAAATTACAAATAGGGCAATGTTGAATCGTTGATTAGATTGCAGTTACCTAAGTTGTGCACAGCACACAACACACAAACAAAAGAACAATAGCTGTATGACTGTATTAGGGAAAAGAGGAGAGTACCAAAACAAAAAAACGTGGATGCGCCTTGTCAAACACGCTCCTCAGAAAAACGTACAGTGGAGGATCACTGCTTTCAGTTTCTTTTTTACTTGTTCACCATAAAACATCCTACAAAATAATCTCTTTAAATAACTAGAATCTTTATTACCCCCGTTTTACAAAGGACTCTATTTACTCTCTCTTGCCCAATTATTGTTTTTTTTTTTAATTATTGATGCTTTCCATAATTCAAATTTTGTTTATTATTTTTGTGCACGTAATCAATCTTATTCAAATGTTTCTTAAAATGTGTATGTTAATCTTAAACATCATTTTCTTTTGTTAAATTATTTATTTAGTTCTTATAATTATAAACAAGTTTTTTAGTCATTATGTATAATTTATTCTTTTTTTATTTCTATACATATCATTTTAATTTTTTAATACTTGTTGTTAGAATCAATAGCGTTTAAAATTATAAATAATTTTTAAAAAAAACTTATTTCAAATGTAAAAACTTAAAAAAAATGGAAATGAGTGTGGGGCCAGGCGTATTTCACCTTTTCTTATTTATTCTATTCCATTATATTTTATCAAAAGAGATTTTATTTCTATAACTAGAGATTAAGTTAAGTGAGTAATTAAACTTAATTTTAAAACAGAGGTAGTAATTTTTAGTATGTTTTAACATATTCTTCATCCGTTTCATTTTATTATGATTTGTAATTCTTTAATATTTTTTCTTTAATTTTATAATATTGCTTCAAAACAAAAAAAAAAAATCTAAATTTAATTCTCAGACAAAGAATAAAGACAAAAATTACCAGTCTATAGTCTATAGATAAAACTACAATTGCAAGTGGTCCTGGCATGCATTTATATTTTCATCCACACTTTACAGTGTAGACTATAATAGCAGACAGTTATTTAAGATATTTCAATATTAAGTGTTAAATTTGTTTAATTAATGCCTTAAAGCATATTATTTAGTAGAAAAAACTTTATAATAAATTTTTTCAAATACTGTAATATTTTATTTGTGTTGCCCGTGTATCCTCTGAATAATTAAAAAATATTTAATTCATTATTTGTTTTAATCAATAAATGATTATCCAAGCCGCACAGGACTCGAATCCCTTAAGCACGGTCCACCAGAATACTATTCTGTAATCATATAGAAAAATAATTATTTTTCATAATATAAAATGTTAATTTAATTAAAACACATAAATATTTTATATTGTGATTTAATTATAAATTATGATATATTTGTGACAATTACTTTAAAACATATTAACAGTGATATATAATTAATTGATAGTATAAAAATATTTACACTTTCAGTATATAAAAATTAAATTCTTAAGCTGTCTTATATAAAGGTTTGGTCTGGGTGTTTTAACAGGTTTGGTATCTTGACAAGATAAGTAACAAGTAATGGCAGAGAACATTAAGTATGCCTAATTCGAAGGCCTTGTGCGTTACGATAAGAAGACTATCAAATAATGCTTTGCGGTACGGCACTCAACTATGTGGTCCATATGGTCAGCTAGGAACAGTGTTTCTTTAAGATACTTTGAAGTCCATATAGTAATTAAAACAGAGAATATGGTTTTGGATTAAAGCATGAGTATCTAGTTTCAGCTAATTCGGTATCGAATTGGAACATTGGATTTCAAACCCCACATACTGAAGTTGAAGTGGTAACAAGTTGCCAAGTTGTATGTTTGATAACACTTGGTTTTGAAGGGTATCAACGGACCAAATATCAAATATGCTGAAAAGCCGGCCAAATGAATAACCCGATATATCAACATGTATAATAATAGCTATGTTGGCTAAGATAATGGTTGCACTTTATTAGCTAAACCTTGTAATCTAGAATCTCATTATTAGCTACCACAAGCATGTTCCATAGTTGGTTATAAGGTCATTCTTAGAACTTTTCTAGCTCAATCTTGTTCAGGACTTTACTGAATTACGAGTGTTGTTTCGAGAAATTTTGGTACTCCACTTAATCAATGGAGTTTCCTAACACATAATAAAAAAAAAACCCTAACTAAACTAAATAATAGGTTGTAACTTGCTACAATATATGAAATTGGAATATAGACTTACGTAAGTGTAATTTTTATCTGTCTAAATAAGTAAACATTACACGTTTATATTTAGTCTTCTATTTTGGAAAAATTATGACATAATCTTCGTAATGTTTTTCTTTTACCATAGAGTTACTCTTGTGATAATTTTATTTACCGTTTACGTGGTTCTAAAATATAGAGAAAATTATATGAAAAACTTGTTATTAACAAAAGTGAAAAGAATTGACCCGAGGGTGCCATGGGTGCCTCCAAAATTTTCTCTTTTCTGTAAAATTCTTGTGAAAAATACTTCATAGCACACTAAAGAGAAAGAATTGAAAAAAATAAATATTTATTCTTGATCTACCTTAAGATCCTGCTTCCGCCACTCAAGAAGGATTGATAGACAAAGATTGTATTAAAAAAAAGTAAGAAAAACTATTTTTTTACCCGTAGAAATTAAGTGCGTGTAAAGAATTAACAATCATCTTTATATCTTGAAGTAGACCCTCTTAGTAAAATAAATGATACATCATAACCTTTTGAAAATAATGGATTAAATGAAATCTTGTAAGAGAAAATAACCTTTTCATTTAATTCCCAGTTTCAATGAAAAGGGTCACACGATAGCAAACTAATGATCGAATGAAAAAAAACTAAGAAGAGAGTGGAAAAGAAACCTTTCTTATCCGTAATCATTTTTGTATTGAACTAGCGCATATGAGAAAGAAAAAAAAAAAACAATTAATAGATAATTACAAATACAATCCTACACGTGAGAATTACCCTCGTAGTCGTATGTAGAACCTATTTTCGTAGTGAACTAGTGTACTGAAAGAGATGATTGAGGGTAAACCAAATGAGTGTGTGGTTAAGGATTACCTTCGTACATGTCTGTGTGTGTGATTGTAATTGAGGATTACCTTCGTCTTTGGATTCCCTAATTTTCTGGTCATGTATATCTTTCACCTCCTACCAACTATTATTTTGTCTCGGTCTTGAAACAACAATCTTTTTGTACTCTATCAAACAAACCGCAACAAGCGTACTAAGTTGAAAATACTTAAGAAATTTTCTTGGTATAGTAATAAGAATTTAATTTACAAACATTATTGTTATGGACCCGGCCTAGAAGCTAGATCCAACAATCCAGCTCAACTCAATAATCCAAGTTATGTTGAACTTGAAACCGAACAAGTTAAAGGCGAAGAATCTTCCTACAATCTGAGGGCACTCCTAACACCCTCAAACCCTCTTGCCTAAGGATAATTTCCCTTAGAGATAACAAATAATTCTCATCACATCCTATTAATGGCTGATAAAAATAAATCACATCTTATCCAATTCACCGGGAAAAAAGTCTATAGAAACAAATGTAGCATCAAAAATCAAATACGACTCGATTATTAACACACGTCGACTTGATTATTAGAAACAAACTTAAATACAGTTTGATGTGATAATAATATTTATTCATGGATGATAATATTTTTTTTATTCAGTAATATAATATGATATTTTACTCTAATAATTAATGTAAATAATTACTCTATTAATAGCTAAATCAAACTACAATGCAAGCATTAAATAAAATATGGTCATTTATTTTAAGAAAAAGCAAATAAAAGAAGAAAATAAGGAAGACAGAGAAAAAGAGACACTTAGGAATTTAACGTGGTTCGGCAAATTGTCTACGTCCACGGGCACATAATATGTCTATTGCATTTCTTAATACACTGTGCTGCATTTTGAAGCTTTTACAAGGAGTTGTTTATATAGACACATAAGAGCAATCCCCTTATCGTTTATTTGATGTAGGACTAAAATTATGTATTGACTAAAATCAAACTATATATTCCTAACAATCTCCCACTTGGAGTTTGATTTACATCACCACCTAATTTAATGTCTTCCACTTCCACTCCACTACCCAGTCCACCAACGCAGGTCTTCTACCCTGTCCACCGACACGGGTCTTCTGCCTTGTCCACCGACGGGCTTTTTACAAAGCTCCCACTGTTTCTTTTCTTCTCTTCTTCTAATGTCGTTAAATCTCTTCCCCTATTGTCAATGATGGTCATTAGAGCTTCCATCGCCACGACAATTCTCGAGCTTCACATTGTCGTCGATATGCCCTAGTCTTGTACCTTCGTTCTGATAGCTCACATCAACGGAACACGCAGCCTAGCCACTCCTGCTAGGAGGACTTTCGATACAAGGGATCTCCACAAAGTAGGTCCACCTGGCCTTGCGAAGTCTTCCGTGATTACCCCAACAAGTGGTATCAAACTTGGCGAGTGATGCAATGAAAGGAATGGATCTAAGTGAAGGTCAGATGACATTGGAAGAAAAGTGTGCAATGATAGGAGTGGATCTAAGTGAAGGTCAGGTGGACCTACTTTGTGGAGATCCCTTGTATCGAAAGTCTATCTAGCAGGAATGGCTAGACTGCGTGTTCCGTTAATGTGAGCTATCAAAACGACGGTACAAGATTAGGACATATCGACGATAATGTGGGACTAAAATTATGTATTGACTAAAATCAAACTACATATTCTTAACAATCTAATCATAATTATTATATTTTTAATACAATTTTATTAAAATTAATAAATTTATTATAAACAGTGACATTCTAGCAAGACTTTTTTTCTTATAATATTGACATATTATTTATTAAGAAAATAGACCATTTCTAAAATTGTTTAGGTAGATTTTTGGCTGATTAAGAAGGAAAACATCATATAATTTTTTTTTTCCTAAATTGTAAATAAATACAATATAATATGTTATATTATCAACATAATTAATTAATTATTATGGAACGTACCTGTCTATCATAATACGTTAGTATTCCTTTCCTTATTTCTCTATGAGGAATGATTATTCTCTAGTTACTGTAAAGTTCTCAAAATATAAAATGAATATAACTTAGATGAAAATATAATCTATTCAACGAGCTTTTTATTATAATGATTTAATCTATCATAATTCATATATCAAAGAAATTTTAAAATTTAATAAATTATATATTTAATCAAATTAATGTGTATAATATTTATAAAACAAATATAGTTAATAATTTTAATATATATAATAACATAAAATAATTAATAATACTAATTTAGATTTATAAAGAAATCTAATAGAGTATTCAAACATAAAGTGATTTTAGAAAGAGTAATACGGTGTAAATTAAATATTCCGGTATTAACTTGGCCAATTGTTAAATTACCCGTCAACAAGTGAAAGATATTTTGTAAGAATTACTTACAAATTCTTCCATTCCCTCCAACTGTTACTTCTCCGTTAAATTTCTCGAGCCTTATCATGTTTCTTTTACTAAAAAATCCTATCCATGTTAACTGTTAAAATAATATTACTAAAACAACGCAGCAAGAGGAGAAAAGTAGTGAGAAATAATACGTATAAGAGATGTATAGATTATCCAGTTCACCAGAACTAATTATTAATTATTAACAAATAATTAGTGTGCGCCCCATCTTGATTCTTGACTTTATCGGCGCCTCTTTAATTAAACTATAAAAAGAAATATTAAGTTGTGTTACTTGTGTAATTCGTGTGCAAAATTTGATATTCATATTAATAAGCAAAAGTTTTACTTGCTTAAAATATATCGAGCATGTAACAGAACTTACACACTACAATTATTTATTCAAGTACAATTATATGTTAAGATTGAGTATTAGGTTTGTACAGCAATTCTTGTTTTTAACTTCATCTGATGAGCTGTGCGGCTAGAATTGGCTTGCACATTTTTCTCTGAACACAGAAGTGTGTAGAAAATGCAATGCCACCTTCACTGTCTTGTCCCTGTCCTTGTCAATTTGCCAAACCAATTTGTTTTATACCTATTATGGTGGGTACTGTTTTCCTCGTTTGCTTTTTAATTTTTCAAATTTATTTGCAAAATATTTCTTCTTAACTTTTTGCAGGAAGAAAGACAACTCCTCAGTTTTAAACCTTGTGAATCCAATAGTGTTTCTTTTTAGGACATTGCTTAGTGATTTTTTTTAATGATTATAATCTAGCGATGATTATCGTTTGCCCGCAAATACTTAACTTTTTAGCACACATAATGACAACAGAAAGAATCATTCATAATTTCACAAAAAAAACTACACTCTATCCAGCAATAGAATCCCCAATTTTAGGAATATTAACGAGGAAAACCGAGCTGATTATATAATTATGTCGATATTATAAACACCTCTATCTATGTTATGTTATGTGACTGCGCTATACTTTAAACGGATAATGATAATAAGTTATATAATTGTTGATAGAGAAAAGTGTCAGTAAAATACTTTTTAAATATTTTTTTGTTATATTTTACTTAAAATTAAAATATTATATATTGTTGATATAAAATATTTCACATTGTTAATCCATTAAATATTTTCCAATTATATAAATTTTATAAAATAATTATTATAAAAATCAACAAATTTTTTATATTTAAAAAGTTAAGATTGAATAATAATATAATATTATTTTATAATGTCAATCCATATAATATAATCTATTTTTTCTTTTACTTTATTGAGCAAAAAGTGGGATTATATAAATTTAATCTTTAATAAATTTCAATATATAGCAGATCAAATCAGTGTGTCTGAAATAGTATTTTTTTTAGAATGGAAACACTGTTACTAATATTCTCTATGTCTGCACTTCCTTGGTGTCAGCTTCCACATTTATTTTTGTTGTTGCAGATAATGGGGTTAGCATAATGATCACTTGATCAATCTCCATTCACAACAATGTGGAACATACAGTAGGTGATGGTACATTTTTTTCTCACTTTTCATTATGAAAACTGAGTCTTTATTAATGTCCTGTTAGTCTAAATGCGTGTTCCCATTGAGGAAAGTATTTCAAAACCGTGTTTGATGACTTTTTACTCGGAAGGCCAAGCTATACCCACTTCATTATTGAATAATTTATGTCGCACCAGTCATATGACATGTGTTGACCTAATATATATCTAATATTTGATTGTGTTGAATTGATAATTTATTATTGAATAAAATGTATGTATTGAAAGTATGTGTTGTTAAAATTTCTCACATTTGACATTTTAGCTCCAAGCGCCGCATTTCAATCCTCTGTGTCAACGATTCACTTTGGTCTCTTCAAACTTAACATTAATAAGAACAATTATAACAGTTATACAACATGTTGGTCACGTATATGGTTTTACCATGCCTCTTATTTAGAAAGCATAGGTTAGACTTGACAATCCAATTTCATATTCTATTCTAAGTATACCTGATATATCTATGTTGACCTGGCAATTAACTTAACATCAATTGGACATTAATTGTAGTCAAGTGAATGGTGCCATGTAAGAAATTAGAATCAAAGATGAAAATACATATATTATAAAAATAAGATGAGGATAAATATATTAAAAAATAAGATGAAAATAAATATATTGAAAAAAAAACAATTTAAGAGAATCCCTGAAATACTCTAGTTAAGGAAAAATAGTTATATAATTCTTGCAACTTTTTAAATTTATATTATATTAACATTAATTTTATCTGGGTTATATTTATTTTATATAATTAAAATAAATAGAAATAATATATTAAAAAAAATTGTGACAACTTAAAAAATATATAAAATTGTATACTTTTACTTGTAAGTAACACTTCTTTTGTTGGAAAATAATTTCTATAAGATAAAAAATAATTGAAAGATAATATTAAAATTTTAAAAAAAATCATTTAAAAAATTAATCTAAAAAGATAAAAATATATTTATTGTTAATTTTAAAGAAGATTGAGTAAAATAAAAGAGGTTGAGAAAAGTTAGATAAAAGAACGTTACTCAAGATAAAAATGACTTTTAAAATAAAAATGAATTAAATTAAACTGTAAGAGAGTATAGTTTAATAATTTGCCTCAAAATAGTATTCAAATCAAAGTAAAAAAAGAAGAACAATTTCTTTTTTAATTTATATATATTGAGTAGTAAAAAAAATAACATAAAATATATTTTGTACTGAAGTAATATCGCTCCACTGAATAGTTAAGCGGGAATAACTATTATATATTAGTTATATATCAGTTGATTATGTGTCTTCGTGATTTTGAAATCGCATATTAAAATTATGTTTATGTCAATTCTTTTAATTTGTGTTCCGCTAGATTCTGAACCCTGCCGAGCTCTTTCGCCAGTGCGGGTGAGAACATCTTTCTCCTCGGCTGAGTCCGATCAGGTAGGAAACATTCACGATAAGGGGAAGGTACCTGCAAAAAGCACTCCGATGCTAAAGTCAGTATTGATTCTCTTAGAAGTGTAAGAGGGGAATGAACGAGAAAAAGGAAGAGCGATAGATTTCTCTATCTTGGTTGACCCCCTTCTAACCTTTGGGAGGCCTTTTATACCTTACCAGTGACGGTTGGTAGGTGAGGGGAAAGTCTCGAAATACCGGTTATACGCGGCTCAAGGCACACGTGTCGGTCTAAGGATAGCTTTACAAGTTCCAACGATCATCATTACACGAAGGGAAAACGTCACGTCAACCCGTCACAATCGGTTCTTGATAAGACTACCCTTCGAACTTGGTTCCTTCAGCCGAGTTCGGCCGAGCTCGTCCCATAGGGTTCAGCCGAGCTCAAACCATCCTAGTATGTACAATTTGATTTATTGATAATTAATAGTTACTTAAGCTAATTATTAAGTTGTTGAGAAGTAAATAACTTTATTCAATAATTAATTAAATGCGATGCATCAGATAATATTTTTGTTTCCAATATACAGTAATTCTGATAGATATATTTATCAAGATCTGTCTAATAAAATACTTAAATGGATAATGGGTTAACAGAAATACACTATTGATGTAAATATTTTGTATTCAATTAGTTATTATTGTTAGAAAAGGTGCGGTGCAGAGCGAAAAAATTATAAATAACATTTTGGAGACGTATGTAAAAATAAAACATTTTCCTTGAGGGAAGACAAAGAACTTATATGACAATATAAAATTTCAAGAGAACAAAGAAAACAGAGTGTAGGAATAAAAAGAACACAAACAAATTTTTAACATGGAAACTTTCAATGAAAGAGACAAAACCTACGAGATCTAGTACAGAAAAATTTCACTATGTTAAAGAGTACAGTAAAAGAACTCGCAAAAAATGCTCTACTCGGGACTATGTGGAAAACATATCGGTGGACACATACTACCTATAATCTAAATACAAACATTATATAGATCTAAGGTGTGGTGTAGGTGAATAAAACATATCACTCTTTTTTATATAGGTCTTCTGCTCCTCTCTCTTCCTAACATTTGTCGATGTGAGACTTTAAATTAACAAAATATACAAAAAATTCTCCCTTAATTCAAAGTCCTACATTATTACAAACTCTTCTACAGCATTAGTCATTCCTTGCAGACTCTACAAAATGTGGGACTTTGTTTGAATCCAAACAAACCTCCCCTCAAACAAATGACCATAAAACTTCCTCCCCTACAACGGAAGTCATTGTCAATGATGATCATTAGAGCTTCCATAGCCGCGACAATCCTTGAGCTTCACATTGTCGTCGATATGGTCTAGTCTTGTACTGTTCAGATAGCTTACATCAATAGGACACACAACCTAGCCACCCACCAGACATATCTTGTCTAGCCCTCATACTGTAGGAAGACTTTTGACACAGGGGATCATAAAAAAAGTAAGTCCACCTGACCACTTACATCCACTTCAATCATTGTCTCACTCATCTGAGCTAAAGCCTTTGTGTAAAAATAAAATATTTCCCCTCGAGGGAAGATAAAAGAACTGTAATATACGACAATATAAAATTTCAAGAGAACAAAGAAGACAAAGTGTAGGAGTAAAAAGAACACAAACAAATTTTTAACATGGAAATCCCCAATGAGAGGAAAAAACCACGGGACCTAGTACAGAAAAACTCTACTATGTCAAAGAGTACAACAAAAAAGTTTCTACAAAAGAACTCACAAAAAACGTTCTACTCCGGACTACATGGAAACCGGGTGGTCACACACTACCTATAATCTAAAACATTATATAGATCTAAGATGCGGCGCAAGTGAATAAAACATATCACTCTTTCTTATATAAATCTTTTGTTCTTCTCTTTCTAACATTTGTCAATGTAAGACTTTGAATTAATAAAATATACAATAAGTTCTCTCTTAATTCAAATTCCTACATTATTACAAACTATTCTGCAATAGTACTTCCTTACAAACTCTAAAACACATGAGACTTTGTTTGAATCCCAACAATTATGAAATATTATATTTTAAAAAAGTTTAATTATTTTCTAGTTCTTTTAAAAGTCACACATATATATTAACAATTATAATAAGTTAATTATATATAAAATTTTACTCGGATAATATATAATAACTAAATTTAATAATTAATATAACTATTTGGAAGCTGATATTGTTACCCTAAAAAAAACAAGACTAATTCTAATGGTTGAAAATATATAAAAAAGAAAGGAATATTTTACTAAGTTACTGATTTGGTTAGAATGTTAAGAGGGTCTGGGTTAGACCAGGGAATCAATAATTTGACCCGGTCTATTCTAAAAGAATTATAAATAATTTATAACTTGTAAAATTTTATAATTTAAAAATTAAAAAATATTGAAATTAAATATAAATTATCATTAAATTAGAAATTGAATCACAATATAAATGATTAAAAAGAAACTCCCAACTAAATTCTAAAAATAAATAAAGTCAATAATTTTATTATATAAATTTAAGTAATATAAAAATATAAAAGATTAAAAAAGTGGATGGTGTGAGACCTGCTCAAATCATTTCACTCACCAAGTCACTTATTCAAAAGTAAAATTCATCAAATCACATCAAATGAGATGCATAAACTAGTTTTATAAATAATTTGAACTGAATTCCAATTCAATTCTCAGTTCAACCTGTCCAAATTTAAAATTAATAACCTAACTTTTTGATATTAGAAAATATGAAAATGTAATTAATATATGATTGTTTTTTTTATGAAACTCAATACGCATTCTTCAAAACATTCTAAACCATAATTTGAATATGGATTATAAAGGGTGGCTACTCCATTTTCTTTTTATCATAGTGCATGACTTTTACTTTGACTTTCTCACGTGTTATCACTCATCACCATGCGTTTCAAAACCAAATCATGAAGTCAATCTTCCCTCTCAATTCAATTTATCATAAACTGTTTAGATTTTTTTTAAAAAAAAAAAACTGCATAGTTTCTTCCAATATTCGTTATTAGATGATTAAATATAAAGCAGAAAAAATGTCAGCCAAAACCTGGTCGGAGCCGCAACTGGTGCTGGTTTTTGTTGAGATAATTGGATAAAATATTACAAAGGAGTAAAAATGTGTGTGGCCCAATTTTATTTTAAAAAAATTGCAAGCATGATAGGAAAAAAAAAGAATTGTTGTAATTTTGGGGATGATTATATTTTTTTTTTCAAATTTTCAAGTTTTAATTTATTATAAAAATATTCAATAGTTTTATCCATCTTATATCTAATAAATTATATATTTTAAGAAAAAACTATTACGTTAAAATTTCTTATTTAATTTCATCGATTATGACATATTTTTTGTGCAATGATTTGGTATGTATTTGATTAAGTTTTTTAATCCTCAGAATACATTTTAATAAATAAAAATTAATTTCTCATAAATAAATTTATGTTTAGTAACAATATTTTACTACAATAAATGATTTTTCATTTCGTAGGAATTCATTCTACTGTAAACAACAAAAAATAATTTTTACCAAAATCAATTCAATTAACAACAATTTCACAGAAATCAATTCTAGTTGTATCTTAAACATGCGGACATTTCGTATCTTAGAATTCTAGTACATAATTAGATGGGGATTTATTTTTTATTAAAAATGTTGTGCATAATTATAATTTTTAAATAAAACTATTTTGAACATTAAATATAATATTATGTATGTTTTTTTATATAATAATGAAATTTATTTTCTGAAACAGATGTCATAAATGTAATTTTGTGTACATATATTGACCAATGACCATCACTTGAATCATGAGAGAATCTCTTTATGAATTCTGAATTTTAAGATATATATAAATATATATAATATATTCTTAAAATAAAAATTAAAAACTTTTAATTATGATAGACTAATTAATAAACCTATATACATAATGAGTTATGATTAGTCGAAATAATTTATTTTATAAAATTAAAAAAATAATAAAATTTATTTTAATTTTAATTTATTTTAATTGTAATTCAACTAATATGATTCAAAGTTTTTATTTTTTATTTAAATATTTTTTTATTTAAAACATTATATATACATATTAATTAGGTCTGAAGTCACACATTTCTTTTGAAAACACATTTTGGTTCTTTAAGATAATTTCTTTCATAAACTAATTCTGGTTACAAATCATGGTCAAAAACAATATCTAAAGATAATTTATTGTTGGTTCATTCAAGTATTTATTATGTCTTTCCCCTTTGGATACCCACGCAGTTTATCTTGAGCATATGAATGGTTACCCACCTTGTGGGGGGCAAAACGTTTTAAGCAATTCATTATTATGAATTTGTTGTAGAGTTCAACTGCCTGTTTGATTTGATAAGAGTAATGGAATTGAATTAAATTAAATTAAAAAACAATATAATTTAAATAATTAAAATACAAGATACTTTGTACTTTATTCAATGTTTAATAAATAATAAACAAATAAGTAAAGTAATATAAAATTTAATAATATTCTTAACATAATTCTTTTCAAGTCATACATTAAATAAAAATATTTATTCCATATAATACATTAAAAAAAATTAGTGATTAAATTTATCCTGACTAATGCTCCAAGTAAACATCACTGCTTAATATCCTTTGTTTTGCTCCCATCAATCACGCACCACAAATACTTTGTGATATTCCATCAAAATTTACGCAATTACGCTTATTAAAACAAACACTCAACTAGCAAACTAATTAAGCCACATAACCGACCACACATCATAGGAGAAGGTTGATCCTATGAATTGACACATGCATACATCAGTTGCATGAATCAATAAAGTCGAAATAAATATGGAAAGATATACAATCCTTGAAACTTAAATCAACAATGCAAATGAGACTTCAAGAAATTTTTGAAAGATACACGATCTTCCATCCTCAGGCCAATTAACATGGCAAATAGAACTAAACATTAATGTATAATTGACTAGAGCTCACATAAAAATAGAAACATTTTATATCATTGCTTTTCCAAAAATCATTAAATTGATAATTCATTTTCCAAAAATAATAGTGCCAAGTCTTATAAATATCTCAATGGAACGTCTTTAACAACTGGATTAATTATATTTGACTTAATCAACCTAATTGGGATGTTAGCTGATGTTTCTGCATATCAATTTTGTTTTAAAAAGACACCTAATTAATTTGCACGACGGTCTAGTAAATTTGCAGACTTTTAAACTTTAACAAAATCTTGTTTTTACATTTTGTATTTTTTTCTTTTCATCACCATTGTAATTTATTATTATTATTATTATTATTATTATTATTATTATCATGTGATAAAAAGAAAGTTAAACCTTTTATCTAGACAACAGTAGTAGAGCTCCTATACTAAATTCCTTAACCAAATTAATTAGAGATAAAAGAAAGTTAAATGAAAAGGATTGTGTTATGTAAACCGTTGCTTGCAAAAATATAAAGTTGATTAAGTAATTAAGAAATAGAGATTCTGAATTAATTCGAATCTCCTACGAACATCGTTAATAAAAACAAAAATTAATTAAGCAAGATTTATTGGTTAAAAGAACGTCAACCGCTTCTTTAAGTTAAGTTGTTAAGAGCATAGTTAAATTGGTGTTGTAATGCGTTAGTTTCTCCTTGCGAGCAGAAGTAGTACCACCGACCCCAGAGACATATTACATAAGAGGAATTTATTATATCAAATAAGCGTCAAGTGTTTTTAATACTACGTATTTCTTTCCGCCAAAAACGAAATAGTCTGGGATATATTATTAAAATTGTTAATTATTTTATAAATTGTTTCTTATAAAAATGAAAAAATATTTGTGAATAATTGACATGAATTTCGATAAATATAACCCTCTCCGGTGATTCTAACTTTTTTTATAGAATTTATATAGCATATTTTTTTTACAAACCTGTTTACTTATATTTATAAAATAGTATTTCTAACAAAATTAATAATTTTTAAAATTTCATATATGGTTAATTATATAGATGTTTTCTATAAAATATTTTTTAATTTTAAGTATAAAAAAATTATAAAACTAAAATAATAAAATAATAGAATTTTTAGATAAATAAAATAATTTAAAATTAAAAAATAAGTAAAAATATAAATATTTTTTTTGAATACCTTATACATTACACAACATTTTATGAAAATTTGTATTATATTATCTATTTAATTTATATTGTAGCATAGATATTTGACGAATCAAACTCATCCAAAATACTAGTTAAAGTAGTAAAAGAATGCACAAAGTATATCCACTAACGAACCGTCCTAGTGAAAAAACAGAAAATAAGAAATGCAAGAAAAACGAGTTCCCAAACGTGAAAAACAAGGCCTGTAGGAAAGACTGAGTAGTAGTAGTAGCCTTAAACAAACCCTCACTTGCACCTTTGAATTGCCTCCATTTACTTTTCTTATATTTATTATATATATATATATATATATATATATATATATATATATATATATATATATATATATATATATATATATTTTCCCTACAACCAACGAACAAACACCGTCAGTCAAATTGGGAAACAACGTTAGACTTCAAACTTGCGACTCCACGGTTTCATCCATTTCAACGTCACAGTGTTTACGAATTCACACGCATCACTCGTCGCCACCATTCTTTTTTATGTGGTGATTCTGCTTCAAACCCATTGGCTCTTCAAACACCAACACTTATCCCTTTTCAACCACCAATACCTCTTAAACGCCACCGCCATTCCCCATCACACTTCGCCGTCGTTTATAACCAAAACGACAACACAAACCCTCTTCCTCCTTTCGTGTCTCAATCAACCCCATATCCCTTTTGTCCCTCTCTCCCTCTGATTTTTCGCCCAATTTGTCTCCTTTCCCTGATTTTTCCTCGCCTCAAATATTCTGCAGCTCCTTCCTTCATATAACTCTTGTGAGGAGCTGAACAGATTTTGGGGTTGCTCTTTTTTTTATTACTCCCTCTTTTTTTTTTTTTTTTTTTTTTATGGCTTTTTATGAAATGTTAGAGAACCCTGCAATATTTGGATTCTGTACAGTTATTGGAATGTTGTTTAGTCCTCTGTGGATAACATTTTTCGTTGGTGTCATCGTTGGGTGGTTGTGGAAGCCGAAATGGGCCAAGTTGGGGAAAGAAAAATTAACTACTTCCCTTGCAAAATCTTTGGATTTTGCTTCACCTTCATCGGCTTCTTCGCCTTCAAAGTCTGTAACAGTGTCTCCTATGAAGAGTTTTTCTTCCTCTCCTTGTCTTAGTTCCATTGATATGCAACCTCCAAACCCAGAATCTTTGCTTCTCAAAAAAGGGATGGATAAAAAAGCCTCATCATCTTCTTCCTCACCCGAGAAATATGCAAGCTCCGCCAGGTATTTTGGATTTTGGATAATAACATAATTGAATAGTTGTTGCATAAATATTGGGTCATGCTTCTTCTATTTTCTTTGTTGTTCTTACAATATAATTGGGGAAAGATGATGGAGAGGAAATAAATTCGGACATGTTGCCATGTGTTTGTGACATGTTATTGCAGGCTGGTTTTTTTGATGAATTAGAATGTGGTATAAGTATGTAGTTTTGTTTATGAGTTTGTTTTACCATGCAGTACTCCCAAATCCTGTGAAGGAACTTCTGATGCTGTGACAACAGCGGATTTACAGCATCTATGGCTGCTTGTGGAGGAAAAAGATGGAGGTCTCCCTTGGATACAGATGATGGATCGTTCTACACCTACCATGAGTTACAAAGCGTGGCGTAGAGAACCAAAGGTATGTACGATAGTTATTAGTTACTAGTAATTTGCAAGGTTTTAAAAACCTGTCCATCAGGGTGTTTTTTGTGTCTGTGACCGCAATTGTGATCACATTTGTCTGCAATATCAAGAGATGTGACGAATTCCCAGATGGGATTTAAAACCTTGCTAATTTGTGAAGTTTTTCGATTAAGTTTTTGGTTTAATTAGAGCTAACTATTTGTTTTTTAAAATTTTTGGCTCTTTGATTTGTTAGGATGGCCCTCCTCAATATAGAAGCAGTACTATTTTTGAGGACGCTACCCCTGAGATGGTGAGGGACTTGTTTTGGGATGATGAGTTTCGACCTAGATGGGATGACATGCTTGCAAGCTCCTCAATTATAGAAGAGTGTCCCACTACTGGTACCATGAAAGTGCAGTGGATACGGAAGGTGCATAACATTTTTAACCTGATTTAAATGTATTTAATTGTTGTCTTGGTTCAGTGTGCTAA
The DNA here is from genome assembly GCA_026586105.1 of Hylodesmum podocarpum. NCBI lineage: Eukaryota > Viridiplantae > Streptophyta > Magnoliopsida > Fabales > Fabaceae > Hylodesmum > Hylodesmum podocarpum. The sequence continues at coordinate 13,495,543 of JALJEV010000623.1, read as the reverse complement.
TAGATGCTAATTATCTGTGGAACAGTTTCCCTTTTTCTGTAAAGATAGAGAGTACATTATTGGTCGGAGAATATGGGAATCTGGAAGGCATTACTATTGTGTGACTAAGGTATGAGAATAAAGTTAACCTTTTGTTCTGGAATATTTGAAGATATTGATTGATGGTGGTTTTCTTTCCACTGTGTTATAACAGTGTTGTGCTTACCTTCTTTTTGTTTTGTTTATTCTTTCAGGGAATAGATTGTCCTTCAATTCCTAGAAGAGATAAACCTCGACGTGTTGATGTGTACTACTCTAGTTGGTGCATTAGAGCAGGTGAATTTTGATACCTTTGTTATTGAATTACCCATGTAACTTTTTTAGAACTTTAGATCAGTTGCACGGACTTTTCTACCCCGCTATTTAAGCTAGCTATTCCTTCACTGCTAGACTTGTTGAGACTGATATATATGACGTGTTTTTTAACAGTGGAATCAAAGAGAGGTAATGGCCAGTTAACTGCCTGCGAAGTTTTACTCTTCCATCATGAAGAAATGGGAATTCCATGGGAAATTGCAAAGCTTGGAGTAAGGAAAGGAATGTGGGGAACTGTTCAGAAGATTGAACCTGGTTTACGAGCATATCAAGAAGCAAGAGCTTCTGGTGCTGCACTCTCTCATTCAGCCTTCATGGCACAAGTCAATACAAAAATAAGTCCTGAATACTTGCAAACCATTGGAGCCGACGATGATTCAGCAGAGAATGAAAGTGTGGTAGCTTTGGACAAACCACAAGGCGTGAACATACCTAAGGTTCTAGTCATTGGTGGTGCTATTGCTCTTGCTTGTAGTCTTGATAGGGGATTGGTGACCAAGTATGTTCTATTTGGTGTTGCTAGAAGATTTGCTAATATAGGTAAAAGATAGTTAAAATAGAGGTGGAAGCATTGTCTTGAATACCATTCTTTTGGAAGATCCACATTAGTTTTACCCTTTGTAGTCCCGTTATTGTTACCTGAAAATTTACAGGTTCTTTTGTGGACTAAATTAAGTTATAATTAAAAAATAAAAAATCAAGGATATTAGAAAAGTCCCGGGTTGATGGAGGGAGTAGTAGTTGAGATTTTTTGAACTTCGTTTTTCGTGGACCATTAGTAGTTGTTGGTCAAAGACTAGAATTTCAAATCTGTGTATGGTTGTATAAACACAGTAGCAATTAAAAAGGGAATACAACGAATAGTCTATTAACTTCTATCAGTTTTTAATCAGTTACACTCTTTTTTTATGTAATTCGTTCTACGTAATGCGTTTATCGGCCAATGAATTATGTATATACCCTACTCATTATTAACAGCAATAGTATATTAATGTTCACATAGGTTCCGAATTTTGGATTCTATTTAAATGCTCGAGGCTAATGAGTATTTGGTTCTATGAAGCGTCATCATCTTCTAAAGCACCGAGATACTAGTTGGATAATGTTTTCATCTGACAAATTTTCGGTGTGTTTAACGTCTCTGTTTAATGCTAATTTTTAAATTTAAGTCTTCAAACAAATGAATCTTCAAAATGACTAGTTGGGATTCTCATTTGAAATTTTAGATGAATGGTACACAATAACTGCCTCAGGTTTTAAATTTTAAGAAGAATTTAACCATAAAGTGAAAATAAAATATACAAGGATGCTTTTGTCGCAATTAATTTTATGTTAATCGTTTTCCTTTTCATTTTTCTGTTACGCATGACATGTCAAGATATTATTTTTGTTAGTTTATGTTAGAAATTTCAAGATAATACATATTTATCACCTGTTAGTTTGTTAAAACGTTTTCAAAACTCTGACCTAGGTAAAAGAGGAATTGGTATGAATGATTTGAAGTGAAATGAAAAGGCAATGGAGGTCAAGGAAAAGAAATATCAGATAATAACAAATATATAATGTATCATTCATTCAGGACAAGGTACTAAAAGGTTCTAGCTCAAGCAAATTCAATTCATGACCAAGGTTTCAAAACAATGTAAGCCATCAAGGTGTGGTGCTAATTTTGGCTTTTGAGTGGTCTTGGCTCGCTCTTTCACTTCTGCTAGCATTTCTTGACTTGATATCGATGACACTTGTTTGATTTCCTACAGACAAAAAAATACATAGTATATGAAAATATGAAACAAAACCAGTCTTTCGTACAATGCATATAACCTTTCTTACCTTGATATAGTTTCGGTCTAGGAAATAAAATCCAACAGCAGCAGCAACGGCAGGCACAGCTGCAAAAATACTTCCCATAGCCATTGTTCCTCTTGAAAGCTTAATTCTTGGAATGAACAACTAACCTTTCAGCAAGATATATGGACCCAAAGAAACAGAAAAGATGCCTTGGTGATGAAGAGAAGCAAACACTGACCTATAAAGAGAGGAAATGGATAAAAAGCAGGTAAGGTTTGCAATACTTGAACTTTGTGAAAAGTAAACTTCAAATGACAGCATCATGGGAATATTTAACACAGCAAGACTTCCTTTATTCTGTATTACTGTTAATAAATTTTATTTTATTTTTCTTACAGGTAGTTAAGAAATTACATTATCCATTTTAAAATTTTCACTAAAAAAGATTACATGATTACACGATAATACAGGAAGTTGTCAAAACTATATATTCTATCATTTTATAAAACAGATTAAACCAAATCTATAAAAGTTCAAATTTAAGTAATTCAAACACCCTATTCTCCAGGGATATTCAATTTCTAATTTTTCTTATTTTTCCTTTCATCTTGCAAATTTTATCCATGTTTTGTAGAAATTAGATATCGTCAGTCCTGAATATATTATTGTGACAAAATTAGATTAATTTTATTTCGGATGATAGTACATAGGATTATAATAATTTATTAATCTATTAAAAACTCAACTAAAAAATTTGATTCATTCAATTCACCAAATAAAAATTCATATAATTTATTCTTTAATATTTTTTGACGGACTAATATCCACTTGCTTACCAAAATAAATTTATTTATAAAAATTAAATTTTAAATATTTTTTTATCTTCTCTTTCCTCATTCTTTCTTCCCATTCCTATAATAATAAATTGATAAATAATTGTGTTTATAAATGTGTTTTATTTTTATTCATAAATATATTTATTAATATATACACACTTACCTATAAAATCAGTAGTTTGATCAAAGGATTACTACTAAGTAAATTGAAAGACGGGCACGTTATCAGTGTGTGAAAACCTTGTAAGTCATTTAGCTACTGCTTTCGTCTATCCTTCACCGTCCCACGTAAACTACCAACATTTTCTGTTTTTTATTCACTCTTCTTCATCTTTCATATTTTGCTTTTTTTACATAAAAATGAAAATTTTCCTTCTTTTGTTGACTCTAATTAATAAGTATTGAAGAACTATATATATGAGAAGATCCAGCATTTGATGTCATGGTCGGTTTTTAGCATCTTGAAGGAAAGTGGAAACCATCAAATTCAATGCTTTGCTTTTGAAATAAGCTAAAGTAGGAAAACAAGGGTTACACAATTTCGGCAACAAGTGAAATAACATGCACCACATGTGTGGATATTTGCTCAAGTGAAGTACTGAAAGAAAATCTGCACGTGCTTCATGTTTTACTAACTTTCTAACATGAAATTGGTAACCGACCAAATTCCCATTTAGTTATCTCCTTGATCCTTAACATGATTGGAGTGCGGTAAAATGGAAGAAAAATTTTACGAGTGAAATTATTTTCTTTTGATGATGAGATGGTGGTTGCCACTACTTTGAGTTTGTCCGAACGCCGGAATCATTAAATTTCTTTTCAGAAATGTCTATTAAGAGAGTTTTAATAAAAAAAAAATATTGTAAAGAATCTTCTTTTTCCTATTTTTGGTATCCTCGCCTTAGAAATCTAAAATTTCCACGAGATAATATTCTTTAAAAAAATTTTACAGTCTCTTCTGTTTGGTCTGTCTTTACATTTTCTCTTTCTTTATAATTCATCGAATTCTCTAATATTTTTAGATTATGTAAAAAAAAATTATTAATATAAGTGTATCTATATCATGACTACGAGATCGATAGATTGTATCTCTACTTTTTATAAAGTAATGAAATTTTAAGAAATAAATAAAACAAAAATTTACATGATTTGTATTTAAATTTTAAGGATATTATTTAAGAATAATAATATTTCCAAATAATTTTTTTAATACGGACAAAGAAAAAAGTTTCACAAGAAACTTATTTAATGAACAAATATAAAGAATCACACTTTCAAAAATTCTCACTTAAAAAATTAGTTTGAAATACTTAATATCCTAAATAGAATTAGGCAAAAAATCAAACTGGTCTTATTTTAAAAAAATACAAAAATAAATCGATTTTTGTTAGAAAGCGTCATAATAACTTACACCTCATATAAATCAAGTGTTATAAATCAGGACATCTATTTAATGTCAGACAGACAGAGTCAAAGGATCATGACATATAAGTTAATGAAAAGCCCATTAACTATATCTTTTACATTCTTTTGATAAGTTAACAACGGGGTCACGTGACCCAATCACATGCCAAACACCTCATCGTCTAATTTGGATTTTATTATTTTTGAAAATAACTTTTATTAATGTAGAAATTAATTTTTTGTTAGTTTCTATTTTTTTAGTTTCAATTATTATAATTATAGTATTTGTAATTGTAAATTTTTTATTTAATTTTAGAATAGTTTGTGTAGTTATAATAATTATATTTTAGAATTTTTCTAATGTAGAAATAAAAAGTTTTACCATTTCTTAAAATTTGTGTACATTTTTATTTTTTTTAGAAAACAATTAGTTGATGTTTTTTTCCGTTTTTCAATGAGGTAAATAATTTCTGAATTAATAACAGATATTTCCCAACTTTTTCAATTTAAGATAAAAAAGTTACCAACTAAAATAAAATTAATTCAAAACCTAAAATAAATTTAAATAAAAATTCAAACAGGGAACCAAAAAACAATAACAATTTTGTCAATAAATAATTTCTACATTAATAAAAGATATTCCTAAAAATAATAAAATCCAAATTAAATAAAGTTTAATTAAAGATAAAATAAAATAAATATACAGAAGACATAATAGATGAGAACACATAAAAAAGCTCTATTGTTGACTTGTCAGAAAGATATGAAAAATGTAATGGATAGTGGTGCCTACATTTATTATGATCTTTTAATTTGTTAAAAAAATATTAAACTTGTAACGCCTTTATTTTTATTAACTCACAAATTCAATGTATCTAAGTTCGTATAGTACTATGTTTATATTAAGTTAAATTCATATTAAACATGTCATATGACGTAAGCACTTCCTATAAAATAACAATAACTAGTTTCAAATAAATTTAATTATGAGTAATTATTAACCACACATGTCCAATTTTTTTTTTTTTACCATAGAATTAAATTGCAGGAAGAATACATGTTAAAAACTATATTGTTTTGCACTCATGTCGCAATTTTAATAGTTTTACAAGAGAGAGTTGAATGCGTCTGAAAATAATTATTGATTTACTGTTGAGTGGTGACAAATTTTTGGGTGTATAAATAAATCCTTAACTATTGATATTTTACTACTTACTAGTTACTAATCATTTGACACATGTGCCGGCAGTCAATCTGCGTTAATGAAATGTCCGCGTGGTTGAAATCTTAATGAATTTATAGAATAGAATAGATTATATTAGAATGATGGATAATTTTAGTCAATTTATAAATATAATAGATTGTACTGGAATGATGGATATTTATCTTATATAGTTAAGGTCTCTAATTTAATTCAATATCAATATCAATTAAGTCATTAAAATATTTTCGACATATTTTTATAATAAAAAAATAGAAGAGGTGGGATAAATAAATAATTTTAATTTTTACACTTTAATTAAGAATATTAAAGTCATTTTATAATTTATCAAATCCTTTATATATATATATATATATATATATATATATATATATATATATATATATATATTATTGATAATTTTCATTTTATATTTGCAAATTATTGTTAGATATTTTAGTGAATCATTTAAAAAGAATCATTTATAGAATTTAACTAAACTATTTCAATGTTATAAACAAAACTACTTATTCTTCCTAAATTAAAAAATAAATTATTTAAATGGATCATTTTTATTTTTTAAATTATTATTACAGATTTTATAGTAATTCTTAAAAGTAAGAGTAGAACTGTAGCATAAATATATTATTTTAACTTTTCTACCTAAGTTAGGAATACTTAAATCATTTTATAATCTTTATAATAATAAAATTGAAGTGGAAGAATAAATATGATATTTCAAATTTTCTGCCTAAATGAACAAGATTTATATTATTTTATAATTCATTGAATCTCATTTGTAATTATATTTATTATCAATATAATATTTTTAACTTTCCCATATAACAATAAATTACAATTAGAATTCTTTTAACTTTTTCGCCGAGCCTAAAAGGTTTAAATTCATTTTATAATGCATTAAATCTTATATATAAATAAATTGTAATTGCCAATGTTGATTTTCATATTTGTGAATTATTATTTCAAATTGTAAACAAATCGTTTAAAAAAATTAGTTTTAAAAATAATCTAAGTTACTCTTAATATTAAAAAAAAACAATACTTTTATCTTCTGATTTTTCAAAAATAAATATTTTATTTTTCTCAATCATCTTTATCCGTGTAATAACTAACAAAAATATGGCACATATGTATAAACCAAAACGGAAATTGATTATAGAATAATAATAAATTGAGCCGTAAAGAATAAAATGTTTTATATATATATATATATATATATATATATAATTAAATTAAATTTTAAATTTTATCAAGAATAACATGAAAATAAAGACCATAAGGGTGAAAAATCTCATTTATTAATAGATGTTCAAATCCAAACGTAAAAACAAAAACCGATCCAAATAACCAAAAACTAAAAAAAATGAAATTATTTAAATGTATTTTGTTTTAAGTCTTACTAACATGTTCTGATCGGTTTAAAAGTTTAACCGATCCAAACTGATCACTGAATCAAACCAATATACGTAATTAAATGCCTTTTATAATTATTTTAAATTAAGTTTTTATATCCAATAATATTAGCATCATAAAATAAAATTTGAAGATAAATTAAAAATCATATAATCTAAATCAATCCAAACTATTTCAAAACCTGATTGACCGCAAATTTTTAAATAAATCAAACCAAATCGCAATCCAAACCAATATGCAAACATTGTAATTATAAATAAAAATAGGAGGGTAAATGAATAGGTAATTTTATATAAATAAATTTTAATAATGATAATTTTTATTTTTATTTTTATAAATTATCATTCCAAGTCTTTAATTAAACCATTAAAAAATTAGTTTTAAGGTTGTATCTAAAATATTCAGCAATTGCACAATAATATTAATTTGTTTTCAATTCAAAAATATTAATTTTAAGTCACTAAACAGCCTCTAGTTCAAATTAATTTTAAATATTTATTTTATGCTATAGTAAAATTAATTGTAGTGCGAAATAAATTAAAATCCCGAGTCGGCGATGGATGGAGATTAATTTGTGGTTAATATTAGGCAATAGCGATGAATAAGAAGAAGATAACTATTTCAAATTTAAACTTGTAATTTTCATGTTACTGGGAAACGTAATTTCATTTATATCTGGAGTACAGTACACAAATTTTGATTATAGTTAAATTATACAGCAAAAAATAAATTGAATTTGCATATGATTTTGATACTATCTGATGATAAATGAATTGAGGTGAGGTTGGAGACGAAAGAAATCCATCTAACACGGTACGATGGATTCAAAGCAGTGCAAACCATCCAACTCGGGCGCAAACCTGGGCTTCAAACGGGTCGGGTTTTGCTTGGGTCCAGTGGGTGGTGATGGATTCAAATCTTTTCCCTTGGTTTTGGACTCGGCGGTGGAAGAAGAAGCACTTTCCGCGTTGGGCTTCGAGTTTGCACCCTTTGCTGGGCCCGTGCCCAAGGAAAACCTCCACTTCTGGCCCTGTGCGATCTCGAAGTGGCTGAACATAGAAGACATCATCTTGTTGTGTTGGGTGGATTTGAACAAACTAGTTTACGAGGTTGTAAATTTGTTTGTTACTCTTATCAGGTTGCTGTGTCTGCGATTATACAATAACGATGATGAGTATTTATATTGAAATACGTGTATCGGTGGATAGAAAGAGTCGTGGGAAATTTAATTTGGATTTTTCACGAAGTTTCTTCATACGGGGTGTTTGGTTGGGTGGAAACTGTTAGAAGCTTCTTTCAATATTGACGCGTAATTCATTCCTTACTTGTTCAACCTTCAACCTCGTTTGACTCATAAGCATGTCAAGTACCCAATTTTGATTCATTTGAATTTTCCACGAAACCGTCTCACTGACTAGTCTCCATGTATGCTTGACCTACACATGTCACCTTTATATAACACATTAATGGAAATCAATGTTATTATTTTTGGATAATTGTTGACATATTTGTTTCGGTCCTGCAAATGCTTAATATAAATTTTAGGTGGTTTACGCTATAATATAATTTATTAATAAATTTAATAATTATTTAATTAGAAATAAGATTTTGTTATAAATTATATATATATATATATATATATATATTAAATGTAATTGATTGATTATGAAATATTTTACAAAGTTTGAACATTAGTTTCTTTTCTTTATTGATTGTCAATTTTGAAATTGTTTAAATCATAATTTTATGTATTAATTTTATAATGAAGTGATTTTAGAAGATTTCTTGGTGACGAAGAGAAATAAAAAGATGAATGTACAAGTCAAGGAGGGAAAAAGACGAAAAGCTTATAAGTTTGTGATATCTCTAATTACGTGAAAATTTAAATTTGGAACGATGATACTAAAAGAATTTGTTTGTACGTGATCGTTCCTTTCATATGTAAAAAAATCATTCAATCCATTTAATATAAAAAATTATAAATTAATAAATTTGATATGATTTACACGTTTATTTATTTTTGGATAAATATGACCCATTAATTAATTCTTTTTAAATCTGATGGATTATACGATGAATACTTATTGTATCAAGATCAATTTAATATATTTTTTCTAAAATTTATCAAATTAAAATTTTAATCAGTAATGATCAGAAATGAAAATAAATTAGGTCGAATTTATAGTCTATCTCATTTATTTTAAAGATTAGGTATTTTAAAATATCATTTTAATAATAAGATCAAGCTTTAAGCTTTTAAAACAAATACTATCAAGTTTGATTGATTGGCCTATATATAATATATTTATTAATAAAAATGATTATTTATATAGGAAGAGAAAGAAAAAATTAAGAATAGAATATTTTAAAATTAGAAAATGGTTAGTTTTTATGAAAAAATTATTTAGTGTATTGGTGGATATTCATTCATGAATAAATGGTTACCTAATATATTAGATGAAATTTTATTAATTGGGTTTGGATGAATCGATGAGTTAAAATGAATTAATGGATTATTTTGATCCAAACAAAATTATTCAATCCATTAATTCTGCTACTCTTTAATTAATAATATAGTTAACGAAATATTTAAAATAAATTTTAAATTTTTTTTTAATCATAATTTTTTTTATTATCTCTATTATAACATTTTCATTTTCATTTTTATTATCAAAATAAGGATAAAAATATATATATTTATATTTGTCTCATGAATAAGGAGATAAAAGATAAATATTTCATAAATATTTCATACAAAATCGTATTTAATATTTCTAAATTAATATCTATTTTTCGTTATGTCTGATTCTAAAAGTTAGCCTTTCAATCTTGATATTTAACCTTCATTCCTCAACCTTTGAGATAAGAGATGTATATCTATTAAAGGCACTCAAATATTTAAGTTAATAAGTTAATGCTCAAATTTAGACTTTTAAAATGATTTAGAACTATTGTTTAGCCTTCATCGCATATTAAAACATTTTTAATTGTGGATCTCGACACTACTCTTCCTTAGGCTTATGTTATTTTACATGTCATTTTTTTCTAATAAATCTATTAATCCTAAGTTTGTCTATGATTCTCATCATTAAACACGCCATCGTGTCTCCTTTGCTGAACATTCAATTCTTAAGGTTGATGAATTTGACTTGGAAGATTTAACTTAGTATAGAGCTTAGCCTATATGACTTTATCTAGAGATTCCACCTATAGAGTTTAGCCCAACAAATTTAGCCTTAGGAGTTTAGCCTAGTACATAATTTATATATTAGTTTATTTAGTATATTTAATATAGGAAGACTCATAAGATTTGACCCAGAAGATTCAACATACAGAAATTGGACAAAAGGACTCGACTTAAAGTATTTGACTTAGAAGATTCTCTCAAAAGATTCAACCTATAGGGTTCAGTCTAGTAAAGAGTTGACATACTAATTCATCGCACGCATCCAAATATAATATCAAATTTAGTAAGACTATTTACAACTTGGTTTGCCTATTTAAAAACATGTTCCGACCAAATTTGACTAAACTTGTTTAAAGCCTCCATTGTGAAAGAGCTATTATGCATTGTTAAAGTGGTTATTCGAAACATTGAAATTACTAATAATAAATTAGACTCAACATATATAGATTTGAAATCACCTCCCATACAATTTAGACCGATTAGCCTACAACTATGCAATAAGCATGAAACACCTTCCAATATGGTAGGTTTAAGCACGAACCCTAAAACTCATTTCTCAATTTCAACCAATTACCTCATCATAGTTGAGCTTGAAACAATTTTATGGTAGGCCTTCAATTGATGCATTGGTAGTTATTTGTTAAGGAAGGAAATCCCATAATGGCTCTTTTAAATTTAAAGTTATATTGGAATTTAAAGTTCTATGTAAGAAGTAAGAGGCTTTTTGAAGATAATTCAAAAGTAAAATCGAAAGTATTAAATCTAAAACGGATAATATCTTATCCATATGGAGATCCATGTATATGTATTGACCCTTTCTGCTTTCGAAATTTCATCCTTATCGAACAAACAGTGCCTTTTGTGAAGATGAGAAAGAAAAAGGAAGAAACATTATCAAAGTTCAAGTGAATCGTGGAAATCCTTAATATCAAAAGTCTTTAGCCATAAGGGTTAGACAACATACTTAACAAGCTAAACGAATATCATTAATGTGAGTTTTCAAATTTCAAAATAACGATACAAGAATTAGAACATGTTGACAATAATAATTAAACTCTTTTGTTTGAGGAAAAAATTATGGTAATAAAATCAAAATTTATATCTAAATATATATATATATATATATATATATATATATATATCTTTTAGAAAAAGTAAAAAACAAAATTACAAGGATGGAGAATATCTTACCAACACAGAGATACATGCACATATATTAATCCTCCTGATTTTAAATTCCTATCTTATCCAATAGGCCATATTCCATCGACTGTACTAAGCAAAGAAGAACACGTCGTATTAGTCATTTGAATATTGTCCATAGGCTACATTCCTCCTATTCTCCTAAATAAAGAATATGACGAGTCAGTTATTTGAATATTGTCCTGCATCCAAGTGCACAAATAATGTGAAAAGAACTTATGTGACTTGGTTGGTTCAGCATGCGAAACCAAAATTCCTCTAAAAATCTACAATCACTGATAAGGTGCATGATGCTTCTATATGATCTTGACATCTTTGCAAGTTCCTCTAGAGTTTAAATGCCTTTTGCATCTCTGTTCAATAGTTAGTAAGATATCTTTAACAACTTTCGACATAAGTAACTTATATTTCTCATAGCCTTTCCAATTCTAGATAACAGCGTAAATTAAGTCTTTAACTTCACTTCTATTCGCCACGAAGTTATAAGCAGTAGCATAGCCTTTCCAATTCCAGATAACAGCGTAAATTAAGTCTTTAACTTCACTTCTATTCGCCACGAAGTTATAGGCAGTAGCCGAAGTAAATGATCCATTTGATGATCCTTTCCAGGTAAATACATCCGGAAATAAGATGATTTTAGGAAGAATCATAATACTACAAACCTGAGCATCAAAATTTGTTTAAATTTATCAAATTTATCAATGTATCAATTCTCATCATTCCAAACATACTTACAAATTTTAGCTTGGAAGGAATCATCAAGGGCAATGGCCAATTGTAGCTTTGTCCCAAGAACTCCATATGCAGGAACCAATTCATCAAGCTAGAACTGAATAAGCATGCCATTTTTGACACGCCCAACTATGACATCTTTATTTTGGAAACAAAGCTACATAGATTATTGAATGTGTATAAAAATTAAAATTTAAATAAAGTGTGCACAGTCTAAAATAATTTTGTCAGACATCATCTGGAAAAAATAATTTTGTCAGACATCATTAGGAAAATTAAAGATATATTCAATTATGACTCTTGGGCATGACTTTTACTTTCATGGAACGTAAGTATGAGTAATGGAATTATGGATCTACTCCGCACTTTTGTCAAATGACATTTTTAGGAAAATTGCGTGTATTTTATTTATGACTTTTACTTGGCCACCAAGAAATTATGACTTCTACCTTAATGGAACAAAAGTTCCGGTATTAATGATTCATTGTGTAGTTTGAGCCCCTGACAGTGCCATAGCGAGAGCACTCATCGATCAAATCCGAATTCAACGAACCGAAGTGTGAAATAATTTTTTGACACTCAAAACAGATTACGTCATAATACGATAATACAAAAAAAATTGTTAAATATCTAGCGTACAGCACATAGCTTCCTCACCTATTGATTAAACTATACAGTCAAAACATACATTGAATTGAATAGCCTATGATCTTGATATCATGTAATTATAAATGAATTGAGATTGGAGATGAATGGAATCCGTTAACAAGGTACAATGGATTCAAAGCAGTGCAACCCATCCAGCTCTGGGGCGAACCTGGGCCTCAAACGGGGCGGGTTTTGTTTGGGTCCACCGGGAGATGATGGATTCGGATCTTTTCTGGAAATTTTGGGCTCGGCGTCTTCCTTGTTGGACTTCGAGTTCGCACCTTTTGCTGGGCCCATGCCCACGGAAAACCTCCACTTCTGGCCCTGCGGTATCTCGAAGTGGCCGAACATAGACATCATCGTGTTGTTTTGTTATGCGGATTTGGAGAAGCTGGTTAAAGATTTGGTTGATTCAGATTTGTGACACTACAATGATGCCACGGCGGTGATGAGTATTTATATTGAGTTAGTGGATGAATCGGTGAAAAGGAAGAGCCGTGGGAAATTTGATTTCGAACTTTCATGAAGTTTCTTCGTACGTGAGGCTTATCGGGACTGTGCTGGATGTTTCTTTGCATTCACGCGCTGAGTTTGGTGTAGTAAAAAAAATGGAGGAACTGAAACTTCACAGGGGTACCGCAATACCGTTTCAATCAGCTTATCTATAGCTTATTAAAATTATCTGGGTTAAAATTTTATTTAACCCTTATTATCATGCACGTAAACTTTTTAACTAATTTAGAATGGCGTGTTTTATTTGTGAATTAGAAATAGAATTTCAGAGATGACTTCTCAGGAATTTTAATTTTAAGAATAACTTTTTTGTAAAAATAATTCATTCCTTTACTTAGTTTGAAAATTGAATTGCCAGTCATTTTGTATAATATTTGTGGAATGTACTATTCTTGTGTAATAATTTATCCAGAAATATTATTATATTTTCTAAAAATATTCCTCATTTTAAAATTAAAAATATCATCAATTAAAATCATAATATTTTATAAAATTATAAAAATTATTCATATTCAAAGTAATATATTTGTATCAGTCTTATTTATAAATTAAAAATTCATAAATACATAAATCTATATATTTATAAATTTATGAGTTAAAAAATTTATAAACTCAAAAATAATCCACAAATTCATAAATATCTTAAGTAAATAGACTTTGTACTAAGAATAATTTTCACAAAACTAAAAAAACAAACCTTTTGATGAAAATGAGAAAATAATATCTCACAATTTTAAGTCTATTTTTATCATCGCTTGCCAATCAAGTATATCATTCAATAATTGAGTAAAGTCATGAACAACAAAGAGATGAAAAACATGAATGTTAGTCTAGAAAATTATGTTCCACAGATTTGTTGGATAATAGATATATAATGAAATTTGTTTGATGTGATAAATAACAGACACGGTCAGAAGCCTGAAAATCAAACAAAATTTGTATGATAATGTGTAATTGTAAATACTATGATAAAGTTCTTCACAATTCACGTAGTAAACATAATTAACGAAATAAAAGAAATACACACTTACGATGAAAAATATAAAAATTTTCTATTCTAAAATCTCAAGTTGAGGAAATTTGGTCAGAGAATCGAATAAAAACATACACTTGAGTTGAATGAGATATCCAAGTACTAATAAAGCGAGAAATAACAATACTTATTTAATCGACAATCAATGATAAGGAAAAATGTAACAGAAGAGAGAGTTGAAATGATGAGTAATTGAGTGGATGGTGGTGGAATAACTAGAATAATAAAACAAGCAAATAACTACAAAATTACGGAGGTTGAAGATAGAGAACATAAAAAAATGATAGAAGGAATAAATGAACAAAATAAGAATTAGAAAGGATAATTTAAATTTTTTAATAAAGTTTTAATTATAATTTTAATATTTTATTAATATTCTCATGAGAAGTATAAATAATTTTATTTTAAAAAATTTAAAGGTGATATTAAAAAAATCTAAGTAAAAGCTAAAAATCTCACCTACCAATTCAATTAAACAACTCTCACCTAAAATTTTTCATTAGTAAATAGCAGGCTTAGTTCTTCTTTATATTCATAAACTTTGAAAAATTAGTAATTTTTGTTATATGTTTTTAAGATTGTATCCTAATCTCGCGATTTTTACCACATACGTAAAAATATTGTGGTAGGAAAAATTTGTCACAGTATTTTATTCGTGACAATTAGGTGAAAGAGTGAATGCGCCGACACAATTGACATAATCAAGAGTAAACGTATCAGAACAATTAACGCAACCAAAAGTGAATTATATCGGATAATTGACGTAACAAAAAATAATGTATCCGAGTAGTTGGGCACAATCAACTGAGTTAGTTTTAATATATATACTTTTTTATTTTATATATAATTTCTATATTTATTGGTATAGTTCAAAATATTTTTGTTCTCGATAATTTTTAATTTAATTTCTTGATGATTTTTACTGTTGTAACTGAAAATATCTTTTTTTATAATTATTTATTTTCAATTTAATTTTTTAGATGAAACTTTTTACCGTAATTTAGATCAAATTAAATTTTAAAACAATATAATAGTATAAATTTAATATTTTTATTTGATTAAAGTAAACTAAAGAGTAAAATATAATTGTATAAATTTAAAATTAGAATAAAATAAATTTTTTTTTTAAAAAAGCTTTTCAAGTCAAAAAAATTAAAAGAAAAAAACATGGAGAAATAAAATCATCAAAAGATAAAATTAAAAAAATATTAAAAATAAAAATATGTAAAGAATAAAACACATGACGGGGTTGAATTGTGATTTTGATTAAAAATTTTATACTATCGTCTGTTATTTTGAAATAAGTATAGATGATTCAAACTTACCTTTGAAACGCTTGATTTAAGAAGTTAAGTTATTCTTTAATTATCTCGTTAGTCATAAGATATAATCTAGAGAACATAAAGTTTTTATACTGGTTCGTTTATATCAGACTACGTCCAGTTACTCAGCAAAAACTGAGTTTTCACTATACTCAGCAAAAACTGAGTTTACACTATCAACCGTAAAAAGGTTATAAGTATTGTTTGAGCACAACCTATTTTGGCTAATATAAGATATTCTTTGATCACAGTTTTCTCAAGCTACTACTTCTGGCTAATACAAGATATTCTTTGATCACAACCTTCTTAAGCTAACCCACCAAGTATTGTTTAAAACACGTCTTTTTCAGGCTAAAGAAAAAGGGTATTCTTTGCAAGCACAGCCTCCTCAGGCTAAAATACCACAGACGTGGATTTAAAAGAGTTTAAAGCAGTTAAACTTTCCTCTTCGCATAGAGGGTTTATACAATGAAGAGTAATATCAAGAGCGAATTCAAATAATCAGCTTGTAATAACATTTTTCGCCAACTTGAAATGGTGAGTTGAAGACCTTTATATAGGCAACAGTCTGAAGAGATCCGTTAAGACTCAAGAGATATGACCGTTGTCCTTTTTCTTGAAACTTTCCATCATTGACAGGGATCAATCAGAATAATTAATTATTCGCAGCGGAGTCAGCGCATGTTCAACACCTTTATCTGGCTTGATCAATTTGGATAACGAAAGTGTGATCTACTTTTCGTGTAGCAGAGGTTTTGCACAGTATCCAATAGCCTTTTTGGAAGCTTCCAAGAGTAACGACTGAAAGAGACATTTTGCACGCGTTACTTCATCTGTCTTCATTCTTCTTTTAGTAGACGCTGGGTCTTTAACAAAGCATAAGACGTTCAGCTAACGCTCTACATTGATGTCGTCTTTATTCGTGATTGCATCGTCTGTTCTGTGTGATGAGACAGACACCTTTGAGGAAGCATGAAATAGGTCTTATCAGATTGAGGAGTCTTCTTTCGTCTATAGTCCTCACATCGTCTACACTTGTATCATCCTTCTAATATTATCAAAACTTAAGAGTGTTAACCCCTCTGATCTAACAAAATATTTTCTAACAAAATATTTTCAGTTACAATAATAAAAATCTAAAAATACATATATAAAATATTAAACTAAAACAATAATCAGCTACCCATTATTACCTACGCGACCTACCCGCTACCCAATACATGATAAATAAGTTAACGTAAACAAATCCATTTTCCAACATTTGCCCATGTCTTTGCTACAAGAAAAATAAAAAGGAATAAGTCTGGTCCGCATTGGTTAAAAAAAATAAAGAATTATCCAGCCCAAATCAAACTGAAGGCCCATGATAAGTAGACCCGAATCGAAGGATTAGAAACCCTAGTCTCTACCATAATCACTATATATTCGATCTCCCTCTTTTCGAAACCCTAGTTTCCTCACTCTCTGCTACGACGCACGTGACGACGAGCAGCTTCTAATCGAGTATTCTCCGTGCTCCAATGGATCCCGGCGTGCAGGGTTGCATCTTGGCCACTCTAATTCTCCACGACGAAGAAATTCCAGTCACCGTTAGTGTCTATTTATTTATTTATTTATTTATTTTTTTTTTACTTCTAATCCATGCCTTTCAAGCTTTGTTATTATCATTATGATCTTTTCATCGTAGATCTCATATTCTGTGTTTCTCTATTATTGTTTTTTTCAGGCCGAGAAGATCAATGCTTTGTTGAAGGTCTCCAATGTCAGCGCCGAGTCCTACTGGCCCAGTCTCTTCGCCAAGCTCGCCCAGAATAAGAACATCGAAGACCTCATTTTGAACGCCGGTGGTGGCGGCGGTGCCGCCGTCGCTGTTTCCGCTCCCGGCGCCGCTGCTGCTGGTGGTGCCGCTGCAGCAGCCCCCGCCGCCGAGGAGAAGAAGAAGGTATTTGTTTTGATGACGTTAACAAATGTTCAGTTTCTTGTTTAATTAGTTTCTTTGCTATGTTTCAGTGAACCTAATATCATGTAGGGAAATTTTTTTATATTGTCGAAATGTGTAAATAGGATGTAAATGTATGAGTGTTACAAGAATTAACTGATTCAAGTGAGTAAGTGGTGAATATGCTTTTTGAAGGCACGGTGAATACTGCGGACTTCCCATTGGTTTAAAGAAAATTGTTATAAAACTTGAAAATAGTTTTGTAATTAGCGTTATTGATGCAATTAGTCTAAGATGATTTTTGATGCATGAACATACTCCATCATTTTATTTTTTATATACCGAAAGAATGCTAACGTGGCCAGGCATCGTGCATTGTTGGGGGCATTGGTAACTTTTATGTATTTGTTTTTTTTTCTGCATTTTATCTTTTTGATAGTGGCTTGATAATTTTTGTGGTTAATTTGAGAACAGACTATTATGTAGACGCAGTTGGACTCCAAGGAATTTTGTGGAACTTGTAAATTAGGTTTTTTACTTGTTAATAAATATATGCCCGAGTTGGAAATTAGGGCGTTATTGTCTCTCGGTGATTGAACAACAAGATGAGGTCGATGATTGCTTATTTAAATCAAAGCTAGCCTTTAAATTGGAACTGGGGGTTGATTTGATTATTGAGGAAGTAGTGTGGAGGTTTTGTTCTTTAAGTTTTCTGAATGATGAATGGTCAAATACAGTAAACCACACTTAAGGAATTTTTGTGCTGTGTGAACTTTAGCCGAGTTAGATGGAAAGATCACACTCTTGCCATCATTCAGGCCATTAAAGATGGGTTTGGGTTGGATGTATTATTTTTCCAGATAGTTTGTATTCTAAAGAATGACTAGGATTGCGTGTTTTGTAGTGGTACATTTACCACATCTTTTATTGTTCTAGTTCTGTTTTGTCTTTTTTTTTTTATTTTAAATCTTGTTCTGTGTAAGGATTGCTGTTTATGTATTTTGAACTTTGTCTTTGCAGGAAGAGGAGAAGGAAGAAAGTGACGATGACATGGGTTTCGGCCTGTTTGATTAGGTCTTTTATATAGTTTGCTGTAGTCAGATTTTGAGTCTTTGAATTGAAACCTTGTTTTGTTCTATAAAATTTTTACTGGAGAGTTTTTTAGCCATTCGACTATCATAATTGTTGAATTTTTGTGAGTTTTTAAATATATTTGTGGTAATTAAGCTTCCAATTTACTTATTGTTGATTTTTTTTTTTGTTATAAGTTAGCCTCTACTAGTGTGCTTGATTTGGGCTGGATAGCCGCTGTTCAGTTTTTGTGGTTGACCTATAGTTATTGTTAAACCAATCTTCGATCGCAGAGTAATTTTTAGGTGTTTTAAATGAGAGACATAAAAGCGATGTTGCCTCTAATCAAAAGGGTCTTCGTTTGAGGCAAGATTAATTCAAGCTATTAAGTTTTCTGTCATTAGGTCCTTTAATTTTTGAGAAGGAAAAAATTGTAACCAGTTTGTTATCATGATTATTAAGTCTTGTTACGATATGGATTAAGCGCCCAAGTTTTTGTTAAGTGATTTATTTCCTAGGGGTTTATGTTGTGCGCTGAAGGAAGAAATTTATTTACCTAATTATGAGTTTGGTTGTAGTTGAGTACTTTAGTCTTTTTCAAAAAAGAGACATTGTCGAGGAGCATAGGAAACGCGTAGTAAGGGATTGGAAATAATATAATCCTAAAAGGTCTAACTAATGACATTTTAGCATTACAAGCTATGTATGATTTTTAGTTCAATTAAATCTTATTATTTGTGTTTTCATGTACAACAAACAAGAAACAATTTAATGAATGTAGCTTCAGTTGATTAAAGAGTAATTAGGTGGGACAAGGGAGATTGAAGACAAGGATATTTTAGTTTGAAAATTTAATTAAAATGCATGTGCTCTGCACATGACCAATTTTCGTCCAACGGATGACATTTGTTACTTGCTGGTGTCTACGTGATGAAGGACAAAAATTAGGGAATCGAAGAAAAAAGGAGGGGATGTTGGATGTAATAAAACATGAAGCAAGTCTAATTTACTCTATTCTTTACCATGCAATGATGCCTTATTTGATTACGGTATTTTAGAATTACTCATCAAATTAATCATTCTATTTCTTATTTTATCAAAGTTGACTAGGATTGATGTAGATAACTCACCAACTTAAAATTTAATCCAAATTTATAAACACCAACTTAGTAAGCTAACCTAACTTTATAATATATTTTATTTTGTTCACTTGAGAAAAATTTAGACAAGTCATTATATTTTTTAAATCCCTTCTAAGAAATTAATTTCATGCAAAACTCAGTGGTAGAAAAGCTCACTAACCAGTATCTGCTTCTATGATTAAAATATAAAAAGTTTATACTCATAAAATTATTATTATCAGTAACATCAACATGTATGATTATTGTTATCGTCTTTTTTTTTTTTTTTTAAAAAAAAAACAAGTATTCTCTCTTCTGCAAGACATCAATCCGCTTAAGATTACGAGTCTCAAATTCGATATTATTCCATTTAAACTAAAATAATGTGTTACTAGTTAATTGATCTATGCAGTTGTGATTATTTACATTATTTAATCTTGTATTTAAAATAATATACAATTAAAAAACTGGTGGGAGAATTTCCTTTACAGATTTGAGTCATTTTACCCTTTTAAAGCATTATATTTGCAAAGATGTGTGTTATTTATTTACGTTTTATTATTATTTCCCCTTTGACGCGCTTGGTTCATACAAGGGAAATTTTATATTAATGTTGAACTTAGCACTTGAGAAGGAGTATATGGGTGAATAAAGATCCATGTGATAGTGAGTTGAATAAAGAGTATGCGAATGCGTGACCGTGATTTTGGATCCACATTCACACACACCCCACCCAGCACATAGAGCAGCCACCCCAAAACCAAAATCCATATTCCACAAACAAACCACCCTTTCTTTCCTTTACCCAAACCACAAGCCATCATCTTCATCTTCATCATCATTTTCTCCTTCGTTTTGAAGAACACCAAACAGTGCCTTAAAAATCTCAAATCCGAATCTGACTGCAACGAAAATCGCGTAATCGATTGAGCTGAGACGCCCAACGCTAGGCTTGTTACTACTGGCTGGGTGCGCTTTCGCTCGCTTCCAAACTCTCTTCTCCACCGACACTGATTCGGAATTGTGGATTCGCTTTCGGTGATGTAAGACTGAATCGCTCGCTATTTAATTATTTTATTGCTCGATGCCAATTGCCTAATTTGCATGTGCTGCCTCACCTTTTCATCCAACATTTAATTCTATGTCAATTTATTTACGCCTTTATTTGTTGTGTTGTTTTCCCGCACTTGCTCTGTTTGCATGTTTGACTTTACCCTTGGAAATGCTGCTTCGCTTCTCATTTTGTGTCGCCGTTGATTTACATTCAAGAAATCCATGACGGTTCGCGTTGGATGTTGTGCATTTGTTATGATCTGACTAGTGAAACTATCTGTCTTTTTCAGTAACATCATAATTTTTAATTTGTTTTTCTGAAAAAAATTTGTAATAGATAGATACCTTACTTTAATTTTGTGTGAATAGCCATGCTACAACATGAGTGATTCCTGCTATTAATCCTAATGGCGGTTGGATTGGGATTACAATGAAAGAAGTTGTTATTTAAGGATATGATTATATGAATGTTCTATGATTAATAAACTTCTCTATAACCACTCATAGGAGAAGAAAGTAAAATGACCTAAGTTTTTTTTCTGAAAATTAGATCAACTTATGCATTTTAGTTTTTGGAGATGTTAAATGATATAGCTTCTATAAAATTTTTTAAGTGCATTAGTTAAATTTAGCTTATGGGAGAAACTTATTTCATTTTACTTTCTTCTCCTATGTAAGTGTTTATGGGAAAGTTTGTCCAAACAGGACTTAAATAGTGTTTGTAAGGAAGTTGGTAATTGAGGTGAGGTATAGTGGTACACAGATGTAAAACATTGCTCTTTGTTGTTGTGCTTGTCAACTATGACTCTTTGAGCACTGTGATGCATACTTGTTTGATGAACTAATTTGTTTGTACACTTTCTTGTAGATTGATGTTGCAGCTATTTAGTTCAATGTCAGTTGGTGCAGGATTGGTGATGTAGACTGACTGGGCCAAGATGCCATTCTTAACTAAGATAAAATGGATTGTTCTTTCTGTAGTCACTTTATCTGTGGCATCTATCATTATTCATCTATCTTTGACAAAGTTGTGGGCTGTTAACATAGTGCAGTATAAAGCACTACCTACTCTTCCTGAAGATTTTGGGTCTGTGTTGGGTAGACAGGTTAGTTTAATATTTATGCTTTTCTGCTCGTGTGTGGTCATGTGTTTTGTGTTTCACTTTAGTCATTTTGATTATTTGCTTGAAATGATACAGGGTATAAAGAATAAGAAACTATGGGGTTCCATTGAGTCTTTGGAAGCATTACAGCCTAATGCCGATGCTAGAAGCAATTATTCTGGTAATAATTTTGCTCATATTTCTTAAATTATTTTGTGGGAGACATGGGGAGAATGAAATGTGCGATTTAGAATTATTATGCTCATGCAGTCATACTTGTAGTAAACCATCATTATGGCATAAACTTGAGTTGACTATAATCTACATAAAATTGAGCATGAGCTAATACTAATTGGTGATGTGATCTTTGACAGAATTTTTTTTGTTGCCTGATCTTTGACAAATTTAACAGAAATAGATTATGAGTAAACCTCCATTTTGGTCCTTGAAAGTGTAAAAGTTCAGCAATTTAGTTCCTAAAAGATAGAAAATAGCAAAATAGTCATTGAAAGTACAAGATGTCTGTAGCTTTAGTCCTTGAAAGATTTACATGTCATTTTGGTCCCTAAACTTAACCAACCACTTACTATCATTTTGGTCCTTAGGGAACAAAATGGCTAAGTGGTTTAGTTTATTGAGGAATGAAAATGACAATAAATGATTTCATTTAGGCATCAAAATGATAGTAGATATCTTTTGGGAATTATATTGTTCTTTTCCATTTTAGGGACTGAATTGTCCGACTCTCATACTTTCAGGGAGCAAAATGGTAGTTCATTCAATAAGTTATGTATTTCTTTATTTTCATACATGTGTTGTTTTCACCCTGTCCATCTTCTACATCAAGTGTGTGTTTTCTTTTCATCGCAGTTCCAAAGGAGCAGAGCAATGGTTTCATATATGCAAAGGTTTTTGGAGGGTTTGCAAAGATAAGATCATCGGTATGATCCACCATACATATAGAAGTCTGTTGAAAAATCACTTTCTATCACTGTTGAAATCTAACAACAGTATTATTGTTTTTCTAGATATCCGATCTGGTTGCTATTTCTAGACTTTTAAATGCTACTCTCATCATTCCTGAAATTCAAGAAAGTACTCGCTCAAAAGGAATTAGGTATGTGCTGCAAGGTTTCTGCTGCCATTCTGCATTACACTTAATATTTTCTTGCCATGATGCATGTATATAATTTTATTTGTTTTTGAAATTTTATTCAGCTCAAAGTTCAAGAGTTTTTCCTATCTTTATAATGAGGAGGAGTTCATAGCATATCTCAAAAATGATGTAATCATTTCGAAGACCCTGCCAGAAAGTTTGATGGAAAAGAGAAGAAGAAATGAAATTCCTACATTTAAGCCCACAAGTTCATCTTCTCTAAACTATTACATCAAAGAAATTTTACCAAAGCTAAAGAAATCAAAGGTTATTGGATTAGTTATTGCCAATGGTGGAGCTCTGCAGGTATGTCAGTATTCTGAGATTTTCAATTAAAGTTGTCATTGTGTACTTCAGGAAACAATTGTCATCTGTTATTTCTAGATGCTAAAATTATTGTCTATACTTTATATAGGAGAAAGTTGGTGTCATCTTTGAATGTCATCAAAAGTACTTTGTTCTTAGAACTTTGAAGCTTTGTGGTAGCTTTTAGATCTTATCATGGCCTGTTTTTTCCCTTTGCATGTGTGTGCGTCTATGCTTATTACTGTCTTCTTTGCCTGTCATGGACTCTGGACTTCCATGCATATACTCTATCAACTTCGCTTCATTCTTAAACAAACTAGGTAAGTCTGAACAAGTTAATAAACTCACTTAAGAAGTCAAGGACTTAACTTTTTATCAAGTGCTTTGTGCTTAATATTATATTCCTGGTAATATATTTTGGACTTTGCATGTTGCTTGTAAGTCAATATTTTTTTTTTTTTTTACTTTCTACACTTTGAAAATATTTTAATAGAACTGTAATTTCTTCAGTTTTTTACCATCACCTTAACCTTTCCATGCCTTTTTCTTGTCACAAGGACTTTACATCATTAGTTTTTCATGCTTTCAGCTTCTTAGATACTAGAATTTTCATTCTTTCACTTTTTGTTTGAGCATGTATTTTTGACCAAGTTGCTACTTGCTAGAATTAAACTTGAGAATGGTATACATTTTTGCAGTCAATACTCCCATCTAGCATGGCTGAGATTCAGAGGCTAAGATGTAGGGTTGCTTTCCATGCGCTGCAATTTCGTCCAGAAATTCAAACGCTTGGTCGTCGGATGGTTCACAAGTATGTATACCTTTCAATTAAATAAATTGATCTGCATTTTCTCTGTTACCACATAGATTACTCCCTTGTTTTTTGCCATATTTTGGTGGATATTTAAAATGTTTGATTCTGTGTGTTTTTGTTTTCCAAAATAAGATGAGAATGTGGTTTCTTAGAAGTTATAGAGTTTAGCTTTCCAGTAGAGTTTTATATGGATTTTCTCTTTGGTGGCCATGCTATGCCCACAAATCGCTGCTCATGAACATTTCCTGGAGTTAATGTATGTCTGCTTTCTTTTTAAGGTTAAGAGCATTGGGGCAACCATTCTTGGCATTCCATCCTGGCTTATTGAGAGAAACCTTGGCATACAATGGTTGTGCAGAACTTTTTCAGGTTTCCTCTGTTTTTCTCTTTTGTATCATTGCATAGAGTTATGGAGCTATTATTCTACTTCTACAGTGTATATAACTTTTAGAGGTTCATTTATTCCAAATTCTTTTAATAGTGGTGGATACATAAAAAATTGGCAATATGAGTTAGGCCAGTCAATGTCCAACTTTTCTTTCCCTTTCCTTCATTGTTTTCTTTCTTTGGTTATTTTGTTAAGGTTTTGCTTTGTTTTGTTAGGATGTACACACTGAACTCATTCAACACCGAAGGTCTAAAATGATAAAAGAAGGAATCCTTAAGGACAAGTTGAATGTGAATTCACACTTTCGAAGAGAAAAAGGACTATGTCCGCTCATGCCTGAAGAGGTATGCTAAATTTTACTATAGGGTTTCCTGGTAGTAATCAAGTGTTTGTAATGCTTAAGTTAGAATTGCTTTTACTACTAAGAGTTTTATTATAAATGGCCTTTTGCATTTCGGGAAAATGATTGAAGTAATCTTTATTACATTTTACACAGATCCTGGATGTGATGCCATGTGTTAGCGTATGTATAGAGTGATTCTACTAATATATAATCAAAATATATTTTTTACATATTTAACCATTTTCAGTCTTTCAACAAAGATTAATGTCATAATCATAATGTAGACTGAGTATTTAGTCTTTCAAAGATTCCTTGACATCCTCCAAAGATTTGTGATAATTGATAAGTCCTCCAGATATTATAAGACATGGAAATAGTATTTATTTTCATTCAAGGTAACTTGGTAGAAGTGCAATTTTGATGTCACTTTCTAATTTTTGGATGACAAAGTTGACTGTTCAATCCTTTTTATCTTAGTAAATTTATACAACTCTATTTATTGAAGCGTATATAACCACCTTAAAATTTGCGACTTTTCAAATAGGTAACTTTCTATTATTAATCCTTAAGCTCATACTATTGTTATAATAGACCCTTCTATTTCCCACTAGTAAGAGTTGAATGATTAATTGGGATGAACTTTGAAGACTTGTGATGTCTTCTTGCAAAAGACACCCAGTTTAGGATTGATATATCTGTTTACCTTTAATAACTTATCCCAAGTTAACAAAAGGTTCTATTATAGCAATAGTGCAATTTTAAAGATTGACAGGGATAAGGTGAAAGTTCAAGGTAGCTATTTGAATAAGACATAAACTTTGAAGTATTATGTTCTTTTGCCGAATTTAAATAATGAAATTCTGTTTAAATTATTGTTAGTGAATTTTGAATGATGAATACATTAAGAATAGGCCAATATATTTTACATAGGTAGTTAGGTACAAAATCTAGTTATATATGTTAGATTCCAATTTAGCTGTAGAGCAACTCTTCAAGATGTCGATGGCTCCCAGGTGTTTTTTGGGATGTCAGTCTTTGCTGAGGGCAACCAATTTTACAATTGCTAGACAGTGGAAGTATTGTGGCCATTTGGAAATATTGTTTCCGGTTTTGTGGATAAATATGGTTTGTCTTTTGGAATTTTAAAAATGGTACTATGTGGAGGTTAGATGTTTTTATTGTTGTTTTGACTTTTGCAGGTTGGGATTCTCCTTCGAGTAATGGGCTATCCTGCCAAAACAATCATTTACATGGCTGGCTCTGAAACATTTGGAGGTCAACGTGTTTTAATTCCTTTGCGATCCATGTTTATCAATACTCTGGATCGCACTTCCTTGTGCAGTGAGAAAGAGTTGTCTGACTTGGTTGGACCTGAAACACCTCTTCCTCTAAATAGGTTTCTACCACCTCCTGCAAAAAGTGAGAAAGAACTCAAAGAAGAATGGAAGAAGGCTGGTCCTCGGCCTCGACCTCTTCCCCCACCTCCTGATAGACCAATTTATCAGCATGAAAAAGAAGGTTGGTATGCTTGGATCACCGAGACCCCTACAGAACCTGATCCTTCCCCTATGGATCTTAGGATGAAAGCACACAGGTTACTTTGGGATGCACTTGATTACATAGTTTCTTTGGAAGCGGATGCCTTCTTTCCGGGGTTTAACAATGATGGTAGTGGATGGCCAGATTTTTCAAGCCTTGTCATGGGGCATCGACTGTACGAGACTGCTTCTTTGAGGACATATCGACCAGACAGGTAAAAAGCACTTGATAGTTGGGATTAATTTATTATGGGTTCCATCCTCACTTTATTAGGTAACCAAAATTTGCTAGGTTATCTAGCGGAATACACGCAGGTTTATGTGTTTTTAGTTAGTAGTTGAAATTTCTCTCATGAAGTTATATATTGATATTTCCCTAAATTTTACATACTATTACGACACTTGTGTATCTGGTCTTTCACAGGAAAGTTGTTGCGGAGCTTTTCAACATGACTCGTGACAATTTGTACCATCCTAAACATAATTGGACGGTTTTAGTGCAGGAACATCTTAACAAAAGTTTGACTGAAGAAGGCCTCATAAGGCAATCTCTTTTGTCAAAACCAGCAATGTTCCTTTCACATCCACTTCCAGAATGCTCCTGTAGAATGGCTTCAGCCAAGGCTACTAATCGTGTCAAAGGTGAGAATGGCCAGGTTCTATATGGAGGCGAAGATATATGCCCCAAATGGATGCAACATGCGAGTAGTACTGCAGTTTCAATGGAGAAAGAAGGGGTTAAATCAGAAGACGAAGGGCCGGCAGACTATGAAAGTAATGATTTTGTTGATGAATCTGAACCTGACAAAAATGGTAGCAAAACCAATCAGACTCCACTCTGGGATCAAGACGAGGAAATGGATCCAAATGACTAAAGAGGGAACGTGTGCATATATGGTCTATAGTTATACATCATCCAATTTTTTCATAATTTGTGAGAGGCATAGGTTATAACTACGTGTCACAATCCTATCTTTGCTGAGCGTATATGGGTATTCAAATCTATTCTTTCATTAAATTTGGGTTATTTTTCCAAGACAAAGGGAACAAATTTTTTTTTTCACTTTATACTTACCACTTCCAGCAGAATTTTTGTTGTAACATACACATTACAAAAAGAAAGAAAAAAGGATCAGCCGTCGGCTTAATTAGAAGCACAAGAGAGGGGTTTCGACGATTTTGTTTCTATGGTAAATATGTGGTTGTAGGCCAAATGTTTGTTCTGTACAATACTACATATCTCCATATTTTATGTGGTGGATATAAATTGTCGCCGTCAGCTTACCTGGGACATTCCTCGCTCTTCCACGTACTCTTGGTGAGATGGATGGGATATTCAGTATTCACTGTGCTAATGGAGTAAATTAGCTTTTTAGCAGTGTCCTTTCAATCTTTGAATTTATAAATGAATAAATAGGTTCTTGATTTTAAATTAGTTGGTCAGTTTAGTCCATAAATGATGTTTATTAGTTATAACTAATGCTTATTATTTGTTAACAAATGCTATTGATACTATTTTAATGATCAGATTCAAAATTCAATGTAAAATGTAGATGTCAGGTATTTATTTGTTTATTTCTATAAATCAAGATTAAAATAATATTCTTCTCAAAATTTAGAGAGTAAAATAATACTTTATTTGCCGGTAATGAGTAGAATGCGTTTATATTACCGACAATTAGTAGAATTTGAGGTTCAATGGATGCAAAACTTGTTGCTATTACTCATAAAGTAACGTCCAGGAAATTTAGGATATAAGATAATCAGAATGATTAACTAATTAAATAAGGAGTGCAGTATATGTCAGAAATATTGACTAAATTACATCTTTAGAATGACAAAAATTAAACAAAATCAGTTAACATGGTTGATTACAGTCTAGAACAAGTTATTTAAGTCAATTTTAAGACAGTAATTTAATAAATAAGTTAACCTCTTTCAGTTAAGAAAAATTTAGGTGTATATAATTTTGATTAAAAAATGTGAGTAATTTAGAATTACCAATTATAAATTTAGTGAAAAAAAAGTTTGAATATCATATTTTTAGAACAAAGGATAAAATAGTTATTTTATCTTCAAAACCCTAATTATTCATGGGAATAATTAAAATATAAAATTAAACTTTAGTAAGCCCTATCTAAGTATAAATAAAACTTAATTTTTAAAGAGTTAAGAAAAATGTTAACACTTTTATTTTTCAAGAAAGGGAAAAATAGTAATTTTATCATTTACTTTGTAAACTAAATCAAAGGTGTCCAATAACCTCTAACATAATTTTAAATATTAGTTCAGAGGTAACTAAGTGTAATTAGTGAAAAGAGTGTCATTAGATTAGAAAAGTAAAAAATGAGTAGAAAAGTCAATTTATTAATGACATTGTTATAAATAATGTAGAAATTATTATTTTAATAATATAACTAAATTAAACTCACAAATTAAAAATTAATGGGTGGATTAGTGAAAACTAATTTTAAAACATAAAATTAAGTATAATAAAATATTAGAGACCTAGAGAAACTTGAATAATAAAATTTGGAGTCCTAGAGATAAAATGGGCCTCACACACTCACATGTTTACCCACTAAGAGCCATAATTAAATTTTAATTCCCTCCCTACTTTCTTGGTTGTGACACTTCTCTCTCATTTGAGAAATGTTTGGTAAACAATTCTAATACGTAAACAACTAGACAAGAAGAAAAAGAAAAAAAAAAGAAAAAAAATTAATAAAAAATATACGTAGACGTGTATATTTTATGAGCTATTTGGCTAGTTGACTGCGTAACATTACTCCTCTTATTTTGGCTCACATTTCAAATTTTCACTTCTCTCTCTACAACTCATTTTCTCTACCTTCTCTCTACTTTCTTCTTCCTCCTCCACTTCCCCTCCAAGTATGTCACCACTGCGCCACCGCCACACCACACCACCACTAGGTCTAGATGGTGTTGCCTTTGGCTAGGAGAACCAACCAAACCACCATTTGCACGACTATGAACTTCATCTTTAAGGTATGCGGGTTCTTGTCTCAAAAGTGAATTCTTTTGTTCATTTTTGTGTTGCATATTTTCCCTATACTTCATTTTTTTGCTAAATCTGGAAATTGAATGTGATAGCTATAACTCTTGGTTTGAACTTCATTTTAAATGCCTAAGATGAAAACTTGTTTGCTAAAACACCGAAAACACAGTGGACGAACAAAACTTCAAAACTGTGGAATTTGTGACCTTTGCTCATTGAACTGATGCAAAACCATAAAGATGGACTCGAAATTGAGTGGAGTAATGTCATGGACTTTAGCCTAAAGTAATGAAACTTACGAGTAAAGCTTAAGTCAACACATACTTGTGGAGTAGATTTATGGAGTAAAGTCAACACATACTTGTGGAGTAGAGTTATGGAGTAAAGTCAACACATTAAGAATAAAACTTAAGAAAAACTAAAAAGGGCCAAACCAATACTTGTGGGTGTGAGTTTATGGATTTTGCTAGCGGGATATTTTCGTTTAGGTCTGGATGTGTTGCTTAAAGTGTGTAAATATGATTGTGATGTTTATTGTTTGAGAGGAAATGTGATTTCATTGATATATTATGTTGTTAGTTAGTGCTTGTGCAAGAATAATGTGATAAATGTATTATTTTTGGAGTGTATTTGTGGTTGATTTCGTGCTTAATTTTCTTGCTTTGGACTTTTAACAAGTTATTAAGTGGTTTTATATGTCCCAAATGATGGCCAAAAGAATGTATAAACATTGGGGCTTGGTTTTGTAACACCCCTTTCTATAAATTAAAAGAAGTGCATAGATTTCAGAACACAATTCCTTTATTTTTGAAATAATTTGTGGAAATAAATTTTGATAATTCGTGCAGTAATTTTTTTTAAGGCATAGGCAAAAGAGTAAATCAAATAAATTGGATTCGCAAAACCAATCGAGTAAAACCCAATACTTTATTAAAATAGTCCATGTTCACGAATATTTCCAATGTAAACCATTGAACAATAGGTCTCAACCTTACATTTTACAAATAAGACGTTGTCGTTTATCAATTAAAACTTTA